>JACEFO010001910.1:1200000-1800000 GCA_015342445.1 Digitaria exilis
GCATGGCTAGATTTTTTTTGTTGCCATTTCGGTAGAAAGCCATCCGTTACTAAGCATCAAGCTCTCATCATATAAGATACTACTAGTATATGCCAGCGTCATACAATAGTTATCATTCAGTTACTGAGATCTTTACAAGCATTATAATAAAACCACAAAATTGTTTGGTTGATCCGCGGGTCGGTTCGATGAATGCACATTTTTTCCTCAACGTTTTGTTGAAATATTTTAGAAGTTATCTAACTAAAACTTTAGTTAATTAGGTTATAACCCTATGCAATTCAATAACTGGTCGTGAAGCCAAGGTTGAAAAAAAATAATCCTACGTACTTATAGCCAGATAAGAGATGATCAGTAAGAGTAAAGATGAGCAGTTAGATGCGTCCAAACGCCAAAGTTCCAAACAAGGGGCGGTGCCTACACTCCGGCGGTCGTGTCGATTTGCGCTGAACGAATGCATGAGAGTACACACAACACAAGGAGTTGTTGGCTTGTGTAGACCTGTAATAGAACGAGAGGAGTGTCAGGCAAAGCAGCAGCGGCTAGCAAGCAGAGCATTTCGGCATGCATGCGTCGGACATCGGGCACACATGCATCATGAAACACCTACAACCGCGGGCTCTGCGATAGCATCAGCTATAGGCAGGGAAGGAATCTTGCCAGGCGTTGCGCGCGCAAGCCCTTTCGACGCGCCGGCCTGCAGTGCAGCCTCTGCCCTGACCACGACCGTGCGTAGCCAGGCCATCACCGCTAGCTGCGTTGTGTCTGCAACCATTCTCCTGCATGCAACGCACGCAGGCCGCAGAGACGTACTAGTACGACAAAACACATGTGTACGTGTACTCACCGAGCAATTTACTACGCGCATATAAGTACTTACTTACGTATCCCGGTCACAGTGCACGAGTGTACATATATATACTGTCTCAAGATTCGAGAGTTGGCTGAGGCTCTATTGGCGTGTGTGTACATCCAGTGGCTACAGTCGTCTGGGCTCCCGTGACTACACAAGGTGTACAGCTGAGCGCATGGCTCGACGACGACTGCGCTCGGACTGTAGTAGAGTTGGGGTCCTCAGCTGCACGAGCACGTACGACGTGTGTGTAACTGTGTAGTATGTGTGATCGATGTGTACCGGCCGGGTCCGGTCACTCACCTGTGCTGTCTGCCCGGCTCTCCTGTGGTCTCTGGCTCGCTGTATATGATGCGGCTCCTGTGTACGCACGTCACGTACGAGTGCGTACTACAGCTAGCTGCTGGTACAGTACGTGCTACGGGCTTGAGGCAGGCTAAAGAACAAGGGTCAGCAGATAGCTAAAGAACAACAGGCAGAAGCCAACAAGAATCACCGTGCGTGGAGAAGCTAACCCGCGCGAGAGTTTTCGGCAGGGGGCAGCCAGCAGGACTGCACCGTATGCAGCCACCAGGTGGTCGCGAGTTCACGGAGAGATTCTCCTCTTCCAGGTGATTATGAAATCATTCTCTGGATAGAGTATTTTATTTCGTTTTATTTCTCCCAGGTTCTCTCGATCTTGGCCACTGTGCTGCATGCATGCAAATTGCCTGGGCTCGGTTCTTGCAGTTGCATGCAGTCCCTCTTGCACTGACGTAGCAGTTGGATCAACGGTCTGCCTTTTGCACGCAAACACAATCAAAGCATAAAATTAGAGACTTATTAACGACTAGTATGAGATCCATGCATGACTGTATGGCTACATACAAAAGCCTACGACAGCAACGGTGCAGTTAATTTATCCCATACTTTCTTGTTGGCGATTTGCCGTTGTTGATGTGAGATTGTGAGAGGTCACGAACAAGTGATTAAGGCCCGTTTAGATTAAAAAAATTTCCCAAAAAACCACTATTCATCCAACTTTTCACTATTCATCCCACCACTTCTACTCACACAATACTATTCATTTACAGTGTTTTTTTTTTGAACAGTGTATTTTTGAGGAATCTTTCCTAAGTCTAAACGCACCCTTAAAGTACTCAAGAATGCCTGCATCCAAGCAAGCGCCTAGCTAGGGTTTAGGTAGGTAAACGACAAGTGCCGTGGCGGAATCAGGGAGCACTGCGTGAAGGCGGAGTAGTTTCTTGTGGTTGTGGTGGCCGGCAAGGCATCACTCCTGCAAGTGTTTCTCGTTCCTCATGCAGCAGGTCCTCAATGAACGTCGTCCTTGATGTGAGGGGATAAGTGATTTTTTTTTAAAATCGATATGTCTCTAGTCTAGAAGTAAGCAAGGGATGGCTGGCTCTCGCTGTGTCGCGCGTGGTGGAATCCTAGTGCTAAAAAAGGTACAAGTCATCAGCGATTGGCTATAGCCCTAGCTCACCTGGAAAGTCGTCACTTCACTTGTGGTTGTGAATGTGGTTGTCACAAATCACAGTATTAGGCCTCCTCAATCGGTCGAAGATGTCGCCAGCGAAATGTGTTTTTTTATTTAATGAACAGTGCAAAAACATCCTAGCTAGCGCTGCAGTCGCCGCCAGCGAGAACGCTCACTCCCGCCTCATGCTCGTGTTCCCAGACGCAGTTGATACTATCCTGGCTAGCGACGTCGCTGTTGCCGGCGTTAACCGCAGGAGGAGGCTTTAGGATAATGTTAAAGATGCCTTTGTTTTCGGGCACGGCACTGGTTAATGCTAGTTCTGTTTTGGCATAGGACGGTACTGTACGTACTCTAGGCACTAGCTAGAGTAGTATTTTACTCCAGAATCGTCGTAGACGACGTGTATACGTGCTCTTGATCATCTACTATACAAGAACCTGAAAGTCACCGAAAGCATTTAATCGATCGATCACTTAACGTTTTCGTTAAAATGTGAGCTATTCATCATCTCATATTGCATCGTCGTGGATCCGGTCGCATCCAGAGCCAAAACAAGCAACAAGAATCTACTCATCCCCAACAACATCGATCGCCGATCGGGAGTCAAACGAGAAACGGCCGACCGGCGGCACAGCCCGCAGCCCTGCTGGCTGCTGCCACGGTGTGACGCATCGAGCAGTGCAGAGAAGAGACAAGACGAGGCGTACATAAGTAGTCCCATAATACCATAATATTGGTACTAGAGTTCAAAAATTGTCCCAAAATAATTGCGCTCTTTCTCTCTTCCCGAGGTGCAATGATTGCAACATGATAGGGGTAGTACTATTTAGGTGGGACCCACGTGATGTTTAGGTGGGACCCACATGGGACCCGCGCTATGTTTAGGCGGGACCCACGTGGGACCCACATATTGTTTAGGGGGACCCACGTACTTTTAGGTGGGACCCACAAGAGACCCATGTATTGTTTGGATAAGGGGTAATTTTGTAATTTCACGTTAGCATTGGTTTACGTGCCTGATCTAGAAGTGCAGATATTTTGGAACGGAGTGAGTACGTGCCTACTACGTACACCCGCGAGTACCTCTATAACAGTCTCAATGCCTTTAGGAAGAAATGCATAATGCATGTCCAAGACATGACAATTGCCCTGGAACCCTCCTAGCAGCTTCGATCCAAATCCATCCAAAAATGCATCCAATTTCAACATACCCACAAAATAACAGTTTGTCAGCAGATCCATCTCCTTCCTCTTTTATCCAAAGATCAACGTCTACTAAGCAATACTGCAAGACATATATTCCACGACAAGGGCTACAAAGAGGCAGGAAAGAGCAACCCTGTAGTTGTATAATTTAGAACTTAATAAAACACCAGTATAAATGCTATAATAAATATCTTTAATAAAACAAACAATATGATGCAGATGTACAAACATACAAAAGAAAGCTAATACTTCAGGTTAATAGAAAGAACAGGGCCAACGAAACAAAATCATAATTCATGGTTAGTTATTTTCCATGCAAAAGTAAAGAATTTATTTTGCATGATTAAGCTAGTGGCAATATTTTAAGCAGACCATTCACAAGCATTTAGGTTTTTAAAAGGTCACTCACTTCTAAAATGAGGAAGCAGCACGCTTCCAAAATGCTAAGGCCTTCTTCAGTCATGGTGCGCTGCATATCTAGAAAAGTGGAAAGATTCTTTTTTTTTTAACCGACTCCTCCTCCTCCAATGGTGCACGCATCAACCGCACCCACTTTCTCCCCTTTCTCTCACATCATGATGGCTTTTCATCTCACAGATGTTCATTTTTACCTAGGAGGGTTCGAACCCAAAATAGGGTGCGGTGCCCCTCTCTCTACTCGAGCGTGCGCATGCTCCAGTCGTGGGTGCACTCCCTCTCGCTGGTGTGGGTGCACAGATCTTTTTACTTGCTAGCAGTCCATTTTTCACCGTTTGTGCACCCCCAAAATAAAAAGTTGTGCACCCAGTGCTTTGGCTTTTGCTGTGCATAACCAACTGGAAGATGAATATGGAAGTAAAATGACAAAAAAGCTCTTTTTTATTGTAATATGTATGATGGCCATAATTACCCAATCGTAAATTCTTGGATTGGATATTAATGACTCTTCCAAGGATAGTATCGATCATAGAGGACTTTATTTAGGGGATTGTATATCGAACCAACCTGGCTCGTTATAGCTTTCCTCGTCTGGCTCGTTCAGATAACGAGCTGGCTCGCCTCGACTCGTTATCTAGAAGTCCAGCTCGGCTCGTTTGCCAGCTCGAGCTGGCTCGATAACAGATATAAAGAAGGTAAAATCCAAAGTTCAAAGCTCAAATCTTTGCTAAAAAATTCCAAACAAATTCAAGGTCCAAGAAGTTCCAAACAAATTCCAAGGTCTAACAATCCAAGGTAAAATCCAATACAGCATATACAAATTAGCCCGGACCGTGAGCTTTTCTTAGCCCTACTCTTTGTCGAGCCTTTACGATTTCTGACTCGTTATGGCTCTCACGAGTAGCTCGCGAGCCAGTCAAACGAGCTCATTATAGGTACCGAGCTAAAACCTTAGCTCGGCTCATGACAATATCTTAACGAGAGTCGAGCCACTGACGAATCGAGTCGAGCGAGCTAGTGAGCCACAAACGGGTTAAAATAAAATGGCCTCACCTATGCAGCCCAAAACGGTTTTCACTGTAGAGATGTAGCAAAAAAAAAAGTGACTTTGCCTGTTTCAACCTTTCCCCATGTATTAAAGTGATCTCGTAATTAAAATATTGCCATGAGAAGCTATTTTACCAAATATTTTTCTAAAATGGCTTCAGCTCCATCAAAAAAGTTGCTTCACCACCAGAGGAGCCACAATCGGAGCCGTTTTGTGAGAAATCGAAACCCTACCAAAGGAGCTCATAGTGGTGCACCCCCACTCTTTGGCTCTAGCTTCGCCCCTGGTACACCGTACGTATATTCTTCGTCTACACCGTATGTATATTCTCCGCCTACTTGTTTAGATGAGGAAGTTGGTGGAAAGTTGTAGATGTCAATAGTGCATTGGTAAAGCGTATATGTGAGAGAAGATATGACTCGATGTGACTGGAAAGTTGGTGAAAATTGGTGAACTAAGGCCCCGTTTAGTTCCCAAAAGATTCCCCAAAAATACACTATTCATCCAACTTTTCACTATTCATCCTACCTCTTGTACTCACAGAACACTATTCATCTACAGTGTGTTTTTTTATGAACAGTGCATTTTTTGGGAATCTTTCCCCCAATCTAAACACACCTTAAACCAGACGACCTTGGTTCTGATGCATGTACACAATCAGCAAGCACCAACGCAGGCAGCAGAGTCCTCTGTGGCCTGATGATCTGACGATCTATCGATCAGACGGCCCCGGGACGCGCGCGACACGTCGTGCTCCGGCCCCCCATGGCCCCTGCTTCTGCCTGTTCTTCCGACCAGTCACGCATCAACGACCAACTGAAAAAGTCTGCGTATTTACTTCCAAAATACTACTGCTGCTGCAGTACGTACAGACCTGTACCAAAGGACCAGTGGCCAGTGGGTATAGACATACATGCTGCTGCTACTGCTCTGTGTCGCTGCAGCCGGGGCCCACTTCGCAGCAGCTGCGCGCCCACTAGGCCAGGGCCAGCACACACATCTTCCCCGAGATCATGCATCCTCGCTCGCTCGTACGTGCATCCACGGCGGCTCAGCTCGATCTCTCCTTGGATGCAACAATGGAGATGTGACACCCGATGGATAGCGGCTGTCCATCGACGTCGACCATCAAAGGTAGTACAGTAGTTCAGTACACGTTCTTACTTCCAGCTGTGAGCTGTGAGCCGACCGACCGGAGGGTGGCGCCGTCGCCGGCTTTGGCAGCTCGAGCTCGGCTGCGCTCGGCGTCCGGGGAGCATGAAGTGAAACCCTCGCAGGCAGCCCGGCTTTGTTCCTTGCTGTGGGCCAGCAAGCGGCTGAGGATTCTTCAAAGATCGCCGTCGATTATCGATGGACTAGCTCCAACACCAACAGCTGCTCATCATGATCGACGAGTCCGATCAGTCGTCCATCCATCGATCAGGCCATCAGCGCTTTGCATCTTCTGCTTGATCGATCGATCGATCGGTCGATGCCGTCCGTATCTTTGCTTTGCATCGCCACGGGCGAAAAACGAAATGGTCGTCGTACGTAGGAGTACGTCGCTGCAGGTTGAGGTCGCTATCCTTCTGCAATGCACTGCGTGTCTTCTGAAGATAGGAGACAGAGAACGTGACTCGATCGCTTTTGGACTCTTTGTTCTTTTCCTAGTGACATTCGATCGTCTAGCAATGCAGTTCATGGCCTCTACTAATAAGTCCGTCAAGTCCTCTACTATAAGTACATCAAACTTTTGGGTTGGATAAGTTACATTTTGTTAAATCTTTGGTGTGTGTTCGCAGACCGAAGAGCTGCAATCTTTTATAATAATCGGCTGCAGCCTCCTATGAGGTAAAAGCCGCGTGCTTCATTTTCCTATTATCTAAATATATATATAAATTTAAAAGGTTTTTATATTTTAAACAGAATAATATTTGTAAGTTCATCATTTTTATTTTTTCTTGATATGTTATTTATGTTACTATTTTGGGTGCATCAATTTCTAAATTTTCCGGTACAACAATAGGCTAATAAGTAATAATACCTACAACCAAATAGATCAGAAAATTCTTACTTTATCCAAATTATGAATTGGGTATTATATAATCCAACACCACATATCAACCTAAAATTGACTATAAATAGATTATTCATAGTTAATTTATAATAGTATATGTAAATAATTTATGTGAACTAAGGGGATTAGAAAGATTTTTTTATAATGCTAGAGGTGGATAATCTTTATGCAAACTAAGCGATTATTTTGACAGCTTTCATCGTTGCGAATTTAGTTAATTTATATACAAACGTAAGGGGTTACTTTGATTTTTTTATGGGGAGGTGGGTAAATGCTTACAAAATATAATAGATCTCATGGTTATTATTACCAACCATGATTACATGCCATACGTCCAGATTAGTGCCTCCTCCCCCTCTCAAACTCTTCCATGAGTCTAAAATTCAGGTTCAACTACAAAATTGTGTTACTGAAGTATTGAACCCCCTAAACTATCCAAACCAGATATACAAACCCCTGTAGGCCACCAAAGTCAGGTTTTGATCCACGCTGGCATCCACAATAGCTGGAAACGATCCTTTGTCATAAAGTCAACCGCTTAGCACCCCTTTCTCGCGTTGGAGCCTCAGAGCCATCGTCGGACTTCCCGCCGCTAGGGTTGCTGGCTACAAGCATATAAAAACTTAAGGAACAAAAAACTGTTTAGTTGGTGGAGATGAAAGAAAATTTTCTATAGCAAAACTTTATTGTAGCAAAAGTTTATGAGGAAAATCACAGTTTTCAATATAATAAAAAGACTAGAGGAATATCAAACTTCTGGAAACTAAAAATCTCACAAGAAAGAAGATGACCGATAGAGCCTCAAACGCCATACCATTTCATTTTTTTTTTGTTCTTTCTTCTTGAGATGCGAGGAGTTTTACAATGCTTGGAAAAAGGGAGAACCGTTAATTCCTAAAAATTCAATGGTGGTAAAATGGACGGTACCAAGAGGTACCGGAAGGTACCCAAAGAAAGGTATCTGAAGGTACTTTCTAAATATATTTTTTTGTATTAAAATAAATATTTAGCTAAATCAATGGCTAGCATTAATCAACCACAAGTACCGCGTGGTACCTTACAAGCATCGTAAAACCCCTCGTACTTTTAAGTAGTTAAATAAAGAGGTAATTGCACCCACCATACAACAACTTGTCATGTGCGTGCAAATAGGTCCACTAACTTGCAAAATGCTCAATTTAGTGCAATAACTTGATATGTAGGTGCAGATAGTCTAATAACTTGTAAAATACTCAACTTAGTGCAACAACTTGACAAATTAGTGCATACAGAGTCCAAATGTTGCATTGACGTGTATTTGGCCAGACAAGCAGCAAATACATGGTACATTTGCATCGAAACAAAAAATTGACCATTGCATCATATGTTTATCCAAGACAAAAAATCTTTATTATGAAGTTCAAAATAAACCAACTTTAGAAAATAAGAGATATTTTGTTCTCTTCATATAAAATTATATTCTTCTAATTCTGACAAACAATTTCTGTAATACAATATAAGCTTGATTTATGCCTATTTATGTGCTTTAAGCTGACATAAAGAATTTTTTACTTTAATTTGAACTGCAACTTTTTTATAAATAAAAGCCATTAGCACAGGAATAGTTAGTTATAAGTAGATTTGTTTGAAGCATTTGGTGTTTTATTAATCTTTAAAAAAGAAATTAATTTCAATGTGGTAAGATGAAAATATATAAAAAAATCATGTTGTGAAAAATTATTAGGAAATATCGGAGCATCAAATTAAAAGGACATGATGAAATCAGAATTAATTTTGAACATGTTATTGGAAAACATAATCCAAAAAGACACAATACATGCCTTATACCATCATATCACTCTGTGCATAGCCAAGTACATCATCATTGTAACATTTAGACTGTATATGCACCAGTGTGCCAAGTTATTGCATTAACATGAACATTTACAAGTTGATGGACTAACACACACCCATTTGCTAAGTTGTTGCACTAAATTGAGCATTTTATAACTTGTTGGACCAATCTGCACCCACCTGATAAGTTGTTGTATGGTGGGTATAATTTACTCTTAAATTAAATAAATTAGTAACTAACTATATACATTGGAGAAGGGATCGGAGGTGCATGGAAAGTTTTTTTTAGAAAAAGGAAATATTTCAATATTCCAGCCTATTTAATGATAGATGCATATAGTTGTTTCTTAGGCCAGTCTCAGTGGGGGTTTCATAGACACAGTTACCTAGACTGGAAACTAGGTAACTGTGTCACAGGGGTTTCATGGTGATGAAACTCCCCTCACATCCCATGAAACTCCCCCTCTTAATTACCCTGCCATGTCAGTAAAACTGATGATGTGGCAGTGTATTTAATGCCCATGAAACCTCCCATTGAGACTGGCCTTATGACATCAATGTTCACCTGAACAATTCTAATATGAGTAACCAACGCTCCCAAAAATAATTGAAAAAAGTTAGTATTTAAATCAGTAAAACGGGTACCACATTTATTAAAATCCTGCAACAATATCACTTTAAAAACCATTTTGCTCATTTAACTGGCACACCGCACACATTCCTATGACATCGATGGCACGAAAGGCGAGCACTGTAGCTACTGTCTTGTGGACCTGGAGAGATGCAGAATACAACAAACTCTACTAGTCTACTTTGGCCACTCGAAACAAATCAATGAGAGACAAGAACGTGGTGACACGGCACATGAGGCTGCAGACTCCAGGCTACCCGCTACACATGCAAATACTCAAATACATTCCTCCTCGCACATCCAGGACCAAGCAGTATCATCTACCATCATTGTTTGTGTCTCGAGAACCCAAACATTTTGGCGTACGTACGGCACGTATACATGTCACATGTGGATCTCTCAAGACGTATGAATCTACGGCCTTTATATTCTTTCTTTCTGTCTTATTTTTCGTCCAAACAAAAAAAGCTTCAAATTCTTCGTCGAACCAATGATGTCGATCGAAAGACAACTTGTTGCACAAGGGACAGGAAATCTACCAGTACATTCGATCTTTCAATTTGGTAACACTTTTTATGCTTTTGTTTGTCACACTTGGGCCTCCCTTTTGCGGACGGTTCTTGCAAATGAGCTTTCCAAAAGATATCATGTCCAATCTACAACTCGTCTAGTATCTGTCTCTCGTATGTTGCGGCGCAGCTATGCTTATAATGACAACTGTAGATGAGTGGATACAGCATAGCACCAAACAGGGAAAATGCAGGCCTTTTAAGTCCTGTATATTGTTCTTCTTTTTCATTTTAGGTAGATTGTAAATGAAGCAAAAATTTTATAAAAGTGTTAGTTGGAAAAAAATCTATTTAAACCAACATAGATTCTACACTTTTTTAAAAAATATCTTATTCTAACTTGTAAATGTGGTCATTGCAAGAACAATTTTTTTCATTTCTTTTTACAACGAGAATATTATTCCCTTTCACATACAAAAGTTTTCGATTTACATGAAGCTCATATAAACACTAGTGTCAAAATCTAGGTATTGACCGGTTTGATTTGGTATGTATATAGGCATGGATATAGTAGCTAGATGATTGCATCTGACATTCCGGATAACCTTTTGGATTAGGTTCTTGTCCTGGTGCTTGTGCTTCTGGAGGCTTTACCTTCCCGTGCACTGTCTCCTTGCTTGATCCCCTTTACGTGTAGCCATCGATAAATCATGCGGCCAAAGCGCTGTGCGTGCTGTAGAACGATGGCCTTTTGCTGCGTGTCCTACTGCTCCTCTTTGTGCTCTTTGTCCCCTGGCCTCATTGCGTATGATACACCCGAGTGGACTTGGCTTTCTCCAGGGGTAAAAAGACGCACACTGACTGTCTCCCTGCCTGTATTATTTTTACTTTCTTGAGAAGGTAAAAGGTGCAGTAGTGACTTTCCCCTCTGGATAGCTTTGCAGTAGACAGATATATTCATAATGTTTTCGTGCTGTAAAAGATCAGATTCAAACACGAAAGTAGTATGCATACTTTAGTTAGTTTCATGAATACTCGTAAGTTTACTCAACCGAATGTTGTGCTGTTTCTTCATCTATTGAGGGAAAGACTTGATCTACTATGCTGATTAAAGAACTAAGTCCAGTTAAGAATCTTTGACCTAATAACTGATTAAAATAGATAGCATACACATCTACTATGTTGGTTAAAGTATATGAGTATATTTCCCAATCAATTCCGAGATTCAGCTTTTACGGTGAAATATGAACTCTTTTGTATAAATTAGAATTCTACATACAAGTATAAGTACTCAAGCCAATAATAGTCAGTTTAAACCCTAAACTGTATCCCAACTTTTTAATGCCAACATGCTGGAGTTATATATTATTATTTTCTTCTTTTTGAGAATAATGTCCTACGTGATTTCGACCCCTTATCATCTATCTTTTGTGAAATCTATTGATTCCTTCTTTTCAAGGTATTTTTTAAGCTGGCACTTTGGGTTGCTAAGTGATTTGTATTTCTGTGCACCTACTTAAATCTCCCGTTGTCCCAATGGAATTTTCAAAGGGTCTGAAATTCAATTTTAACTCACTGCACCTATTAAATTGAGATATATTAGCTTTGAGCAAAATATACATTAGGACACCAAATTCTACTTTTTAGTCAAAATATTTTCTATGTTCATTTTATATTTTTTATTCTTCCACGTGCACTGACTGATTGTTGTGGATTATAGCTAGTACCTGCTATTAAATATAAGCTCTTGATCTTGCATTTGCATTTAACCACACTCCATCGGACCATCACCACAGCATGGGCCTAGGTGTTTTCTGAGCCAAGTTCATGAGACAAATTTGGGCGCCCTCTCGAATCTCAATCGAGTACATTCTTAATCTTCTTTTAGAGAAAGGTGACTACCATTTTGGTACAATGATAGCTACCGGGGTGCACAGCTTGAGGTAAATCAAATTACCTACATGTTAGGATCTAGAAGGGCACATCGATCTTTAGCTTTTGCATGAATTAAGCAACAAGACAGCTGATTGGCAACCAATTACCAATCTGCTCCCCGGTTGTATGGCCAACTGCTCCCAGATTTTATAGCTTCTCAATATAATATTGTATCAATTGAAGAGGGCTTATGTCTCTGAAAACAGATCAATTTCCTAGCTAGGTACAAGCTTTGCTGAACCTAGCTACAAATTGGTTTCGTCACTCTCTAGGTGATTAGAAAGACAATAATTGATGTCAAATCTGATCACATATAAGATTTCAAAGGACAAGAATAGCCAGACGTCAGTATATTTTACTAGATCTTTTGTACTTCATTTATCTAAAACAATATCTTCTGTACTTGTTCGCGAGTACATCCAATTTGTTTACCTATCGACTAAGGCACTGTGCATGAAAATGTGAGCTATATATCTTGACATGGACAAGCCAGATCCCTAGATAAATTTGGTTATGCAAAAGCTAACCCTGTGTCCATATCTATCTTAGGTGTGGCCACATACAGTTCTCAGGTCACTTATTTGCCACTTAGTAACAATAATATAGAAGGAACATAAGATCTGTGCGACTGTGCCAATGTGCTAATCATATCATTACATTCATCTAATAACATTTAATTTCAAAAATACACTTCTATTTCTCAGGTATATCTATTTTGTGACATTTTCAAAATTTTCTGTACATTCTCTCGCTATTTTTCGAACCACTTTATATGAACGCAACTCCATATTATTTTTTAGCCCCTTTTTACCAGAAACTGCTTATTTGCGTGTAGCAGTTCTTGTTCCAAATTACTGTATTTAGCACCTCCAAGTTGGTGTGGGGAAAGTGAGACACTACGCATGGTGTGGTGTACAGTGGACTAGTGTGGGCTCAGGCACTCAGCAGCAATTGGCAAATTTGGCTTTCTGCTCTTTTTTGCCTCCCATGTGATTATTTTGTCAGAGGACGGCAATGATTCCTGCCCAAGCATTGGCGTGCTTGCCCATTTGTTCCGGCTTGCTCGGTGGGCCGCTGGCCCGTGGGCCACCCCATGTCACTCACCGCCGAGGAGACCTTAGTTTCCACATGCAAATCATCTCGTTCTAAAAAAAAAAACCATGCAAATCATCAAATGCATCATCTCCTCCAAAAAAAGAAAAAAACCATGGACATGCATCATATATGTCCTATATATAGCTACGTGCAAAGTGACTCTTGCAACTTAATTAGTTGACCTTTTGACAACATCAAAAGGACGCTTATAGATAATAAATACTATGGTCTAGCAGTGTACTTGATGTTGGCAAGATCCAGGTCCGCCACTACCCTCAATTCGAAATCTCTAAAGGAAAAAGTGTAGATTAGCCCCTAACTCTTATAGAAGAGTATATTACCCCCTTATACTCTTAAATTGTGTACTTTTAACCTTAAACTTGGAGATTACCCCTCACAAGGCCTTAAGAGATTATGTTCCATATTGTTTCCTCGGACTCACACTATCTAGGCACTTCAGGACCGCGTAGGCTTCTTTGTTTTTGTCATCGTCATATACAAATAATAAGGATCCAGACAATTTAGGATCATTTATACTTCCAAAATCACTTCATAATTTATGACTGGCCACATCTGTTGCCACTAAGAATTAACAGGGTGTATGCAAAATTGTTCGATAGCGAGAGAGGAAGACAAGTATCACGTTGGATTATTCGAAATGGATATAAATCAATCTGATTACCTGGAGAAAGCACTATTATGTCCACGACTCCATGCCTTCGCGATATAAATCGATTTGATTACCTATCTAAGAAAGTACTATTGTATCTACATCTTAGTTAGGAAAACCAAGATTAATACTACTCCATTCCTTCATTCCTTGGAGAGTAACATTGAACCAGTCTTAAGGCCTTAGGAGGGGTAATCTCCACTATTTGAAGAGTTTAAGGTTAAATGTACATGATTTAAGAGTATAAGGGGGTAATCTACTCTTTGGTAATAGTTGAGGAGGGTAATGTACAGTTTTTCCATCTCTAAATCTTGTTGTAATCTTTTCTACCTATCTTTTTGTTCCGTTGGCAAATCCAATAAACAAAATCATTTCCACCACAACATATATAGGAAGTTCCTCAGATTCGTCTCCTCTGCCACTGCGGCCATGGACAAAGAAAATGTTTAGTCTTAGCCTTTTCTAGACAAATTTAAAAGTATGCTAAAATATCTCATTTACTCTTTAAACATGCATGTACATATGATCTATGTATGTCATGTTTCCATGCAAAATAAAAGGAATTGTGCATGTTACCATTTATTGACCACTAAGAGCACAATGCAATTAATTTGTAGAGGGTAATTTTTATCAACAATGCTACTGTTCGTTGATTTTTAAAGAAATAAATTAGCATGGCTGGGCCTCCTTGATTAATTGCTCAAGCTTCGCTACTGAGAGGAGGTGAGGTTTAATTCATTATATATAGCCTACTGATATATGGTCCCTCTCCTTACAAGCTCCCACCGGATAGACGAGATGGTACGTTATTATGATTTTATACACACAAAAAAACAAGACAAATCCAGAAAAATATGTACTCCTTCCATTCCAAATTATAAGTCATTTCAATATTCTTGGAGAGTCAAACTATTTTTATGTTTGATCAAAGGTATAGAGATGATCACAAAGATTTATGACACCACATAGATATACTATATATGAAAATATATCTTATGAAGAAACTAATAATACTCATTTGTGATCATGAGTGTTAATACATCATTGTATAAATTTGGTCAAACTTAAGATAATTTGACTCTTGAAAAATTTTGGAACGACTTATAACTTAAAATGAGGGAGTAGGAAAATTCTCATGGCGCTAGCCGGCCGCCGGCTATCCTTAGGGCGTCTCCAATGGTCTAGCTATTTGGACAAGTTATTTGGAGAAGAGAGAGAGGAGGTGCAGGTGCTTGGGAGGAGTGCTCGTGAGAGAAAGCTTCATCAGCAAGCGTACGAGCTAGCTAGGAAAGAAAAGCTAGTAAACATTGTATAACAACTGTTTATTAATTAAAAAACAAATAGCTAGTCAAATAGCTAGCCATTCGAGAAGCCCTTAAAACTTTTGTCTTACAGATCAATCAACCCTGCTTCCACAAGACAAATTAACCTCTGCTTCCACAAGACAAAGCAACGTGGAGAGGACGTGGCGGCCAACCATGGACGCACACACATCGGCACGCGCCTTTTTGGTGGCCGGCTGTAATGGAAGGCACCATCTGCTTGTTGGTTGCTTGGACCCACCCCCTGCAGACACTGCAGCTGGGTCCGGCAGCACATTAGCGCCTTGCCGCTCGGCGTGCACGTGAATATGAGGCGCTTATAAAGAATAATAAGAGTACTGAATCTGAGGTAGCATGCCATATGGCCAGCCAGCAGCTTTTCCCTAGGGTTTGGACGATGCAAGTATTGTATCTAGTACAGTGTAGAGAGCTGTAGTACGGTTGTGCTCAGCAAAACGAGAAATTACCTATTTTTTCCTGCAAAGCGTGCTATATGAGGGGATGAATAAGAAAGGTGGAAAAAAAATTTTCTGATAAGCATGTTATGTGAGAAGGATGAATAAGAACTTAAAAAATATTTTTTCCATCTGAACACAGCCTGTGTAGTAAATAGTAACGTGTCATTAGACAGGGCAGGGCAGCATGATTCTGCTCCGGCGGTCCGGCCTGCATGCAACGAGCGCACCTGACTGAAACGAAATCATCAGTGCTTCCTATTAGGGTTAACTTGCCTTTTATATCTGCTAATGATAACAACTAAAAAAAACACGTACAGCTTTGCGTTTCAAAGAAATGCTACGGCCGGCAACTGCAAGCAAGCAGCACGGATGATCGACGAGATATCAGGCTCTCCGCACTGATATCCTCTATTTCATCTCTTTAAAAAGAATATCCTGTCCTAGTCATCAAAATTTCTTCCTTTATACCAACTTCTCCCGCAGCCATCATTCCTTTATATCCCCTCTATATCAACTACCATCCAGTGGGACCCACATGTCATATTTGTTTTACCCCTCTCCATCCCCGTCAATCTTGCGGTCTTCCTCGGGCACGGACGCCGTCGTCCTCCGACTCCTCCCGCCCGCATCGATCTGCTGGATGCAGGAGAGGAGGACGCTAGATCCAGGGCTGACGTACGCTCGACGCGCGGCTAGGGCGCCGGCCTCGCCGAGGCAGAGGAGGAGCTCGCCGGTCACCCTCTGTGCCGGCCTGACCGGGACAGAGCTCGACCTTGGCGGGGCCAAGCTTGACTGCGGGTCGGACCTCCAGGATGGCGAGGCGACGGCGCACGGGACTGACAACGCCGATGCAGGTTGACACCGGCGGCAGTAGGATGCCAATCCGTTCTTCCCTTGTGCGGATCGAGGGTGGACGGCGGCGATTCGACCATGGACGACGGCGGATTGACCGTGGACACCGCAGGAGCCGAGGTCGGGGAGGAGCGGCGCGGGGATGAGATGTCGGGCCTCGACGATGGCCGCCTCGCAGGAGCCGGGGTCGGGGAGGAGGCGACTGGGGAAGACAGGAACGGGGAGGAGGCGAACGGGGAGGAGGCGAGCCCAGGTTGGGGAGGAGCGGCGCGGGGAGATGCGAACGGCGGCGTCGGGAAGGAGGCGACTGCGGGGGTGGATGCGCACGAGGGGAAGAGATCCGTTGCTGCAGAAGGTGGGGAGTCACGACCTTCCTTTGCTTTAGCGGGGTCTCAAAGAGAACCCGTTGCAGCTGATTTTTACTGTTCCGTTTCCTTCAGTTGCGTTTCCAGTAGACCGCAGACAGCCTCAGCGGCACGCCGGCGCGTCATGCCGTCATGTGAGGGTGCCTCGTAGGGCGCGCCCACCGCCATTGGATCGAGATCTCGTGGTCCTCCCCGGCCGTGTGTGGATCATCATAACATCCGGTGATTCTGTGCCCACAGCCGAGACCAGAGAGAGACCCTTGGATATAGGGATCGTGTGGTTCCTAGGATCCGAGCTAATCATCGTCTCCATATGATGCATGATGCACACACATATGGTCCTAGAAATAAACAAAGATATATATATTAGATAGACAAAAAATATTGCCGCGAGTTTTTCAAGATTTACTGTTTTTAAAAAGTGCTGGGCAATCATGTGGCCATTGCCAATAAGGAAGCCAAAACTGACATTAAAGAAATTATAACAAAAATTCAAGGGGCGCATGGAATAACCCATCACATTTGCAGGGCATGGCGCGGATGGGAATAAACGAATTCCCAGCCGAAAGCAAGGACCAGCAGGCTCTAGTGCCTGTCAGGCTGTCACAATCTACTTCAGCACTCAGCAGAGAAAAAGGGATTACCTATATATAGACCGGCTTAGCTCACTGCTAATTCGGCCTGATTGAATCGACCAGACAGCAAAAGGGGGGCACGCACATTGCCTGTGATCCAGGGAATTGAGAGCACAACGGTGTGACGATTTACTAGGCATTGACCGACTGCACAGGCTTTGGGTTACCATTTACCAACAGTGAAAAAAGTTCATGTTACCGTCCTGGGAATCAAGGGTCGATGAACACACGGTCTTTAATGCGGATCGCATGCACAGCTCAATTTCTGCAAAGTTTTGCCCGAACCAAAATTTGTATGGCAGACTTGTGCTCCGACACGCAGCAGAAATGACGGAAGTACGAAGCTCGCTCGCGCTATAGGAGTTCCGCGGGCCTGAAGAGCGCCGCGGGACATGGATGGCCTGGCCTAGCGAGCTGAGGCATGGGCCTTGCTGGACCTCATCATAGTAATATCTGGGTCTCAATTTGGGGAATTGCTGATATGGCCCAATACGACAGTTGCTTTTTTTTTTACTCCATCGATGCTGACGTGGAATGATTTTGCAAGTTTTTCTTTTCTCATGAAGCTTGCAATGTTTGCAATCGTGTTGTAGTAAATAAATGGTTAGAATGAATAGAGGAGTAAACCAACTATAAATAAACACCTTGTTCAAATAGAGGCCAGACTCGCGTGCGCTCCCGCCTCCCCCTCGTGTAGCGTCCACTAGACGCCTTCCATCGTGAGGCGACGCCATAGGCAAGAAGGTCGTAGCGGAGGAGGCGCCCCAATTGGGAAGGCGACGGCGTAAGAACCATGCTCATCACGGTTGGTTTTAACCAAAACAGTGCTAAACTTTAGCCTCTGGTCTAAATACGCCAATCCAACAGCACGTGCAAACCAGCGGTGATTATGCTTGTTGTAGCAGTGAATATTGAATTAGCATGCTCAGGATGTTGACTCTGAATTTGCTGATTGTTTGATTATCAGTTGTATATATATGAGGAGTAAACTATGTGAGGTGAGGACAACGGTGGAGAGCGAGGCATTGATAAATATCTGATCTGTAAAATATTAAATTAGCATAACCAAAACATTGACATAGGTTCCCATGCTAAGCTAAGCAAATGTAAGAAAACGTCGAAAGACGTCCGCGGTGCAAGCTTGATGGATGCTGGGTATACTGTCGGTTTGAATGTTAACCGGAAACCATATATAGGACTACCTATCGATCAGCATGTCGTAGGGCATAACGCATCGAAGCAAAAGACCTACTACACTGATCTTCTAAATGTAATATCTCAACTATGTACAGTACCACCGAGCTTAAACAATTGCGCATGAAAATCAGCACATATCAGAAATTAAAAAGAAAACATTAAAATGCCCGTCAGTTGGTTAGGTGAAGCCTGCCAGCGAAATTTTGAAGCATTTAGTTTCAGAAAAAAAAGATATATAATCTTTAAGAATAACATGTCACATTTCCAGAACATATCAACTAATATCTCACTATATAGATGACGACAAACCAGCTACTATTAATCAAAGCCATCAATCACTGGGAATAATCCATCACATTTCCAGAACATGACACGGATGGGAATGAGAATAAATGACTTCCCAGCCGAAAGCAAAGACTAAAAGTCTAGTGCTGCCTTCTGCAAGAGCTGTCACAAGCTAGTTCAGCAAAAAGGGTTAGCTATAGACCGGCTTAGCTCCCTGCTAATCCAGACGGGTTGAATAGACAAGACACCAAATGGGGCATGCACATTGTACATGATCCAGAAATTGACAGCAAAAGGTCACAGCTAATTTAGGAATTGACAGGCTGCACCGGTTTTCGGTAACTGACAGCGAATCTCGGCCATGTCCAGGGAACACATGGATCGACGAGCAGTATGAAATGCTGCAAAGTTTGCTCACACCAAACGTTGTAGTGCACACTTGTAGAAAAAGATTAAAAAGACACAATAGAAATGGTGAAATTAAACTAGGAGCTTTATGGACGCCAAGCGGGCTGGGCTGGGCTTGTGATGGTGGCGGATGAACTGAAACTCGAGACAATTCCTGAAAAAGGCTTAAAATTCACCTTCTTCTGTTCCTTGGTGACGCCAAGTCGCAAACTGGTTGTTGCGGAGGATGATATTGATGAACGCAAGTAGAAACAATAGTATTGTTCATATGGATCGTTGTTTCATTCAGAAATGACTAACTTTACCTGAAGGAGAAATGAAGACGATACTGGACAACTTTGGGTAACTGACAAAGTGACAATGAAGAGTTCATGTCCAAGGAAGTAGCTAGCTCCATACTGAATTACTGATAGTGAAATGGACCCATGGCAAATTACATACATTCCGATAACATATCTAGAAACATGGATAATGGATCATGATTTTCTCAACAGAGCTACTAAAGATCTTGTGGTGCTAGTTCTAAAAGAAAGATCTTGCAATGCTAGCTGCAACTGCTCCAATACTTGGAATATATGCCACATTCTCAACTGTACCACTTGACAAGCATTCCTTAAGCAGCACGCCCAAACTAGTGGCCAGCAGCAGTCAGCCAGTCACTCCCAAGAAGTTGCGCGCTCGCGCTCTGTCGCTTGTGCAATTCAAATTTGAAACCAGAGGAAGTTGCGCGCCAACTGTTGTTCTGACGGAAGGTCCAGCTGCCATTCACTAGAGACCGAAGTCGCACAGCCAGACGAGAGGATTTAAAAAATAATGGGTATGGATTGTAAAGTGCCCATTGCTCTTCCAGATTATGTTTTCTCTGAAATTAGAATTGTTAATGACAATGCCAGAACCGGATACAGAAATCTTGTAAGAAAATTTTGAAGCAGCTTATATTCTATCTTTCTCGGCTCCTCCATTTTTATTTATGACAGACCGCTGCTTATAACTTGGCCAGAATGAAAATAACAGCAAAAGGACGCGATGTGGTTCAATAATAGTGACAGCAGATGTGATGACTCTGTTAGGCACATGGCAAGTACAACAATAGATTTTATATCTGTTGCATCCTTCAAGCTGCTTTTGTAACACAGTGGAGGCACAAAAGTTATGTACAGTAAACAAATAATGAACAGTTCGGGACAAAATTGATGAAACAAACCAGAAACATGTTTACATTGTTCTCCAGTTTCTGTATGATACACTTGGGTAACCAAACTGGATTCTATCTGTGTCCGCCATTTTCTTGAGGCTGTTAGGTCAGATCCTCGACATCGGATGGATCGTCTTTCGTGAGATTCATCTCGTGGCGAGAGAGCTCCCACAGGAGCTGCTCGATCCCCAGCTTCCTCAGCTCGTGCAAGCCTTGCTCGACTGTGTAAGAGAATATGTATGTTCAGAACAGGAACAGCATAATGCACAAGGTACAAGTTGCTGCTGGATTCAGTTTCATGATCAGTAACAAGACTTGTGGTTTCAATTTCTCGCAGCTGAATCTAGAAGCGTGGTGCCAGCAAAAGGGGTAACGCAGATTAGCCAAGAAGCAAAGTATACCATCTACAGCATCATGTGAAGTTGGTTGCTGCTCGTTCCGATCAATCCACATCTGCAATCGCTCATCAGCAATGTCTTCTTCCACATTATGGGTTTTAGCCCTTCTCCAGAAATAGATAAGCCAAGCCTGGGTGGAACCAAAGTTAAGGGTTTTTTGCATAATTAGAAAAACATAGTACCAGGTGGCTGGCAATACAAGGGAATCTACCAGGTGACTGGCAATACAAGGGAATCAGGTGTACAAGAGATAATTGCACGGTCCAAATGAAGCAATATAAATTTTGTTGTCGCTTGGCACAGAACTAGATTCATAGTCACAAGCTCAAAGCAAAAGGAATAGGAGGGTACCTGCTTGAACTGTACATCTTCCTCTTCATCCTTACTTAGGTCTGCAAAACCAGATTCGGAATCAATCAGGAATTAGTTAGGATTCCCAACAGAACAAACATGGCACACACAGCTAATTAATGTCGAAAGAACATTCTCATATAACTATTTGTTGATTACGAAAATAAATATATAACAGTACCAAATGCTTCGGTGAATTTTTCATCTCCAGAAGATTTAATATCTGCACATGTGAAGCACAGAACCATAAACTTGCATTAGCTTCTCAGATGTGTAAGGAGAACCAATTGATTCATGAAATTTTGAGCAAAGTGTTCTTGATACATTATTAATGACATAGGAAAAGCTGTGGAAGTAAGAGACCTGGATCTGCTGGCCCAGCCACATTAGAACGGTGATGTTGGGCAAGGGCAAAAAGTACCGCATCCTCAACCTTCGAAATAATCAGAAGAGTCAGAAGAATGATGACAGATAAAGGACAAACAGCAACTTGAATCTAGAACCTGAAGTGCTGGTAACTGCTAAAGATTTATTGTGGACAAGCATAACATGTGCAGATGAATAGTAAAGTGAAAATATAAGCACCTTCAGGAAAGCTAGTTCTTGAAGTCCTTTGTCAACAGAGAGCATGGTTTCTACATTGCCTTCCCCTGCTGTAACAGTCAAATCATGAACAAGCTTGTCTGCATCTTCCGGACCATCACTCCCTGTTTCAGATCCGTTCTTAGCTCTCTGTCCAGCAGATGTTACATACTCAAACGGAAGAGGAGCGAGCGAAGACCAATATTCATGTTTTGACATGGAGATATCTGGATAGATGCCTGCAGAATTGCAATAATGCACTTAAATGAGAAAAATATGAATTTGTAGAATAAATTAGTATGGGAAATCAAGTGATCGCTTCCTGATAGTTCACAAACTAAGGAAACAGGTTGTTATTGTGAATCTAATAATGACAGAAGTTTTATGAGTGATTTAACAAGTCACCATATGTAACACAACCAGAATTCAGTTGAATTTGTTGCAAAAGGAAAAACTGGCTGTCTGTTGAATTTACCATATTGAACAGCCAAGCCCCAGTATCGAGCTAGCCAGCACCTCTTCATGACAACTTCTTCCATTTCTTCTTTGCTTAAGATCATCCTACGTGTCATTGTACGCAAGTCTTTTGTTTCGGATTCAGATTCTTTGAGTTTCTTCAGAGCAGCAGATGCCTCTTCTCTTGCAGCCTAGAACACGAAACAACAATCGTGACGGCTGATGGTTGCGAGCTTAAAATTTTCTTATTGCAGGGCATAGGCTAGCACCTTACCTGTAGCTGTTGCTGAAGAGCGGTAAGTTCCTCGCTTTTACCATTCTTGGATATAAGAGCTTTTCTAATCTCTTGCTGTTTTTATACCAGGAAAACATATGTATCAATGCCATGTTCTTCCGTAAAATCTAGCAGGTAAAGAAATTACATGGAGTAGAAAATATTCTACCCAAACTAAGATTATATAATCCATTATGAGGGAACTTCATACAATGAAATGAAGGAATTCTAGTGCATCATTCATCAAGTAGATACCAATGATATTTAACACGTAGGAAGTTCCACTTCAGAAAATCCAGATGATCTCTGTTACAATAAACAGATAAACATGCAAAATTAAAACTGTACCTCCTTTCTTACAAGCATCTCCTCCCTCCTGCATCCATAAGTTGGAAGTCACATATAGTGTGATAGGAAAACCAACAAGCAAGATATGAAAATGCACCTTAAATACCTTTTCATAAGCTTTACTTCCATAGATAACCCATCACCAAGATTAGCAACCTGGACATATTGGAGACAACAAAGATGATTTATTATTCAATGACATTGATCATATTATTAATTATTCATATTGAAGTGACATGAAAACAAATAATTCACCAAGTGAACCAACCGTAATAGGAAGTCATCGTTTTAGTTTAGGCTCAAGTCCAGACTGAATGAGCTTTAATATTTGCAGGCATCATTTAAAAGTGAGAAAAACTATAGTACGAAGCAATAATATGGTGCATCTTGAGAAACTTTTCAAACACAGTATTACAATCTCAGATCTCTGAAAGACCTACATAACTATCAACTATATCAAGTTTCACAATAGGAATGAAGGATAATCTGGGAAAATCATATCAGACACTTGAGATGCTAAACAAAATACCTGTTTCTCAAGCTCTGCTGTCCGGGCTTCAGATTGTCTGAGTTGCTCTTCTGCTAGTCCAAGCTGAATTTGGAAAACAGAGTATTATCACAAGTTTCTTACAAAGAGGAGGAAAACATGTCTATTTTCTGATTCAGGGAATTCATTACAATACAAGCACGAATCATATCACACCTTCTCCAAAAGATTTACATTCTCATCTTTTAGCATCTCAAGCTGAAAAACAAAGGAAGCATTTGTCAGACTTCTTCATTGTAAAAAGTTACTTCAATATTGCTGATTAAAATCTTGTGTCAGCTCACTGATAGCTCTGTAAAAAAGCATCCAAACAACAAAAGAATGTTGGTGTGGTTGACAATCTTTGCGACAAACCTCTTCTGTCAATGTTGAACTGTCATGTGAGTCCCGTGACCGCGTGGATTGAGCAAAAGTGGGATCTGGATAAACAGCCCTGCAGCACATTGAAATATCAAATTTTAATCCCAGCAAGCCTGTTGCTATTAATAGATGTACTAGAACTATTTCAGTAATGGAGGATGCTGAGAAGGAAGTCAGACTAACTTCCTATGACATGAAAAACAATAGCAAGACTATTGTGAACACCAACAGTAGAAAATGCTATTCGGACTAAATTATACACACTTTCAAGGAAACTCAGAAAATATAAGGTATACGTCCTATGCCAAGAGAAAGATATTAGTGTGTACGAAAAATAAATTGCAAAGCGATATTTAGAAAAGAATATCAAATTTCCTATGCAATCAAGAAATAAAGAAAACATCAATACATTAGCTTTATAGGATGTAGCAATCTAGTCTTGTCTCACGTAAATGGAAATAAAAAAAAACTACTGATTTAGCAGACCAAACACCTAAGTGTCAACTGTGGGGCAAAAATTCTATATGTTGAAAAAATGGAAGCGACATCTGTTTGAAAAGAGATATTGGCAGTATGACAAACCAATACCAAGGAAAAAGCTTGAAAATTCACCTTCTATCCCTAGGTGTCCCATTTGGCATTTCCACAGCTTGTAGGGGCCTCACATTAGCGCCAACTGGTGGTGCAAAGGTTGACCTCCCTGTTGATGGTGGGCGATTCACACCAGCTGAGTCCACACCATTCCGACCTAACTAGGTAAACAAGGACAAAGGGAATAAGACACACCATTTCCCATAGGACAGGACAAAGGAAATAAGACACATTATTACTCAAGAACAATAGGTTTGCTGTGACATCTGAGATTAGAAGTAGTTTCTTCACAACATTTTAAGATAGAAATTAGGAAAAAATAACTATATGGACAAATAATTCACTTCCCCTTCAAGTTGGAACAAAACAGAGTTCCTTCGTGTTCAACATGAAGCATCAAAGACTTTGTATCAACATATCACATAATCAAATGGAGCAGCAGGACTAAAAGAAAGATTGTACATCAACACTAAACATCAAATACAGCAAACACCATATTTACGGACTATAGCTCTTGTCACATGTAACTGAAAAATTGTTCCATAAAGAAAAACAGCCTAGCAAGTCGAGAACAGACCCAAACGACAACTTCAACAGCTGCATTCTCCAGTTCCTCCTACCCTTCATAATAGCTATTTTTTGTTTAATATTTAAAACTAATCTACTCGTTTGGAAAACAGAGTATTAAACAGAGCCACATAGAGCAGAACAATTTTGAATAATTTCCCTGGCTTGTTTCTATCTTTGTTCAAGCGAAACTCTTAGTTATTTCCAACGAATTGGTCGACATATCAAAACATAAGGTAATATTTTTGACATTACTTATCGCGGGCGAGTTGCTCCTGCTCCGGTCTCTGGCGACGACTGCCGCCAGCGGCTTGGGCAACGCCACCGCGTCCTCACCGCCGTCCTCGCTCCCTCGGCTGCTCCACCGCCCGACGCTCTCCACGTCAGAGTCCGCGTTCGACGTCACGTCAGACACAGCTGGCTTCACTCCGACCTCCCTCCTCGACCGCCGGCTCGACGGCCTTGCGGCAGCCACGGCGGTCTCCACTGCTTCCGGTGGCGGCGGTGGCGCCGCCGCTTCCGCGGGCCTCGTCGCGATCGAGCTCCGCCCGCCGCGCGCCAGCAGCTGCAGCGGCGTCTCCTCCTCTTCCTCCGCCTCCTCCGCCACCGCGCGTTTCGCCTCGTCTGATCTCGGAGCTGGGGGAGGCGTCGCGCCGCGCGAGACCGGCCTCCGCACGCTCCGCGGGCCCGCCACCAACCGCACCGGCGCCTCTACCTCCTCCCTTTTCTCCTCCTCGCCGCGCGCCGCGCCACCAGCCGGCCGCTCCCGTCGCGCGCCGGCGTCTGCGTCGCGGCGAGAGGGGCGGCGCGCGTCGGCGCGCAGGCGCGCGGGGACCGCCGCCTCGTCCCGCCCTCCGCCGCCGGCGCCCTCCCGCCCGACGCGGCGGGCCGGGGAGGCACCTTTCGACGGCGGCGGAGGCTCGGGGTGGCGGCGGTACTGCTGGAGAGACGGGAGCGGCGCGTCGAGGATGATGCTGAACTCGCCCGCGGCGCCGGCGTGCGCGAGCATCATCTCCTCCATGCGCGCCATCGCCTGCTGCGCCGCCACCCGGCGCTGGTCCCCGCCCGCGCCGGAGGGCGCCGGCCGCCGCGCGTGGCCACCGCCGCCGCCGCCGCGGGGCGCGTCCATCGGCGTTGAGGAGGGTGGGTGGCCGCCGAACCGCCGCCGCGTTGACTTTAGTTTGACTTTTTGCTTTACGCTTACGAACGCGTCGGTTTTCCGTTCCAGAGGAGAAGCCGCGGATTTGGGCGTTTTCGACGAAAGGCTGGAGATGGAAAAGGAACGGAAAGCGGAAGGTGTGCGGCGGTTTGCACTCAAGCCCTGTCGATCTTGCAATTTACAGTCGAGGGAGATAGTTTTCGAATTTTTACATCCTTTTCTTTTGTTCAACTACTAGTAGTAGACTTCTAGTGGCCAACTTTTTCTTGTACATATTGTTGTAAAGATAGCCAATTTGGTAGTACATTTTGGTGCTATAATTTCTTATCTACTACCAAATTGAACTTTGCAAGTGCTTTCAAGTAGCTTCATACGAAATTGTCTTCTATTTTTCTCCGAAGAAGTAACAACAATTAATCTCCTAAACTTTTGTTGATTGTGGATTACAGAAGTGAAGAATTCACATGAGTTCTTTGTAGTGCAGAAACCAGCAAAGAATAAAACTTTTTTTGAAAGATTCAAAGAATAAAACTTCTTCGAAGCATTTTAGGAACAATGTTGGTGAATATGTTTGAGGCTAGCGTTTGGATCTCTAGATAAAAAAAAAAGATTCATCCTGTCCAAAAGCATGCTGTGGCATATCATGGATTTTAAAAAAAACATCATGGCATATCATGGATTCCTTACATACTGCATTTTGTTTGTCTTCATAGTGAATCTAAGTAGTCTATGCGTTTCATAGTGAAACTTGCGTTCGGATGTAGTATGTCTATAATGTGCATTAGTAGTTATCCTTTTGTTTTGCTTTTGGGTGGTGCGTCATACCTTCCTAACTTTACTCAAATAATAATTTAACGTCGTCTTCATTAAAGAACCTATTTTCTCTGAAAAAAACTTGTCGAACCAATTTTAGATTATTTTAAGTTGCAACAATGGAGTAGGCTTTATTGAAAGGTTTGCTATATAGTGATTGACCACGGGCTAGTAGTGCTCTCCCCCCACCCCCCAACACACACGCACAATATCTACGGAGCACCTAAGTGTTGCAAAAGCCAATATGGCCTTAGCCTAATATCCAACCATGGACTTAATCCACTGAAATTTCTTCAAAAATAAAAAATAATCACCAAGGGCATGGATGCAAATCTAATTTCCAACTTTCTCAGTTGATCATAAAATACACAAAGATTAGACACTGACGTGCGAAACGGATGGTTTGAAACTTTTGAAGTGCTCGTTCCACGGCACGTATATGGCCCCACTTGTCAGTAAGCTGGCAAAGGAAGCTCGTGCACGCTACGGTAATTCTTTCTCACACTCCCTCTCGTGGAGCACATTTTTTTCCTTTCTATATTTCGATTGACACGTCACGCGTGTAGTGGAAATGGTAAAACGTGGCTGCTACATGCATGGACCCGATCAAATGGAACAACCACGCCGTGACCTCGAAAAAATAAACTACACGTTGCCGTGACTGTTTGTTTCAATATATTTTTTGCTTTTGCCAGGGAGGGAAAAAAAATCCGACATGACAGTAATTGTATTTGACATCGTAGCCCAATCACTTTGCAGGTATCACACAGTTTTTTTTTTGGGCCTAGAAAAATCACACGGTTAGCAGCAGTGGCAATTCTTTTTTTGGAGTGGATTAGAAATGAGGCCATTGTTGGGCTGCAGCAGAATGAACAGGCCGTCACGCAGTGGGCCGGGAGGGACGGGCTGATGCCTTGCAGCTGCTATGCAAATGGCCCAGCAGGCCGTGAGCGTTTTTTATGAAAAAATGTTTTTTTGAAAAAAGTGGTAAAAGGAAGTTTTTTTTTGAGAAACAGTTACTCGCGGAAAGTTGCGAATTGCGATAAAAAAAAAATTGTACCTACCCAAAAGTGTTGAGAAACCGTTAAAAGGGTGAGGATTTTGTTCGTGGAAAGCTGTGATAAAAAAAATGAAACCTACCCAAAAGCTTTGAGAAACAGTTAAAAGGGTAAAGGGTTGAAATTTGTGATGATTAAAAAAAAAATCGAAGCTACCAATAAGAATTGGCGAAACACACACTAATAAGCGTGTGAATCATCCAGAAGATGATCATCGCCACGTGACGCGCGCATGGGGTATGTATGGGGAGCAGAGAGAGATCCCCCCGATCGGCGATTGGGTTAGGCAAGTCAGAACTCAGCTGACTTCTGAGCTGACATCACCGGGCGGCGGCGGTGGGTCGCCGCTGCAGCCGGCGCACGCGCCGCGCTCGTGCGTGCACGCGGCGGTGCTCGCCCCGCCCCGAACGAACCGGGGTCGAGACGGCGTGGACTACGGGCTAAAGAAAGCAGGTCAGACGGAGAAAAAAAAAATGAAGGCATTTATGGGCCGCGTTGACCGTGGACCCACACAGCCGTGGCGGAAGGATCGAGCAGACCGCTGCCTCGGGATGGGCGGCAATTAAACTTTTCGGGTGTCCGAAGCTAGCCCCCGCGTCCACGTACCTCGGGCCTTCGCGTTCGAGCTAATTAATGAAGCCTCTGAATTGCTAAACCTCATGTCCTAAAATTCGTAATGCTCCTGCTCCGGTTGATCATGGAGGAGATAGCGAGGTTTCAGTAAAAATAAGCAAACACTTTTTTTCTTCCCAGCAGAAGGCAAATTAGCTTCGCCTGCATTGCAAGCTAGTGGATGACAGAAAAAAAGTACTACCTCCGTTCTCAAATATATGACACCATTGAGTTTTTTCTTCAACTTTGACCAATAATATTTTATTAGTTATTTTGTTAAATAGCATAAAATGGGTACCACTATATCTATTATTGATAATACTTTAGATTTTACTAGTAAACTTATCTAATTGCATAAATATTTGTAGAAAAGACGAATAGTCAAACGAAGAAAAAAGTCAATGGTGTCATATATTCAAGAACGGAGGTGGTAGGATGCTAGTAATCTGAAGATCACGCGACAGGCGCGTGAAAAATGGGAAATAAAAAAAAAATCTTCTAATCGTGGAAGCTCTATGTTTTGGCATCTATAGGATTGAGTAGAATGCTACTGCTGTTTGTTAGCCCATGCTTGCCGTCGGGCGGCAGGGGGAAAGGGACGTTTGGATGCGTCTCCACGACGTTTCAAAAACGCATGCAGAAGGCACGCACAAGAGACAGCAAGCGAGTCAAACCATGAGCACACACGAACACGACGAACGTTCGATCCAAACTTTAGCTGCCGCTGCAAAATTTGGCAGGTTTGTAATGGCGACCGCCGGCGAAACGAGCATCTAAAATCTTCCATGAATCCGGTGCGAATCTCCAATACGATCTCGAGCAATCGAATAGTAATTAGGAGCGAGTAAATGGTCGTACCTTAGGCAGGGCGAATCCCAAGTACTTGTTCTCCTTCACGCCGCCGCCGCTGGCCGCCGGATGCAGCGGGCTCCGGCCGCTGTACCCGCCATACGCGCCGCCGCGGAGAGGGCTCCGGCCCCCGGCGCCGCTGTAGTACCTGCCGTTGCCGTGGCCGTCGGCCTCCGCCCCGGCGTGCTCGTCGGGGTCGTAGGCGGCGCCCCCGTTGCCGTAGAGGTCTTCGCCATCGCCGCCGGCGTCGTGCCGCGGCGACTGGCGCGACATGGCGTGCGCCATGGCCGCGGCGGCGCGGGCCTTGGACCTCGCCGCGAGCGGGTGGACGGGAGATGCCGTCGTGGCCGCGCCGGAGCCGAGAACTGGGTGCGCTGGGGAAGCCGGGGCGGAGTAGAGCCCGGCGGCCGGCGACCGGCGCCGCCCGTACGTCGGGCTCCCGGCGCGGCGCCAGTCCATGTCGTAGCGCGCAATAGGGAGCTTGCTTCCTGCACGGTGGCGGCGGCGGCGGTGGTGAGGTTCAGGACGGAGATCGAGAGCGCTCTCGCTCGAGGGGATGTGCTGTTTGATAGGGAGGTTACTTGTTTGTTGTTACTGGGAAGGGCCGCTCTAGGATGCTTTCGCATTAATGTTTGGCTCAGGGCTAATCTCAAGAAAGTATATAAATGGCTCAGGGATTTAGGTGAATAAAATAGTTTTTGGAGGGGGTGGTCAATTAATGACTGCTTAGGTTAGCAAAGTGGTCACTGGACTACTGGAGTCTGGAGACACTGCGTTAAAAAATTCAGACCTATTTGACGAGTGACGGGCGTGCAACCGCGTGCACATCTTGCTTGGTTCGCCAATTTTTACAAACTTTCAGTCACATCAAGTCATATCTTCTCTCACAGACACGTTTACCAATACACTATTCACACCTCCAATTTTCTTTAACTTCTCTAACTAAACAAAGTCGTAGTCTCGCACTATCACAAACCTACTTGAGTCAATTCAACAAAACGGAGTACAAGATGATATCTAAATGGTCTAAAAGATACAAGGGAGGAGGAAGAAGGGTAGGGAAATAGAAATTTACCCGAAACGACTCCAGCAGATGCTTCCTCGAGCGTGAACCCACCATAAATTTGGTTCATGGTCAATGGACATAACACAGTCCCTCCCTTCCCCCGTCCCCCTCCCACATGCTAGTGTTGCTTTTGTGTAGTCTCTTCTCTATACTACTAAAATACTACTAAAAAGACCGGAAGGGAGAGTCGCGTTCGTCTGCGATCGTGAAGCCGTGAAGCCGTAAAACCTCTCCCGGATCGAACCCCCTCTGCTAGCCCTCCTCACCCGTTGCCCGACAAACACAGATCTGTTCCCCTCACGTTCGCACACCACGCATGCATCTCCCCGCATCTCCTGTCCCCCTCTTCTCCGCACCTGCTCCACTGCCGTAGCACCACCGATCGAGAGGGCGAGTCGCGACCGCCATCTTCGCGTTGGCGGCGCTTCTCTTCGCGTCCTCTCTCTCTCTCTTCGCGTTGGCGACCACCATCGTTTGAGTCGCTTCTCTTCGCGTCCCCTCTTTCTCTTTCTTCTCTGGCACCCTCTTTCTTCTCCCCGCCTGTGCCCGGTGCCCCTCCCCCTCCCTCCGCCGGCGAGGCCGCACCGCCTCCTCCCCTACTTCCTCCGTCGGTGAGCTGCGGCAGTGCGGGTGCGGTCCCTCCCCTCCTCCCTATGGTTGAACCTCCCTCCCCATCCCTCCTCGCGTACCTCATCAAGGCCGGACGGCGACGGGATCGAGCTCCCAGAGTCGCGCGCGGGTGGCGCCACAGGTGAGCATCTACACGGGTTCTTCGAGGAGGAGGACGCGGTGAAGACGGAGATGACCACAAACCACGATGCGCTCGACCGCCTACACGCCGCCATCGAGGAGGACAATTAGCTGCCCCAGGTCGATTCCCTCCGCGCACTGCGGCGACGTCAACGCTATCGGGTATTTGGTTGGGGATCAGCAACTTATGCTTCCAATCGGCAATTTCTGCTTCCAATCTTCAATTTGTTCTTCCAATCAGGGATTTGTGCTTCTCCCATGCCCACTCGATCTATCCACAACTGCTGGTTGCTGCTTCCTCCCTCTCTCTGGCGGCTTGAGCTCCTCCCTCTCCTCTCGTAGCGGCTGGAGGGCTCCCGGGCGTGGGCTCCCCTCTGCGGATTGCAGGACGAACCAACGACACAATGGTGATGGCCGGATCGTTGTGGTAGCGGTGACGATCAAGCCTGCCGGTGGCCCGTAGATTCTGCCCATCTGGAGTAGACCCTGTCTTCCTCTCCTGCTGGTTGGGCACGTCTAGTTCCCTCGGCTATCCCACTGCATCTTGGCTCTCCGATCTGAGGTCCCAAACGCTAGGCATTGAGATTGCAGTGCAAGTTCCAAGTGTGACTTGCTGGCCAGTGGAGTCGGTGGCCTAATTTACTCCAAGTAAGTTCCATTTGATTTTGCAAGGTTCTCAGACCAATTCAATTTGTCATGCCTTAATCGAACGCCTTGGTTATTCACAGCTACCAGATTTGAGTTGTGGTCCTCATGGAGTTAATTTTTGGCAAAATAACCAACCTAGTCCTTGAACTTTTGGCAAAGGGTCAACTTCGTCCATGTATTTTTGCTCTGGCCAAATTAGTCCTCCAACTATTGTTTTTGCTTCATGTCGGCGAATTATGCTGACTAGGTTCTCGAGGGGATGCCCCGAGAGAAGGGTTTGAGGAGAAGTCATCGAGAATCTAGAACCGAAGGTGACAAGAGACGATTTAGACAGGTTCAGGCCGCAATATGCGTAATACCCTACGTCATGTATGGTGTATCTTGTATAGATGAGATGGTTTTAGTGGGGGTCCCTGTCTCCCCTTATATATGCCGGAGGACAGGGTTACATGGAAACCGTATAGGATCAGGAGTCTTTTACAAGTTAATCTCTAATTTCCTAATACAGCTTATCCAAACCGACTAGGACTAATCCTTGTCTTGTGCGTCAAGTCTTGTTCTTGGGCTGGCCCATAGGATGGCTTGCCAGGATTGTTTAGTCCATTAGGACTCTACACCATCAAGCCCCCGAGCACCTTATCTCCTGAAGAACAACACTGTTGAAAATACAGAGTTCTTTGAAACCCACCAGGGTTGTTTGAAGCCTTCAGGGTTCTTCGTCTTTAAGAATTGCAACCATGCTGTTAAATAGGTAATGAAGTGCTCATAAATCCTTCTGAATTTCGGATTGGTGCGCACCAAATAGGTGCGCCCAATTGGGCAGCCCCCGAGCCTCATTTATCTTTGAAGAAGAAATTCGAGGCTCTTTCGAAGTCCGAATCTGAAGAGAATCAATTTCCGAAGAAGTCTGAGTTCTTTTAGAACTCCTTTTGAATTTGACAATTAAAGCCAAAAAACTTTCAGAAATATATTTCCTGAAAATATTCCCGCAGCCCCCGAGCCTAAATTTGAACGAATTCAAATATAGGATCAAGGAAGGACCAAAATTGAAAAATATCGAAGTAACGATTCAAAAAGGTCAATATAAACCATTCGCCTCCCTTGTATCCGCACGCTCGCTAGCGAAACAGATCTAGGGTTAGGACAGTTACTCTGTTAGCAATCCAAAGACTGCCCAAAACACTACCTCAACCTCGTCGAGCCCTAATCCCTCCCACACCAAGACTCTAGAAACCGCAATGGCCGGTGGTGAAGGATCCAGCCGAAGCAAGAGCGCAAAGAGGAAGGCCGAAGCAATGAAGAAAGTTGCGGTGACTGATGAAACAGCACCCGTTGGAGAAACCCGGTGTATAGAAGATCCAATTAGTGACTGGCCAACCAGTACACTAAAAGAGAAGCATATCAAGAATCTGGAAGCCGATGGATTCATCGCAGCCAAGGAAATCAGTCGGTGGAGGAGTGCACATGAGCATGAATACCCCACAGAAGAAACGGAAGCAATCACGGTATGGAAGGCATTTTATGAAGTCGGATTTGGCATGCCTACTTGTGATTTCTTTCGACGCATCCTGCAATTCTATGGAATAGAACTATGCCACTTGAGCCCCAACTCTGTCCTGAATTTGTCCATCTATATCCACCTCTATGAAGCCTTCCTAGGAATAGATCCACATTTTGCATTGTTCCGCCACCTCTTCAGAGTCAAAACATCCAGCGGACCATCCCAAGTGGTTGGTAAAGTGGTAATCCAGTTTCGCCAGGGAATGAAGCCATTGTATCTGGAGTACACCACCAAGGAGAGTCTGAAGGATTGGCAAAAGGAATGGTTTTATGCCTGGAACCATCAACCACAATTACCCGGGCGCTCAGGGCAACCTCCAGTGATGAAGCCAAACTGGAGTGAATCTGTTGGAGTGAATCAAGCAATGCAAATCCTAGAGTTGCTGAACATGATCCGAGATCTGAAATCTCAAGGATTAACAGGGGCTGGCGTGTATAAGTCATTCTTGATGAGGAGGATTCAGCCTTGTAAACAACGCTGTAACCCAGGGTACTCCTACTCTGGAGAAACTGATCCCTCTCGGAATGCCACAGAAGCCTTCTCGGAGAAGAGAGCCATGCAATTACTGAAGAAGTATATGGCTATCAGTAACGAAGATATACCAGAAATTATGGAGATTTCCAAGATCACCATGACTCCTGAGGTAAGAGTTGTACATTGTACAATCCAATTTAGCCAGTGTATAGTTCCAATATGTCAACAAACCCTGATGTCAAACCATCTATGCTATTTTTGTTGTATGAAGCCAGGCGAGCACTATATGTCAGCCTGCCTCCTCTAGACCCAACAAATGCAGAAGAAGCCAGTGTGATGGCCCGGTGCCCAGATCCCAAAATTAGAGACCAGGTTGGTAAACGCAATCCATATTCTGATAAGTCAACTGCAACTGAAGAATCTGACGAGCAACATGCCAATGATGAGAACCAGGACACAAGAGAACCCCAGGCCAAGGCAGGGGCAACCTCCAAGAGAGGATAAGGGTCAAAAAGGGCGACGACATCAGATCTAAATGCCCCGATGCCCAAGAGAGCACGGTCTCTACCCAAGCCTTGGGTGAGGGTCATCCCTGAGGAAAGAGAAAAGGTATCCCCACAACCAAAGATGCCAGCATCTGTGGGGATAGCGATTGGTGAAATCGGGACCAACCGACCGCAACAAGGCAGCACTTCCCGTAAACCATTATCAGAAGAAGAAATTATTCATAATATCTTCAACCCTGCCTCAGCACCATACACTGGTTCAGTACCAGTCGTGGAAGAGAACAACCCTGCTGGTCTAGTGGTGGTGGAGCAGGATCCAGAGGAGGAGTTCACACTGGGAGAACCAGAAATCCCAATGCGGCCCACTGTCATGTAAGTAATCCGAAGATGTTTACTTGTTGAGAAAATCTTTTGTCGTAAAAATCCATCCTGACTTATGAAGTTATTAATGCAGAGCTGAAGAAATACCGCCAACAACTATGAGGGCGCCAGAAGCTGCAGTGCCAGAGGAACCCAGGCGAAACCCAGAAACAACTCTGTCAGAGGTCCAGTCAGCCGGTCCAGCATCATTCCCACCAGGTTCAGCTGAAGTGCGAGTAGAAGAAACAGTGGTGGAGGTTCTGACAGATATTGAACAGCTGGTAACACAGGCTGTAATTGAAGAAACTGCAGTGGAATGTCGTGTGCAGAACTGTGCAGAGCCCCCGAGCAACGTGGGTACATCTCAATCTGTTGGGGCAGAACCCGTTCCAATAGCGGAAAGCTCGAAGGGGAAATAAGTTGAGCAATCAACCCAAGAGCAAATAGTCGAGGAAATCCCTCGGGTACCCACAAATGCTGAAGCTGAAGAAGAGACCGGTAACTTCCGCATCGGGAGTTACGATTCAATGCTGAATCAAAATCCGCAAGCCTTCGAGTATGTCTTAGATGCGGTGGAGGATGAAGAGCACATCGACAGGGGTCTGTACCATGCCGAGAGGGCAGTGACATACTTCAAGGTATGGTAAACAACCCTGTACTTTGTTGTCATCGTAAATATGATTCTCATAATTGTATCCTGTAGGCTGTTGGTGAAGCTTCAAGGCAGAAAACCGAATATACCTGCAACATTTCTTTGATGCATGCCAAGGCGGAACGCCTTCAAAAGGAATTGGAACGCGAACGCGAAGATCGCAAAGCCCAAGAAGCAGAAGATGCTAACATGATCCACACCCTGCACCTACGAACAAAGGAGCTATCCGCAGAAAAGGACACCTTGAAGAAGAAACTGACCGCTGCGAAGACAGAGCTCAAAGGTACCCTGGTCTTGTTTATATCTTGCAATATATCACCAATACATAGCTGTAATATGAACTCTGTCATAATTGTTGGAGCAGATGCACAACAAAAGTTATCAGCAACTGAGAGCAAGATGACGGATTGGTCTAACTTGGCCAATCGTCATGAACAAATGTTGAAGACCATCTCTGCTGAGTGTGACGAATTGAAAGAACAACACAGAGTGGCAGTCCAACAATGTAAGGATGCTGATACGCAGCTGATTCAGATCATTGAGCAACAAAAGAAGACTGCCAAGGATCTTGAAGACACTCGCGAAGACAACTAGCACCTTTCTGATGAACTCGTCCTGCTTCGTGCAAATCTCACAGACAAGAAGACGCTGGACGAGAAGCTTGAACGGACAACCAGGAGGATGACGGAGCTGGAAGAAACCATGCAACAAATGAAGAAGTCAGATGAAGACCTGGCTGAAGCCTTGAAGCGGATCGCGCTGTTGGAGAAGGCGGCGAATCCGGTGGTGAAAGCTTTGGTCCCTGAAGATCCTGCGGCTCGACAATCATTCCTGGAGCGTCTCATGGCCATGCCTCGATAGTTGAAGGCATATATCAAAAGATCATCCAAGGCCTGTCTTGTGCATGTGCTGGCCGTAGTGAAATCCAGGTACCTTGAGGTAGACATAGGCAAACTTGTAGAAGGCGCAAAGCCAAATTGTACAGAGTCATTCTTCAGGGACCTGAAACAAGAGGCCGAGCCAGTTGCCGAGGCAATTGCGTAGAACCTGAAATTGTAATATGAACATCAAGGCATGTAATGAGCAGTGCTTTGTTAAGTTTCATGTAATGCAGTGTACAAATTTTTCGCGTATGAAGAACAAACCAAGAGTTTCTAAGAACCCTTGGGTGTCTCTGTATTGAACACCAAGACTTAATAAAAAATTACATGTTTTTGTAAATTACGACTATGGAAAAACAACCATGTTAAGGACCCGAGGGAACCCAGGGAGATTTCTGTAGCATAGGATATCTTTGAAAATAAATGTACCCCGAAGGGAACATTGGGAACAGACTGTAAGTGGTTCGTTTAGACAAGAACCCAGTAAGACCCACGGAGCGGCAGCTTTAAGCTGAATAGCATCACAATGTAGCGAAAACTTAGGAACAAATCCGTTAACGGCCCCGAAGGAACCCGAACAGACCTTATGCTATTGCCCCAAATTCATAATGTAAAGGAAAAGCTTTCCGGGTCTCGAAAGATTCCAGATTAAATTTTGAACAATGTCGCGAAGACAGAACAAAATTGACCATAAACAACCCTGGAAAGGGAAATTTGTATTTATTGAATTATATCTCATTGCCAAAACAACGGTACAAATAGGAGCTCATTGCCTAAGCAACGGTACAATGAAGAGACTACGCGTAGAATTTGCGTAAGTGTTCGATATTCCAGGGATTTGGCAAATCATCGCCATCATCTGTTTGAAGTCTGTATGTGCCTGGCTTGAGTACTTTTGATACAATGAACGGACCATCCCAAGGCGAAGTGAGCTTCGTGTGACCAGCTGTGTTCTGGATCCGTCGTAACACCAAATCGCCAATCTGGAACGATCTCGTCTTCACATTTTTGTCATGGAATCGGCGAATACCCTAAAGGTACGCAGCGTTGTGTAACAAAGCTACCAGTCGTGCTTCCTCAGCCGTGTCAACCTCGATCATCCGTTGTTCATCCGCCATGGCTTCTTGAAATTCTTCGACGCGAGGAGCACCATGCATGACATCGACAGGTAGGACAACCTCAGATCCATATACCAGGAAGAAAGGAGACTGCCCTGTAGCTTTGCTGGGTTGAGATCGGCGATGGTGCTATAGTAGACTCCATTCACATACAAGATGAAGCACACTTGACTCCAGGACCACATGATACCCCTTATTTGTTCAAAATTTCTCTTGGCATGCTGCATGACAATTTAAACATTAGGAGGTGATTATGAGATAATAGAGTAGAAATAAATATAAGAAATGGGAAAAAAGTAAATGATACATACGCTAAGTATTCCTCAACTTGCTCATAGTTGTTTAACATACCTAACTAGCTATTCCAAGTCATACATGTTATCATCATCAATGATACGATGTACCTTTTGGTTGCTAATAAGTTTAACTGCATATATGAAAACAGAGGTGTCATCTTGTAATGGCCCATCAAATGCGTGGGTTGTGTCGGCATTGTCAATGCACATAGAGCAATACGTTAATTATTTTATGAAAAAAGAAGCAAAGTCTGGTTAACTCCTATAGATCATCGTACTCATCTTCAGAACTATCATCTCCATTGTCTTTGTTAGTATCGTGCTGCATGTGGGTCTCATCTTCATCGTCATTGAAGTGTGGGTCTCATCTTCATCGTCATTGCTATCTTCAGACAAGCTACCTCTGTTTGCTTGTTCACCAAAAGGTTTGCTAATGTATCTTTATTGACAGTCGATTTTCCGTCAACATTTCGGGAATAAATGGAAGTTTTGCATAAGGTTCTATGTATATTTTGCTTAACAATTTTCACAAGTTTTGGATGAATTGCGAGTACAGGAACAAAATAGAAGACAATGAAGAAAACCAGGCAAAACACCTAGCTGGTCAGCCGGCCGACCACCTCGGTCCCTCTGCCACATTCATGATCCGTGCGACTGAAAACACAACTACATAGCATCCTAACTGAAGGATTGCTGTCGGTTCATCAATAGGATATCAGAAGGCAATGCCACAGATTTGGGAGCCCACTTGTTAGTCCTAACCGCCACAAAATAGGAGACAACCACAAGCACCGACCCCAGGGATTGATCCAAGACGTCCACGACTTGAGGCGGCACATCGTGTGGCAGAGGCTGTCCAGCTGGCTCACCTTTGGCTCAGAGTTTCTCTTGGAGTTCTGGTAAAGCTCTTGTATCTTTCTCATTATTTTGGATATTATCAATAAAGTATCATCTTCTTTATATCTTGAGTTAATCTTACAATTCGGGAATTTGTCTGAGTGACTTAAAGCGGTGTAGCTCTCTCTTTTGTTTTAGAGTTTGTCTTTTAGTCGGGACTTTTCCTTATGGGTTTTCTTGCTCGGACTAGAGAGCTCAAGTCAGTTCCCTAAGTTGAGGGGGATTTCTCTCGATGGCCTTGAGAGAAATCTTAATATCAAGTGCAGACGTGGTGTCTAGCTTGGTGCTAGCTAGAAAGTGTGTTCCGCCCCAGAGTACTGTTGTGGTTGGCGGCATGTGGTTACAGTCCTGCCTGTCTTTTGTAGTCCACCACGCTCGGGTGTTTTCATAATAGTAGTTACCGGATGCCATTGGATCCCCCTCTCATCACTTTCTGAGATCCTTCCCACTAGCCGTCGAAGTAAGTTCTGGTTTCCCGACCATTAGGTAAAGTCTAGACAAAGGTTAGGGTAGCTTCTCTCTAGAGTTTAGAAGTGTCATTAGGAACTTGCGTCCCATAATACTCCTAGCTCCTTTCCTTACTCAGAGTCTCCTGTGTTGCTGGTCGTTCGCGACCTTCTAACGGCTCGTCGTCCAGACTTGCTAGTATCGGTCAAGCTCTGCTTGGCCCCTATCTTGATACCCCCATATCACAGCAAGAGATAGTGTGTGATATTGTTATTAAAGCTTATCATTCAACTCACTCAATACTCTTTACCCCGATTGCTTACCTGAGGAAAGAACTACGATACCTTGGAATACTCATTGGTGAAATGCTACAACGTGTTATTCTGTGCGCTTACAGAATATTATTCTAGAGACTATGAAACACCAACAAGCATTTCTGGTGTCGTTGCCAGGGAAGCAATTGGCTAAAGATATTGTTGAATTATTTGATAGACTTGATATTCTTATCGCCGCTAACTTTAGCGGGCTTACTACTACTCTCTTTGTCTTTGTGATATTTGTAGGGCAGTGTATGACTGGTTTCAACCTACACTACTAAAAAAACATTTTAGGGGGGCACTCAAAAAATGACCTCGGAGACGGACAAAAAAATGTCCTCCTCTGTTAATGCCGTCGATTAACGAAGCTGGGTGATTTTCATTTTCGGAGGCGGTTGCTCTTATTCGCCTCCAAAAAATCAATTTTTGGAGGTGGATGATTTTAACACGTCTGCCTCCGAAAATGACTTTATAAGTTGCCTGCTTCCAAAAATCGATTATTGGAGGCGGACACTTATATGGCCCGCCTCTGAAAAAAGCCAAGGCCCAGCAGCCCATTCTCGGTCCAATACTGCGGCTCCATATATATGTGATACTTTGGAGTTCCGTTAGATTGGTTCAAGTGGAAACTTTTCCCGTGTTGACTCGAGGATAAAGAAAAAAGATGGTATACATTCACTTCCTTTAATGCCAAAAGGAATTGGGACGAGTTGATGAAAAAGTTTTGTGGAGATTTCTTCCTGCCAAGCAAGGTTCACTAACTCCGGAGTGAAGTGCTCACCTTCAACCAAGGGGAGAATTAGGGCATAGATCAAGCTTGGGAGAGGTTCAACATGTTGACTACACAAGGACCACGGCTTGGGATCCCCGCTGATGTACTCTTGCAAGATTTTTATTTTTCTCTAACCCCTAAATGCATGCAATTTATTCAAGTGTGCGCATGAGGAAATCTCATGGAGAAAACACTCACGAAAGAGGCCTAAATACTACAAAAGATAAGCAGAGGGGTGGCCGTGCAAAGAGATTGGGAAAAACACCTTCTGGGAAAGACCGAGCAAGAAAATCAAGTGGAAATACTTGCTGGAATTTCTGGAAAAGATGCCCCAGAGTCGAAGGAAGAACAACCGAAGCATCAAAAAGACGTGGGAGCAACTCAAGATGAAGATGCATCGGTCCAAAGTTCAACAAAAGAAGAGTAAGGAGAACAAAGAAGAAGCTTGGGAAGCAAGGCCATTGAAGGAGTTCGAGCAAATGGATTGGCTACTGATTGATTTTGGAGATTTCTTTGACAAGAGAAGACCTTATCAAAACCAAAAGAGATCGGTGAGAGCCATAGAACCGGATTTTCTTCAAATCCACACACAGGATATATATTGGAAGATGAATCGGCCGGAGAGACTATTCAAAAACTTTGCAATGAAGAAGAAGAGATAAAACCAGAGTCATCACTGTTCGCGCGCATAAGCCAAGTATACGCAATTGGAAGCATTCACGATGAAGGTATGTCATTGCCCACTCCACATATAAGTTGTAAAATAAATGGAGGAGTAATTGGCAAGGCTTTATGTGATGATGGAACCCATGTTAGTGTGACGACATCTAAGTTTTATGATAAAATCTTTGCTGAAAATTATAATCTTGCTCCTATAAACATTAAATTGATCATGCGAGATGGTAGAACTACTAGGCCTTTAGGAGTTATTAGAAATCTATATGTTTCTATTATAGGTAAAATCATACCAACCGACTTTTTTTGTTCTAAATGTTTGTGAAACTAATCATGATGTTATAGTCCTTGGTAGACCTTTCCTACAGTTGGTTGATGCAATTCTTAATGTGGGAAAAGGATTCTTAACTCTCGAGCTTGATGGGGTTAAACATGACTTCAATTTTCTTCCAAGTTCTTGTGGTACTTCACCTCTACCTCTTAATAACAAAGAGGTAGAGAGCATTCGTTTTGTTATTAACTCTTGTAGGGACCCTCTCCAACAAGCTATGGAGAATGAAACTTATCATGATGATCAAGATAAGGAGTTAATGGAAGCAACCAAAGAGCTAAAGGTGAAACATGGATATTCGGAAGAGGAGAAATTTGAAGACATAGGAGATTTTCATCAAGAAGAGAAGAAATTACAACAAGATTGTGGAGAACCACCTCCGGTTGTTATGATTGACTTACTCTCAACTCCGACGGATGAATCAAAAACCCCTCCTGATGGAATAACACGAAGGCTAAGGTATGCATTGAACTCTCAAGATACTATTGGTTATGATGATAATATTTTTAAGTACTCATGTGCAACCGATAGTATGAATGACGATTCAAATTCTATGCCTTCAACCTATGATGATCATATTATAGGCTAGAATTTCTTGAGAATGATAAAGAGGCGATATTTGTGCTTGAACCCATTGATTCTATGCCTAAAGAACCTTTGCCTAATAAAAAAACTAAGTGCTAAGCGAGAAACATATGCTACTTTTAATTACAACATGCTTTGGTGCAACTCCCTCCGTCCCAAATTGTAAGTCGTTTGAATTTTTTGACCCCAACTTTGACCACTCGTCTTATTCAAAAATTTATGCAAATGTAGTCAAATTTAAATCATTCTTGAAATTCTTTTATTCTAAAGCTAGCCATAACAAAAAATATGATATTTTGCAAAAACCATTTGAATAAGACGAGTGGTCAAAGTTGGGGTCAAAGAAGTCAAACGACTTACAATTTGGGACGGAGGGAGTACAATCTAACTGTGGTTGTGATTATAGCTGTATATGTTTACAATAAGTTTTGCAAACCTCGATCTTGCTTTGCGCTTGGTCAAGCGCAAGACTTTAAAAGAGCACATGTCGAGAGAAGTCCCAAATTTCACTAACCATGCAGGGCATGAAACTTAAATTGTGAAGAGAGGAACCGCACCTTAAATTTTGAACATCATCATCAACACCTCCAAGTTTCAAGGATGGATGTTGCTAGTCTCATCAATTTTGCGCACAAGGCCAGCGATTTACAATGCAAGAAAGTTGAATATTCAAGACCTCCGTCAAGTCCTGGTTCTAATGCATCCTTGATTGATGAAATCTATGACCCATGGGAAGAGGTACGTCACAAACATTGAAGTTGCACGTGCTCACAAACATCAAAGTTGCACGTGCTGAAATCAGAACAGGACAGATTGCAGCGTTGGAGTAAAACGGGGATAACTCCCTCGTTTGGAATGTGTTTTGGGCAAATGATGAATTTTTGGAAAGCAGATTTTATGCACTTTGCATTGGAACAATTGGTAGGCATAATTTCCATTCTGGTAAAAGAGAAAAAATCGTAAAGCTAGGCAACAACGAAGGACAAAGAAGAAGGAGGTGGCGACAATGTGAGAGATGATTGGGCGAATTTTCCATTGAGCAAGATTGATCAAGTCCAACATGGGAAGTGGAATAAAAGCTTCATGGAACACCTTCACCTATTGCATGAAGGACCATGACTTCGTAATGATTTGAAGGTATGTTAGAAAGTCGAGCTCTATGACTTTAAATGAAGTGCTTTGCGGGAGGCAATCTAGTCTTTAGTGTATTGGAGACTTTTTCTCTTTGTGTCTTTTAGAGATAAGTATGGAGCATGACACCACCCTTCGATTCTAAATTTGTGGCTAGTTGACTTATATTATCTTGTTTTGTTTTAGGACCATCATATTTGTTCATCCACCTCATGTGCATTTTATTGTTTATATTGTTCTCCACCTTGTGTTGCATTGCATATTGCATATTTATAACACTTTTTTTGAAAACCACCCTTTACCTAAGCCTTCCTATCAAAGCATAAAAAAGTAAGAAAATAAACATCCTATAGCCAACCTAAAACCATAGGTTTTGCTTTTCATCCAAAACTCTAACTTTTGTTTCTCCTTTTGTTTTCAAAACCAACCTAGATAGAATTTCTATACCTAAACCTCTCTCTTCAAAATTTTTGTTTTGAGTCAAAACGTAGGACACCCATAAAACCTATCCCTAAAACCTTGAAAACACTTGTTATTGCTTCCTTTGCATCCATATCATTGTAATTTCATTTGCATTCGTACTTACACGCACATACACTCATTAGATTTTATTTTTCTTTTGCTAAGTTTGCTATGCCATAAGTTGGGATCGTAGGGATGGTTTGTTTGTTGGCATTTGTTTGTACTCCCGACCGTCATCCCGGGGGTAGAGTATGCACATAAAATGGTTTGCAGGCATGAGGGAATGACAACAAGAAGAAGTTGAGAGAAGACCGTGACAACAAAGGAGAAGAAGAATGAGGATAATATCCAAACACATGGGCAAGGCACTTCAAGAATTACAAGGCAGTGCATCTTCTTTTCCTATGCCTAGCACCATGCTAAGCATGGGGGAGAACTTCTTGGATGAGAAGGAAAATGTACCATCGAGTATATCGCAGTTACCACAAGATGCTCAAGATTCTTCTTCCATGCTAAGCACCATGCTTAAGCATGGGGGAGGTCACGCTACATTACAAGCATCGAAAGGACGGTAAGTTTTCCTCAACCTTCGCATGTTCATATCTTTCTATATGCTCTGACATAACTAAATCAATCCGACTGTTAACGGAACCGACGAGATCAGCATCTCCATTTACTCTCGCCAATGTACAGGTGCAGTTCGGAGGATTCCTAACCTTTTTCCTTCTTTCTCCCCCTTCTCTCCTGCCTTGATTCGTTCCCTGCTCCAAAGCTGCCCCTTGCCCAGACGTAGGCCCACCATCCACACGAATTGCAATCTGACGGCACACAGCAGCGCTTCCCCAATCTCCTTCCTGTGTTTCACTGCCGACCAGCCATGCACCACTGCCCAACGACAACCATGGAAACAATCCTACACAGGACCAAGAGGAGATCAACGCAACGCAAGATACCTGGCAGGAGTGCGTTTGCTAGCTGCCGCACCTGAGACAGCTGGCGGCGGCGCTAGGAGAGGCCAGGAGAGGCGATGACGAGGAGGAATAAGATGGGGAGAACAGCGCCGGTGCTAGGTGCCTAGGTGTCGGAAGGGGTGGCGGTGCTGCTGCTACTCGAATTGGATAGGAGGAAAAGAACGTGAAGAAGGAAAAAGAAAAACGTAAGCCATATCCGACGGCCTAGATAGTTTGGCTTGCCACGGACTAATCCATTACCGAAATGTGACATATGAGTAAATAAAACGGATTCATTTCAAGGAGCTCTACGCAACCACGGTCTCCGATCGTTCATATAACCAATGATTCAAAAAGTCAACTTTTATCTCAAATGAATTGAGTTAGTCAATATAATGTTTTTTTTCATATAATTTCCGGTTGGACTTACTCGAGGACGAGCAAGGTTTAAGCATGAGGGGATTGTTGGTGCTCCTTAGCTACATATTTTTAGTGCCATTTAGGTGGAGTTTTTCGGCTAATCCTTATACTAACCCGCCACTTGGCACGTGAAATAACCCCGTTTTCGCATATGTGTTGTATTTTGGAGAGTTTTATATTTGCAATGTAGATATGAAAATCTCAACTACCTGCTCACAATCTTAGATAAACACATTAGTCATTTAATTGCTTTGTAATTGATCACCTAGCATAATCATGAGATCATGCATATTTCTTCCTTTTCCATTCATGTGAGCCATATGATGAATATTCAACACATAAACCAATAGTCCATTAATGAATATAACAATAAGAACCTGCTCACAATCTTGGACAACCATGTTAGTCATTTAATCGTATTGTCATCAATACACAAAAATCCACTTAGGGGCCCAGATGCACTTTCACTTATTAATTAATTATAGGTTTGGCAAGTTGTGGCTAGGAACCAATTCAAACACTTCACTCTATATAACTTGCGCGAATTAGTGATGGAACTTTGGGCTAACTTACAATTGTCTATATTTTCAACACAAAGTTTGCCTAAGAATCCTACAAAATTCCGATGCTATGGAATGACTCAATCATCCATAGGAGTTTTGGAGGAAATCTAAACATGAGGTCCAACCTCTTTGGAAACTTTCCTTTGTTCTTACCCCGGTGGATTCCTATGTTTTTCAATACCAATCCAAAGGCTCTATCATTCATTCTAGATTGTTATCGGATTGCCGTTGGTTGCAACCTCAAATCCTATATTTTTCCTATTCCTAGTAATTTGATGGAATAGGAGGCCAAATTCTACATGAGTTGCTCTCACGTGTGTGCAAATTTGATTTTTGTAGGAGTAATACAAATCTAGATGCACCAGCATGCTATAGTTAACTGTCATTAAAAAATGTGCTAATGACGACACATATTAGACTTGATAGATTCGTCTCGCGATTTCTAGTCTATATTTGTAGTTAGTTTTGTAGTTAATTGATCTTTTACACTCCTAATTAGTGTCAAACATTTGATGTGTCATGTTTGCCAACTTCGGATGGAGGCGGCCGCCTAGGCTAGAGAGACCGCCGGGTAGCCCTCTGGTTCCACGCGGTTTCTGTTGGCGCTCCTTAGCGACAAATTTTAGTGCCATTTAGGCGGATATTTTGGACTAATTCTTATACTAACCCGCCACTTGGCACTTGAAATAATCTCGTTTCCACATCCTCATACATTGTGTTCATATCCATCACCTCACAAACCTTCAACCATATATGCAATACATGCTTCATGATAGGATCGGATCCATTAAGCTAGATAGAAAACCCTAGTAATTCATTTTCGATCCACGAACGGATAAACCTTGGGGGAATACTCTAAGGGAAGAGCTACAGCCAACCCGTGTGCTCGCGGTACATAATTGACGCGGCTAAGCGCCGTCAACAGTTCCCAAGCGCCGCGGGGGCGGAATTTGCTAGAGAAGGCTCGGGACTTTATTTAATGGAAGCGTCACCCACATCGTTTCCCCACTCACTTCTTCCAAACCCAGCCTCTTGGAAGAAAACCACCCTCTCGCAAGAAACCCCCTTCCACCATCGATGATTGATCTCTCACCCCATCGAGCTCTCATCCCGCCTGCGCAGATGGTCATCATGAGGAGCTTCCCAGGATATTTCCTATCTTTGAGGTCCTCAAGCAGCCCTCTGTCATGCTCCCTGAGCACGTCTCCGTCTCGCCCTCACCACGGTTCCCTGCCGCCGGCTAGTTCGCAACCTCCGGCGGTGGGAACGGCAATTTCCTCCTCCTCCCTTCTAGCATCAACGACTTCTTCCTCCACCCTCGTGGCCTCATTGCCATCGGCTTCTTGCATGCCCTTGGGGTCGGCGCTGACGCTGGCTTCTTCTTCCTCGGGCTCTGCCATTTCGGCACCGTTGGCTCCCACCTTTGTTATCCTCTCCGCGGCCCCGATTCCAGAGGATGCAGAGGAGTGGTCAGACGAGGACTCCAACTCAGAATGTGAGACGGACTCTTCCAATGACAAGCTACATTCCTACAAGCATCCAGTCCCTTCCGGTGATGATCTGCGCATCTACTTGCACCCTGAGGACCTAACGTGGGGGTGCCCAGTCTACCCCAACAAGGGGCCCCAGTGGGAGACCATTGATGCACTCAGGGACCACGTCGTGGGGTAGACAACATCCGTGTCCTGAGGGAGGACTACAAGAAGAAGTGCAGCCGCCATCACCGCCTGGCTCAGAACATGGGGCGGTCGCTACCGGCGCAGCATTGAGCGTGCCACGACGTGCGCCTTCCGTCGTTGAACCCCGTCGTGGCCCAAGGGCAATCTACCCCTCCATGTGTGCAAAGTTCACACGGGAGCTAATTTCAAGTAGTAGTTTGTTATTATCATGTGTAACATGGTTGATTGCAGTGGGAATGTGGGAGTAGCTAGTTTGGATATTTAATATTGTCTCGTTACTTTGATCCTCTAAGATGCGTACTGTATCCCATATGTCTAGCTTGCATATGTTTAGATCTAATCGTGGTGATTAGTCTATATCTTGCGGATACATCTTAGTGGTATGCAAGAAGCCGGTCACTGGGATCCCTCATGTAGTAATAGTATGAGGGAGGAGTAGGGCCGGTGGAACGTATATTGTGGAGCCATGACCCCTTATTGGTTCCCTAGGTTTGATTTGCCTCTACCCCTAGTGCTGTGTGACGAGTGTGGGGGAAATGACATCGGCTTTCGAAACTTTGTGGGATTATATCCACTTATCAGAGTACAAGATATGTTAGGTTACCACTTAGCCCGGAGTTGCAATGAAGGAGACGGTGGGCTCGTGCTATCGAAGGTCCTGTTATCTCGAGGAGGTCGATTGAGTTCATTCATCTCAAACATTGTGTTCACATCCATCACCTCACACACCTTCAACCATATATGCAATACATGCTTCATGACAAGATTAGATCTGTTAAGCTAGATAGAAAACCCTAGTAGTTCATTGTCGATCCACGGATTGATAACCCTTGGGGGAATACTCTAAGGGAAGAGCTAAAACCGACCCGTGCGCTCACGATACATAATTGATGCGGCTAAGCGCCGTCAACAGTAACCAAGCGGCGCGGGGGGGGGGGGGACTTGCTAGAGAAGGCTTGTCGCTTTATTTATTGGAAGTGTCACCCACATTGTTTCCCCACTCACTCCGCCCAAACCCAGCCTCTTGGAAGAAAACCACCATCTCGCAAGAAACCCCCAGCCACCACCGATGATCGATCTCTCTCCCCGTCGAGCTCTCATCCCGCCTGCGTAGATGGTCGTCATGAGGAGCTTCCCAGGATGTTTCCTATCTTTGAGGTCCTCGAGTAGGCCTTTGTCATGCTCCCCGAGCACGTCTCCGTCTCGCTCCCACCACGGTTCCCTGCCGCCGGCTAGTTCGCAGCCTTCAGCTGTGGGAACGACAGTTTCCTCCTCCTCCCTTCTAGCGTCGGCGGCTTCTTCCTCCTCCCCTGTGGCCTCGTTGCCATCAGCTTCTTGCATGCCCTTGGTATCGGCGCCGACACTGGCTTCTTCTTCCTCGGGCTCCACCGTTCCGGCATCATTGGCTCCTGCCTTTGTTATCCTCTCCGCGGCCCTGATTCCGGAGAAAGCAGAGGAGTGGTCAGACGAGGACTCCAGCTCAGAATGTGAGACGGACTCGTCCAATGACAAGCTACAATCCTACAAGCATCCAGTCCCTTCTGGTGATGATCTACGCATCTACTTGCGCCCTGAGGACCTAACGTGGGGGTGCCCAGTCTACCCCAACAAGGGTCCCCAGTGGAAGACCATTGATGCGCTCAGGGAACATGTTGTGACATCTCTGATGTCAAGATATTAAAAAGTGCAATTAAAACCAATGCAACAGGAAAGTTTGGTTGAAATTCAAAAATCCAACAAAAATTCAAATTTAAACTCCAAAAACAGGGGTTGTTTGGCATCAACTGAAAACTCGAGATTTTTGTACTAAACTTGAAAATCTCCCAAAATAAAAGTTGTTTGTCATCACAAATAAACCCTAGTCACTGTTTGGAACTTTTGAAAATTTTGCGGTTTAGTCCCTCAAAAACTCAAATTACCATTCTGGGCACCTTTTTGTTTTTGGGATATTTGAGCTTGAAAAACTTCGAATTTCAAGTTCATCCCAAAAAGAAAGTTGTGTCCCATCTTGCAAACTACAACTTTTATTTTTACACTTTTTCAAGTTCTGTTCAAATTTTGGAGAAAATTTGAATTCAAACTCGAAGCTCCACGGGCAGGGAACAGTGCCCCTGGCGCGGCTGACGCCGGCCAGAGCTCGGCCGCCACGCGGCCGGCGCGCGGCGCAGGCGGCGCTGACGCGGCCGAGCCGTGGCGGAAGTTGGCGTGTGTCGCCTAGCGCTTGTCCGGCCACTCCCGCGCTGTCAAGTCGCCGCCGTCGCCTCGCTCCTCCTCGCGCCGCGCGACGCCATGATGCGGTCGGAGCGCCGCCGTGGCCACGCAAGCGCGCGTCGCGCTGTGCAGCGCCGCTGACTGCGATTCCTCCCCACTCCGCGCCAAACGCACTGTAGGAGATCCCCGCGACGTCGCTGTAGCGATTCCCCGCCTCGTCGAGTCGAGCGCGCGCTGCCCGAGCTCGCTCCGCATTCATGGCGGCCTGCTCGCGCCGCGCAGCGCGCTCGCTCGCTCCCGAGGCTCAACAGTGGCTCCTTTGGCTGCTCGAGCACTCCACCGCGCACTCCCAACCCTCCACTCACTCGCTCACTGCCTCAACTCGGCCCCTCGCGCGTTCCCCCTTCTTCTTCCTCCTCGCGCCGCGCGAGCTAAACCGAGCTTCTTCGTGAAATTCGTCGCACACGCTCCACCATTCCCAAATCCATCCCGCACAGAGCTAGCCCACTCCACTAGCTCCATTTCCCCCCACTTTCCCCAGGCAATTACCCCTTCTCCGGCTCGAATTTTCGATTTCCCCCAAATCGAGTTTTCCGGCCGCCGAACCACCTCAACGTCGAACCCCTACTCCGAGCCATCCCCGAGCTTCCTCGAGCACGCCAATAGCTTCCCCAAGATCTGCTGAAGCTCACGGACCCCTCAGCCCTCCACGAGCGACCCCGAGCTCGCCGGCGTAGAAGCCGCGGCGGCCGCGCCGCCACCTCCTCGTCGCCGGCGCAACTCCGACCTCCCCCGGCCTCCAAACCGTCCTCAAACGACTCGTGGTGAGCCCAGGACCATTTCCCCCCACTTCCCCGAGCCCAGTTCGCCGTGGTTTGCCCGGCGTAACTCCGGCGAGGTCCCAGGGACCTTTCTTCATCTTCTTCCTTTGTCCAGGGTCCTCTGTGCAAAAGAGCAGGACCTGTTCGCGAAGTTTTGAAAGTTCTAGGGTTCTCTGCGTAAATAGATTCTTAAACCTAGATTTGTTTTTCCCGAATCTTGTAAAATCGATTAAAAATTGTAGAAAAATCAGAAAAATACACAAGAATACTCTCCGGATTCGTGAGAGTCTAAACTACAATCTCTATTAGACATGTGTATGCTTTTGGTGAACTGTTGTTGAACTAAAATTCAAACTATGAAAATCTAAAGTTGTGCACCATTTCAAATCCAGAGCTACGCTAGGGTTGAACTTTGGATATGTTGTTAATAGTGGCTTTGGACAGCTTGTGTCCAAAGGGGACCCAAAAATACGATGTGTAGCTCCAGTTATGAATTTAAATGTATTTCCTGTCTTTTTGCAGTGCAGAAATCATTAAAAATATTATGTGCAGCGATTTGCTCGTGAGAACTAAACACTTGTTAGCACACATGTTAAAAATGAAAAACTTAATTTTTGCTCTGTTTAGAATGGCAAATAAATAAATATGTGTTTTTGAATAGAAAAATATTGAGGACTACCCAAGGGTTATTTTGAGCCACCACTTGGCCAGAGCCCTCCTCATACTTATGCCTAGCTTTGGTAGGAAGATCTCCTGAAAAAGATGAATTTTCAATTTTATATGCTTTTATTTCACTTTCTGCAGTTAGCTGTTTATAGATTTTTAATAAATTATGTGTAGCTCGAAATTAGCTAAATTTTGGAGTGAGCTTAGCTCTTATACTCCAGTAGCTGTCATAAAGTTTATAGCTAAAAATGATGAACAGAAATGGAGAAACAAAAATGAGAAGGAATCTAGATGGGAATTGAGTTATATAAAAGAATAAGCCTTTTTGGTTAATTAGTTAAAATAAAATGGTTAGAATCTGAAATTTCAGAACAGCACCCAACCTTGTAAAGAAATAAATAAAATTCTTTTATATATGTGCACAATCACCATCGAAATCAATAAAACTTTACCCTCACCTACACCCTGTTTGGTGAAGAAAATAGAAATGCCTAAGCATGTCTAGGTGATTATGGCCTTCAAAGGCCTTAGTCTTAGGATCTAAAGGCAGCCGCCTTAAACTGTGCATATCATGTAGAAGGCGCTATTCCAGACGGCGACTACACCCTCATCCCCGCAGACGAGGAGCCAGTCCCGGAGCACGGTGCCGGTAAAGAAGTGACCAACCCGGAGGCTAACTCTCAGTCCGAGCAAGAAGGCAAGCCCCGGAGCATGACCTAACTCTTACTAAATTATGCACTTGAATTCTCTATGTTCGTGCATCTACGTTGCTAGGAGTTGATTGAATACCATAGCTGCAATATTTTCCAAGTACCTATGACTTGCAATACTAGTATGAAAGGATCGATAGGGCATTGCTATAGGTCCGTTACAAGTCGAGTGATTTCCTGTCACTCGCGAGACATAGGAATTGTTTGTCTTTACTTATGTTGGAATCATAAGGATTGACGGGCGGGATGATAGATGTAGATCTCCCGTCCGTGTTTGATAATTGGTTAAGGTCGGAAGGTGTGGATGCGTTGTCAAGTTTTTGAACGTACCACATGCATACCGATGTATGGGGATCGGTAAGCCCGGTACCAGATTGAAGCAGCTAGGGCCGATAGCCATCTCTCCTTGGAAACATTGTTTTCCCCTGCCGTACACTTGTGGATATATGCGTGAGACTGTGAGTGAAGCAGTAAACCTTTATCCTAAGGAAGTGGACCCGGTTCCGAATTGTGGATCGATGGGAAAGGTTGGGAAATGCTTGTACCTTTTATCTCAAGCAGAGTATCCGTGTGTGTTGGGTTTCCCCTGGCCAGGTAGCAGAAATTCGGTTCGAACTGTCCGCTTCTCGCGGTTAATGAGACTGCTTGACAGCCATGCTACATCGAGTAATAAGTGGAATTATGAGATTGTGAATTTGTTCTATGAATTAATTTGTATTGCTCCACTTGTATGCTTAGAGAGGATGCTAATCTAGAATGGTTAAATGAACTAGAATATGACGCTAAAACTTGAAAGTAAGGATCTACCCTTAGTTGCTTTTTGGCAAACAAACCCACCAGCCAAAAGCCTCTCATTGTCTAGATGTCGGTGATGTAGTTCACCTGACGGGTAAGCCTTGCTGAGTATTAGTATACTCAGCCTTGCTTGTGGCAATATTTTACAGGTATAATTTTGGATGTGGATGCTATGACTTGGCCTGCCCAGGTTCCACCTGGCTGGCACATCGAATGGGTCCCGTCCTCTGCCGAGGATAGGGAGGAGTAGCTTCGTGGAAGGCTTCAACACGGAGTTATTTGTATCGTCGTTAGATTATTTTACTTCCGCTGCAATGAACTTCTAAATTTCAGTTGTTATGAACTTTTAAATTCCGCTGCAAGACTTGAGCACTCTGATTTTAATTTGAACTCGGTTTGTAATAACTATGTTACCTATGTGTGTAATTTAAATTGTGGAATGTTGTAATCTCTGGGGCTCACCTTCGTGTGGGCGTGCTGTTGTTTCGATCGAGTAAAGTACGTGGTTTAATCGGGTTTAATCCGACGGCGCTCCAGCTTATTCCGGATTAAGTGCCTGACTACGTGATTAGTGGTCCCGAGGTACTTAACTTGGAATAATTTCGGAGTGGTCCGCCACACATGTCGTGGGGCAGACAATGTCCATGGCCTGAGGGAGGAATACAAGAAGTGGAGCCGCCATCGCCGCCTAGCTTGCAACATGGGGTGGACGCTGCCGGGGCAGCACTGAGCGTGCCGTGGTGTGCGCCTTCCGTCGTTGATCGCCGTCGTGGCCCAAAGGCAATCTACCCCTCCATGTGTGCAAAGTGCACATGGGAGCTAATTTCAAGTAGTAGTTTGTTATTATCATGTGTAATTATGTGGTTGATTGCTGTGGGAATGTGGGAGTAGCTAGTTTGGATATTTTGTTCAGCAAGGTGATGTGGAACTCCCCCTAGCTGTGTTTACCACTTACCAGTATGTATGTTTATGGTTTCTTATCATCATCATCAGTGGATGTGGAATAATTCTTGTGTTATGTTTATATGTGTATGCATCACCAGTTTTCAGCATCACCACATATTTATAGATTCAGCACTAGAGTAATAAAGAACGAAACCATCCAGGTATCATCAACGAAAGAAAGGGCTAGAGCGGAGCGTGCCGAGTTTTAGCCGAAGGAAGTTGCATGTTCTGGCTCCGCATTAATGACTAGGTTGGAACCTCAACCCCTCCAGTAGGCCCCTAGCCCCTCAGCCCTAACCCCAGCATTCAGTCTCGTAGCAATCCAGCCAGAACCAGACGTCTAGCCAGCCGAACCGGAGCAATTGACGAGAGCGGGGCATGCTGAGGTAGCCCGAGGTAGATGAAGCGGTTGACAAGAGAGGTGGCCTAGTGGTGGGTCCCTGCTCACGCTAACTGTGTTGTGGACCCAATATTTTAGTGGCTTCGGAATGGAAACAAATTTTGCGTGCTCCTTCTCCCGGTCTCGGCCCCATCCTTAATTTTCGCCTTAGCGCCTCCTCCTTCCCATTGGCGCCACAAAACGTCCCATATAAGAAGGGAGTTTTGTTCCCGCTCACCTCGCTCGCCGGCCGCATCTCCCTATTTTGCTCCCGTCGTCAGACGCCCTCCCTCCTCCTTGCCCCTCCCCCAAACTCCGGTAGTGCAACGACGATGGCCCGCCGCAAGAAAATCCCCGTACGTCATCATTTGTCGCTGGGAAGTCCCTCGACCTCATGGTCGTGGTCGAGGTGTGGCCCCGTATTCACCACGCGATGGAGCAGCAGTCGCGTCGTCCAGGTGCAGGCCACCAAGAACAAGCACAACGAGGTCATGGCCGAAGTGTCACCGACCACCCCCGCCGCCTCCAGCAACAGCAGTACGGGAGTCGCATCCGCCTCATCATCGCGGATCATTGATGACTAGGTGATCCCAGTCTTCTGATAGGTTCGGCCAATTCTCATCTACACTGGCAAAGTAGAATGGCCCATTCTTGATGGTCCGTACTGCTACATAATTATTATGTTTGCCATTGCTACTTAATTATTTTGTCAGATTCGATTGAAGGCGAATGAGCTTCGCCTGTTTTGTCAAGAAGTTGTTTGGGTGCAATTTCTGCGTAGACTGTTGATGACGATAATGCCTAATTCTGATTAGTTGGTCTTTAGACAAAAAAACTTTTTGATGAGTTATTTGTTGAATATGTGTATGCATCTAAGTTAGTTTGTTATCAACCTATATGTAATGGAACCAATACGTTGGATGCCTCTGCTTCATTTTGGTCACTAAAGTGCATCCCCTGATTTTGGTTGGAAACATTCAGACGCTTTATGTGGCGGACCACTCCGAAATTATTCCAAGTTAAGTACCTTGGGACCACTAATCACGTAGTCAGGCACTTAATCCGGAATAAGCTGGAGCGCCGTCGGATTAAACCCGATTAAACCACGTACTTTTCTCGATCGAAACAACAGCACGCCCACACGAAGGTGAGTTCCAGAGTTTACAACATTCCACAAATTTAACATACATAAAGGGGTAACATAGAGTTATTACAAACCGAGTTTGAAATTAAATCAGAGTTCAAGTCTTGCTGCGGAAATAAAAGTTTCATTGCAGCGGAAGAATCTAACGACGATACAAATAACACCGTGCTGAAGCCTGCCACGATGCTACTCCTCCCGATCCTCGGCAGTGGACGCAACCCATTCGATGTGCCAGCCAGGGGGAACCTGGGCGGGCCAAGTCAAAGCATCGACATCCAACGGTGTACCTGTAAATTAATGCCACAAGCAAGGCTGAGTATACTAATACTCAGCAAGGCTTACTCGTCGGGTGAAAACTACATCACCGACATCTAGACAATGAGAGGCTTTTGGCTGGTGGGTTTGTTTGCCAAAAAGCAACTAAGAGTAGGTCCTTGTTTTCAAGTTTTAGCATCATATTCTAGTAAATTTAACCATTCTAGATTAGCATCCTCCCTAAGCATACAAGTGGTGCAATACAAATTAATTCATAGAACAAGTTTATCAATCTCAAGTTTCACTTGTTACTCAATGTAGCATGGCGGTCAAGCAGTCTCATTAACCGCGAGAAGCGGACAGTTCGAACCAAATTTCTGCTACCTGGCCAGGGGAAACCCAACACACACGGATACTCTGCTTGCTATAAAAGGTACAAGCATTTCCCAACCTTTCCCATCGATCCACAATTCGGAACCGGGTCCATTTCCTTAGGATAAAGGTTTACTGCTTCACTCACAGTCTCACGCATATATCCACAAGTGTACGGCAGGGGAAAACAAAGTTTCCAAGGAGAGATGGCTATCGGCCCTAGCTGCTTCAATCTGGTACCGGGCTTACCGACTCCCATATATCGGCATGCATGTGGTACGTTCAAAAACTTGACACACTCATCCACACATTCCAACCTTAAATCAATTATCATACACGGACGGGAGATCTACGTCTATCATCCCGCCCGTCAATCCTTATGATTCCAACATAAGTAAAGACAAGCAATTCCTATGTCTCGCGAGTGACAGGAAATCACTCGACTTGTAACGGACCTCAAGCAATGCCCTATCGATCCTTTCATACTAGTGTTGCAAGTCATAGGTACTAGGAAATGTGCAGCTAAGGTATTCAATCAATTCCTTGAACGTAAATGCACAAGCATAGAAAAATCATAATGCATAATTGGTAAAGGTTAGGTTATGCTCCGGGGCTTTCCTTCTTGCTCAAACTGGGGGTTAGCCTCCAGGTTGGTCGATCCTGCACCGGCACCTTCCTCCGGGACTTCTTCCTCGTCTGCGGGGATGAGGTGGTAGTTGCCGTCCGGGATAGCGCCTTCTACATGAGATGCATAGTTTAAGGCGGCTGCCTATAGATTCTAAGATTAAGGCCTTGAAGGCCATATTCACCTAGACATGCTTAAGCATTACTATTCTCTTCACAAAAACAGGGTAGAGATGTGGGAAAAGTTTTATTTGACTTCGATGGTGATTGTGTACATATATAAAAGAATTCCATTTATTGCTTCACAAGTTAGGGTGCTGTTCTGGAATTTCAGATTCCATTTATTTTATTCTCACCTAACTAACAAAAGGTTTATTCTTTTATATAAATCAATTTCCATCTAGATTGCTTCTCATTTTTGTTTCTCCATTTCTGTTCATCATTTTTGGCTATAAACTTTATGACAGCTACTGGAGTATAAGAGCTAAGCTCACTCCAAAATTTAGCTAATTCTGAATTACACATAATTTATTAAAAATATAACAAGCTGCTGCCAGAAGAAATGAATTTAAATCATATAAAATCGAAAATTCATCCAATTCAGGAGATTTTCCTACCAAAGCTAGTCATAATCATGAGGAGGGCTCTGGCCAAGTGGTGGCTCAAAATAACCCTTGGACGGTCCTCAATAAATTTCTATCCAAAAACACATATTTATTTATTTGCTAGCCTAAATAGAGCAAAAATTAAGTTTTTCATTTTTAACAGGTGTGCTAACAAGTGTTTAGTCCTCTGGAGCAAAATGGTGATTTTTCACTGCACAGATTATTTTTAATGATTTTTGCACTGCAAAAAGGCAGGAAACACATTTTAATTCATAACTGGAGCTACACTGCATATTTTTAGGTCCTCTTTCGACACAAGCTGTCCAAAGTCACTACAAACAACATATCCAAAGATCAACCCTAGCAGAGCTCTGGATTTGAAATGGTGCACAACTTTCAATTTCCACAGTTTGAATTTTAATTCAAAATCGGTTCATCAAAAGCATACACATGCCGAAAGGAGATTGGAGTTTAGACTCTCACGAATCCAGGGAGTATTTTTGTGCATTTTTCTGATTTTTGTACGATTTTTAATGGATTTTACAAGATTCGGGAAAAACAAATCTAGGTTTAAGAATCTTTTTACGCAGGGAACCCTAGAACTTTCAAAACTTCACGAACAAGTCCCTGGTTTTTGCGCAGAGGCCCCTAGAAAAACGAAGACGATGAAGTTATGCCCTCGGCTCTCGCCGGAGTTGCGCCGGCCAAACGGCGGCGAACTAGGCTCGGGGAAGTCGGGGAAAAGCATCCTGGGCTCACCACGAGTCGGTTGGGGACGGTTGGGAGGCCGGGGATGGTCGGAGCTTCGCCGGCGACGATGCAGTGGCGGCGCGGCCGCCGCGGCTTCTATGCCGGTGAGGTCGGGGGCGTTCGTCGAGGTTTGAAGGGTCCTAGAGCACCAGTGGAGCTCGAGGAAGCTAATGGCGTGCTCGGTTGACCTCGGGGACGGCTCGGAGTAGGGTCTCGATGTGCGGGTGCTCCGGCGGCCGAAATTCGCGATTTGGGGGAAATCTCGAATTCTCGCCGGAGAAGCGACAATAGCTTGGGGAAAGTGGGGGGATTTGGAGCTGGAGTAGAGGGCTAGCTTCGTGCGCAACGAATTTGGGAATGGTGGAGTGTGGAAGGTGAATTTCTCGGAGAAGCTCGGCTCGGTTCGCGCGGCGCGAGGAAGAAGATGACCGAGCGAGCGCGGGGAAGAGAAAATGGCGAAGTGAGCGAGTGAGTGGAGGGGTGTGAGTGCTCGGTGGAGTGCTAGGGCACGCAAGAGAGGCACTGTGCTGCCTCGGGAGCGTGCGAGCGCACGGCGCGGCGCGAGCAGGCCGCCATGAATGCGGAGCGAGCTCGGGCAGCGCGCGAGCGACTCGACCGGGCGAGGAGATCCTCGAGTGACGTCGGGGGATCTTCAACAGTGCATTTGGCACGGAGCGGAGGGGAATCGCGGCCTGCGGAGCTGCTCAGTGGAACGCGCGCGCGCGCGGCCACGGTGGCGCTCCGACCGCATGATGGCGCTCGCGCGGCGCGAGGCGAAGCGGCTCGACGACGGCGAAGTGACGGCTCGGGAGGGGCGAGACAAGAGCTAGGCGACAAGCGCCAGCGTTCGCCGCGGCTCGGCCAGCTCGGCGCCGCCTGCGCCGCTCGCCGGCCACGTGGCGGCCGAGCTCCGGCCAGCGCAGGGGCGCGCCAGGGGCACTGTAGCTTGCCCGTGGAGCTCCGATTTCAAATTCGTATTTTCTCCAAAAATTTGAACTGAACTTGAAAAAGTGTAAAAATAAAAGTTGGAGTTTGGAAGATGGGACACAACTTTCTTTTTGGGGTGAACCTGAAATTCCAAGTTTTTCAAGCTCAAACAACCCAAAAACAAAAAGGTGCCCAGAACGGTAATTCGAGTTTTTGAGGGACTAAACTGCAAAATTTTCAAATCTTCCCAACAGTGACTAGGGTTTAATTGTGATGAAAAACAACTTTTTTTTTTGGAGATTTTCAAGTTTAGTACAAAAATCTCGAGTTTTCAGTTGGGTACCAAACAACCCTTGTTTTTGAATTTAAAATTGAATTTTTGATGGATTTTTGAATTTCAACCCATGATTCCCTGTTGCATTGATTTTAATTGCACTTTTTAATTCTTTTGACATCAGAGATGCCACACTTTATTTATGTTACTGCGATTGAATATATTTACAAAGGCATTTTATTTGCTACCAAGAATATCTATTGAACACACTGTTGCACTCCCCGTGAGTCCGACACTCCTCGCTGCAGAAGGAAGCTCAATATTCGCACATGTTCACACTGTGTGGAAAACCGCAGTAGTTGTGTGGGCATCCCCATTGAAGTTTGTCGCCGCGTACCATGGGCCTTGCTAAGGGTACTGGATAACCATCCAAACCTTCCTAGATGACGAGCTCTGCCGTCGGAAGCAATGCCCACAGGTCCCTCCGGATCGTATACCAAGACCGCACGCATTCCTGGTTGTTCCACGCCATCGGCGACCTTCCTTGCCCGCCGGCAGCCACCACGGCTGCACCCGTATCCTCACCTCCCTGGACCTTGTGTATAAGCCGAAACATATGGTCATCGTCGCTGGTGTTGCTATTGCTCCTGTAGAGGCAGAGGCCGAGCATGTAGGCCGCCAGCTGATGGCCTTCCACGGCGGCGCGCTCGAGCAGGTGGAGGGACGACCGGAGCGCGGCGTGGTTATCCATGAAGACCTTGTGCAACCTAGCAAGGTAGCAGGCATCCGGGTTCCCGACAGCATCGTGAGTCAGGTTGGCGAGGAGAGTGTCACGAAATAGGCAGAAGTCGTGGACGTCGGCGTCGTTGGCCTTGTAGGCATGCCACAACACACGTCGTAGTGGTAAGCACCGGTCGACGTGCGCGGATGTGCAAGCCCTATGCATCTGCTTGCATGTCGCCCACAGGCAGCGGAGGTCTTCCATGGCTTGCGGAGAGGAAGGTGTGACAAGACCCGCGATACTTTCTTGCAACTTGAGAGGGAGATCGTGTTGCGAAGACATCGTCGGCAGGGTTTTTTTTTGCCTCTATGTGGTGAGGGCTAAGGGCGATGAGGATTCTGGTGTGTGGTCAATGGCAAATCCCTATCCCCGCTCTCCTTTTTTATTCTAACCAAGCGGCCTAAAAGATCTCTACAAAAGATTGTCTTGGCTACTAGTTTCATAGGTTCTAGATATTCACTATTCCTTTAGAGTTTTTGTTCCATTGAAAACCGTTATTCCCCTCAGAGCAGTCCTAACCCAGACTCTACCCATAGAGTCTATATGTTGAAGACTCTATCACATGAAACCATAGTCTCCAATGCAGATTTTGTATCATGAAGAGTATCACAAGAAACCCTAAACCCTGAAATTATGATACAGTAAAGTTTTGCTACAAGAATTTTTCTCCAATCTCTACAAAATAAACATTTAATCAAAATGACACTCCACTGGGATTAGCATAATAGTAAACTTTTTCTACGCTCAACTTTCCACTGTCTGTACACCCCCTCCCCAATAGTGACGCTTGGTGGGTCGCACATGTCAATGACTAATAGGTAGTGTGACTTTGTAGGTCCACACTCGATCGCACATGTTACTGACTAATAGGTAGAGTGGGACAGAGTTAGAGGTTATTTTCATTATGAAGCCGAACCGACACGGCCTTACCACCGCTCACCGGTTGCCTTTTCGCCTTCTCCATCTTCCCCCAAACTAAACGTCCCATCAAAAACCGTCGCTGTGCCATTGCATTTTCTTCCCCTCCCAGCCCATCGCCAGCCTTCTCCTCCCCCACCCCACGCAGTGCAAATGATGGTAGGTAAGCATCGCAAGCAAGCCTCCACGAGGCTAGTCCGCGACGCGCGTGGTCGCTTCTTGTGGATTCTAACAACCTCGTGGCCATCTTGAATGAGCAGCGTCGAGGCCACCAGGGGAGCATGCGGCGGTGCCCCCATGAGGGGAGCTTCCTGTAGCTATGTCATTGATACGCAGGCCGCCTTGCACGTCATCGACCACGTCATGGCCATGCCCGTAGGTCCAAACCCCACCGCCTCCATCGTGAACAGTACTGGTGAGGTAGTCGCCACCGCCTCGTCATCATGCAACCATCCCAAGGTGAGCATATATACTCTCTCCCAGCACCTTTGTAGTCTTAGATTTGAATATTCTAGTGCTGAATGAATCTCAGAATCATTTGGAAAAAGGGAGAAGTGATATGCATTAGGGTTTTTTCTAGCATATGTGTAAAATGTAGACATATTTGATGCGTGCATATCAAGATTATTCATTTTCGCTAGATTTTGCTTTGTCTAAAATCACATTTGCTTATTGATAGTTGCTTTGTTTTGGTATGAGGACTAGATATCAGAGTGGTAACATAGATGGGCAGAGCTTTTAGTTTTCTACCGCATCTATATATATTCACTTTCGCTAAATTCAATTTGGTTAGAATCGCATGTTTCTATATATAGATTGACACCGTTGCAATGCTTTAATTTATTTTGGTATGCTGATTGCATCTCTTTTTAATTATCTGTTGCAATCATACTGATAACATATATAACTTGTGTTACATTATTTATGATTGCAGCAAGTAATCATTATATTATTGATGATCTTTTCTTACCACATTCTTAATATAGGCCTATCAACATGAATAGCTCTGACATATCAAAATGCTTCATATCATAGGCAGGACCATTCCATATTTTAACTGAAAGCAACCCCACCGATGATAATCCAGATGCCAAATGGGACTGGGCAGACTTTTGTAATGCGAAGCCTGTGGTTGAAGTGGTTAGTGCCTAAAGTTGTTTACTTGATATGATGTATGCAATTATTTGTTCATATTTTAAATATATCACCCTGTTTTGCTTGTCTCATAAGGCACGGGACCAGACCTACGAGGTCTGCCTGGATAAGATCACCTTGATGATGGAGTGGAGCCTAGCAAGCGATGATAAATATGACCTACCAGTGCCCTTTCCAGCTTAGGTGATGCTTGTTCACACTGCTTCCATAATTTCCTTAATTTAGTTTCGAAACCCATAGAATCTTCGATTATATATGTTTTGCCACGTACTAAATTTATGATACATTTGAAAAAAGGCGGAGGAGCTTCGCCTTCTTATCAAGAGGAAATGGACGTCGGGACAATGGTATCATGTGGATGAGGACGTCTGATGATGCCTCGTCTTCTTTTGTTAACAAGGGCAACAAGTTATATATAGCTGTAGGTTAGTTTATGGGAACGTATATAATCTTGATCCAAGGGAAGCGCGTAGGGAAAGGTGGGAGGAGTGATTTGCAAAATCACCACCCCCTGTTCATGTGGCCCAAATTTGCAAAATCACTTTTCCCTTGGATCAAGATCATGTGTCCCAGATTTTTGGTTTCTCATAGAATATGTTGCCTAGTTTTATAGTGTTGTACTATATAGTGGAATCAATATTGAATGCTGACTTTGGTTGATTCTGGTTATTATATTAGAATCAATATGGACCCAGTATTGTTGTTGGAATCGGTGTCAACAACGATTGTACGATGTTGCTGTTGAGATAAAATGCTATGTGATCCCATCTAGAACAGCCCAACTGCGTGTCTGCTTGCCCTCCATGTCCTTTCGAGCCCTGTTAGGTCCAAGACAGCCCATCAGCTCTCCGTGTCCGCAGCTACTAACAGCCCAGCTGCGTGTCTGCTTGCCCTCAATCTCCTTTCGGGCCATAGGCCCAAGACATCTTGACACATCTCCTTCTCCATGGCTACTCAATCTCTTTCGGCCCGGTGAGGCCCAAAAAAGCCCGGCTGCTCTCCGTGTTTGTGGGGTAGTGCTCAATCACTAACAAATGGAGACCACCTGGCAGCTTTATCCTCTCCGTCATGTCATCTTCTTCGTGCCCACCTGAAGCACGCCCCATCGTATTGCCTCGTCGAACACCGCATTGATGGAAATATCTTGCCAATCCGTCGCATCTCTAGCCCAGACAGGGATCCATACCTTAGTCGTGCGCCGTCCTTGATCTCCAGCCTATAAGCTTCGTCCCCTCCGGCGAACTCCGCCATGGACCCCTATAGAATTGCAGCGCTGGATCCTGCCTGTCCGGTGTTAACATGGACAACCGCCTAGTCCCACCTCTCCACTGGGCCCTATACAGGTGGACCATCGGGTCAAACTATGCAGTCAACCCGTACACATGGAACCATACACGTCAGACACTGGATCCCACCTCATCGGTGGGCCCCGTACATGTGGCCTAGCGCTTGGTCACACCTCGCTGTTGGGACCCTGTACACGTTGACCACCCTGATCTAACCTCTCTACTAGACCTGTCTCTGATATGTTTGACCGGACTTCCGTCACCCCTGGTCGCTAGACGTGGCAGCCATGAGGGCATGCTGGAGCCTTTGTGGACCCATGGTTCTAACTACAAGATGTGCCCCATCGATTTTACAACGAAATGCGAGCGTCGCAGACACGATTTGTCAGTGGCGCAACTTTTGTTGACGAGATGAGTGTTGTTCGTTGACGCTACTTTTAGTTTCATCGTTGTTCTGAAGCGGCCAAGGGCTATCCCCTATGATCCTCGACGAAACTTTTCGTTCCGTCCATCGTACTAAGTGTATCTTTAACGACGAGATTTCATAACGTCAACAGCAAAACATCAAGAGAAGTCCCTATTCTACTAGTGTATTGAATCCTTGGAACATGGCAACTTTTATAGTTGAGGTGGCCTAGGTCACAGGGGAGGCCGAACTGAGACCAAATGGGCCCAGGCCTGGCCGGCCTAGCCTATTCTTGGCCCGACTCGTGCCCTCCTTTCTCCTTGTGCCTCCTCAAGTCTCCTGGAGTCCGTGTCCTTCTCTGGTCATGGACGTTTGACGACGTTTGCTTCAGGCTATCTTCGAGATATGGATAGAGAGGTGAATCTTTCATTAGTCTTCAATTGCTTTTCCTTCACCTCGAAGTAATCTTGATTTCGTTCATCTCTTGAAGCTTGAACCTTCAATTATGGATTGAGTTGGACTTGGATTGCTTTGAATTCATGGGCTTTTTGACCTTCGTTCGGGCTATCAATTTATGCTCCAAAATAGCTCAAAATCCTGCAAAGTCACAAATCCTCCAAAAACTTATGCATATGCAAAAATGGCCCAGTTGTTGAGTATGATCATTAGTTTAGATATCAATTTATGCCATTATTGGAGATAAAAAGGGTAAAAGTGTGCCGCTAAGGAGTGCCAACACTTAAGTTGTTTCCGAAGTCCTCTCGCAAGATAGCTCCAATGGTACCTTCTTGAAGAATGCGATATACCTGATTGTTCCTTCAGGTCTTGTTCATCTGATGAAGCTGCGCTCCATTCTCAACTTGCTGCTGAAAAAGTAGGTTCAACTTCCCTCCAGGAATAAATGGAAGTACTAAAGGGAGTGAGACAATAAGGGCTGAGATTCTAAAGCTGAAGCGGCAACAGGAATAGGTCATCAGAATGCTGTCAAACAACCCCAGTGTCATTGGTACCACTTCTGAGCCCTCATCCTCTGTTTGTGTGTGGAACTATCATCTTCTTAGCCCAGGTTCTATGTTAGTGTGTGAAACTATTATCTTCTCAGCCTTGATCCTGTGTGTTGAGCTATTATTTTGTTGTGAACACTATTGGTGATATTAACCTACTACTATTTGAAATATGTTGGAATATAAATGCTAGTACAGGCTTATGATTTAAAATTTGGTGGATTTTGTAGAATGACCCATGATAAAAATGTGGATAGTTATGATACATACACATCTCCTAAGAAAGGCATGTGGATCTAGGTGTCACGTGTCCAGGCGCTAAGCGTCACACGGTCCAATGGGGAAAAGGAGAGTTAACCAATGAGAGGATGACACATGGACCAATAGAAATCATATATGTATGATGGCGCTAATGGACACATGGACGAATCAGAAAAGGACATGTGGTCCAATGGGCAAAAGGAGAGTTAACAAATGAGAGGATGACACGTGGACCAATCGAGAGTGGACACGTAGGCAGGAGCCAAGTAACACATGGACGAATCATAAAAGGACACGTGGTCCAATGGGAAGAAGGAACGTTTATCAATGATAGGGTGACATGTGGACCAATTAAAAACAGACATGTGTTAAGGCGCCAAGCACCACGTGGAACAATTAGGAAACGACATGAGGTCCAATTGGAAACAGACATGTGTCCCTGGCAGGGTGCCACATGGACCAATGAGTAGTGGACACGTGGACCAATGGGAAAATGGTTTACTAACCAATGCTACGGCAACACATGGACTAAGCGAAAGCTGACATGTGTTCCTACCCTAAGAGCCACATCGATCAATCGAATAACAGAATGCGAACCAATCATAGGATGACATGTGGACTCATTGAAAAGGGACAGTAGCATAATGACACGTTCAAGGTGCTAACGGACGTATGCGCTAACGGGACGTGGATGGCGGCACGACAACTTCAAGTGACAAAGAGTTTTTTGTTGCTAAAGAAACCTCTTTTGTGACGTTTTTAGTCATTTCATTGTTATGAACTTTTCAGTCGCTCGTTAGGCAACCAACCCAACTTTATCGCTAATTTGTCGTGGAACTCCCATGATGACATTTTCCGCACTTTCATTGATGAAAGCAAAACGTCATGTTTGTTCAAATATCTTGTACTGAATGTTTATGATCTTTTGATACCACCTAGCTGATAAGATTAATAGCTAAACTCTGTTAAAATATTTAAACTAAGTATACACTAGTACTCGCTTTTGGCAAAACAAACCCACTAGCCAAATAGCTTATTGCATAAGTCTAGATTTTTATCGATAACTTCTACCCATCAGATAAATCTTGCGAGTATTAGTATACTCAGCCATGCTTGTGGGTATGTTGTTTTAGTCAATCCGCCCTCATCCGATGTCTCTTGCATCTATCCCATGGAGCTTCCATCCAGATGGTGGATGGAGTACGTGACTGCCGACGAGTAGATGTGCAGCCGATGTGTTCCTATATAGCCGATAGCCAGTTAGCTGATCTGCCTTGGTCGATTGGAGTCCTTTCATGCTCAGCTGATTGTCTCAGCTGAAATGGCTAAGCTTTGTTTTAATCGGCCGATTCTTTGCATCTTGTCAATCAGTGTTCGTTTATGTGTTGTGTTTGCCATGGCTCTTCAAAATAGGATGATGTATTTGAACCTCATGGTTTTTACAAATTATCCATGTGTACCCTATGATATAAAATCTTGACATGAGATGTATGTAGTTTATTACTCACCATCATGTGAGGTTGCAACCAGTCCTGAAAATGGCGGCCTTTGTTGGGACGTTACCTGAGTGCCTCTAATTAATTTGGTTGAAGCATCATGTCTTAGCTGATTAAGTGTGTTATACTCTTGCTGGTTCATGTATGAGCCACGTTAATTAAGGTGGTTCACCACACGTGCCCTCCATCCCGGACATTGACCACGCCTTGTCCATCGTCCGTTTTGAGGCCCAAACCAAGAAACCTGCTTTCAAGGGTGGCTTTGAGGCACAAACCACCAAACCATCTTTCAGACTCCTCAAAGAGTGACTTAGTCCAAGTTTTGTGGCCCAACCAATCAAACCGTCCTGATGTCGACGCATGTCCAATCTCCAGTGGAGTCTTGACACCTTTGAATCTTTCACGCTCCCGCCGCACGTGATGCCTACTCGACATTGCCATCATCCTCGTTCTACTTAGCCGACACAACCTTCATCATTATCTACTCTTTCTTTTCCATGCACCATGCAATCCGCCTGTGACTCCGCCTGGTATCTTTAGGTCCCTCGGTCCAAGCCTACTCGCATTCACCAAACCTTTTACTTGACCTTGACCACACACCATCGACCATCACATTGCACCCGCACCTGCAATTCAAAACCAAGAGATACATCAGACAAAACAATTGTCAATCATTCATCATCCAAGGATGACCACCACTACGGGTCCTCAAAACTATCTGCCCAAGATGGTGTGTCATGCTGGTTGGTCGTGACTTGATAGTCCACTCGTGATGATGTGGACCGTGGGGTGGACTGTCTGGCCCCTTTGGTCGGACTATCCACCCAAGTGGAAAAAAAGAGCTTTAGCCCTAAGCTAGATTTTAAAATGATTATCAAGTTTTAACTAATGCTCATGATGCATGACTAGTTTTAACACGTTTCTGGACCATTACACCATCCCTCCATAAGACAACTGAGATAGCAAAGACGGCACTTGGAACTCTGGAAGTCACAGTTTTGAATTCCCTAACACTAACCAATGTGGAGCAACAGAGCATGAGTGGTGGCTAAGTAGGAAGAAAACAAAGGCGTGGAGGAATATGGAGTTCTCTTTTAAGAGTGAAAAGAGAGGTGCACGTAGAATGCTTATATGACGCGTGGGTGGACAATAGCATTTCCACGAGGGCTGGTAGCTTGACAAGGACCATTCTATGGAGGCAGAGCTCATATGGGGCTGGTTGGCACCACATGATAATGGGTGAAGGGTGAGGAAAGAGGCACACCCATGGGCTCAGCTTTGCTACGGCCAAGTTTATGGTCCGGTGGTGTGACTAGGTTTTGTTGGAGGTTGGAAATAGGTATGTGTTCAATTTAAATAGACTTAGTTTGTCATGAATTAGTTCAATCAAAATTGAAAATAGTCATATTTTGAATGCAGCAGAGCCCCTAAACCCTAGTCTGGCGGTGGTGATTGTTTGCCACCGGGCGTCTCTTGTCGTGTGGGGAGGGAGTGAGGGGCTGGGGTCATCTATTCCAGGAAGCGTGCGGCATCAACGGCGCGATCCACACGCAAGTGGAGCACACACCATCCTTACCTCTGTTGGATTTTGACCTCGGTCAACAACCGAGAAAGAGAAGGAAACGGGGATAAGCCCGAATCCACTCTAATCTCAGTTTTCCAACTATAAGTTCTTGCCTTGATCGGGAGGCAATCTATTTCCATCTATAGGACACGGCCCCGGGCCTACAATGCTATATAAACTGAGGAATTCCTCCAACGAGGTATCCAATCACACATCCCTAGGTTCACCGTAACCTAGCCACCCTTCACCGATCATTAAGGGCGCTGAAAGGCTCGGAAGCACGTGTTCCTCGCCAGGGCCAGTGCCATTGCCGTCCAGAAGGCCGATGCTACCCCGCGAAGAGCCTCAAGGAGCGTCTGCGCTACATCCCCGATGCAGTCCACGCCATCGACTTCGTCGCCTCTGCACCAACCTCCATCGATGACATGGACACCACAAGCGCCGGTATAAGCTCACCGACGAACTCTTTCCGCATTAGATTCATGTACTAGGCGAGATCTATTCTAGACTAGAGATCCTGGTTATGTTCATGCTTATGTATTGTTAGTTTGATCTAACAATTGGTATCAGACGCCTAACACTAGTCAGATTAGATCCCCTAGCCTCAAACCTAAGCCACAGAGGAGATAAGGGTAGCATAAGATGAGATTAGAAGCACTCAGTGAAGAAAAGATGAGAAAAAGTTATGTTTTTAGTCTCTGTTAGCGCACATTCATGCTTAGATTCAAGTTTTATGTTCATTCATGCCTAGATCTACTAGCTCAGTCACGAATCAAGCATGCTTTATCATGTTTTAGTGTTAGATCTAAGCTCTAGGGTTTCGGATTCAACATTTATTCAAAGCAATGTCACACAAAGAGATTAGAAGGAGGGGATTTGCAAACACACCGAATCAATCAAGCACATACACGCAAAACCCCAGATTTGAAACCCTAACCCTAACCCTAACCCTAACCCTAGCCTCAGTCAGATGACCTACCTCAGTCATGGCGGCTGTGCGCGTGCACTTCGGCTGCGCGCGCCACCGCCTTCACCTCGGCGATGCCTTGGCAGCCAGCTCGCTCCGCGCCATCAGTTGGCCGAGCTGAGCCGGCTGCCTTGGCCGCGCACGTGCCTTCGGGTGCGCGCCTCCGCCCTCCTTGCGCCACCGGCCTTGGAGAACCGGCACCGTCGCCGTTGAGCACCAGCGAGGCCCCTCGATGAACCGCGCGCGTCATGCACGCGGCACGCCGAGGAGTCTCGCGGAGCTCCGGTGAGGCGGCACCGGAAGCGCGGACGAGGTCTCACGACCATCTCTCTCGTCGGATCTGGGGGAGAAGAGGGAGGAGGAGCAGCGGTGACGGCGGCGGAGCGCGGTGGCATGCGCATCGCCGGCCGCCGCCGCGGCTGCGCTCGGAGCGGGGGAGGAGGAAATGTTCTAGGGTTTCCTCCCCTCCCCATCGTTTCCACGCTTTAAGGCACGCCCCACCGATGCTCGTCCGTCCGATCTGGACGGACGGCTCGGATGGAGGCGGGCGCAGACGCGGGGGCGAGCTAGGCCAGAATGGCGGCCCGCTCGTTTGCCCTTGGGCTTAAGGGCCGCTAAGCGCTGGGCCGACTATGCGCGAGCGAGTCGAGCCGAGCCACTGAGCCAAGCCGAGCTGCGCCGAGCAAGTCGAGCCGAGCCACTGAGCCAAGCCGAGCTGATCCGAGCCGCGCGCTGCGCGAGCCGTGCGCTAATGGGCTGCGCGTGCTGCTGGGCCGCTGCTGCGCGCAGCTGGGCCGTAATGGGACGCGCACACAGTAAGGGTAATGGATGCGTTTTATGGGCTTTCTTGGGCCGTTTTCAGTTATGGGTCGAATTTTCTCTATAAATTCACATTTTATTCTCAGTTTTCAGTTATTGATTAAGTAAATTACTGTTTTTAAGTTTTTTTTAATTAATGAGTTTTAAGCATAAGTTGATGAATTTCAGTGGTTGATGTTATTATTTAAGTTTAATCCACCACTATGCTTTGAGATGCATCTAAATAAATGGAACCAACGGGAAATTTATTTAGAGTAAACTTGTGATTAGTTCTAACCAACGTTGTTTAATCATCGGTGTTAAGTTGAATTTCAATTGTTTTCCCCAACGGTGATGCAACTTGATTTTCAATACATGCTTTTAATCTAACCAACGTTGAGTTATTATCATGTTCTTTATGTGCATTTCATTGTATATGATAATTATGATTATGATACTATGTCCACTTTATGTTTGTTTTGCAGTTAACAACGTCAACCAAGTGGCCTCTCACCTCAACAACGTTCAGCCACTCAATGGAGCGAACTTCCATGAGTGGAAGGGCAAGATCACCACCTGCTTGGCGTGGAATGATCTTGACGTCGCGCTGAGGGAGGACAAGCCTCCTGCTCCTGCTGCTGGCCAGACTTCCCTTGCTTTGGAGAAGTGGGAGAGGTCTGACCGCATGGCTCTCATGGTGATGACTGAGACCATCAGTCCTAGCATCAAGGGTGCCATTCCGACTAAGAATGATGCTGGTGTTGACTACAACGCTAAGGAGTTCTTGGCTAAGATTGAGGAGAACTTTAAGGGCTCCTCCAAGACTTATGCTAGCACCCTCATCATGAGGTTAGTGTCCTCTCAGTATAATGGACAAGCTGGCATAAGGGAGCACATCCTCAATATGTGTGATATGGCAAATAAGCTGAAGGAAATGAAGATGGAGATCTCTGAAGGTTTCCTCATTCACTTCATCCTGACCTCGCTGCCCTCACCACAGTACGCTGCCTTCAAGATAAGCTACAACACGAACAAGACCATCTGGTCTCTCAGCGACTTGATTGGCTACTGTGTTGAAGAAGAGGAAAGGCTCAAGACTGAGAAGCTTAAGGATGTGGTCAACATGGTCAGCAACCTTAGTCTTAATGGTACTGCTAGAAACCAGCATGAGTCAGGCAGCAGCCAGCAGGGCCGCAAGAGGAACAAGAGGAATGGGAACAAGAACATTGGTCCCAAGAACAACAAGAAGTTCAAGCGTGGAGGTGCACCCCAGTCTCAGGGAGAAAAGCCGCAATTGTACCATTTCTGCAGGTCTCCTCTGCATCTCCAGAAAGAATGTGCAGGCTTCAAGGACTGGTTGAAGCAGCAAGGTAATGATAAGCTTGATGTTGTTTCTTTCATTGATGAGTTATTGTTAGCAGAATTTTCCTCTAATACTTGGTGGATTGACTCAGGTGCCCCTGTGCACATTTCTAATTCATTACAGGCATTCCGTTCGATCCGAACTATAAGAAGGGGGGAGCGAAGCCTAAGAGTGGCTGACGGGAACGTCGTCGAAGTTGAAGGCGTTGGGAGCTTCCACTTAGAGTTGACGGACGGCTTCCAGCTTAATTTAGATGATGTCCTTTACGTTCCTAGTTTAAAGAGAAACCTTATTTCTGTTTCTACATTAGATGATTCGGGACATATTTGTGAGTTTGGCAACAAACAGTGTGTGATAAAGTTTAATTCAATAAGTGTGGGTCTTGCTATCAGGCAAGGTAAACTTTATATGCTCTCTCTTAATGATTCTGTGATGAATGTTTCTAATGTTTCATGTAAGCGTAAGCGTTTTAATGAGAACTCTTCGAAATTGTGGCATTGTCGCCTTGGTCACATTTCGAGGGGGAGAATCGAGCGTCTCATTAAGGACGAGATACTTGATCACTTAGACTTTTCAGATTCAGAGCAGTGTATTGACTGCATTAAGGGAAAATATGCTAAGACTATTAAGAAAGGAGCTACTAGGAGTACGGGGTGTTATAAATAAAACACACAGATATCTGTGGCCCGCTCTCAGTAACATCGGTAGATGGTTATGATTCTTTTATAACGTTTACTGATGACTATTCTCGCTATGGGCACATTTATCCCATACGTAAGCGATCAGATGCGCTAGAAATATTTAAGATTTATAAGTTAGAAGTTGAGAAACAATATAACACCTCCATTAAGATAGTAAGATCAGACAGAGGAGGTGAGTACTACGGCAAACATGCTCAATACAGTCAAATTAAAGGACCATTTGCTAAGTACTTAGAAGAAAATGGCATAAAAGCGCAATACTCCATGCCTGGAGAACTACAGCAAAATGGAGTTGCTGAGCGACGCAACTATACGCTAATGGATATGGTACGGAGCATGCTTAGTCATTCTAGCTTGCTTGTGGAGCTGTGGATGGAAGCATTAAAGACAGCTGCTCACATACTCAACAGAGTTCCATCTAAGTCAGTTCCTAAGACACCTTATGAATTGTGGACTGGGAAGAAACCTACACTCAATTACTTTAAAGTGTGGGGTTGTCCTGCTGAGGCTAAAATATTTGATCCACAGCATAAGGAATTAGACTTTAAAACAGTGAGTTGTCATTTTATTGGCTACCCAGATAAGTCTAAGGGGTATCAATTCTACTATCCTGGACGTTCTACTAAGTTCATAGAAACAAGATAGATAGTATTCTTGGAAGACTCGGAGATTAGTGGAAGTTTTCCAAAGAGGGACATTAGTCTTGAAGAACTAAGGGTTGAGCTTCATGACCCAGAGTTTGTAGAGCCTACAGAGGTATATCAGTTTGTACCACCAATTGTTCCTCAGAGCGTCACGGTAACTCCCATTGTTCAGCAGGGGAACGTGGCGCCACCTAATGGGGTTCAGGCGCCAGTGGCAGAGGCTCCTCTGCTGCAAGCGCCACCACCAGCAGAGCCGGCACCATTAGTTGAGCCCCAACCAATTCCTGAGCCAGTTGTGAATGAACCAGTAAGACGTTCATAGTGAGAAAGGAAGTCGGCCATTCCTAACTGTTATGAAACATACTTAAGTGTAGATATGTATGATGTTGGGAAAGTTAATGACCCTGCCACCTTTAAAGAGGCAGTGCAAAGTGAGAATTCCACTAAATGGATATAAGCCATGAAAGAAGAGTTAAGGTCTATGAGCTCTAATAAAGTTTGGGATTTAGTAGAAATTCCCAATGGGATCAAACCAGTAGGCTGTAAGTGGGTCTACAAAACTAAATGTGATTCCAGAGGAAAGGTTGAACGATTCAAGGCAAGACTCGTAGCAAAAGGTTATACATAGAAGGAAGGGATCGATTACAAAGAAACCTTTTCTCCTGTGTCTACCAAAGATTCCTTGAGAATCGTCATGGCCCTTGTAGCTCATTTTGATATGGAGTTACATCAGATGGATGTTAAGACTGCATTCCTTAATGGAGACATAGATGAGGATATTTATATGGCTCAATTGGAAGGTTTTGCCGTTAAGGGTAAGGAACATATGGGATGCAGATTAAGAAAGTCTATTTATGGACTTAAGCAAGCATCCAGGCAGTGGAACCTTAAATTCAATGAAGTCATTAAGAGATTCGGGTTTAGGGAGACTCCAGTCGATAAGTGTATCTATGTCAAAGAAAAGGGTGGAAGATTAATGATCCTAGTGCTATATGTCGATGACATACTATTAGCCTGTAATGATAAGAATATGCTATATGAGACTAAGAGCTTTCTTACATCTCATTTTGATATGAAGGATCTTTGTGATGCCACGTATGTACTTGGCATTGAGATACACCGAGATAGAGCCCATGGAGTACTAGGATTATCTTAGAAAGCATATATTGAGAAAATGCTTAAGAGATATAAGATGGATAAGAGTAATACATCACCTGTCCCAATTCAGAAGGGCGATAAGTTCAATCAAGCGCAGTGCCCTAAGAATAAGTTAGAGAGAGAAAGAATGGAGAACGTTCCCTACGCATCAGCCGTCGGAAGCTTGATGTATGCGCTAGTCTGTACGCATCCAGACTTAGCATTTGCTGTCAGCGTCTTTTGTAGATATCAAAATAATCCAGGTTGGGCTCACTGGGTTGGTGTCAAGAAGACAATGAGATACTACCAAGGCACTAAAGATTACATGCTTACGTATAAGAGATCAGATAATCTTCAGGTAGTATGTTACACTGATGCCGATCTTGCTGGCGATGAAGATGATAGAAAATCCACTTTAGGATATGTCTATATGCTAGCAGGGGGAGCAATTTCATGGAGCAGTAGTAAACAAGGTGTAACAGCTGCATCTACAATGCAAGCTGAATTTGTGGCATGTTATGATGCTACTGGGCAGGCTTCATGGCTTAAGAACTTTATTCCGGCATTAAGAGTTGTTGATAGTATCTCAAGACCTATCACAATGTACTGCGATAATAAAGCCGCAGTTTTCTTTTCCACAAACGATAAGTTATCTAAAGCATCTAGGTTTATTGACCTCAAATATCGTATTGTGAAAGAAAGAAATCAGGACCAAACATATAAGATTGAGCATATAAGTTCTAAGGCAAATATTGCGGATCCGCTCACAAAAGGTCTATCACCATCCCAATTTCAGACTCATGTCCTAGGCATGGGACTGGTGAGTAGCCTTGATCAGGTTCTGATTCAGGGCCATTAGTTTCCCCAAATAAGAGTAAGGAGTTCTAACAAGGTTTCTCAGTGAGACTATGGGTAATGCCGTCCCAGTATGCCGTAGCGCTACTGACGACGCATTGGTCTGGTACTTGCTGATCTACTGAGAAAGAACTTTAGTTTAAGTATAAGACATTGACCGAATTAAGTTTTAAGTTTAAGTAGTTGACGTTCGGTCAAGGGGGAGAATGTGAGATTTTGACCTCGGTCAACAACCGAGAAAGAGAAGGAAACAGGGATAAGCCCGAATCCCCTCTAATCTCAGTTTTCCAACTATAAGTCCATGCCTTGATCGGGAGACAATCTATTTCCATCTATAGGACACGGCCCCGGGCCTACAACGCTATATAAACTGAGGAATTCCTCCAACGAGGTATCCAATCACACATCCCTAGGTTCACCGTAACCTAGCCACCCTTCACCGATCACTAAGGGCGCTGGAAGGCTCAGAAGCACGTGTTCCTCGCCAGGGCCAGTGCCGTTGGCGTCCAGAAGGCCGACGCTACCCCCGCGAAGAGCCTCAAGGAGCGTCTGCGCTACATCCCCGATGCCGTCCACGCCATCGACTTCGTCGCCTCTGCACCAACCTCCATCGACCACATGGACACCACAAGCGCCGGTATAAGCTCACCGGCGAACTCTTTCCGCATTAGATTCATGAACTAGGCGAGATCTATTCTAGACTAGAGATCCTAGTTATGTTCATGCTTATGTATTGTTAGTTTGATCTAACAACCTCGGCATCGTCGCCTCTAGCGGCTCGCTCAGGCAGGTGTGTTCGAGAGAAGGTTACTCCCGACTCGCCCCACCCCCACGTCACTACCTCCCGAGAAACTCAGGGGTGACACGCCGCCGCCGCCAACAACCCCACCTCGCCTAACTCCGGTGGCCGCCAGCGTTGCCACCTCCGGTGGCCCTGAAGCTGCCCCCTCGTTGTGCCCACTCCCTCCTCCCCTTCCCCCCTCCTCCTCCTCCTCCCACCACCCTACAAACCCTAGCTGCCGCCAGTCACCAGATCCACCGTCGGTCGCCGGTTTGCCGATCGCCGCTGGCAGATTCACCTTCTCCTTGCCTTGATCTATGCATCTCGTATGTGCACAGGGACTTCTCCCTCGACTTCGTTCACCACCCCACCGTCTGGAGGGACGAGGGTCACGGCTGGAGGGCTCCACCTTGCCAATGCCATATCTACGTCCGGGGATGATGGGGTGCGCCCCTCTTCTCGTTGTCCCTTCCTCCATTGGTAGTCGACTGCTACATCATCGATTGGCAGGGGTTGGGCTACTGCATCACCGGTTAGTGGGGATGGAGCTTTTTCGCCACCCCTCTGTGCTCTTTGGTCCGTGGGAGACTAGCCATGACGACGTCGATGGTGCCTTGTGCATGTTTTGTGTGGAGGAAAATGGGGAACATCGAAAGTCGTGTGTTGGCGACACCCGCAGGTGTCATTCACCTTCCTGAAGGCGTCACTTTTTCCCCTTGCTCCCTCCCCTCTGGTGAGCTCTCCGGGTGAAAACCTTGACCTTGTTGGTCAGATGACGATGGCGTCATTGGCGTCGCTCCCGCCCTTGAGGCATCGTCTTGGAAGCTTTTGCAGGCCCTCGTTTCCGCTATCACTACAAGGACTTCTGGCCGGACATGGTGGTGATCTCCTTGGGGAATCTCTCTTTGTGCCTACCTATGCTTCCTAGATACTTCGTAATTGCGGGTCGCTGGTGTTGTGACTACACATGGCAGATGTTTTATTTGCCGCCCCTGCTACGATGGTCTGGCGGATGCTTTGCCGCCCAGTTGCTTGTTGAGTGGATCGTCTTTGGTGGATGGTTTGCCGTCGTCATGTTGCCTCTTTGAGTGGATCCTTGGCCACCTTGTTTATCTGTAGTCTCAGTCGTGCAGTTGCTTTGGTCGGTTATTAGGGTTTGTGGTCGTTGCTCTGCTTTTGGCCATCTGTATTGTCGACCTTTGTTTCTTTTTTTTCTCTTTTTTTAGTCATTTTTGTGCTTGGGATGGTCAATATATGCTTGGCTTATATACCAAGCAGTGTTTGTAACTGTTTTCTATTTAATGAAACACGTGGTAAGGCACGCTCACTAAAAATAATACTTTGAACGCAAATATATAAATTGAAAACAAACATGCTACATGTCCCAATCAAAATGTATAATTTGAATAACTATACTTTGAAATTGAGGTGGGAAGAGAGAGTTTGACTTACATTTATACAGTTTTCACACAGGCACAAAAAAGCTTTTTTTAAATGTGAGAATTTTGAACTTAAAATGAAGCACAAAGATGTGGTAATCACGCTCTCGGCTCCAGCGCTTCTTCGTGACTCTCCTCGCTTCTCATTCCTGTTGCTGCCTGATACAGCCTCAAAAGTTTTACGCCAAAAACCATCACAGCCAAGAGCGGAAATCTATCTGGATCAATTATGAACAGCCGGAACTCAAATTTCTCTTATTAACCTGATAATAATGCTGTCGTAAAACTATGATCACACGCAAAATTGAAGATCACATTCGAAATTCATTTTTCTTAATCCAAGCATACACCCAGAAAGTCAACTAGATACTACGATTATTCAGAAAGCTAAAGTACTAGTGTAAGCTTCATGCATAGCAAAATTATTCAGTGTATCAGTTCTAGTAGTACTTTCACGCAAAAGTGGCCAGCTTTCTTGTTCATAATCTGAAAACATGCTACATAAGAATTGGCTTGCTACCCTCAGTGTTTCCATCAACTGATCCTTTCAATTTGTTGCGCACCTGAAAGGTTGAATATATGTAGTTGTACCTGCATTTACCATCATGAGTCTTAAGCATGTCTCATTACAGCCGTAAAGCATTAACAAGTATATATAGATCCAGATCTTACTTCTGAGAAGTGGCGAGGCCGTTATCCAATTTAGCGTGCGCATTTCCTTCACAAGATTTATCATGTAGTCAGGCTTTGATTTCTGTATTTTTATTTCAACTTCTTTTTTGTGACGGCCCATTTCATCCTAAGCAAAAATAGAGAAAGCTGAATTAGTTCATGAGGAAAACAAAAATACGTAAACTCAAATGCCTACTGCATGTTTTGATGTATCGTACCTTAGCTCCACTGTAGTTGTATAAAGAATCATTATGGGCAACAATCTTTTTCCTTAAAAACATTATCGAATCCCATAGGTTCGTATCTTTATCAGTAAATCCAAACTTTGTGATGCAATCCTTTAGGCCAAGACTGCTACTTGATTTTAGAGTGTTTTCTCTTTCAATTTTGTTGTCGATGCACCAATATACTTCTCGAATAAAATGAATCTTTGTGTCAATACTCCACAGCCCCGGCTCCCACATCACATCAGTGTAGCTACACAAATAAAGCATGAATATACGAGTTCTTAAAAATATATGAATACACGAGAATAAACATATTACACATCAATACTATATATTAATTTTGTATTAAGCAAATATCTAATGCTGTAAGAGAACATTTATGTTGTTGCATACACAAAAGTAAATTTTACTTACTTCAATGATACTTTTGTACTGGTCAGTACTGTGGCCAAATGTTCCAATTCTTCATTTGGTGTCACCTTAGATAGCTGCCACAAGTTTTTGAGATATGTTCCAACTGAATTCCAGTTAGCTGACTTAATATCATCCACTGTCGGATCTGTTAAATATTGACATAAGATATGTTACGATAAAATATTAAAGAACTTTCCTAAACATATATTTCAAATGTATGTCTATATGCTCACTTTGTAGGAAATAGAGTTCCCCTTATATCCTATGCACCTTCATATTATAGTCTAGATCAAGGAACATGTAAGTAGTGAGCGAATTGTAATGTTCGTACCAAAATTCAGAACAACATGTGAACTAAACTGCCAAGAAATTGTAGGGCTCCAGTGGTGGCCTACTTTACACGGGACCAAAATATAGTTGTAGATGTGCTTGGTGTTAACTTTACACCCTGGTGATCTGTTCTAGAATGTTACTGCCTGACACAAGAAAACAAAGGGTGTCACTATTTTTTCTCTTAAAGAGTTTCCACAAATTTTCTATTGGCCCAAATGGATTTTTCAGTTCACTCCAAAAGGTCGGTAGGACAGCCTTGATACATAAATAGACTCCAAACAGTATATTCTAGGGAATATGACAAAACAGCTACTAGACTCATCTAGACACCGATACAAGCATATTCAAGTGATGACACGAGACCTTAATTGAAAAATGGTGCTTTAACACGGACTGATGCACACCCGCCTTCTTCTACTAATTCTACCCGAAGTCTTGTGCGCGACGCCCAAGTCTTGTGGAGTCTTCTAAGGGACCTTGATAATCTCAATCCTGGACCACAGATCTTGAAACATAACTCTCCCAAGAAATTTGGTGAGGAAGTCCGCAAGCTAGTCCTACATGTTGATGTAGTTAGCCTTCAATATCATATATTCAAAGCATCCCCTTATGTGCTTGATGCCATCATGGAAGATGGGGTTCTTTTCCAGGGCCAGAGCGGAATTCTTGTCCACCTGAACATCAACTGCTTCAGCGCCTCTGCCAAGTAAATGATCAAATAGTTGAGCCATCCATATCTCTCGTGTTGAAGCAAAAGTATGGACGATGTACACTGCCTCACATTTGGACAAAGCCACCACCTATTGCTTGACTGAACGCCGCCTAGTATGGCACCTGCCAAGGAAGAAGAGCATCCATCTCATGCTCCCGTGTTGATGCCACCAGCGTGGTCTGTGTCGCTGGAGCCAATAAAGTGTGTCGTGTTGGCACACCTGTAGTAGAAGTCGTGGTCGAGGGTGCCCAAGATGTAGCGAATGCCCCTCTTGACATCTTGCAGATGCTCGGCTGTCCGTCACTGCATGAACCAACTAACATAGCCGATGGCGAACACCAAATCTGGCCGCGTGTGGGTGAGGCAGCCAAGGCTCCCCACAAAGGCACTAATACTCTGTGGTGTTCATCGCCTCTGCACTGTCGTATATGAGCTTTGGCCTCTCCTCCATTGGAGTAAGAGAGGGGTTGGAGTCGGTGAGCCCACCTAACTCAATGATGCGATTGCCGTTTGTAGTTTGTTGAAGGGTGATGCTGGACTCATCCTGGTACACCCCGTTCCCCAAATATAAAGAGAGAGGCCGCAGGTCCCTCATATAGAAGGTGACCTTCATCTCCACCTTGAAACGCCTCCACATCCTCGTTCTTGGCATTGTGATCACCAAGTCATCGATGTAGATGCCCACAAGTAGAGCACAACCACCCCTGCCCCACCGGTAGAGAGCTGCTTTGCAAGCTTTGCTCGAACCAAATGGACCTGCTAAAGGTTGCATCTAGCTTGGCATTTAAAGCCCATGGTGCTTGCCGGAAGCCATAGAGGGCCTTGTGCAGGCAAAGAACCTTATTCTCGCTATCTGGGATGACAAATATCGGTGGCTGGTGGACATAGACATCCTCTTTCAAGTCACCATTGAGTAAGGCAAACTAGAAATGTCTATGTGGTGGATGCGCTAGCCCTCCTGGGATGCCAGCGCGACAAGAAGATGCAAAGGAGTAATAGAAGTTGACTCCCTCCTATAGCATGAACCAACGAGCCAAGCCCCAGTCGAATGCCCCAGTCGCGGCCTTCTTTAGCTTGAAAGTGGTACGCGTCAACGGGATCCTCGTCTTTGGAGAGTGGACTGACAAACTCCATCGAGCAATGCTCATCGTGGATTAGTGTCAGTGAAGGAGGGTGTCGCGTGACTAGTGGCATTTAGATTGGAGTGCCCACCGGTGCCAAAGAAGTACTAGCCATGACCTGGCCCACGCCTCCTCAAAATCGAGCTCACAAGCCTGCGCGAAGAGGACGTCGCAGGCATCGGGAGGAGTTGTTGGGATGGGTTCGGTCGGTCAGGGGAGAAACCGCACAGGGGAGATGCCACCAGCTGGAATGAAGGTGGAGAGAGAGAGAGACTCCGTAGTATCCATATACCAATTATTGCCCCGAATAGATTTTCCGTTTTCTGAAAAGGCCTAAAGGACAGTCTTCATACATATATAAACTCTAAACGACATATTCTTGGCCAAGACAGCTACTGGACTCAACTAAACACCGATGAAGGATAATCAAGTGAATATGCTACTCTTTTTTTTTATTTACCTTCACATCGTGTTTCATACATACAGATGTAAGAGAACATCAAAGCAAGATATAAATAATGAGCAAGATATAGAATAAATTTTAGAACTGCAAAAACAATTTCATACTATATATTGAGGAATTTAAATTTTGGTCCGTACAAAATCATACCTTTGTGTTTGCCACTGCTGGTTTTCTTTCTGTTGTGCATTGGGAGATCACTGAAGAAATCTAGCCACATGTAAACATGATGCTGGCCTTCAGCTAGCTTTTTGTAGACAACTCGTCCAGGATTTATTTTGATCGGGCTTAGTCACATTGCAGCATTCAGATTTGCATATTGTTGATTTATGTATTCGACAGTACCCACAATATCACTGAGAAAGCAAAAGAACATGCATATTGCAATTACTATTGATGATTAAACTTAACAAAAAAAGAGACAATTATTTTATTATGTATGCACCAATTTGGAAAAATTACCTACCAGAACAATTTGGATCCTTGACGTGTCAAACCATAGGCACTCACTCGCCGCATACTGTTATCCTCAACAACAAATAATTCTTCTCTTGGAAGATCCACCAGACTACCATCAAAAGATGGAAATGTGATGAAACATTTAATCTTCACTTCATCTGCAGTTACCGCCTCCATAGGCTTTGACCTCATGTGCAGTCACCTTCTCCTTAGACTTCTCTGCCTTCACCTCACTGTTTTCTTTCTTCCCTGTCATTTCTTTGTCATCGAAAGCCAAGCCGTTTCCGCAGCATCTCCAAAGGCCAAGAGGAGAAAGACATTTGGATGTTGTAAGTGTATCAATATGTTATAGATACGCAGTGCTTCATCCAAATCATTGAAAGGTCGAGCAACGCAGTGCTGAAGATTGTCCAAATCATTGAAAGGTTGAGCAACACAGTGCATAATATTTCCTTTGTATTTTACTGTAGCTCGATAACATTTTGATCTTGGAACCATCTCCTTGTAGACAGTCAATACCTGATGTTCTTGTGTAATTTGTATCTACATAACGCATACAAAAGATGATAAATTTAGGTTCCACACTTGATTATACGGTTGTCCAAATAACAGAAAGGAGATTGGTAATTATTTACCATGATTGATAGCTGCAAACTCTTGACACCAGTACACTGATGCCTACAAATCTCACTGCTGCCTTTGCTCACAAAAAGATGGATTCTGTGGAGCAGATGCCAAGCGAAATACGCATCAGAACAGATTTTAGACTGTAATCCATAAGGACATTTTCCCAAGGCAAGACATCTAGTTGTACAGATTAAGGATTACGACTGATAACAGCTCACGAATTTCTGGAAACAAATACGAAAGCCCATGGGATTGCACTCTGGCTCTAAAATGCAGTGATAAACCAACAAGTTCTACTTGCATTGCAGTTGCAGGGAAAAAAAATTTAAGACCTTTCCCTTGTTCTTCAAGAGAGCACGTAAAGGTGGGATTTTTGAGGTACCTGATTGCGGCCTGCTGCTTCTTTGAAGGCGGATGAGGCGGACGGCAGGGTACCGGCGAAGCTAGCAATGGAATATCTGCCTGCGGCACCCACGGAATCTCGCGAGGTGGTGAGCGGGGACGCCGGCGAGCTTTCGGCCGGAACTGAGTGCGTGGGGGCGGAGCCGCTGGTGTTGGCGGCAGTAGGCACCTGCCGCGCAACCTCCTGCTTTAGGATGAAGAGGCAGATTGGGGGAGCGCGGGGTGGCTGCACCTTGTCCTCGGCCTCTCGGACCGCCGCGACGAGGAGGGAGAGCGGAGGACGACGCTGCTGGCCGGCTCTGGCGGGTGGTACGACGTACGCTGCGTGCGCGGGCCCTGGGGCGCGGAGGTACAGGAACGGCCAGGCTTCTTCCTTCTTCGCGGCGGTGGAGGTCACTCGACGGCGGCGGCTGCTGTAACCGGAGGAGCCGCCGAGGTCGGCCGTCTCCGCCTGGTCCTCGCTCCAGCAGCCAAGCGGGTTTTAAGTCTAATAACGGGACGGGATGGAAGTGGGGAGGGGGAACGGAGCGTTCGAACCGGCCCCACCTGTCGGTGAAAGAGGAAGCTAACGGAGGGGAGTGGGGATGGGGAATTGCCAAGACTAGAAGCATGCAAAGGTTGGACTGCAGTGCAGTGCAGCAATGGAAATGTTTGCTAATTACTACGGAGTACCTCTGTTTGAAACTTCTAGCTTAAAATTGTCCTAAAATATCAACTTTTACTCTAATTCTCCTTGAACCACACCTTCATTGTATTATGCACAACTCTACACCACTAACTCAACCTTGAATGAAATTCCTCATCAATATAATTAATTTCAACTCTTGCATCAAAAGTACATTGTTTTTTTAAAACACTGCTACAAATAAGGCAACACAGCTATTCCAAAACCGTTGGCCGTGTTGCTATTTTCAGAAAACAAAAAAAAGAAGAAAAGACCCGTCACAACGCGCTGCTCCACCACCGCTCGTCGCAAAGCCGCTCCACTGGCGTCGCTGTGTCGCCACTCCGCTGGCCGCCGTCGCCGCCGCTCAGCCGCAGCCGTGCTTCCTAGCCGGCTATCGCCTGCCGCCACGTCGGCCGTCTACGCCGCCTCCCAATCGAACCCTCTGAAAGAAGCAATTGCAACCACCCAAATTGAAATCACAACTCAAATCGAATTTATCACCCAAATCAAACCACCAAACTGAAATCGAACTTACCTGCTGGGCCTGTCGGCTGCTGTGCTCGCATGCCTGCAGCGCTGGCATGCTGCGCCCGCCGGCCTGCCACGCTCACAAGCCACCGAGCCGGGGCGGGGGGGGGGGGGACCCGCGTATAGGTGGCCAGAAGGGCTTGGCACGCTGGGCCGGCCCGGGACAGCATGGTCCTAGGGGAGTGTAGGGGAGGGGAGCGGAACGGCCACCGCCCCCGCAATAGTCATCACCTATCACCGCTCCCGCACTACTCCCTGTCGTCGCGCCGCTCCCTGTTGTTATCGCAGTGACCCCACAACCGACCCGCTGCTCCTCCTAGGTCACTGGTCGCCGCCGCGCCTCGCCTCACTGCCGCTCGTCCCCATAGGGACGAGGTGAGGGGTGAGCGGATGGAGGGGGGAGAGGGGGGTGAGTGGACTGGGGATGAGGTGGGTGGCAGCAATTTGCAAGAGAAGGGCAACGGTGCTTAGCAAGGACGGGGGAGAGAGAGGGTTCCCGGAGAGGGTAGGGTAGTGGAGTGGACTTGACAAAGTTAATGGCATTTGATGTTCTTTTTGGGTCCGGACATCACAGTACATCCAGATTGTTTAAACAACCGGCTATGAAACCCAGGTAAAATCATCACAACCGGTTTGTTTCACGCACTAGCTGGAATGTGGAGCATCACAGCCGGTTCTAACGTGTATATGGGCCATCCACTTCGAAACCGGCTGTGAAGCTCTATTGCAACTGGTTTGTTCAAAACCGGTTGTAAAGGGGTCCGGGGCGTTTGATTTGCTACTTTCTATAGTAGTGAAACGTCAAGATTTCCTTTAGATCAGACATAGTACAGATTTGGGGCGGGGATCACCCCAATCGAAGCATTTGAGGGCCTATCTCACATTACATGCCTAGTGATGCATGCACTAAGGCTTGAAACGAAATAGACAGCTACTAGCCTTTGCTTTCTTTGCAAGCACATATGTTATCCTGTTTTCCACTATTTCAATTTTGATGACAGAAAATTGTCTTATGCTTGTTACTTCCTGAAATTCAGTAATTACTGGTCGGATCGACCAATGTCCAGTTTGAGCGCGGTGATCTTGCTTGAATGGCAGAAGCCAATCCTAGATTATCTGTGAGTAATGTGGCAGCCAGCAAATTTAGAACAACCGCCAGTTTGACTGCTTCTTGAGGCTATTTTCCATTCGCCTATCAGCAATACTGGTAGCACGTGAAATGGACCAGTCTGAATTGTGTTAAAAGTGTATGTGTGTGTTGTGCTTCACTTCCGTGTGTGTGTGTGTGTGTGTGTAGCACCTGATCGAGATGTGTTTTGGCTGGACGTGTCGTGCGCGCTGCTGCCCCAGCGAAAAGACTAGTGCATTGGTGGTTTCAGCCTACAAAAAGCGATGGAGAGACTCAGAGAGGATCAGAGGAAGAAGCGCAGCTAGCATTGCCATTTCCAGGGGTTGCACATTCTTGCATGTGTTGGAAAGCAGAGTGCAGTTGCACCCAAACTACCATTTGACCATGCATGCATCTCCCTTCATCTCTGTGCCATTCATATGAACCCCCTTCGGACCAGCATATGCAGCTCTGTGGCCCGGCTGCATCTCGGACGGCTGCTCGGTCCTATCGTTGACCTGAGCGCTTACGCATGCGTGTGCTTTATCGACCTGTGTAGCACGCGGCCCAGCTTCCCGTTCTTTGGTTTGCACAGTGCACGCCTCTTCTTCCCGTTGGACACTGAAGTGTTGCTTCGTACCAAACTTGTCCATATAACCCGATGTGTTGTTGCATCTCTTCAGTATCTACAAGGCTATGCATGCTAGTAAAGGCTGGCTCCGCCACCTCAGCTAGCTCGCTGCGAGGCTGCCACTACTATGCCCTGCCTGCCTGCCTGCAGCCGCAGCTTGTTGTGTGAAAAACAGGCCGCATGCATCCTCTTGTTTGGTTGGTTGACCGGGGGAGCGCTAGCTCTAGCTGGACAAGTCGAGGACTTTCGAACCCGAGCTGGGTGACACTAAATAAAAGGTCGTATGGCCAACTCAAACTACGGCAGAAATTGGTCAGGGCGAGAGGAAGAAGCGGCCGGTGTGATGGGGCGAGGAAGAAGAAACGGGTGGGGAAGAAAGGAAGGAGAGAGATAAGGGGAGTGTAAAGAGGTATCGGGCTGTTGGATCTATATCCAACAGTTGTGAAGGGTGAATGATGGATAATACAAATCCCAACCGGCGGTTTATAAGGAGAACAATTTAAGTTCTTCAAACATATACGATAGGATTAATTCAACATTTGACGTTTGAAATGTTGTAATTACAAAGAAAAAATGTTGAAACAACAAACAAAAAATACTAAAACGGTAAACCCAAAATGTTGAACATTCTTCCCCCAATCACCCTTCTTTCTCTGGTGACCACCTTTTCTCCAACGACCTTGGAGGCAGCGGTGCCGGCGTACGGAAAGAAACAAGCGGTGCCACGCAGCGGCGCTGGGGTCACGGTGGCGGCGCGGAGGGCCATGGTGACGAGCGGCAGCGTGGAGGGTTGCGAGCAGGTGACGCACCACGGTGACACGAGTAGGTGCAGTGGCTCTGCGTCTAAGGGGGCCGCATCGGCTCGAGGCCACCAACGGGCTACGGCATGGGGAGGCGACGGCGGCGCATGGGGGTAGGCACATATGAGCAAGGAAGGGAGCGGGGGCTGGGGAAGGGGAGGAGATAGGGTTGGTGGTGTTGAAACAACCTGTATTACTGTTTGCACTAATTTCAAACATGAAAGGTGTGGAAGCTAAGATCTACCAAAAGATGGATAAAAAATCTGGTAATATGCATAATGCTTTGCTCGATGAAGGCCCAGCGACGGCCCAACAACTATTTATGCTGCGTGCGCAGGCCCAGTGCACGGACGTACAGGAATGGCCAGCCTTCTTCCTTCTTCGCTGCGGTGGAGGGCACTCGGGCGGCAGCGGCGCCGGCTGTAACCGGAGGAGCCGCGGAGGTCGGCCATCTCCACCTAGTCTTCGCTCCAGCAAAGCCAAGTGGCTTTAAGTCTAATAACGGGGCTGGAGGGGAGTGGGGAGTGGAATGGAGCGTTCCAGGGCCGGATATGGGCCTAGGGCCACTAGGACCATGGCCCTAGGCGGGGCCCAAAATTCCTTTGTACCTCTCTTGTTTTTTTATGGCCCGTGAGTATTTTCTAAAGAAAGGCCCTTACCGTGCAAGCACAACAGCCCATGAAAACTCATCTGCATCCCGTCTATCTCATGCTTCCCAGCCCACAAACGACCAGGCCCAAACCACAGGCAGCTAGCACCCTCGCTTCTCTTGTTCTCTCGTCGACTGGCCATCTCCTCTCTGGCCACCGGCGGCCTAGCGCGGTGGAGGCGGCACCAGCAGCTGCCCGGGGGCCACACTCTCTCCGGCTCCCACTAATCCCAGATGGGCAGGAATCCAGACGCACAACCGCCCAGGTCCAAACCACCGGGGCGCAACAATGCACCGTCGCCGAGATGCAACCGACGCCCCAGCAGCTAGACGCTAGGACGGCAGGATCGAGAAGCTGGAGCTACGGCAAGACACTCCTCCCCTTTCTTGATTCTTTGTTTTCTTTTCGTTTCTGATTCTCTGTCACATGTCCGTTTCTACTTCGTCGTTGCCGATCTGCAATGCAAGGAAAGGATATAAGGTAATCTTGCTGCTTGGCTTGATGTTCTTTCTGATTGGGAGGGAATCTTGCTGCTTGGCTTTGCTCATGGAGATGAAATACAGATGCATATGAGATGCTGCAATTAGATCTGGCAAGGATTAAGCTCCGTTTTTCTGTGGAGAGGATAGAGGCGAGTGGTGCTTGGGCCCGCGACGGAGCCCAAGTGCCCAACGTCAGGAGCGCGTGTGACGGTGACGGGCGGCGCCGTGGCAGCGCTGGAGAGTGCTCGCAGCTCGCCTGCTCGGGAGGGAGGCCGGCACCAATAAGTGGGTCCTACCTGTCAGGATAGAAAAAAAATTGGCCCTAGGCGTCAAAATCAATTTGGTCCGCCGCTGGAGCGTTCGAGTCAGCCCCACCTATCGGTGAAGGAGGAGAGGCTAACGGAGGCTAGTGGGGATGGGGACGTGCAAAGCCCAACTGCAGTGTGCAAGGGTGGACTGCAGTGCAGTAGTGGAAATGCTTACTAATTATTCCGGAGTACCATTGTTTTGAAACGAACCAATTTCTAACTAAAAAAATTATAAGACACCAGGTTTGGTTTCATAGCTTCCAGGGGCCGGTGCTCACAGCTGGCCTTAGAAGGAGGGCCGATAGCCGTGCTTGAGTCCTCTTCTACATCTTGAGTGCTTCCCACTCCAATGGCTCCAGCCATTTTACTACGAACGAAAAGGTCATGAACATACTGAGGTTGAGAAAGGTGTAACCCAGCATGCGGGTCCGGTTGTGGAGGTAGGCACGGGGGCGGTGGCGCTACCAGCACGGCCGGTGCGGGAGGGCGGTCGGGCCATGGAGGGACGGGGGCGATGGTGGCAGGAGGCGGCAGTCCTACCTCGACTCCATCCGAGGGGTGGGTGAAGGCATTGGATGGGTGAGGCGGTACAATAGTCAGCCTTGGCTTCTTTGCAAGCGCATCTGTGATAAGGGGCGGACTTTGAGCAAAATTTGAGAGAAGACACACCTGAAAACACCTCTAAAACAACTAAATTAATGAAGCTTTGTATGGTGAAATCTAGTTAATCAACTAGATTAGAAAAAGTTGGGTGAGGGCATGTGCCCTCACTGACCACAACGTGGCTCCTCCCCTGTGTTGTCTTGTTTCCGACTCTTCCAATTTTGATGACAGAAATTTGTCTTATGCTTGTTACTTCTTGAAATTCAGTAATAATTGGTCGGAGCGACCAATGTCCAGGCTGGGAATGTGGTGATCTTGCTCTAATCCTAGAGGCCAATACTTTATTGTATGTGAGCAGGGGCGAAGCTCAGGCTTGCGAACGGGGTCAGCCGACCCCGACGATTTTCCTAGATTCTAGTGTAAAATCACTGTAGACTGCAATTAAAAGTTCAAATGACCCCGTTAAATTCTGCACTAGACCCCGTCGCTCTGATGTTCTGGCTTCGCCCCTGTATGTGAGTAATGTGGCAAGCTGCAAATTTAGAGCAACCTCCAGCTTGGCACCTAAAAGGACAGCTATAGCTTCGGCCTCCAAGGGTTCCAAGGTCGGAGAGATGGCGACCTGAAAAAAGAAGCAGGAGAAACATTTCAAGCAGGTTTTGAAAGGATAAAATTCCAATTCCAGTTTGACTGCTACCACGAGAGTCATGTAAACAAACTGAAGCATCACAAAAGATCTTGAGGCTATCTTCCATCCGCCTATCAGCAATACTGATAGCACCTGAAATGGACAAGTTTGAATTGGGTTTAAGATTACACCGCCGTATGTGTGTTGTGCTTCACTTTGGTTCCGATCGAGATGTGTTTTGGCTTGACGTGTCGTGCCCTGCTGGCCCGGCGAAAAGACTAATGCATTGGTGGCTTCAGCCTACGAAAGGGATGGAGAGACTGAGAGAGGATCAGAGGAAGCACAGGCGCACAGCTAGCATTGCCATGTCCATTGTCGAGGGGTTGCACACTCTTGCATGTGTTGGAAAGCAGATATAAGTTGCACCCAAACTACCGTTTGACCGTGCATGCATCTCCCTTCATCTCTATGCCATACAATAGGAATCAGTGCATATATATATGCAGCTCTTTGGCCCGGCCTGCACGTCGGCCGTCTGCTCGGTCCTATCGTTGACCTGAGCGCTTACGCATGCGTGCTTTATCGATCTGCAGTGTAGCACGTTGCCCAGCTTGCCGTTGATTGGGTGTTTGCACAGTGCATGCCTCTTCTTCCCGTTGGACACTAATGTTGCTTTGTGCAAAACTTTTAGTCCATATACATAACTACGACGTGTTGTTGCATCTCTTCGGCATCGACAAGGCAATGCATGCGAGTAAAGCTGTGCTCCGCCACCTCAGCAAGCTAGCTGCCACCACTGTGCCCTACCTGGAGCTGCTGCTTGTTGTGTGAAAAACAAGCCATGCATCCTCTTGTTTGGTTGGTTACGTTGCCGGGGAGCGCTAGTTCTAGCTGCACTGCACAAGTAGACGACTCCAACTTTTGAACCCGAGCAGAGTGCCAGATTGACACTGTAAGAGGTCATGGCCAAATCAAATTAATTGATCAGGGCGCTAAATATATTTGAACGATTATTACTGAATTAATACGCATTTGAAATTAAAAATTAATGATCACTCCATCGATCGTGAATTAACTTAAAAGTGAGACTTAACCTACCCTTTTGAACGTTGTGTGCAGCATGCATGTGAGAGCAACGACTTGCTCGGTGAAGCCCCAGGCACGTGCGACGCCCCAGCAACCATGTACTGCCAGCAATCAGACTCCAATCAACTCGGTACTGTAGGATCTGTGAACTTGGCAAAAGGAGTAGCGAAAGCATGGAGTCGTACTTACTTCGTCCAAGATATGCATGATGCGAAAACACACTACACATGGTTAACAATATCCAGATGTAAATACTACTACATGCGTACGTACATGCTTGAGCAAGAGTAAATTTCACTTAGGAAGTTAGGATCCATAAACTTTTTCCCAAGTCCATCTAGGTCCACAAACTAAAAGAAAAGTCATCTAGGTCCAGGAAATATTAAAAAGGGTAGTGGAGGTTCATGAATGTCCACATAGACATCTTTTTGCCTACGTGGCGATGCCAGCGTGGCAACATTTCTCATCATTATCACACTGGGTTTTAGAAACACAAACCAAATGCATATCGTATGTGTGTGTTGATGGCAGAAAATGTCTTGAAGCCGATCAGGCCGAGACAGCCGGTCTAGACCGCCTGTACATGCGGTTAGACCGGCTGGATCCTGTAGCCAGTCTGGCAAATGTGCCAGGCGGTCTGACCGCCTGTCACAGGCGGCCGCCTGTCCCTGAGTCCGAGTCCATATTTTTAGATCTGTACAAGGACTTCCTTGCGGGGCAAGACCTCCCCATCCTATAAATATAAAGGGCCGTGGCCGATTGAGGACCTCTACCCAATCATACAAATCATTGTCTTACTTTTTATCTCCAAACACTAGCTTTTCTAACCCCTTTGCTTTCCTTCTTCGTCTCTACGACGTTTTAGGACGTTCTAAGTGGCCTTGCCGACCTTAGAACAACCCTAGGTTCGCAGCCTCCGACGGGGTCCCTCCCGAGGTTGTCATCGTCGGCTTTCACGGCGCCTCTGCTACAGGCGGTCTGACCGGCCCCTACAGGCGGTCTGACCGGCCCCTACAGGCGGTCTGACCGGCTGCGTCAAGAAGCTCCGGTGAGGAGAATTCGACGACCGTGCGATCTAGCGCTTTCGTGTCTTGACTAGAAGTGCATCAACATATTTTGGCGACTTCGCTGGGGAAAGAAATCTAGTTTTTGAAGACCGATCTACTATCCCTAGCACTATGGGCTTTGACGTTAGAGAAGACAACATTGTGACGCCAACACTTGAAGATCTTAGCGCTGAAGATCATGATAGATTTATGGTGCTTCAGAGGCATCTTGAATCGGAATTTTTGAAGACTTTCCAGAAGAATCGTGATCGTCCGGCAAAAAGTGTTCAAGACTTCATGATGCCTTCTTTCAAGATGTGTAAGGGACAAATTGAGGTAATCGACGATGTAAGCACTTCTGCACCTCACCCTACTACATCTACTCCCGTAGCTCCAAGTTTTTCAGATCGTGATGCATTAATTGAACAATTACTAGAACGACTCGAAAAACTATAGGGTAAATCTATAGATACTCGTGAATTACCTGAGCATAATATTTTTTATGCTATGCCAACGAATTACTTTGCTGGACAGACTGCACCACCACCCAATATGCCTAGACCAAAAACGGTCAATGCAAATGGGTCGGCAGCGGTTGAGTCTGCAGCCGGTCAAACCGCCAGCGCAGGCGGTCAGACCGCGTGTCCAGGCGGTCAGACCGCTGGTTCTGGTGGCCAGATTAATTCTACCAATGCTATGGTATTCGTGCCGGAACAACCTTTGCCGCTATCCACTATTTCAGACTCGGTCTCTCCTGGCCGTGCTGGTCCAGTGGCTATAGCAGGTGCTACTTATTCCATGACTATGCATATTGCGCATTCGGGTGGTGTTCCTGATGATGTTTTTGATGCACATGAGAATATGTAAAACAGACAAGCACCTCACTTGAATTATATGAATGATATGCAATCTTCGGCCCAACAAGACCCTCAATGGGCCGAATTCACTAGATTCAGGGATGAATTGTCTAATGTGATGAGAAACAAGTTAGGTGTTGATTTTGGTAACACTAGAATATATCAAAAACCTTATCATGATAGCTTTGATACTCTTCCGTTTCCCAATGGGTGGCGCCTACCTAATTTTGTAAAATTTAGTGGAGATGATGAGCGCGCCACTTGGGAACACATTAGTCAGTATGTTGCTCAACTAGGGGAGGCTGGGAATTTACAAGCAATTAGAGTACGTTTGTTTTCATTATCACTTACTGGTACTGCTTTTGCTTGATTTTCTTCATTAGCCCCTGGTTCTATTATGAGTTGGGATCAACTAGAGCGTAAGTTTCATGATAACTTTTATAGTAGAAATCATGAGATGAAATTGGAGACTTGGCATCGGTTAGAAAGGGACGGGATGAAACTGTCTCTCAATTTATGAGAAGATTTAAAGACATTAAAGACCGTTGCTTTAATTTGTCTATTTCTGAAGTTGATCTTGCTGGCTTATGCTTTAGAGGTTTAAAATCCTCTATTAGAGAAAAAAAGATAATAGTGATTATTATTCGGTTGCACAAGTTCATATTAGAGCTGAGGTAGCTGAAAACTGAATGAATAAAGAAAATGAGAGTTTTAAGACACGACAGTCTAATGTTCATCTAGTTGATTATGAATCCGATAATTCGACCGACGGTGATAATGATGTTTATTTAGCAGAGTTTGTATGGCCTGCTAATAAGAAAATTGTGTCATGCTCATCTCTTAAGCCAATTCATAAGAATCGCCAAGAAGACATAATGTTTACTTTTGATGTGTCCAAATGTGATAGTATATTTGATAAATTGCACAAATTTGGTTACATCAAGATTTCTCATGTTATACCATCTACGGAAGAATTGAGGAAGCGTGCTTATTGTAAGTTTTATAATTCTTTTTTGCATGCTAGTAATGATTGCAATATCTTCCGTCGGCAGGTTCAATCGGCTATTAATGAGAGCCGTTTGAAGTTTCATGAGATGCAAATTGATGAAACTCGTTTTCCGGTCAACACCATGGAATTGCAGTAGCCCAAGGTTTTGGTTCGGCCACATCAAGCCGAATCTACCAAAGGAAAGAACGTGGTGATTGGAGAAGACCCCGTCTTCAAAAGAGTCGGTTAGAGAAGTGACTTATGAGAAGACGGCTGATGGCAAAGAGTCGTTCAAGGTTACTGTGAAGTCCTCTGGACAAGGGGGGCAAGGGCTGGTCGCTACTCCTGAACTGCGGGCGCCCGGTTCTGGTCTGCTATAGGCGGTCAGATCGGTTGTGCTAGGCGGTCAGACTGCCTGTCCCCATGGACGCCCGAAGATGCTAATTCCGAAGCGTCCAGAAGTTGGTACTTAGAAAGTGAATGTGGCAAAGGAGCAGGGTGTTCAGAAGCCCAAAGTCACGTTTTATATGCTTTATGACAAGTACACCAAACAAAAGGCCGTTCCGAGCGATTGGCCATTAAAAAAAAGAATGAGATCACCGATTCAGTATGGGAGGCTTCCTTCACCTCCTCATATGAGTTGGATCCGGTGTGGGATAACAATGGAGTGATGTGGGTGCCATATCATTCAACAGTGCAGCCTTCGTTTCATCCTGGTTGGGAAGGTCCAAGAAGGTGCGTACAGGACAGGATTATATATCCCAGACAAGACCGATCGGCTTTCCGTCAATCTGGTTAAGGGCACTGGTCACAGGCGGTTAGACCACCTGTTACAGGCGGTTAGACTGCCCGTCATGGTCAACTACTGAAAGCTCCTCTAAAATAGGTTTATCGACCCAAGAAGAAGGAGGAGGTTCAAGACATGGAGGTGAACTCAGAGAGGACTACTGAGTTCGATATTATTCAAGTTGGGACTATGTATGTCCCTATTGAGAAAAGTCTGGCTTCAAAGCCGACTTCCAGCAGAAAGACGGTGGAAGATCAGGGATCTAGTGCTGATAAGATTCAGCAGTGCTTTCTTCAGAAGTGGTGTCTCGAAGGTTTGACTCGTACATAAAAGAGGAAGCTTTAGAGGCTCCGTTTTCGGGAAAAGCAATAGCAAGAGTTGGAGAAGCAGAGGGATGAATTCTTCAACCAGAGCAGACCCATGATTTCTCAGAAGAAAGAGTGGAAGCCAAAGAAAGACCCACAGGCGGTCCAACCAGCTGTACAGGCGGTCCAGACCGCCTGATATTTAGAGTCTACAGGCGGTCCGACCTGGTGACGCAGAAGCGTCCGGTGTTTCTTCTTCTAGTTCTTCGGCTCGTGACAACAAGTTAACATTGGTTCCCACTGCTGAGGACGATGAAGAGCTTGTTGATTACAGTCCTTCTCCGGAGCGCATGAATCTTGTTGTGAATGTGCTTCATATGTCCATGGATGGGGACATGCTTTCGCAGGAGGAGGTTGCTCATCTCGATTTTGGTCTCAAGGAAGCTATATTCCAGAAGCCTAAAGCTGAAGAGAATCACTTGAAGGCTTTATATTTGAAGGACATATCAATGGGAAGCCAATCTCGCGGATGTTGGTCGATGGAGGGGCTATTGTGAACTTAATGCCTTATTCTTTGTACAAGAAGCTTGGTGGTTCGGATTCGGAGCTGATCAAGACCAACATGACTGTCAGCGGCATTGGAGGAGGAGAGCCTATTGGTGCCAAGGGGGTGATTTCTATGGAGCTTACTATTGGGAGCAAGACCTTGGCCATTGCTTTCTTTGTCGCTAAGACTCAAGGTAACTTTAGTTTAATCTTGTGTCGTGATTGGATTAATGCAAACCAATGCATTCCTTCTACTTTGCATCAATGCTTAGTTCAATGGGTAGATGATGATGTAGAGGTTGTGCACGGTGATACTTCTGCTTGTGTTGCTTTAGCTGATAGCTTTTTGATTGGCATTCATGATGATGTTAGATGTTTGTCAGGCTTAGATCTTTCTGAATTTGAGTTTATCAGCTGTACTAAGAATGGCTTCATCCCTGCTGTCATAAAGCCGATGAATAATCGGCTGAATCATCTCATGTGATTTAATGGATAATCGAGAGTGGTTGCAGCAGAGACTTGAACACTATCGGTCACATCAGAACGATATGTGTGAAGCTATTGAAGACTTTGATGATATAAGCAAGCTAGGATGTGGTTTTACGTCGGCTGATCCTCTTGAGGAGGTAGACATTGGTGATGGTTCTTTACCCAGGCCGACGTTTGTAAATAAGAATTTAGATCCTGCTTTTACATCTAAATTAATAAAGTTGTTAAAGGAGTATGTCGATTGCTTTGCATGGAATTATCATGAAATGTCTGGTTTAAGCCGAGAGGTTGTTGAGCATCGGTTGCCTATTAAATCTGGTTTTAGGCCTTATAAACAATCGACTAGGCATTTTAATCCTGAAATTTATGACCAAGTTAAAGAAGAGATAAATCGGTTATTAGAAGTAAAGTTTATTAGACATTGTCGATATGCTGATTGGATTTCTAATATTTTGCCCGTGGAGAAGAAAGGAACGGGTAAGATTAGAGTGTGTATTGATTTTAGAAATGTTAATCGTGCTACTCCTAAAGATGAATACCCTATGCCAATGGCCGATATGCTTATTGATGCTGCATCTGGACATAGAATGATTAGCTTTCTTGATGGTAATGCTGGTTACAATCAAATATTTATGGCCGAAGAGGATATATCCAAAATGGCTTTTGTATGTCCAGGCTTTGTTAGTTTATTTGAGTGGATTGTTATGACTTTTGGTTTAAAGAATGCCGGTGCTACTTATCAAAGGGCGATGAATTTGATTTTCCATGATTTTCTTGGTATTATATTGGAAGTTTATATCGATGATATTGTTGTTAAATCGGCTAGAAGTGATTCTCATTTGGCCGATTTGAGGCTTGCATTTAAAAGAATGCGTCGGTATGGTTTGAAGATGAATCCGCTCAAATGTGCTTTTGTTGTGTCGTCCGGGAAGTTTTTAGGCTTCATAGTCCATGAGAGTGGCATAGAGATTGATCAAAAAAGGCCGACACTATTGGCAAGTTGCAGGCACCTAATTCTAAGAAAGAGTTGCAGAAATTCTTGGGAAAGGTGAATTATTTGAGAAGATTTATTTGCACTTTGTCGGGGAAGGTGAATGCTTTTACTCCTTTGCTTCGGTTGAAAGATGATGTTGAATTCACTTGGGGGGCAAAACAGCAAGAGGCGTTTGATGAGATCAAGTATTATTTGTCTTCGCCTCCGGTTCTTCGGGCACCAAGGAGAGGGGTTCCTTTCAAATTATATATTGCGGCCGAAGAAAGTGTTATTGGAGTTGTTTTGATCCAAGCGACCGAAGGGAAGGAATATATTATTGCATATGCAAGTAGAAGATTATTGGACGCCGAAACAAGGTATACTTTCATTGAAAAGTTATGCTTATCATTATATAATGCTTGTACAAAGTTGAGGCATTATTTGTTACTAAATACTTACATAGTTGCTAGTCAAGCAGACATAATTAAATACATGTTGCATAGACCTATATTAAGTGGTAGAATCGGCAAATGGGCTTATGCTTTAATTGAATATGATTTAGTCTTTGAGCCATTGAAATCTATGAAATGACAAATCGTTGCCGATTTTATCGTTGAACATAGGGTTGATGAACATATTGATTTAAATGTCGGTTATATTACTTTTACCCCATGGAGATTGCATTTTGATGGACCGGTTTGCAAAAGTGGTTGTGGAGTTGGTGTTATTCTTATATCACCAAACGGTGTTGTTTTTGAAGTTCTTAGCCGATTAGATCATAAATGCACTAACAACCAAACCGAATATGAAGCTTTATTATTTGGGTTGGAGATTTTACATGATATGGGGATAAAACATGTGAAAGCATATGACGATTCTTTATTGGTGGTGCAGCAAGTATCTAAAGTTTTTCAATGCTTAGATGGATTTTTGAATGCTTATCTTGATAAGTGTTTACATATTATATCTTGCTTTGATGAATTCGTCGTTAAAAAAATCATGTACCAAGGGAAGAGAATCCTAGAGCTAATGTGTTGGCTCAGCAAGCATCAGGCTATAATGTTCAGAAAAGAAATTTTCATGAAAAGAGGCCAATGTTTTGTGAAGCCGACGTTTCTGCTCTGGAGCAGGCGGTTCGACCGCCTGTTACAGTCAGTCCGACCGGTATGGCCGGTCTAACCGCCAGTACAGGCGGTCTGACCGCCTGTGCCTCTGAAAACACCAATTCGGCTGTTAATGATTTTCAATCTATTGTGGCCGATGCTGGTGATTGGAGGAAGCCTCTTGTGGAGCATTTGCAGAATACTAGCAGGTCAGTGGATCAAAAAGTCCGGCGATGGGCTTTCAAGTTTACTTTAGTTGATGGTCAACTATATCGTCGGACTATGGATGGATTGCTTTTGAAATGTTTAGGTCCTGATCAAGCTAGATTGGCTATGGTAGAGGTTCATGAAGGAATTTGTGGTATACATCAATCGGCTCGGATGATGAAGTGGCTCTTTAGGCGGGCTTGCTTTTATTGGCCTATAATGATAGCCGATTGTTTTGTTACTACAAAGGATGTGAAGAGTGCCAAAAGTTCGGGGATATTCAGTTAGCACCTGCTGCGTTGATGCATCCGATCATTAAACCATGGCCTTTTAGAGGATGGGGTTTAGATTTTGTTGGTAAGATTCATCCTCTGTCATCCAAGGGTCATTGTTTTGTGATTGTGGCTACTGATTATTTTACCAAGTGGACTGAAGCAATTCCTCTCAAGAACATGACACATAGAGAGGTGATTGAGTTCATCACTGAGCATATTATTCATAGATTTGGGATGCCTCAGATATTGACGACGGATCAAGGGACATCATTTATTTCTAAGGAGGTACGTGAGTTTGTTGAATCCTATGGTATTAAGTTGCTCAATTCATCTCCATATTATGCTCAAGCCAATAATCAAGTCGAGACTAGCAACAAAATTTTGATCAAGCTTATAAAGAAGAAGATTGAAAATCATCCTAAGCGGTGGCATGAGGTGTTATCTGAGGCATTATGGGCACATTGTATTTCTAGACATGGGGCTACTAAGGTTACTCCATTTGAGCTTGTCTATGGTCAAGAGGCCGTTTTGCCCGTTGAGGTAAATCTAGCTGCTTATAGGTTGACTAAGCAAAATAAGATAAAAGAAGGGTAGCTCGAGCATATAACAAGAAGGTAAAACTTAAATCCTTTCAAGTTGATGATTTGGTTTGGAAGACTATTTCACCTATAGGAGCGAAGAGCAATAAATTTGGCAAATGGTCGCCGAATTGGTAAGGACCATATCGTATTGTGAAGGTTTGTTCTATGAATTCCTATATGGTGGATACTTTGCAAGGATTTCAATTGCCAAGAGCACTCAATGGGAAGTATTTCAAGAAATATTATCCGAGTATTTGGCAACAAGCTTGAAAGGATATGGTCGGTATGTGATATCGCCCTTAGAGAAAAAATAACCGACAATAGAGGGTCGCCCTTAGTCTGATTAAATGTTTTGTGGTAAGCAAAGTTTACCAAAAAACAGGGGGGTATATGTTCATGGCAGAAAATGGCTTGAAGCCAATCAGGCTGAGACAACCGGTCTAGACCGTCTGTACATGCGATTGGACCAGCTGGATTCTATAGCCGGTCTGGCAAATGTGCCAGGCGGTCTGACCGCCTGTCACAGGCGGTCTGACCGCCCGTCCCCGAGTCCGAGTAGAACTAGATTTTTCCATGTTTTTAGATCTGTACAAGGACTTCCTTACGGGGCAAGACCTCCCCACCCTATAAATATAAATGGCCGTGGCCGATTGAGGACCTCTACCCAATCGTACAAATCATTGTCTTACTTTTTTATCTCCAAACCCTAGCTTTTCTAACCCCTTTGCTTTCCTTCTTCGTCTCTACGATGTTTTAGGACGTTTTAAGTGGCCTTGCCGACCTTAGAGCAACCCTAGGTTCGCAGCCTCTGATGGGGTCCCTCCCGAGGTTGTGATCGTAGGCTTTCGCGGCGCCTCTGCTACAGACGGTCTGACTGGCCCCTACAGGCAGTCTGACCGGGTGCGTCCAGAAGTTCCGGCGAGGAGAATTCGACGATCGCGCGATCTAGCGCTTTCGAATGTTGACCAGAAGTGCGTCAACAGTGTGCTAGTAGGGGCGAAGCTAAGTTGTTTGCCGTGGGTGCAGCTGCACCCCCCAAATAATGCAAAATAAGTTATTGCTTCCAACTTTTGACCCTATATGCACCATGCAATGTTCTGCATCCCCCACAAGCCAAAGCCCAGCTACAAAAGCCTTGCAACCTAACAGGCACGAGATGCCTACAGCTTGAGACAGATCGCAATGAATTTTCCCTTGGCTCTGGAGCATATGCGTGACTTTCAGCCTCCGTATTCCTATCGTTTCACGCCCCCTCTATCTTCCTCGTTTTTGGCTTCTGCATCCAACTCCAATGTCACCGTGCCTGCTCTTCTCCCATCTTTGCCCCCGCATCCGCGCTCGGCGCTCGCAAGGACGGGAACCTGCAGGTCACAGCGACCGTTTCCAACCTTGACCCTAGCTGGTTTGCCTCGAGGGCTCACCCCCTCATGTTAGCCCCAGCGCCCCCTTAGCCTGCTCTACTCCTATTTCTTTCCTTATTAGCCAACTAAATAAGATGTTAGATACAATAATATGCATCTTAGAACTCCTAATTTGTGTCATCCATGAAAATTATGAAACTATATTTATGCAATCGTACCGGTGAGAAATACATAATCAATTGTTTTATTTGCTACATTGAGAAAAACTAATAATAATGAAAGTCACCTATGAGATAGTAGTTCGCCACTTCATAAAAAAGCAAGGTCGTAGATTTTAGATAAAGATTGAAGGTGATGTATTATATTTTAGAGTTAATTGCGTCATTAGTACATAAACTTGGCGAGTGGGTGCACTTAGGTACATCATCTTCCAAATTGCTTATTTAGAAACGACAACTTGACATGTGGGTGCATATAGGTACATCATCTTCCAAATTGTTTATTTAGAAACAACATGACATGTGGGTGCATATAGGTCACCTAAATGGCATGTGGGAAAAAGATCATGTGGAGGCTTACATGTTATCTGGTACTTTATTGAAAAAGTCCTCCATATTCTCCAATTTATCATAAAAATTAAAAATAATCAGCTTATCTTCTCCTAATCCTTTTCTTCTCAAGCTTGAGATATCGATTCTATTCTTCGTTCCATTCTTTTCAGTTTATATTTAACCATGGCACACTGTGCTCTGCTTTATTTTTCATTAGAGAAGAAATTAGATAACTTTTACCCCAATTAGTGAAAAGAAAAAAGAGATATTACAGCTGGTGAAGTAACCCTAAACCAAATCTTCTTTTATCAACAACGCTAAAAGAAATCTGCAAAATCCTAATTAGCGGAGTATGAAGAGAATCGATACCTCAATGTAATCATGAAAGATCGTCTGTCTACGTGTTGTGCGACGTCTGTCTTCACCTTGAAATTGTTACATGAGGCCGAAACCCTCCGTCAACACATGAACACCCAAAGAAAAATGGGTGGATAAACTAATGAGAAAATAAACTAAGGGTCTATTTGTAATAATTGGCACCATGATTAAATGTACACATAAGCGCTAAAAATACACATAAGTATCCACATAGATTTTTTTCCCACATGCCATCTAGGTGACCTATATGCATCCACATGCCAAGTTGTTGTTCCTAAATGAGCAATTTAAAATATGATATACATAAATGCACCCACTCGCCAAGTTTATGTATTAACGATGCATATAACTCTATATTTTATCATTGGATTATTCTTCCTCTATGAAAAAAATTGAGATGTAAGTCATTTATTTTCATTTTTTTAGTCATTGGATCAACGATATTTGAATATTTGTAGTAAATGGATGAATTTTGCTTATATCAGTATTATTTTGTTCATGCAACGAAAAGCCAAAACAAATATTAATATGGATATTACTATGGTAGTTATTTTCTCTCTTCTTTATTGTGGAATCGTTAGTCAAAATGCTAAACAGTCAATCATCTATCGTTTAGCTCTTTATTCAGGCTAAATGAACATTTAAACAGATTACACAAGCTAAGCTGTAGATTAAACGGACATGACTATCCATGGTGTAGTGTGTACATGACATATAAAAAGTTTAAAAGGGCACATAGGTTGAGAGGATCTTGTAGATGCCTAGAGGGGGGGTGAATAGGCGTAGCTAATAAAACCTGAAAATTCTTTCTTCACAAGTTGTCAGTGAAACCAGATCTTCCGAGTACCACTAGGAAGATCCGATGCCCGGATCTTCCGAGACTTACTAGGAAGTTCTGATGTGAAAATAACCTTTGCTCGAGATTCAAAATCTACCAAGTTATTCGCAAATCCACTTGAATAGAAAGTTCACAGAGGTACTCTAAGAGCTATATATGATGATCAAATACAACGGAAACCTTTATAGAGATAGATCGGGCAATATACAACAAATACGAGAATATATGAACAAAAATGAAGTAAGCAACACAAAGAGACACGAGATTTGTTCCAGGAGTTCACTCCCAAGGGAGCTACGTCTCCGTTGAGGTACCCACAAAGGGTAGAGTCTCTTTCAACTCGTTTCCTCCCTCAATCGACCACAAAGATCAAGATTGAGTCACTTACTAGATGATTCCACATAAGGAATGGGTGATACAATCCTCCAAGGCGCTCCCACAAGCTAGGTGCTGCTCTTGGTGACCTCTAACCGTCTAGGAGCAAGCTCCAAGAGTAACAAACGCGAGTCACAAGCCAAGGATGCTTCAAGTGCTTCTTGAGATGAACAAATGCTTCTCCTCACTCAAAGTCAACCCACAAACCTCAAATCTCTTCTCTCAACCAATCCCCAAATGAATCTTGGTTCTGTTGTGCGAGCTGGGGTTGAAGGGGTAAGAGAGAGGGTATTTGTACCCATCCCCAAAATCTAACCGTTATGTTCTGAAAGCAAACCAGAACTTCCGAGTACTACTCGGATCTTCCGGATAGGCTTAGGTTGGCTGTAAAAATCCTAAGTGTACTGCCAAACCGGAACTTCCGATTCACAAAATCGGAACTTCCGATTTTGCCAAAATCTACTCAATACCATTTCGGAACTTCCGATTCAGAAAATCGGAACTTCCGGTTTTGCCATTTTCTACTCAGTACCATTTCGGATCTTCCGATGAAGGAAATCGGATCTTCCGGTTTTCCATGAAAAACTGAGTTTTGCCCGTTTTGTTCTCTCAAGGTTAGTTTTCATCTCAATATAGCACTTTAGCAACCTTGATTCGTCAGACACATCCCCCTTGATAGTACGGTGTTGCTTATACTCAAATTCAAAGAATAAATTCAATTTAAATCCTCCATAAGAGCTTCACACCATATAATTTGAATTCGTGGACCTCCTTTGTATATATCCTTTTTCTTATTTCATTTAGCACCCGCACATATCTTAAAATAAGTATGAAGCCTCCAAATTGTGGTTGTTATCACCACCAAAACCACTAGGGGGCCAAATGCACTTTCAATCTCCCCCTTTTTGGTGATTGATGACAACACAATTTGGGTAAAAGATAATAGATAGATGGTTTCATTTCATTTATGGAATTCATGTGATAAAGCTCCCCCTAAATATGTGCATCACCATAAAACGGCCTCAAATGCCTTTGCACATATTTTTGTGAGAACTTTCTCATATCAATTTGAAGCACATGTGCATAGTGTGAGATATAAATTCGTGATGCATATGACAATATAATCACACAACAAAGTGAGAAATAACATTACACCATTCATAGCATCACACATAACAAAAAGAATATGATAATCAAACCACACATCTAATAAGTTTCACAAACCGAGCATAATAAAGTTTTACAAACCAAATAGTTCAAATGTCTCAAGCAACACACCACATATCAAACCATCACAAAGTTCTTACATGTCCACACATAGAACGGAAATGAAAAGATGGAAAGATAGATTAGGGGGGGTCTCCAAGCACCAAATTCACTCCCCCTTTGGCATCAAGCACCACAAAGGTGTCGTCCTCTGTGGCCTCATCGTCCTCGTCATCTTGGGATCCACTAGTGCCAGCTCCCGTCTCACGGCCGCCCAGGTCTTCCTCGATCTCATCATCATCATCAGCAGCACTGGAGTGGAAAGTGAAGCGCTGAGTGTCAGGACCAAACTGATATCCCTGTGGAGGAGTCCACTCATAGCACCATGGGTTCTCAAAAGTAGGAGGAGGAGGAGGAGCAACCCTTTCTTCAGGTGGAGGAGATGGTGTGCGCTGGATGTCATAGTGCTCAAGAAGCTTCTGTTGCCTCCGCTCAATCCGGTCAAGCTGAAGCTGCTGGCTATGCATAGCGTCGGAGTTGTGCTTAGCAACTTTGAAACATGCAAAGAGACCATGAGCGATGAAGCCAAGAGTGCTCTTCTTCATCTTTGGCATGGCTGTGGAAGAGGGAGCTGCAAACTGAGAAGATGGTCCTTGAGAAGATGAGGCACCTGGATCACCCCTAGGAGTTTCTCTAAGCCTGTGAGAACCAATCTTCAACAGCTGCTCAAGTTTGCCCTTTGGTGGCTTGCATGACAAGTGAGTCTTGTCAGCCATGATATTGAGGCCAATCAAATGCTTGATCACATGGAAGATGTAGGGTAGGGTGCATAGTGACGGCCGCTCTTGGAGTCATGGGAGCAGTTGGCTATCTCATTCCATAGGAAGTCTGTGACTGAGAAGCCATGGCGGTGAGGATCTATCTGAAAGAGAATGTTCCTCGCATAGTTGGAGATATTATCTGCATCTCCAGCTCTAGGTGTCAAGGTGAATCTGAACAGCTGATTAAGGAGCTTGTAGAATGGTATGAGACCCTTGACTTGACCGTACACACACTTGGGGCCATGGGCTGCATCATACATGAAAGCCAAGCGACTGCCCTCTATGACGCCAACAGTGTGCAGACGAAGGGTGTCCTCTCTGTCAGATCTGTCCAATCCAAGCAGCTCACTAAATTGCTCATACTTGAGCACAAACCTCTTCCCATCAATGGTGAAATGCATCTCAGACTCCTCATCATCAATATATAATGTGGCATAGAATTGTGCCACAATCTCCTCATTCCAGTCACACCAAAAAGCCATAAGTCTGTCTAGCTTCTTCCTTCGACATGCTGAATAAATGTTATCCACTACCTCTTTGATAGGTAGATCCAAGGATCTCAAGTAAGCCCAATCAATGTACTTCATCTCTGTGGTAGCATGGGCCTTGCTCATGATGACACTTTCATACCAGTCAGTCTAGAATGGAAGCCAGAACCGTAGATCTCCCCGAAAACCTCGAGCAACTATGCTGGGATTAGTGCCATATCGGACTGTTTACATGTCCAACTCAGTATTGCCCTTCCTGTAATCCACCAAGCGAGGATCACGGGACTGTCTCTGTGGTATGGTCAGCTTTGCCATAGTGGACTCAAGATAGCTGAGATCAATGTCCTCATTTGTTCCTCTGCCTGCACCTCTGCCACTGCCACTCCCCCTGCCACTGCCACTACCACTGCCACGACCACCACCTCTGCCACCAGTGGATGCAGTGGGCTTTGACCGAGGAGGAGCAACTTGCTCCTTGGTCCACTTGCCCTTCCCTTTGCCCTAAGGATCTGGGTCCACATACTCTTCCTCAGATGATTCCTCCTCTTCCTCTTCTTCTTCATTTGAGTCGGGTGGAGCAAGAGGGAATGATTGCTTGGAAGCCAATCTCTTGGTACGACCCATCTGAGAAAAAGAGAGACAAAGGTCTTAGAAAAAGAAACAACACTTAAAGGCTTGAACAGGCACAAACCAGAACTTTCGAGTGGGAGCCGGAAGATCCGAGGGTCAGATCTTCCGGGTCGTACCCGGAACTTCCGGTTTTCACGGGTTCAAACCGAAAAATGTTGAATCTTGAGTTTCAGCCCACCAAAGTTTATGATATCATAGATATGAGTTCTAGGACATAGTAGGAACCTAAATCCAAGAGTATATCAATATGCATCCACTACATTGAGAGATCGGGTCTATGGATTTTGAATATGAACCCTAGGTTTGAATCCATGAAATATGTGATATCCAATCCATTCAAAGGCTAGGCATTGATTCTAGAGATGTCATAGACCTAATATCTTCCATAGAATCCATCCAAAACTTGCATATATGAAACTTGGGATGACGGGAGATTTTGAATGAATTACCGTTGGATTTCCCGCATGTTTTTGAAGAACCGGAGGATGGTTTCAGATTATCCGAGGAGCGGAGCACCAAATTCACGGATTGGATTTGATTTTTAGTGGAGAAACTTGAAAATCGCCGCCGGAGGGAGAGAGGAAGAGAGGGCGCCGGCGGTGGGGAAGAGTGAGAGGAGTTAGGGTTCTAGAGGGGGATGAACTGAGTATATATATACTCAGCCCGACGAAACCGGAACTTCTGGGTGGGAGCCGGAAGTTCCGTTGGCCGGAACTTCCGTGTGGAAACCGAAACTTCCGATTCCACAGAGGAAAGCCCAAAAAGATTTTTTAAGGAATTTGATTTTGAATTGAAAGATGGTCTAAGATATGGACATGTAAGATTCTTGACTTACAAAGATCAGTGACAAATAACAATACATAGCTATGATCTTTGAGAGCCAAGATGTGATCCAATGACCATAAAATCCAACATTTTGAAAAATTCACACAAATAAAACATTTTATTCCTATTTAGGCAACATATCAAACGTGTGTGCTAAACATCAATCCAAGTTACGAGAATCCAAGATATTTAACTCATTCCTTAGATAACAAAAACTTTGCTCATCAAGTGGCTTGGTAAATATATCCGCTAGGTTTCTCTTTGTGCTCACATCGCGCATGTGTATATCTCCCCTAAGTTCATGGTCTCTCAAGAAGTGATGTCTTATGTCTATGTGTTTGGTTCTTGAGTGGTTTACGGGGTTCTTGGCTAGGTTGATGGAGCTCTCATTGTCACATAGGAGTGGAATTTCCGTAAAGTTGCATCCATAGTCACTCAAGGTTTGCCTCATCCATAATAATTGTGCACAACAAGCACCCGCCGCCACGTATTCCGCTTCCACGGTGGATAAAGCAACCGAATTTTGTTTCTTGGAACTCTACGACACTAAGGGCCGCCCAAGAAATTGGCATGTCCCCATCGTACTTTTTCTATCCACTTTGCAACCTGCATAATCCGAATCGGAATAGCCAAGTAGACGTAAATTGGAGCCTTTGGTATACCACAAGGCAAGGTTAGGGGTATGAACTAAATATCTGAAAATTCTCTTAACGGCCATCAAATGACACTCCTTAGGATTGACTTGAAATCTAGCACACATGCACACACTAAGCATAATATCGGGCCTAGATGCACAAAGGTAAAGCAATGAACCGATCATAGAGCGATATACCTTTTGATCAACGGATTTACCTTTGGAATCAAGATCAAGATGTCCATTCAATGCCATTGGAGTCTTGATGGGCTTGGCATTAGTCATGTTAAACTTCTTGAGCATATCACTTGTGTACTTTGTTTGACTAAGAAAAGTTCCTTCCTTCAATCGTTTGATTTGAAAGCCAAGGAAGAACTTCAATTCACCCATCATGGACATCTCAAATCTCTTGGTCATGATCCTACTAAACTCATCACAAAATTTCTTATCGGTTGAGCCAAAGATAATGTCATCAACATAAATTTGACAAACGAATATAGCATTATCAACTTTTCTTGTGAAGAGAGTAAAATTGGCTTTGCCTATTTCAAAGCCATTCTTGAGAAGAAAATCTTTAAGGCATTCATACCATGCTCTAGGAGCTTGCTTAAGCCCATAGAGCGCCTTATTGAGCTTGTACACATGGTTGGAAAATTTGGGATCTTCAAAGCCCGGTGGTTGTTCCACATACACCAACTCGGAGAGGGGGCCATTCAAAAATGCACTCTTCACGTCCATTTGATAAAGCTTGAAATCATGGTGAGAAGAATAGGCTAATAATATACGAATTGACTCAAGCCTAGCTACCGGTGCATAGGTTTCACCGAAATCCAAACCTTCAATTTGGGTGAAACCTTGTGCCATTAACCTTGCCTTGTTTCTTGTCACTATACCATATTCATCTTGCTTGTTGCGGAAGACCCACTTGGTGCCAATTACATTTTGCTTTGGTCTTTCCACCAACTCCCATACTTCATTTCTTGTGAAGTTGTTCAATTCATCTTGCATGGCTAGAACCCAATCCGGATCGCCAAGTGCTTGTTCTACCTTAAGAGGTTCCAAAGAAGAGACAAAAGAGTAAAATCCACAAAAATTTTGCAAGCGTGAGCGAGTGGTTACCCCTTTTCTTATACTACCAAGAATATTCTTGACAGAGTGATCTCTCTGAACTCTTCGGTGAACTCTAGGATGAGCAACTTTTGATCGTCCATGAGTAGGAGCTTGAAAGGCCTTGTTGTAGTCATCACATTCTTGACAGGGTGTGGAGCTCCAACTTGCTTTGCGGCTTGGCGTGCACTACACAACCTATCTTTCTCAAACACAACATCGGTTAGTCCTAGGATGTGCCCACCTTTTTGAAGTTTGGCCAAGTTCCTCATCCCAACATGAGCTAGACGGCGGTGCCATAGCCAACCCATGTTAGATTTTGCCACTAAACAAGTCTCGGACGTCGCTTTATCAATTGTGAAATCAACTAGATAAAGTTTGCTCTTCAAACGACCCGTAAATGCAATAGAGGAATCCTCCCTTCTAAAGACGGTCACACCCTCATGAGTAAAGAGACAATTGTAGCCCTTTTCACAAAGTTGAGAAACGGACAACAAGTTGTATCCCAAAGATTCAACTAGAAAAACATTGGTAATCGAATGATCATTTGAGATGGCAATCTTACCAAGACCAAGTACCTCCCCCTTACTATTATCACCAAACACAATCTTCTCCGTGGGTTCAATACTTGGCTCAAATGATGTGAACATGTCTTTCTCCCCGGTCATATGATTTGTGCATCCACAATCAAGCACCAATCCCGTGCCACCGGAGGAGTAGACCTACAAAACAAGTTTAAGCTCGAGATTTAGGTACCCAAAAAGATTTGTGTCCTTCAAGGTTAGCCGAATACATTCTAGGTATCCACACATTTCTCAAAATAGATTTCTTTGTGTAGGCACCAACATATTTAACCACAAATTTACCATTCTTGTCCATGGTTACCATATAGTCACTTGTATAAGATGGAGAAGGCTCATGTGTCTCACTTTTTACCTTCTCTTTACCTTTACCTTTCTTTTCACCCTTAATCTTGTTTGAGTGACTCTTACCAACATCACTCTTTGGAACACCATGAGCAATGTTCATCAAATCACCAAGTTTAGTCCCTTTGATGAACTTGGGACCTTCATAGCCATTTGTCACTTGCTTACCATTGGTCTTACCACCTCTCTTGAGTCCAAGTCCATCCTTGATACTATGATACCTACCATCATCATATTTTACCTTGGACTTACCTTTGTCCTTTCCTTCTAACCCTTCTCTCACTAGCATGTTCAATCTCTTAGATCTCATTGTCTTTTGTTTTCACTAACTCCTCTAACTTGGCAACGTTAGTGAGATAAGCATTCACATCAATTTTATAACATTTTGAACAACCTTCACTAGTAGAAGCGTTAGAGTCAAGGTTAGCCTTGGATGAAGAAGAGGTGCTCTCCCAAAGAACACTATAGTTCACTTCAAAATCTTTGTATTTGATATCTAAGTATGATAAGCTTTCTTGAAGTTCACCATTTTTGCTCTTTTGGATAGCAAGAGATTCATTTTCCAAAGTGAGAACCTTCAACATCTTCTCTTTAGAGTCATTAGCCATAGACAAGTCTACTTCTAATTTCTCTACCTTTCTTTTTTCCTTAGCAAGAGCTTCTTCTAAAGCATGGTTTTTCTCCTTCTCAAGGATCAACAAGTCTTCTTGCTTTACAAGGAGCTCATCCCTTTTATCTAGCTTCTTAGCTAGCTTTTTAATTTCTTTATAACCTTTCTTCCCAAAACGTTTTATCATGTTTTCCTCAACCATTTCATCCTCATCACTAGATTCATTTTCTATGTCATTGCAAGGAGGAGTAGAGGAAATAGATTTGGATGTCACCTTAGTGCCCTTAGCCATAAGGCAAAGAGGGGCATGGTCTTCATCATCACTATCGGACAAGTTGGTGAAGAGACGACTTGATGAAGAGCTTGGTTTATGAATGGCAAGAGTTGCTACGTTCTCATCTTCCGACTCTTCATCACTTGATAGCCATTCCATACCAAGATGAGCTTGTCTTGAGTACTTCTTCTTATGATCATAGCTCTTCTTGTTGTCATAGCTTCTCTTGTTCTCTTCTCTCTTGTCCTCCTTCTTGTGCTTACCATCTTCCTTCTTGTTGGGACACTCGGCAATGAAGTGTCCATATTCACCACATTGGTAACATGGTCTCTTCTTGCTTCTTCTAGTGTCCTTGCTCCCATTTCCTTTCTTGAAATTTTTCTTCTTGAGGAAGCCTCTAAAGTTCTTGATAAGCAATGCAATTTCTTTATCGGTGCTCTCATCTTCATCACTTGTATCTTCCTTCTTGGCTTTGGATGACTTCCTTTTTTCTTCACCTTCTTCTTTTGCCTTCCATGCAATATCCTTATTGTTCTTCTTGCTTAGGGCCGCTTTTGCTTCCTTCTCGGCAAGTTCATGTTGAAGCAACTCGCTAAGAAGGTGAACCGGCGTCATCTTCTTGAACTTCTCATCTCTTCTAATCATTTGGGCAAGATGAAAGTCTTTTGGAGTGAATGCCTTCAATAATTTCTTTGTGGCTCGATAGTCACTCCACTCTTCACTTCCAAGTGCTCTAATGGTGTTTATCATCCCCATGAGCCTATCAAACATTTGTTGAGTGGTCTCATTATCAAGCATGACAAACTCTTCTAGTTGATTATCTAGCAAATCAATTTTTCCCTCCTTGATCATGAATGTCCCTTCATGTGACTCTCTAAGAATATCCCAAATATCCTTTGCCACCTCCACATGTTGAATCTTGTTGAATTCTTGACGAGACAAGGAGTTGGTGATGATTCTTGTAGCTTGAGCATTGTGGTAGTAGTCTTGTGCAAGCTCCGAAGTCATCTTCCCTTTCTTTGGCTTCTTCACACCTACTCACACAATCTCCCAAAGAGAGGGGTGAAGCCCGAAGAGATGCAATTTCATGTCATAGGCCCATTTTGAGAAGTTTGTTCCATCAAAATATGGTGCCTTGCCAAGATTAATAGATTGAAAATGAGATGCATTGAAATTAGATATATCATTATAGTCAAGTGGAACACGAGTTAACTCCCTTGACTTGTGTTTCTTCTTCTCTTTCTTCTCATCCTCCTCTAGCTCCTTTAGCTTCTTTTTCAACTTTTCTATCTTCTTAGCCTTTGAGTCGGCGTCCGAACTCTCATCCGAGCTAGAGTCCGAACTTGAGCTTGAGCTTCCACTTGGTGTGGGTGATGCATCCTTCTTTGATCTTTTGCTTCTTGTTAACTTGAAAGAAGCTTTATCTTCATTATCTAGAGGAGGTAGATCGATGGGTGCAGCTTGAGAATTGATGATGTCCACGTTTTCTTCACCTTCAATCCTCGACATCTTGATTCTCTTGAGCGGTTAAGCCTTCACAAGAGCCTCGACTCTGATACAAATTGAGGGGATCTTGTAGATGCCTAGAGGGGGGTGAATAGGTGTACCTAATAAAACCTGAAAATTCTTTCTTCACAAGTTGTTAGTGAAACCGGATCTTCCGAGTACCACTAGGAAGATCCAATGCCCAGATCTTCCGAGACTTACTAGGAAGTTCCGATGTGAAAATAACCTTTGCTCGAGATTCAAAATCTAACAAGTTATTTGCAATTCAACTTGAATAGAAAGTTTACAGAGGTACTCTAAGAGCTATATATGATGATCAAATACAGCGGAAACCTTTATAGAGATAGATCGTGCAATATATAGCAAATATGAGAATATATGAACAAAAATGAAGTAAGCAACACAAAGAGACACGAGATTTGTTCCCGGAGTTCACTCCCAAGGGAGCTACGTCTACGTTGAGGTACCCACAAAGGGTAGAGTCTCTTTCAACTCGTTTCCTCCCTCAATCGACCACAAAGATCAAGATTGAGTCACTTACTAGATGATTCCACACAAGAAATGGGTGATACAATCCTCCAAGGCGCTCCACAAGCTAGGTGCTGCTCTTGGTGACCTCTAACCGTCTAGGAGCAAGCTCCAAGAGTAACAAACGCGAATCACAAGCCAAGGATGCTTCATGTGCTTCTTGAGATGAACAAATGCTTCTCCTCACTCAAAGTCAACCCACAAACTTCAAATCTCTTCTCTCAACCAATCCCCAAATGAATCTTGGCTAGGGCAAGGTTTGGAGGGGAGTGGAGAGAGCAAGAGAGAGCTAGAAGTGTGTTTTTGGTTCTGTTGTGTGAGCTGGGGTTGAAGGGGTAAGAGAGAGGGTATTTATACCCATCCCCAAAATCTAACCGTTATATTCTGAATCGGGCAAACCGGAACTTCCGAGTACTACTATGATCTTCCGGATAGGCTTAGGTTAGCTGTAAAAATCCTAAGTGTACTGCCAAATCGGAACTTCCGATTCACAAAATCAGAACTTCCGATTTTGCCAAAATCTACTCAATACCATTTCGGAACTTCCGATTCAGAAAATCGGAACTTCTGTTTTGCCATTTTCTACTCAGTACCATTTCGGATCTTCCAATGAAGGAAATCGGATCTTCCGGTTTTCCCTGAAAAACTGAGTTTTGCCCGTTTTATTCTCTCAAGGTTAGTTTTCATCTCAATATAGCACTTTAGCAACCTTGATTCATCAGACACGTCCCCCTTGATAGTACGCCGTTTCTTATACTCAAATTCAAAGAATAAATTCAATTTAAATCCTCCATATGAGCTTCACACCATATAATTTGAATTTGGGGACCTCCTTTGTATATATCCTTTTTCTTATTTCATTTAGCACCTGCATATATCTTAACAAAAGTATGAAACCTCCAAATTGTGGTTGTTATCACCACCAAAACCACTAGGGGGCCAAATGCACTTTCAATCTCCCCCTTTTTGGTGATTGATGACAACACAATTTGGGTAAAAGTTAATAGATAGATGGTTTCATCACATTTCCGGAATTCATGTGATAAAGTTCCCCCTAAATATGTGCATCACCGTAGAACGGCCTCAAATGCCTTTGCACATATTTTTGTGAGAACTTTCTCATATCAATTTGAAGCACATGTGCATAGTGTGAGATATAAATCCGTGATGCATATGACAATATAATCACACAACAAAGTGAGAAATAACATTACACCATCCATAGCATCACACATAACAAAAAGAATATGATAATCAAACCACACATCTAATAAGTTTCACAAACTGAGCATAATAAAGTTTTACAAACCAAATAGTTCAAATGTCTCAAGCAACACACCACATATCAAACCATCACAAAGTTCTTACATGTCCACACATAGAACGGAAATGAAAAGATGGAAAGATAGATTAGGGGGGTCTCCAAGCACCAAATTCACTCCCCCTTTGACATCAAGCACCACAAAGGTGTTGTCCTCTGTGGCCTCATCGTCCTCGTCATCTTGGGCTCCACTAGTGCCAGCTCCTGTCTCACGGCCGCCCAGGTCTTCCTCGATCTCATCATCATCATCATCAGCACTGGAGTGGAAAGTGAAGCGCTGAGTGTCAGGACCAAACTGATATCCCTGTGGAGGAGTCCACTCATAGCACCATGGGTTCTCAAAAGTAGGAGGAGGAGGAGGAGCAACCCTTTCTTCAGGTGGACGAGATGGTGTGCGCTGGATGTCATAGTGCTCAAGAAGCTTCTGTTGCCTCCGCTCAATCCGGTCAAGCTGAAGCTGCTGCCTATGCATAGCGTCGGAGTTGTGCTTAGCAACTTTGAAACATGCAAAGAGACCATGAGCGATGAAGCCAAGAGTGCTCTTCTTCATCTTTGGCATGGCTGTGGAAGAGGGAGCTGCAAACTGAGAAGATGGTCCTTGAGAAGATGAGGCACCTGGATCACCCCTAGGAGTTTCTCTAAGCCTATGAGAACCAATCTTCAACAGCTGCTCAAGTTTGCCCTTTGGTGGCTTGTATGGCAAGTGAGTCTGGTCAGCCACGATATTGAGGCCAGTCAAATGCTTGATCACATGGAAGATGTAGGGTGCATAGTGACGGCCGCTCTTGGAGTCATGGGAGCAGTTGGCTATCTCATTCCATAGGAAGTCTGTGACTGAGAAGCCATGGCGGTGAGGATCTATCTGAAAGAGAATGTTCCTCGCATAGTTGGAGATATTATCTGCATCTCCAGCTCTAGGTGTCAAGGTGAATCTGAACAGCTGATTAAGGAGCTTGTAGAATGGTATGAGACCCTTGACTTGACCGTACACACACTTGGGGCCATGGGCTGCATCATACATGAAAGCCAAGCGACTGCCCTCTATGACGCCAACAGTGTGCAGACGAAGGGTGTCCTCTCTGTCAGATCTGTCCAGTCCAAGCAGCTCACCAAATTGCTCATACATGAGCACAAACCTCTTCCCATCAATGGTGAAATGCATCTCAGACTCCTCATCATCAATATATAATGTGGCATAGAATTGTGCCACAATCTCCAAATTGTGGTTGTTATCACCACCAAAACCACTAGGGGGCCAAATGCACTTTCATAGGTGAATAGTGGTCACCAAGGTTCAAGAAAACGCTAGGCGCTAGGCGTGCGCTAGGCTGCTGATCAGCGCCTAGGCTGAGTAAACGTAGTTTAAACGTGATTAAACGTTTTTGTATTTTTTTATTAATAAAAATATTGGGAGCACTAGAAGGCCAAAATGCTGAATTCTAATGGCTCATAAATAGAGATTTGTACCTGCTGCTGAGCACTTGTTCTTGACTTCATGTTTGCTACTCCTTCCTTGCCTTCTTACATTGAAAAAACAGCTGACAGTACTAGCCTAACAATCAAAGATGTAGTAGTTAATAATCTGGAAACATTCATTATTGAACAATAAAAGAAGGAATGAGTAGAAACTTATCTCATAGGGGTAGATCCAGTGCTGCACATGTCCATCACTCCATCCAATGTTCCAAACAGCACCACAACAAGGCAAAAGGCTCACAAACCAGTGAAGCACAAATATGATATAATTTATAAAGACTGAAAACATCACTACATCACTCATAATGATAATTCATTAAAGGTCTTAATGGTCCTGGTTCACAACACAAACACAACAATATTACAATACAACATACAAGAATTAAGTTCACAGCACAAACACAACAGAAGTTTCAAATTTAAAGATAACTAGAGTAGATAACTATCCCTCATGGGACAATAGCATTGATGTCCATAATTTCATCATCATTCCCACCATCCATGTCCATGTCATCTTCATCTGAAGCTTCTTCTTCTTTTTCAGATTCAAACTCTTCTTCTTCATCCACCTCCCTGACCTGTCTTGCCACTCTTTTCACTCCTACGTGGCTGAAGCACCTCCTCAACACCCATTGCTTCTCCAAGGACACTCCATGGTATCGCTATCCCTGGCACTTCTCCCTCATCCTCGTCCCTAAAGACAACCAATGCATGAGCATCCCCTCCCTCAAAGAAGAAACCTTGAGCCTCTGCAGAATCAGAGCTTAGGAGAACTTCATAGTTCTTCTTTTGCAGAACCTTTTCTCTCTTGGATAGCAATCTGCTATTGAATTGGATGAACACAAGACAATTAAGCCGTTCTGCTGTCAGCCTACTCCTTCTCTTTGTATGGACCTGCACAATATTTTTACAAAGAAATCAAACATTGCAAATCTAGTGATCATTCTAACTAAAACAGTAGTATTTATATGATACAAAACTGACCTATTCGAAAGTGCTCCAATTCCTTTCACATCCTGAAGAGCTGGAGGTCAGTGAGAGGATCTTAACAGCCATTGTTTGCAAATGTGGTGCTCCACCTCCATAAAGCCTCCACCATGATGCTGCAATGAAGTGAAATTATGGTCCTGATGCTTTGCAATTTCAAGGAAGAATGAAGAAAAATGGCTCATAATCTTACCTGGATTGAACTCAAAGCGTTTATAGCTCCTTGCCAGCTTCTTTGAAAAGTTCTCATGCCTCCTTTGAAATTTCTCCAAATCCTCATTGACAGCTTTATATTCCTTCTCATCATCACCATGATAGAAAACCTCAACACATTGTATGAATTTTTCCACAATGCTTCGATCAGAGAAGATGGCGCCACCATTATTGTAACTGTAGTATGGATTCAGCAAGTATGCAGCAATGTGTAGTGGAGAATCAAGCCTATTTTTCATTTTCTTGTCAATAATTGCCATGACATCTCTATAGTTCTTCTCCACGTTGCCATATGCCTCCTTGATCTCCCTCTTTGCTTTGATCAGCTCTCCATACAGAAAAGCCATGGACGGTTTGACATCCCCATCCACTAATCGGAGTAGTTTCACCAAAGGCTCAAACACCCTCAAACAAGTAACCACGCCTTTCCAAAAGAGAGGGTTCAATATTGTTGCTGTGGCAGTCTTACCCTTCTTTGTCTTCACATCTGGTAACTCTTCCCACTTGGAATCAACCACCAACTTCTTTAGACAATCTTTCTTCTCTAGCAGGCTCTGCAAAGTAAGGTAGGCTGTAGCAAATCTAGTCACCCCTGGCCTTATTATTTCTCTCTTTCCAGTGAAGGCTCTCATGTATGCTAAGGTGCGGTGGTGCCCATAGACAAAGATGGTGAATGCCTTTGCTTGGTCAATTATTTTCTTGAAGTTCTGTAGGTTGCCAGTTCCTTGCAGCATGAGATTGATGGTGTGAGTTGCACAAGAAGTCCAAAAAATATTTGGCCTCTTGGATTGCAGCAATGCCTTTGCTCCCATGTTATTGGAGGCATTATCTGTCACTACTTGCACTACAGTTTCTGGACCTATATCCTCAATTGCTTTGTCCACCAACTCAAAAATGACTTCACTTGTGTGTGACACATCTGACATTTCTTTTGACTTGACGAAGCTTGTCCCCTCACAAGTATTTGTGCATATATTCATGATGCTTCTCCTTTTCATATCTGTCCATGCATCAGTCATAATGGAGCAGCCATGCTTGTTCTTCTCATCTTCACTATCTTGCAGCAAGCCCTTGGTCCTTGCATGCTCCTCTTCCATCAATTTTCCCCGAAGATCATGCTGAGGTGGAGGCTGAAAACCAGGTCCAAATTGACCAATAGCTTCAACCATTTCCTTGAACTCATCATTGTCAATAGCATGAAATGGAATAGCATGTGTGTAAACCCATCTAGCAACATATTGCTGCACCTGGTGTGTTCTCTCTTTCCAAAGAGCATCATTGATGTTCTGTTGCCTCTAAGCTTCAGCTTTGCTTGCTTTAGGATCAATGGGGCGTGCAAACCTATCCATAGGGCCTAACTTGCGAGGTTCACCTGTCCCTGTACTTCCAGCTCCAGATTCAACCTCTATCTCTATCACTTCTGTTGCTGATGCTGCTGAAATCTGAACATTGTCCCTCACATCTTTGTCATGCTGCAGTTTATCCTTCTTCTTTTGTGCTGTCTTTTCAAGGTCCTTCTTGCACTTCAGCTTGATTTCATCACTTACATTTGGGCATTTTATAACAGATGTGCCAATATGAGCTAGATGTTGCTTGAAACGGTTGATACCTGCTGTGCTCTCATGGCCACAAAGAAGGCACTTCACTCTGTTCTTGTCATTTGGATCACAGAGCTGTCCCCACTCCCATCCTATGTCAGATGACTTCCTTTTCAGGTTATTCTCAATCTCAGTTGCTGAAGGAACATCAGGTGTCGACATCCTACAGAGCAGAGAGGGAGGAAGAGCAGAGGAATCAAGCACCGTGCAGAGCAATCAAGCACAAGCAGAGGAGCAAGAGCAGTCAAACAATCAAGCACAAGCAGAGCAGTCAAGCAATCAAGGGCGTAGAGATGCATCTATACTCTACAGATTTACAAGCAGAGGAGGAAGAGCAGAGGAATCACCTGGCGGCGGCAGCAGCTTCCGTTTGCCTAGACTGGCGGAGGCGGCTTCCCCCTCGCGGCCCGGAGTAGAGGAAGGAGGCTGCCGTGCCGTGACCAGACGAAGGAGGAGGAGGCGACGACCCGAGGAAGGAGGCGGCGGCAGCGGCGGCGCAAGGAGCGACGCCGAGGAGACAGAAAGGGAGTACCCCTCGCAAACCTAGCTGCCAATCCCCTTTTTACCCGGGCCAATTTTTCCTTGCGCCGTTGCGCGCGAAACCTCCCGCCCGCGGCCTAGACTCCCGCCTGGCGCGCGTTGCGGACGCGTTCCCCTGTTTCCGCGTCGCTTACACGCTGGCGCGCGCGTACACGCTCTGCCTAAGCGCTCTGCGCATTTTTATTAGCGTTTAGGCCCTAAACGAGACGCTAGGGGTCTGTTTAGCGCCTAATCGCGATTAAACGTACGTGTAATCACATTTTTTCGAACATTGGTGGTCACACCCCCTTTCATTTTGTTCTAGCTTCGCCGCTGTGTGCCAGGACACAAAGTTACAACGTAAAAATAAAATAAATATAAACTCGTAATCTAGCAGCGGAATCTTCAACACTTCACCACAGGCAATTGATTGGGTGTTGCGTACACCTGACAATCTTCATCGAAGTCACTGAAGTACTCCACACATTTTTCTCCTTTTGAGCCCCAGATAAAGCAAGGGTGCTTACACTTATGGTTGGTACTCAGCAAGTGGGGGAAAATGCAAGCTTTCAAGGAAAGTCTTTGGTTAAGAGCAGTCATCATTTTAGTTGGTCAACTTTTATTAGCAAGTGTTGACGCCTTTTTGGGCCAACACACGAATGCACTAGATCGTGCGGCGCACAAAGGAGCTCGCTGCAGCACCTCTGCGACGGGCGGTCAGACCCCCTGTTATGGGCGGTCGGACTCCCTGTGACAGGCGGTCAGACTCCCTGTGACAGCCTGGTGAAGAAACCAACGAACACCCACCCGGGAGGGACCCCGTCAGGGTAGGCGCACGTACGGTTGTCCTAGGCTTGGCAGGCCAGCTAGGACGCCTCCTTATGCCATGGAGACAAGAGAAGAACAGCACATGAGTTTGGAAAAGTGGGGCAAAGGGATAAAAGGTAAAACGATAAAAGATAGATTTGTTTGTGATTCGATTGGATACCCTCAATCGGGCGTGGCCCTTTATATTTATAGGGTGGGGAGGTCTTGCCCCGCAAGGAATCAAGAGATCCTAAAGAAATCCCGTCAAAATACAACTCTAACTTGGTTTGCCTAGGCACAGCCGATCTAACCTCCTATACAGGCGGTCTGACCGCCTGTCGTAGGATGCAGAACTTCTCTCGTCCGAACTCCAAATCGGACGTTCTATATATGGATTTTGATCTACTCAATGAGTGGAATCCATTGGTGAAGTCCAATTTGCATGTTAAGAACTTTGCACAGCCGGTCATGACCGGTTGTTACAGGCGGTCTAACCACCTGTAGCAAGCCTGCCAATTTTGGTCCTCAACATATGCCCCCTGTTTTCTAGCAAAGCATGCGTGCCAGAAAATACTCTTCTGGACCAAAATTAACTAAAGACAATGATGAACAATACATTGGCCACATAACGATCTCTAAATTCTGTATAGATGCTTTTCTAGCTGAAATAAAGTTCTCATAATTGTAACATGTATAAGACTAGTATTTCGGCTTTATGAGCAGCACATCTAAAAACTGAAGGTTTGATGTGGCCATGGTGACAAATTATGGCTCCTCGCTAAATCATAAGCATAATATTGATAATCATAAGGCCAAAACCATGGAATATAATTAGACATACCTGAATATGCATTACATGGCATATGCATCGACAAGATCAATGATGAAGACCAATTAGATGACTGTCGATGTTTCTTTGCTCTTGGTGATGAAGAATTGCTACTTTGATCCTCTCCTAGCCGATTATTTTTCTTTTTCTCGGCTATTTTCTGATATTTCTCTAACAACTCAGTAAAGCCTAGCTTCTTCTTCACCACCTTACTCTTTGGTGTGTCATTTTCAGCTCTACTGAACTTTCTAGCGCAACCGGTCGGACCGGGTTGGGCAACGGTTAGACCGGTTGCTTTAAAACTAATCACCTTGAGATCTTCTTGCCCCCCAGTCGAACTTGACTGTTGTTCAGCTATATTGTTTAAAACATTATCACCATTGGGGGTATTTGGATCAATAGAGCTAGCCGATGATTCTTCAATGTTCGACTTTTCTATGTCTAGTGTCAAATCTGAATTTTTATTTAATCTACCATCCTTTTTGACACGATAGACTTGTTTGATCACCTTGCGCTTATTTTTCCGTATAGGCCGATTCTTTTGATCAAAACGGTCATTACACATAGGTGGTGACTCATTAACTACCGGCTCTCTATAAGTAATATAATCTGGATAAAAATATCTAGGAGCAGACGGCGTTAATGAATTAAAAGACCATAGCGGACAGAAATAAGGCATGCTAAAATAGGGTCCATATCGTACATGCATAGACGATGCATATGTCGAAGTCGGCATTGATGTAGAAAAATTATTCGTTGCCGATTCCAATCATTGAATTGCTGTCTTGGAGGTGATTTAGATTGTTTGGAATTGTTAGGCCGACTAGCATCATTACTTTGTTTTTGGGATTTAGCCGGAAGCTCTCCAAGAACGGGCTTCGGCTTTTCCTTTTGATGCTTGGGGCGGCCTTTAGATTCAACGGTTTTCCAAACACCTATCTCGGGCTTTTTGGTTTAACCATCTTTGGTTTCAACTTGTTGCATTGCCCCCCGAGTATAGGACTACCAGATGTGATCTTTATGCTTTCAATAGATTTGGCTTGAGACGGCCGAATTTCTTGATCAAAATTATGCTTATCATCACGAATTGACAAATGATTGCAAGAATCAATAATAACATTAGCCGGTTTATCAATAACCGACTTTTGAACAACAGAAATTACATCTACGCTATCCTCTTTATCAATCAAAGAATCAAGTTGTTGACTCACATAATAGGATAAGCGAGTAGACATATTACCTGAAGATTGAATCTCCTTCAATATGGAGATGTCCGATGGAGGTTGCCACTCTTTGATCTTGACAACTCCTTGCTCCGTCTCCATGTAACAAGATAAAAACGATTCCCTGCAGATTCGTTTTGCTTCTTGTACATACTCCTCGGAAGCTTTCTCAATTTCATCTTCAAGGACCACCATATAATTAGAGGTTGATGAATCGGCCAAGAAAACCAGATCCTTCATTCCCCAGCGGAGTCGCCAAAATGTGTTGACGCCTTTTTGGGCCAACACACGAATGCACTAGATCGTGCGGCGCGCAAAGGAGATCGCTGCAGCACCTCTGTGACGGGCGGTCAGACCCCCTGTTACAGGCGGTCGGACTCCCTGTGACAGGCGGTCAGACCCCCTGTACAGGCGGTCAGACCCCCTGTACAGGCGGTCAGACTCCCTATGACAGCCCGGTGAAGAAACCAACGAACACCCACCCGGGAGGGACCCCATCAGGGTAGGCGCACGTACGGTTGTCCTAGGCTTGGCAGGCCAGCTAGGACGCCTCCTCATGCCATGGAGACAAGAGAAGAACAGCACATGAGTTTGGAAAAGTGGGGCAAAGGGATAAAAGGTAAAACGATAAAAGATAGATTTGTTTGTGATTCGATTGGATACCCTCAATCGGCCGTGGCCCTTTATATTTATAGGGTGGGGAGGTCTTGCCCCGCAAGGAATCAAGAGATCCTAAAGAAATCCCATCAAAATAAAACTCTAACTCGGTTTGCCCAAGCAAAGCCGGTCTAACCTCCTGTACAGGGGTCTGACCGCCTGTCGTAGGATGCAGAACTTCCCAAGGTCATAACTCTCTCGTCCGAACTCCAAATCGGACGTTCTATATATGGATTTTGATCTACTCGACGAGTGGAATCCATTGGTGAAGTCCAATTTGCATTTCAAGAACTTTGCACAGTCAGTCATGACCGGTTGTTACAGGCGGTCTAACCGCCTGTAGCAAGCCTGCCAATTTTGGTCGTCAACAGCAAGCATCCAGTTACTAAGGTATAAGTATATACCAATACAATTAAGCATAAGAGATATCCATCATCTCACATCATTTTATAATCAGGAACCACAATTTATTCTCAACTTCAAGTTCAATTATCATGAACGGATCCGAGCCGTTCATAACCGCATACACGGCTGTTATACAGGCACGTACCACACTACCAAGGTGTGACTGCATAGGGACGCTATGAGGCCTTTGCAAAGATTTCCCTCTATGCTTATATCGGTCCCCGCCGTGCAGTCCGTCGGAAGCCAGGCTTCCTTCACCGCTCCTCCCACAGCAACCCAAAATCCAATTGACTAGTCAAGCCTAACACATCATAGAGTTCGTCTAGGTACTTAGCCAAGACCAGAGCCAATACGGTGTTGTGGTTGTATGTATTAATCCCAGGTTGCCGCTCCATATTTCAATTTACATAAGTGATCTTGTTTAACTTTATCATCAGAACATGGATATAAATATCTTGATAAATGGTAGTACAAAATTATTACCATCACAATTAGTGTGAACCATTCCCAAGTATAATAGCTATCCAAAGCTATCCAACATGAATGTAAAGACCCAGGTTATCAATGGGATGGCCAATAAAAAAGGCAAAATAGCCAAAATCATCCCTAAACTTCTGACAAAGGGTCAACTTCGTCCCTAAACTCTTAGAACGGCCAATATAGTCCTCAAACTATGATTTTTGGCTTCAGTTAAGTCCTCCGTCCCAGATGGACGTTGACACCGTCATCAAGCGCGTGACGGACGAGGACTTGGCAGCGAGGTGCATCCCTGTGAGTCTGCGACACGGCGGCGACTGCGGTGAAGATCGGTATCTATTGTTGCGAACCACGCATGCGGAAAGGAGCATGCCGTCCGCCTCCGTAGGCTCCGCATGGGCGCCTGCTGCCTGCGGCCGTTGGGGGGCCACGTGCGCCGAGCTCGCTGGCCGCCGCAGGCCACGCGCGCCGAGGATGGAAGCAAGCAAGCATTGAGCATTTGAGCGACAAGCTAATCAGGCGATGCATTACCTCCATCTCTCAAGCATCGTTTGCTTGTTCTTCCCTCCCTCCCGAGCATCGACGTTTAGCTCTCCTTCCTGTTACGCACCGAATGCCGATTAGGAGGCAGAGGCGAACGGAAGCATGCGGAGCAGCACCGAGGGCCGGCGAGGATGGCCCCCATCGCGCCGCCGCCGAGGATGGAGCATTGAGGGCCTTGGGGCTTGGGTCGTTGACTTGTTGTAACACCCTAAAAATAGCCTTTTTAAAAATTTAGTAATTAATTGGTTTTTATATTAAAGTGCTCATAAATAATATAGGGAAATAAAATTTTTGAATAATTAAAAGCAAATATAGGAAATAGAAACATTATTGTTGCATTCATGCTGGTGCATTTATTTTTTATTGTAGAATTCAAATTTGAATTTGAATTCAAATGAGTGTTTGAATAAAAGAAAAACCTTTTCTTTTCTCTCTCTTTTTCTCTCTTTTCAGCCCAACCGGCCCACTCCACCTCTCTCTTTCTCTTCCCGCAGCCCGCAGCCCAGCCAGTCTCCTTTTCGCGCGGCCCATCCTTTCTCCGCGCAGCCCAGCTCGTCCGGCCCGTTGCGCCAGCCCACCCTGCAGCCCAGCAGCGCCGCACGCCTCCGCTGTGACTGACCAGCCGGCCCCACATGTCAGCTTCACCTTCTTCCTCGCGTCGTGCGCGACCCGAGCTCCTCTCTCCGCCGCGCCGCCGCGGACTCCGCTCCGCGCACGCCTCCTACCGCGGCTTGGCGCGCACGCCAAGGAGCTTGAAGCCCCCATAAATAGCCGTCGCTAGCCCCTCCCTCGTGCCATAGCACTCAAACCCTAGCGCCGCCGAGCTTCCACGTCGCCGCCGCCATCAATCCGCCGCCTCGCTGCCGCCTAGCCGCCTAGGGTTGACCTCGAAGCTTCGCCGCGAGGTGAGGATCATGCCGAGCTCTTTTACCTCCTCTCCCTCGCCTTCCCGTGTCCGCGCGAGCTCACCGGAGCCATCACCGCGCCGCCGCTCGTCGCGAGCTGTCTCCGCCGCGCGATGTTCGCCTCCGATCCCCAAAACCGAACCTCCAACTTCTCCTCTCTCTTTTGAGCCTATCCCCGCGAGCTTTGGAGCCCCGTAGCCCCCAGCCGAGCTTAGTCCGGTGAGGTCGCCGCCGCGAGCAGTCTTCCCCGGCGAGCTGAATGCCTAGATCTAATCCCAGCCGCTCGATCTAAAACCAACGGCCCAGATCTAAACCCGGGTTAAACCGAGCCGGTTTTTGTGAACCGCGGTTCAGGCCGGTCCACGGTTCGGTCCACGGTTCGGTCAATGGTGACGTCAGCTGACGTCAGCATCCAGCCGCTGCCGTGGCGTTTCTGCAAAAGAGCCCCTCTGTTTTTCGAAAATCAACCCGCGGTCCACCTCCATTCAAAAGTATTTACAACCAAGTCCTTTTTCTTTCGTTTTAGCCCCTGTCCTTTTGAAAAATCATGCCCGCCGTCCTGAGTGACAGTTTTACTCGTTAGCCCTCGAGTTTTTATACAAAATTACGTTTTAGGCCCCTGGTTTCTTTCAAAAACACCCCTGGAAGCCTAAAATCTTTACCAGCAAGCCCCTAGAGCCCGTTTTTAGCGTAGTTTCTCCGTTTTAACTCCGATTTGAGTGATTTTCGCACTCATGTGTTCGTAGTGAAGCGTAGATTAATCCTAAAACCTTCTTTTCATATTTTGTTTATGTTTGGTGTACTGTTCTAATTAAATAATCTTGTTTGCATGTATGTGTGGATGTTTGTGTGGTGATTTATGTGAGTAGTTGCCGAGCCGTTCGAGTACGCCGACGATCCCGTTCTCGAAGATCAAGTGCAGCAGCAGTTCACTGAGGAAGGCAAGTATAACACGGACCATCCTTGTTACCTATACACCATTTAATCACCCAAACTCATGTGCATGTGTCTAATTTTGTTAACCCTAAGGATGTTCCTAGTCTTTACCTTATTCCTTGTTACCCAGGGTCTTATGCATTATGGTTAGTCTATGCTACGCGCTGCAACCAACATTTATTTTTATGTTAATACTGAACTAATGGTTCACTTCAATGATGGTTAAAAGATGCTTTTTAGCAACATGGTTCGGGGAACTAGAGCATGTGCTGTGTGCTTTGTTCTAGTGTCTCTGTAAGGTTTGATCTAGGGAATTAGAGCATGTGCTTTGTGCTTTGTTCTAATGTCTCTCCATAAGGTCCGGTTCTTAAAGCGGCAACCCAGGAACCTGTTCGCCGCCGTTGGAACTATAATGGCTCTGGTCTTGGATAACTAGCTTGTACGTCTCTAGCTCGCCAGTGGTTACCGAAAGGCGTATGTGGGGTGCATGGGTGAGAGTATAGTTTGATCCATCGAGGACGGTTTTATCCGTTGGCTATGCCCTGTTAGGCAAAGTCCCGTGATGTAAGCGCCCGATGTACGGCAGCTTCACACGTTGCGATGAATGCGCTCTCGCTCTGGACGCCATTGACCCCCTCACGTTGCGCCCTGAGCGTACGTCAATCTCGATGCCTTGGGTTATGCTGCCTATGTTGAACCAAAACGGCTACTGTGCTTGTTAGGGTGTTTTGTGAAAGTCCTCGTAACATAAGTTCTTTTGGATTTATGTGACCGGCGGGTAAAGGGCGAAACCTCTGCAGAGTGTTGATCTATCATGATAGCCGTGCTCACGGACACGAGCGGCCTGGATCCTTTTTGATTAGAAGATGATATTAGTGGTTGATATTGGTTTGTTCTATAATCACTTATATCTTATTAATGGGTTTATACTTGGGATCTACTCATTTGTAGTAAGTTGGATGATAATAAAATGAATCAACTAAAAGTGCTAATGCAGTATAACCGTGTCAAGCCTTTTGTCCTTGCATAACCCGTGTTATACTTGTTAAGTAAGATGGTTTACTTACACTTGCCACTATTCAACAAAATCCCGGATGGGTAACAGATGGAGCAATGAATGATCAGTCGCTTGCTGAGTTTCCGGAGGATCTGCCGTACTTCTAAGCTGTGTTCAACCAGTCGGTGTCCCTGTGGATTGGAGGCTCTACCTAGTTAAGACGATTATTAGTAATAAGACTTCCGCTGTGTTATTCGTTTAAGACTATGTCTTGTGTTAAACTCTGATATAAACTATTTTGTTCGAGCATTGTGTTCTCTGTGATTCAATATTTGTAATCTATATGTGTACTGTGGACATCCTGGGCACACATATGGAAGCATTCGGATTTCTTGGAAATCTGGGTGTTACACTTGTGGCCTGTGCGGGCAACCATGAAGCGGCAAAGCGCTCGCAGGTGCGGTGGCTGTGGATCATAAATTAGCCGGCTGGTCATTTTCCCTTATCGTCACGAGGGAGCTGACGGCGTCAATGTTTATATCAGATGGAGGACTTAACTGAAGCGAAAGTTACAGTTCAGGGACTAAATTGGCCAGTTCAAGAGTTTAGGGATGAACTTAACCCTTTGCAAAAAGTTTAGGGATGATTTTGGCTATTTTGCCAATAAAAAACTAGTCATCCTTAATGTAGGACCCATCAAGTTAATGCAATACATAACATAAAGTAAAATTTAATTAACATGATATTTCATAGGACAAAAGAGAGTATGCAGAGGGGGAAACCACTTGCCTTAAATCCTAATATCTGCTATTGGTCAATTTCTTCGTAGACTTTATCATCAACGAACTTCTCACAGTTTGATTTTCAAACTCAGCTTGAACATCGTCTATTGTCACATGAGCACATACAAGCAAGCAAATGCACAAATAAATAAACAATACACCAAACATAGGCAACAATACTAAACAATCATAAAAGTAGGTTGAGGTCTCGGAAAGGATCGCGAATGCACTATAAATGCTTAAAAAGGGCAAGGATTGAAGAGATATAGTTATCAGAGGATTATGATGATGAAAGAATAAAAGACTATATGCTTCTTTTCTTTTAATTTAGAAAAGACATGGAAAGAATATTTTAGAGAAATATTGAGTAATTAAATTAATTCAAATCATACTTTGCTATGAAACATGAAACAATGAATTAAGCTTAATCAATTTTATTTGTAAATGTTTATGTATATAGATTATACCAATTAAACAATTGACTTAGAAAACAAATATATATGCACATCTAATGGAATAATTTATTATTCGTGCTCAACTAGTCAATTATAACTAATAAATACATTTATGTTCATATTAGTCAGGTTAACACATATTTATAAAAACTCAAGATATACCCATGTAGCTTTTATTTACAAAATAAATTGAGCAACCATTAATCAAATTTAATTATTTGATGAAAACCGAGGTATATCCCTACATAGATTTTAATTGGAAAAAATAGTTAAATAAGTATTAATCAAGTTAACATTTATTCACAAAAGCTGATGTATAAACGTAGTCAAGTTTTATTCAGAAAACCATATTGATACTGAGCATTAAACAAATTAAGTATAATTTATAAAAATGACTATATAAGCTAATTAGATTTTATTTATAAAAACATTTGACATAAGCATTAATAAAGTTAACTTATTTGTTTATGAAACAATGAGATTTAACTATAAACATATTTTATTTATAAAAGGCTAGTTCAATAATGGTTAATCAAATCGAATTTGATTATAAAATATGAAGGTAGAGCTCCAATTATATTTTTAATTTGTAAAATGTAGTGTAACAAGTATAAGCAAGTTAATATTTATATTTATTTAGTTTTAGAAACACTAAATTTGGAGAAATAACACTGTCAAGCTAAAGTATATGCTTTTAGAAAATTATCACAACAAGAACAAGGTTAAACAGAGTTTAAACGTGGAATTTAGGGGTTAAACAAGGTTGTAGGCTTAACTGTGAGGACACTAACTTAATAGGGGCCTGGAAAGAGGAAACCGATGGGCTTAGACATAATTACGGAGAGAAACATAAGGGCTAACTAGCAAGACTGCCAACAATGGACGGCGGGTTGGATGATGGAAAAGATCAGGGGCTTAAACATGAAGTAAAGGACTTCGATGTTTTTATTCTTGAACTGGTCTGGACGGCAGCTCGACTAGGGAAAAGCTCAGGGGCTCTTTTGCAAAGAAGCCATGCCTGACTTGGTTGACTGGTTGACCTGAGGTTGGATCTCATCTGGATCACTGGATCGGGATCGGATGGCTTGAGTTCATCCTGGCGCGGCGGGGACTTGCCAGAGTTGCGCGATTCCATGGCTATGAGCCACGGTTTCGTACAATTCAAAGCCTGGGATGTAGCCTAGGACATGGGGATCTTGTTTAGGGGATCTAGGGTGATGCTCAGCCGGTGGAGGAGACTCGCGATGAACCATGGTGGCGCGCATGCGAAAGAGCGAGAGAGCGAGGGGAATCGGGCTCAGCGAGTTCCTTACCTTCCCTCGAAGCTCGATGACTAGTTCTCGGCGTGGCAGAGGTGACAGGGATGGAGACTGATGGCGGCGATGGCGGCGCCAGGGTTCGGCGAGCTCCGCGAACCTAGGATGTGGCAGCTCTAGGGTTTGAGATGCGAGCGGAGGGCTAAGGAGGTGTGGCGCACCCTTTTATAGGCCACGATAGTGGGCTTTGGCGTGCGCGCCACATGAGGAAGGTGAGGGCGCGACACATCGGGCTCAACTCAAGTCGCGCTGGGGCACAAGCGAGAGGTAGGGCAGGGATGACAAGCGGGTCCTACCTGTCGGTGAGAGCGTGAGAGAACAGAGGGAGAGCTGTGGGAGATGGACCAGGTCTGCTGGACTGCGAGAGAGAAGGGAGTGGTGTTGGGCCAAGAGTTAGAGATATTGGGCCAAATGGCCGGACAGGTTGCTGCGCTAGAAAACGGGCTGGACAACTAGGAGGAGAGTTTGGGCCGGGAAAACCAGAAAGGACTTTTTTCATGGTTTTGCCAAAATTCAAACAAACATAATTGAATTCAAACAAATTTGAATTCTACACTCAAAATACAAATGCAGCAGCATGAAATGCATTCAAACAGAATATTGTCCTATACTACTTTTAGTTTTTTTTATAAATGGATTAAAATGACTATTCAAATCAATATTCCTGTAATTTAAATTTGAATTCCAAATAAATTCCAATTTTTTTTAAAAAAAACAGATTGCTATTTAACACTTGTGATGAATTCCGGGGTGTTACAATCATCGTCCTTGCTGACCATTTTCCAACTCCACCGAGCACCACCGGCCAAAATCCAATGCGCTCACCGCCCCAAACACAAGGTGATGCCCAGACCTCCACAACCTCACTGCCCCAAACGCAAATGGATATCCCATCTCCTTTTTGCATATGATTGTTTGACCTTTATTTACACAAGCATCTGAAAGAGGAGCAGATAGGTTTAATGAGATCCTGGATCTATAAAACTGAGGGTCCGGGCAGCTGGTGAACAAAGGAAAATATGCAGTGTTTTTTAGTGCTAACTATGAGCAAGATGCAAAAGAGTTGATTCTCTAAAAACTTCAAATTCAGACTGAGGCACTAGGGGAGAAGTATCTTGGGCTGCCAACGGCAGTGGGGAAAGTCTCTGACAGTGCTTTCAGATATGTGCCGGACAGAATAAGAGGCTTTTGTACAAGGCTGGAGTGAAAACCTATTGAGTTGTGCAGGGAGGGAAGTTTTGCTCAAGGCAAACGCCCAAGCTGTATCCACATATTCGATTAGTTGTTTCAAGCCACCGGCGGATATTTGTAAAAAGATGAAAACATATATATCAAATTTTTGGTGGAGAAGCTCTATTGACATAAAATCCATTGGCAGAGATGGCCGAAGTTGACAAGAGCTAAAGGTGATGGAGGTATGGACCTTCGTGGGATGCCTATTGTCAATCGGGCTATGTTGGGAAAGCAAGGTTGGAGCCTAATGATGAGGCCTGAATCATTGTGTGCGAGGGGTGATGAATTGCGGAGAAGATATGTTGCACGTGAGGTTCATTGTGAAGGCTGTGGGAGAAGGGGGAGTCCTTGTATCATATAGCTTTCACATGCTGTTTTGTAGCTCGGGTCTGGCAGGCAGCTAAAGAGTTTGCATGACGAAAGGTCCCTGTGTTGCACCCAAATACATGCACACGGGGATTTGCTCTAAAGTGAATTTTGTTCGGAAAACAATGCAGCTCTAATTGTGTGAAGAGTTTGGTCCCTTTGGTCGGGACGGAATGCACGACGACATGGAAAGATCAAGTGGAATGCAATGGCAGCAGTCAAGCAAGTTGCTGCAATAGTGATCTGATATGCCTTCATAATTACCTGATGTGTCGAGCCTGGCAAGAGAGATAGGATGCCGTGGCAAAGACCTGAGGTTGGTTGCCACAAGGTGAACACAGATGCGTCCTTCCATATGTTTCATCCTCGTTGGGAACAGGGGGTATGGTGATAAGGGATGGTGATGGCAAATTGCTGGCAGCGCAGCAAAGAGTTACAGCCATGTTCCTGATGCCATGACAGCTGAAGCTTTGGCAGCAAGGGACGGCCTAATTTTTGCAGCGACAAATGGCATTGAGAAGGTACACTTGGAGATGGATAATCTCCCAATAGTTCAGCTGCTGCATACTGACCGCAGCGAGTGCCCCCCCCCCCTTCGCGCCGGACGCCAAGAAGAAGAAGAAGCCTTCGGCGCTGCCCAACAGCAAGAAGGAGGTCAGTTCTGTTAGAAACTACCGTCTTGCCTCTGTGTCCGGTGGCATGGCCGGCCGGCCATCAACTTGGCCCAAATTCCACGTCACTGATCCAGGAGATAAGAAACACAGTGTATGTTGATCTAGACCGTGAATTCCAAGTCGGTTTAATCAACGGACATCGAAAGGCATCACTTGGATTGAAGGGCCCACCTACATGTTCTCCCGAACTAAGTTCACAGAAAACCATACCAAACCAACCTCAGGACTTGATCAGGAGCATCCACGCCAAAGTCGGTGACAGGTGGTCACATCTCCTAGTCGATCGGCCTAGGAGTGGTCGGCCGGCCTGATGTGAACTAGGGGCCCGATCTTTCGTCAGGGACAAGATAACTCTCGTTTTCGGAGGAATTGCGACACACCGATCCCGCTTCAGATCCAAAGACCTGAATCCCTACAATCTTAGCACCATAATTCCTCTGGTTATCAACCGTATCACGATCCGGTTGACCTCGCCAAGAAGGCTAATCCCTGCAAGTGCAAACGAAGAACACAAGCAAGAACTTGAAAGAACGCAGCTCCAAAATTTGGTGACAATCTGCGGATGAATGTTTGAAGTACACGAGTTTGAGTTTCACAACCGAAGAACGGGGACTGTTCAAGACAGATTGATCTAAAGAAAAAACCCCCGCAACGCTAACCTTGGTGGCGGCTACTGTAAAATAGAGTCTAAGGTCATGGTCGACTGCCCTGGACACGGCCCCTAATGGGCTTAACGACGATACACAGCCCAAAGGCCAAAAGACAGTGACGCAGCACCGGGACAGATTCTGGACGCCACATTGTTCGGACAATTCCCGACGACTCATGAGAAATTTGAGGCTCAAACTAGTTCCATTTGAAGCTTTATAAAATCTTCTTTACAACCATATATGGATCGTCAAAAACGGACTCCGTATGTGACCTGGGCGTCAAATTTATTGAAGGCAGCTCCTGGACTTCGAGGTGGACCCGAAGTCGAATTGTATTGGGTGTCCACGTAGCTTGGCAGTCCCTTGCTGGTCCTCCACGACTCCATGCATTTACTCATGTGTTTATTGGCGGTTGCATGGAGGGATGACGTCATCTACATGCAGGAAACCGACCTTGCAAGGCTATAAAAGGACACTCACACTCCACTTAGAAACACACACTCAATGGAGCTCTCTCTTCATTCCACTTTGCAGTTTAGGAGTTGTAGTTGGGACTAAGGTCGAGTCGAGCTTTGCCTTGGGGTCCTAGAGTCTTCGGAAGTTCTGGTAAAAGCTCTTGTATCTTTTCTTTTGTTTCCGAATATTATCATGAATATAAAGTTATATTCTTTACTTATGAGCAAGTTCTACTCTTCATGTTTTCCTTCTCTAAGCTTTGTCTTGAGTTGGAGAGTAGTTTTCTATAGAATTAGAGTTAGAACTTTAGTTAGCTATGTTGGGCTTATCTTGTGGGTCTTTCTAGCCTATGTCGGAGCCGTCAAAAGCTTCGAGTTGAGGGGACTCTCTCTTGATAGACATCCAAGGGAAGTCCAAACATCAAGTGCAGACGTGGTGTCTGACTTGCCATTAGCTAAGTTAGTGTGCTCCACCCCACGGTACCGCAGTGGTAGGCGACAAGTGGTGACAACCTTGTCGTCCTTTGTAGTCCACATTTGGGTGTTTTCATAATACTAGTGCTGAGCCCGGAGGATCCCCTTCTCACCTCATTCTACGTTCCTCCTGCTCTAGCCATCGAAGCAAGCTCTACCCCCGACATCTAGGTAAAATTCTAGTCTAAGGCTGTAGTGTGCTCTTTCTCTCAGTATAGAAGTGTCATAGGTTCCTTTCTCACCTTATCTTCACAGCTCTCCCCTTTTCTCTTTCGTCTGAGAGTCTCCTGTGTCGCTGGCTTTACCAAGCCTTCTATCCGGTCATACATTGACCATTATCCATGCGATACGTTATCTCCCCTAAGCTAGTGGCTTGATAATACTAGAAAGGTTGTCATTCTATTCTTCAATATTCTTTAACAATAATGCTTCCCTGAGGATATGAAGACGATACCCTCAGTCACACCAAGGTGAAATGCTACAACGAGTTATTCTGTGCGCTTGCAGAATACCATTTTTCTAAGCATACAACGACTAACTAGGCGCTCCTGATGATGAGATAAGGAGTGCCAACAACGGTTTCTTAGGAGCTTTCTCCCTAGCCTCCTTCTTCTCCTTAGGAGGTGGGGGCACAAGAGGTGGCTGGATCCTAATTCTGCTACCGTCACCAAATTTCATTGCATCCTTTGCTGCAGGTATTGGTACATTTGCAGATTTTGTAGCAGGTGAGCTAACGCTCGGCTCCGTTCTAGCAGGCTGTTCATCCTTGTCTTTAGTAGGAGGTGGTGGAGGCTTCATTTGAGCAGGTTGTTGATCCCTTAGATCTGGAGGTGTCTATGGATCCCTGCTCGGGGTCATTACATCTGCAGTCGGTGGTGATCTTATCCCAGTGTCCAATCCCTATGATTCATGTGCCAATGATTCTGTTATGGTCAAACGTGGAAATATGATGTACTTCTTCTGCCAACATATCCAACTGTGTAACATTGACCTAACACCTTTTCACCATCATCTCCTTCAATTTCGAGGTCGAGGTCCACCCAACCAGGTAGGACCCTGTCGACAATGACCCTTGCATATCCCTGGGGAATTGGAATGCTGTGTATCACCCCACCTACAACAAGGACCTCAGCAATAGCATGTGCTACTACTTTCTTCTTATTTCTGATTATGGGAGCATGAAGCTCACAGGGTTTCCTTTCTCTGATATAGTCCACGAAATAGCTTTGAGCTAACTCACTGGATTCAACATTGTACGCCACGGTGGAGGCGGGGCTGATCGGCGAGATTTGTTCTTCTAGTGCAGAGACTTGTTCGTCTAGTGCACGCAATTTTGCTTCAAATTCAGCCTTGCTTCTGCTTCTGCTTCTGTAAGTCTCGAGTTCTATGGAGAAGTCATGCTTCCATGGAACTACCCCCATGCCTCGCACACGCCCGGTGTATTCAGGAGTCCCTAGGGTGTACATAGCTTGTCTTTCTCTCGATTTGGTGTGAAATTTCCTTCGGTCTTAGCCTTTAGCACTGTCTCGAGCCTATCTACTGCTGCTCGCAATGCATCTGACGGGATCAAATCTCCAGTAGTTATATCAAGAGTCCCGCCATGTGCAAAATAGTTCCACTTCGCTCTTTTAGGCCAATGTAGGGTTCGCGGGGTGATTCCTTTCTTGATCAGATCCTTTTCCATCTTCTCCCACTTTGGAATTGCCTTCCTATACCCACCTTGTCCAGTACGGTGGGAGTGAATCTTTTTACTCGCGTTGGCTTTGTTTTGCTCTCTCAAGGCAGCTCTGTCTTCTGAGAGACAGTTTCGGACGAATTGATCCCAGTGTGGACGAAGCTTCTGAAACTTATTCTCAAAATCAGATGTGGTCCCTTTCTTGATATAATCTTTTTTAAGTTCTTCTTGAATGTTTGGAAAGCCATCGCCATTTTCTTCAAGGTGAACTTCTTCACTTGCTCTTTGATGTTTTCTCCATCTGGAGCTGTGAAGTGCGACAACAACTGCTCCCAACACATCTCTTTCTCTTGTTCAGGTACTACATCTGTAGATTCAAGGCCACTAGCCATTTTCCAAGCTTTGAAACTGATGGGGATGTTCTCCCTGACAATGTATCCTGCCTGATTGACAAACTTTGTCCTTGCATCCTCTGGAGCTTTCGGGGCACCTTCTTCGTCGATCTCTCTAATGATGATTTCCCTGTCATCTTTGCTTTAATTCTTCGCTTACGTTTCCGACTAGACGTCAAAGCCTGAGAAGATATCCATTCATATATAAATTATCCTAAGTATGAACAAAAAGTATGTAGCATGTGTCTCTGTATATATACCTCTGGTATATCTTCTTCCTCAGAGTTAGAATAAACAGCCTCATCACCATCACCAGTCATGTTAAGATATTGGCTGCCATCATACTCGCCTTCAGGTATATCTTGTTCAGGTGGTAATTCGAGGTTGTCTCCTCTAATCAGCTGACTCATGGAGTCATCCATGTTTTCACGTCCATCATCCATTTCAAATGCTACGAGTAACACAATGAGCTTATTTGTTATACTAGTAATCCAGGGGCTAATTTACAAGTTATACTAACAACCCAGGGGCTAATTTCTAATAATACTAAAAATCCACGGGCTAATTTATAGTTATCCTAGTAATCTTGGGGCAAATTTCTAATAATACTAAAAATTCAGGGGCTAATTTCTAATAATACTAAAAATCCAGGGGCTAATTTACAAGTTATACTGGTAATCCAGGGGCTAATTTCTAATACTGCTAAAAATCCAAGGGCTAATTTCTAATTAAACTAGTAATCCAGGGGCTAATTTCTAATAATACTAAAATTACAGGGGCTAATTTATAATTAACCTAGTAATCCAGGGGCTAATTTCTATTAATACTAAAAATCTGGGGGCTAATTTATAATAAGCCTAGGAATCAAGGGGCTAATTTACAAATTAAACTAGTAATCCACGTGTTAATTTCTAATAATACTAAAAATCCAGGGGCTAATTTCTAATAATACTAAAAATACAGGGGCTAATTGATAATTAACCTAGTAATCCAGGGGCTATTTTACAAGTTGTACTAGTAATACAAGGGCTAATTTCTAATAATACTAAAAATCTAGGGGCTAATTTCTAATTAAACTAGTAATGAGGGGCTAATTTCTAATAATAGTAAAAATCCAGGGGCTAATTTATAATTAACCTAGTAATCCAGGGGCTAATTTAAAAGTTGTACTAGTAATACTTGGGCTAATTTCTAATAATACTAAAAATCCAGGGGCTAATTTCTAATTAAATTAGTATCCAGGGGCTAATTTCTAATAATACTAAAAATTCAGGGGCTAATTTTTTTAATTATTTGTTATTATTCCTTTATATATAAATAAATACACAAAAAAATATATTTTTTTAACATGAAAAAAAGGGTGATAATTATATGTAATACATTTTAGTATGCCGTTAGGTGTTAATAAAGCCTTTGCTTCATTTATGCCTCATTTATGGTTTACATATTTGAGAAAATTATTTAATATTTATGAATTTGTATCAAATACATAAATTGAGTTCATTAAATTAAATAAATTCGCATGATTAAATATTTCAGTTCATACAACATTTTGGATTCTTATAAATATATGTAACTTGACTAATTCTTATTAAAAAATAAAAAATATAGAATTTCAGATAAATGAAAGACAATATACTCTACTATGTATATATTTCTTTATCATGCAAAAATAGTTTGTAACATTTTTATGTAATATACTCTACTATGTTTACTTTAGTAAATAAATTCTTCACTTCATTTGTTCCTAATTTAAGGTTTTCATACTTTAGTAATCTATTTAATTTTTAAATAAAATACATAATTTAACATAAATTGAATTTAAAAGCTAAATAAATTGACAAAATCATTACTTCAGTTCATACATAACTAATACACTTGAGTTCGTACGTGCACCATTTTCGCTTAACTAATTGAACATTGATACTTTTCTTTTTAACTAAGTCTCCGTCTTTATCATCGCGACGTAAGTACGGAGCATCTTCTCGAGACAACAGGCTAGTGGGGTCAACATCAATTTAAAATAGAGGAAGGTCATCGATCCGATTAAATTCTTCTGAATTATCTGAAACGTCCTCAACCCCAACGATCTTACTCTTTCCAGATAGTACTATATGGCGTTTAGGTTGGTCTTTGTTTGGGCCCTTTTTCGGTTTGCTTGACATGTCCATCACATAGAAAACCTGACTGGCATCCTTTGCTAGAACGAAAGGTCCATCTTTGCATCCAATCTTACTAAGGTCCACTGTTGTCATCTCATGCCGGTCCACCAATACGCCTCTTTGAGCACGGTTCACACATTGGCAACGAAATAAAGGGACCTTCAATAGAGGTCCATACTCCAGTTCCCATATCTCTTCCATGACACCATAAATATGTCTCTTTTGTTCCCTCATTGTCTATTATTGCATCGATACGGACACCACTGTTCTGGTTGGTACTCTTTTGGTCTTGTTTCCTTGTATAATATGTATTTGTGTTTATATCGTACACTTGGTATAATAAGATGGTGATAGATGGCCCCCTAGCTAACCGTTGAAGTTGTTTGTAAATCGATTGGTCACCCATAAGAAGTCTTCGGAGCCAAATACCGAAATTTCTTTATGGTTACAAGTAATCCAAGCTTCACTCTTATTCGGGTTTGCTGAACGGATAATATTCTTGTGCTAAAGCATATATGAAGCAACTAGTGATGAGTTCTGCAAAACCGTAAAGTTTTCTATGGGCATATCAGACTCAGAGATGGTTGTAATAGTCCACTATTTTGAAGAGGGAAAATTTTGAAAATTTTTGTTGCAATTGAAAAACTTGTTTTCACTTAAGCATGTGTTCATTTCTCTCCCTAAAAATTCCTAGAAAAAGATAATTTATTGCCTGAGGTCTATTTAAATACTAGAGTGACATTTGGAATTTCCTTGGATTTTATTTTGGATCTTTGTGTGGGGCTTGAATTTGAATTTAAATTTAAATTCTAAACATAAATCTAACTTGGGCTCTAACCTAATCTCGGACCGCTCTCAAAGCCAGACCAACCCAGCTCTCTTTCTCTTTTCCCTCTCTCTCTCTCACGCGCGGCTCACGAAGGCCCAGCAACGCGCGCCCTCTCTCTCTTTCTTCTCTCCCGCGCCCTCTCTCTTTCTCTCTCTGACCCGCGGACCCCACTCGTCGGCGACGTTCCCTTCACGCGTGTGCAGCCCGCTCTCTCTCTCTCGCCCACTGACAAGCCGACCCCACCTGTCAGCTTTACCCCCACCTCTCGCCGCTCTCTTTCACGCAGATTGCGTGACCCCGACAGCGACGCGCTTCCCCGTGCACTACCCCAGCCGCGCCGCGGGATCCTTCTCGAAGCCGCTCACGCGCGCTGCACGCCCCGCGCTGCCCGTGACAGCCAATCCCCTCTCAAAAACCCTAGCCGAGGCTCCCTTAGATATGCGCCGCGTGTCCCTCACCAGTGACACTGTGTGCCACCGCGGTCCATCGCATCACAGCCTACTTACCACCGCACGAGTGCCCGTAAACCCTCGCACTGCCCTATATAAAGCCTTGGCCGCCTCCAATTGCTTCCCTATCTCACGAACTGGGGTTTTTCCCCTTCCACCGCCGCCACCAATAAAGAAGAAGAGGGAGGAAGAAGGAGGAGAGGAGAGGAAGAGGAAGAGGCAGAAGGCCCCGGCAAGGAGGTGCCTTGCCGCCGCCTGGAGCCAAGGCGGAGCCCGTGGAGAAGGATCGACGCCGTGCTACCCTCAGCCACTTCCTCAACGACGACCGCGCCGCCGACGGGGAGGAAGACGACACCAAGCCGGCCTGCTACCTCTCTCCACCGCACCACCACACGCCCCGTGTCGCCGAGCTCTCCTTTTTCAAGACCAAGGTGAGCATCGATGCCTTCTGGCAGCCCTGCTCGTCCGGCGGGTCGCCAGCGAGCCGAGCCATAGCACCGCTGCTGCTAGGAGACCCCTACCCCTGTCTGTCTGGCCATCGTGCCACTTGCAGGAGCACAAGCAGTCGCCTTTTTGGCCTAGGACGTAGTCACGAGCGCGGGATGCCACTGCCCCACGAGCTCGCCGTCACGGCAAGGCCGCCATCCGGCATCGCCATTTCGCCAGACCCCCGCGCGCAACCGTGCACAACATCCAGGCGAGCGCCTGTGAACGCACGCACACACACACGCGCGCACGTTCGAGGGCTCACTTGCGCGCGCGAACGCACGTCGCCGGCGTTCGGCCCAGCAGTTGAGGCATATCGCCGAGCACCTGGTGCGCGCTCCCTAACGAGCATGCGCCACTCGCGCACATGGCCAGCCACACGGCGTTGGCCGCACGGGATCGCTGCGCAGTCGCAGCTGATCCCTGGGCCCACATGGGCTTTTGGCCCAGGTGGCCGAGCCGAGCCCAGCCGAGCCAACCTGACTACGGGGACCCACCTGTCGGTGGCCGAACCCCACTGACTTCTGGGGCCCACTGACCATGGACCTTGACCGTTGACTGTTGACCGGTCAACGATGATGTCACTAGGGCACACTGCTGACGTCATCACCCGGTGGTCCGTGTTCTGACGTTAGCATGTCGTCATGATGACGTCAGCAGGCCACGTGTCGTGCTGTGGTAATTTCTGGATTTCTCTTTTTCCAAAATACATTTAATAGTTTTAGAAAATGATTTAAACTTAGAAAATTCATAACTTATTCAATTTAATTCAGAAAAATGTGAAATCAATTTCTATAATTTTCTAAAACCATAAATCACGCTTTAAAAATGTAATTGAAGTTATTTGGTTCTTTTTTGGTGTTCCATTTGGCTCTTATTTGCAAATAGGCCCCTAGACTTATAGTGTTCTGCGAACAGGAGCCGCCACTGGAGAAGCACTGACCGAGGAGGACCACTTCACCGAGCGGTACGACTACCCCACTCACTCAGGTTCATGCACGACTGCCTGCCGTACACACCAACTTGCTTGAGATGTCACCAGAAATGACTAGCCTAGCTAAGGTGGCACCCGAATGCGGGAGATCACAGCTTGTGTATGTGTGAGGGGTGAGTGCCCGCGCCTTACACCCCCGATGGGCAGCTCTGGTGGTATGCTTTCACATTTCCTTGGGGTGTACGTCTACATGCGTCGGCATCCAGACCCGGGAGACCAGGAGGGTGCCATTCTTACTAGGAGGTTTACTAGTTGTGGGCCGCGTCTTGACTGGTTGATCCCCAGTCGCAGCCTGGGTTGGGTACAGGTGTACAACCTCTGCAGAGTGTCATGATCTATATGTATAGCCGGGGTTTTGATTTCCGGATAACGCAGTGTTCTTTAGTGTGGTCGACCATTGTTTTGGGATCTGCTTCTCTTCCCCCATATGTGAGAGTGTGAGGACGTAGGGGTAGCCGGAAAGAGGTAGGTTGTGCTCCGTCTTCCTTGGGATCCGGTTATCCCTCTTGAGATGCCGAGAAAGAAGCTGTGCATCACCGAGAGATGGAGGTGTGTGTTGAGGTGGATGCCGCCGGGAACCCGTCATGTGAGGGGACTCGCCCGGGGATAGAGATTTGGGTTTTGGTGGGATGAAGATATATATATATTTATATATTGCCGCTTGCATAGGGAAACCCCAAGCCCATTCCTTGATCTTGTCATTATTGTTATACATGTAGTCTATAGTCCACTTAAAGCTGCATTCAGTCGGTGACGTGTGCCTGTTCCATTCCTTGGGAATAGAGAGTGAGTATACTGGAGATGAGGCGGAGTTCGATTCCAACTTCGACTACTGGTACGACTAGGCAACGGTCTACGCTCAAGCCAGCCTGTGGAGGAGACGTGAAGTTGGTGATCTGCCGTCAAGCTTCCTAGCACTAGTTACCTTTTCATTGCATGATTAGCCCTACGTGGCGAATAATTTGAACCCTGTTTCAGGAATGTAATAACTTGATAACTCTGTGATGTTTTATCGATGGTTTTGAACTGTTATTTGACTGTTTAGAGTTCTGTACATGGCAGCGACTGATCCAGGGACTACCGCAAGGGTACAGGGAGTCGGGTTTTTAGAATGGAAAAACCGGTACGTTTTAATGGTCAAACTAGCTTTCTTCCCTAGTGTTCCCTTTCCCTTCAGCCGCCCCTCGTGGCGTGACACGGGCTGTCCGACCAGATCAATGTCATCAACAAAATTAGCAGTTTAGTACAGAATTCTAGGACATCCTCTGTTGCATATCCATTAGCGATGGATCCTTCTGGGCGAGCACGATTACGAACGTACTTCTTTAAGACTGCCATGTATCTCTCGAAAGGGAACATATTGTGTAGGAATACTAGACACAAGATCGAGATCTCTTTTACAAGGTGAGTAAGGAGATGGCTCGTAATGTTGAAGAGTGAAGGTGGAAAGACCATCTCAAAACTGACAAGGTATTGGACCACGTCCTGTTGCATCCTTTCAAGTTTTCTTGGATCGATTATCTTCTATGAGATTTCATTTAGTAACACACATAGCTCTACGATTGTCAATCTTACATTCTCTGGTAGAGTACCCCTCAATGGAACTGGAAGCATCTCTGTCAACAACACGTGGCAGTCATGACACTTGAGATTTGTGAATTTCTTTTCTGTCATCTGTATTATTCCCTTCACATTGGACGAGTACATGGACGGGACCTTGACACTGTTCAAACAATCAAACATGCTCTTCTTCTCCTCTTTGCTAAGAGTGCATCTAGCAAGACGAAAATAATGTTGTCCGTTATCCCTCTTCTCTGGATGTAAGTCCTTTTGTTGCCCTAGATGTTTCAAGTCCTGACGTTCTTGGAGTGTATCTCTTCCTTTCCCATATACACCTAGGAAGCCAAGCTAAGTTCACACAAACACATTTCGTCACGTGCATAACGTCAATTGCGTGGAGAACATCTAAGAATTCCCAATAGGGTAGCTCCCAAAAGATCGACTTTTTCTTCCACATGGGAGCACATCCATCGTCCCCTTTTCGGGCTGGTTTGCAACCAACGCCCTTGCCATGGATGACATCAACATCCTGTAACATTGAATGCACGCATTTTCCATCGCAGTGCAAAGGCTTTGAACGAATTTCTTGCAACCCTGCAAAATGCTTTCCGTGCTTCCGTAACGGGTGATTAGCCGGAAGAAACCGAGGATGACCCATATATACATTCTTTTTACAGTATTTTAGGTAAATACTATCTTTATCATCAAGCCAGTGGGTGCATGCCTGATATCCCTTGTTGGACTGTCTGCATCGATTACTAAGTACAGGCCAATCGTTGATGGTTACGAAAGCAATGCTCGGAGATTGAAATCGTCCTATGTGTCTTCGTTCCATAGGAGTAAAAGATCAACAACCAACGACCTTAGCTACACGTCAATATCATTGCCTGTTTGATTTGGACCTAGGATAAGCACCGGCATCATGATGAACTTTGGCTTCAAACACATTCAGGGAGGAAGGTTCAAAATACTAAGGGTCACAGGCCATGTGCTATGACTACTACTTTGGTTACCGAATGGATTCATTCCGTCTGAACTTAGGGCAAACCTTATGTTCCTTGCCTCCTCATCAAAGTCTGGAAACTCCCTATTTATGTTTCTCCACTAAGACCCGTCTGCTGGGTGTCGAATGGACTCGTCTTGCTTGCGTTCCTCTTTGTGCCACCGCATCAACTTAGCGCTTTCCTTGCTTCTAAACAAACGCTTCAGACGCTGTATTATGGGGAAATACCACATCACTTTAGCTACAATTTTCTTACTATGATCCTCTCTCTCAACCTCCCCTGGATCATCTCGCATGATCTTATACCGCAATGCCTCGCACACAGGGCATGCCTCCAAGTTTTCATATTCCTCGCCGCGGTATAGGATACAATCATTAGGACACACATGTATCTTCTATACCTCCAATCCTAGAGGGCACACAATATTTTTGGCCTCGTAAGTTGATGAGGGAAGCTCATTATTGACAGGGAGCAGATCCTTTGCCATTAACAACAGATGATCAAAACCCTTGTACGAAACTCCATTTGTTGCCTTCCATTGAAGCATATCAAGTGTGGTATGCAATTTCTTGTGCTTCTCTTTACAGCCTGCATACATCAACTTCTTGTGATCCTCAATCATCTTTTGAAACTTCTTGTGCTCTAATGCAGTCACACTTTCTTAATGTCCATCCAGCAAAACCTGACCTAGCTCGTCTGGGGAATTGTCATCAGCAGCATCATCCATCGGATCCTCATCTGGGGCTTCTTGGAATTGAACCCACTCAGGAAGGTCATGTTCTTCTTCGTCCTCTTCCATCATGACTCCAGGTTCACCATGTTTGGTCCAAAGACAATAGTTAGGCATGAAACCGACAACAACAAGGTGCGCGTGGAGTGTCCTTTGCTTGGAGTATTCCTTTTTATTTTTGCAATCTCTACATGGACAACACATGAACCCGTTTGTCGACCGGTTGGCCTCTGCATCATCTAGAAATGTATCCAGCCCAGTAACCCACGCACTAGTGCTTCGTTGCCGTACATCCAACGCCGGTCCATCTGCAACCATATTGTAGAAATTATGCCCTTTGTTATATCTACAATTTACAATTATCGTCCTTTTGTACAAAATAGAACGAACCTATACGAACTAACCTCCAGCAGCAGAAGCCATGTTCTTTCTATAATACTTTTAATTTACAATAATCAGGGGCTAATTTGAAGTTATACTAAAAATATAGGGAAAATTCGAATTTATACTAAAAATCCAGGGGCCAATTTCTAATTAAACTAGTAATCCAAGGGCAAATTTACAAGTTATACTGATAAACCAGGGCTAATTTGTAGTTATACTAAAATTTTAAAAATTCAGGGGCTAATTCAAATTTACACTAAAAATCCAGGGGCAAATTCGAAGTTATACTAAAAATCTAAGGCTAATTTCTAGTTATACTAAATAAATATTTAATATTTATAATTTTATTTAATATTTATAATTCTTTTAATTGCATGAAAAAACATTAAGACTAGTGAAATCAAGTTGCTATCAATTTAACAATAAGACTATAGAAATTAATAACAAAAATCATGAGCAACTACAAAATCTCTCTCCTCTCTCTCCCTCGCTCTAGCTACAAAGAATTAAATGCAACATACTAAACATTAGAGAAGGGAGAATGAAATTACTAACCTTTAGAACAATTGGATGGGTGAAGTCTCCATAATTTTTTTGAAAAAAATGGGCAGCATCTCCCTTAAGGCGCCATGGAGATTGAAGAAGCTTGCTCTCGGGTGGGGGAATGGAGTGAGGGTGGCTGGCTGTCGGAGGAGGAAGAGAACTTTTTATAGAGAGCCATTTAGTACCAGCTAAAGCTTCCAGCCAGTGCTAATGGGAACCATTTAGTACCGGCTGGTGGCACCGGCTGGAGCCACCAGCCGGTGCTAACGTCACTCATTTAGTACCGGCTGGAGCCACCAGCCAGTACTGAATGGTTTTAGTTGTTGCCCTTGACACAGGGGGTGTTAGTGCCCGCCATTTAGTAATTGGCCCAGTGACGTCGGTGAAGGTCGCACGTTAGTATCGGCTCAAAGTACAACCGGTGAACGTCAGTTCTCTACTAGTGGTTTGTGAACCTCAATGGGACTTTAGGAAAAGTTTATGGATCCACATTGAAATTTACTAATTGAGCAACATCCATTGAAGTAGGTCATTTTTACTTTGTCCACAAAGCAAACAAGGCTGGGGTAGAATATGATAATTTGATGAGAGCTTTTTTTAGAGTATTTTAAGATTCTCGTGCCATCTTTCATCCAAATCTCAATAATAGGAATCCTAGACCCAAACCAGGCAACCTCATCGCACGACATCACCCGCATTGTCTCGGCCGTCGGATCGACCACGTCGACGGTTTAGATCGGCCCGAGCAATCCTAAGGCACGCGACCCCACACGTGGGACCCGCTAATGTGGGTCCCACAAGTAGGCCCCGCCGTAGGCCCCACGGGACACGCGTGATGTGGGTCCCACAAGTGGGCCCTGCTATGGGCCCACGGTACCCGTGTGATGTGGGCCCTACTGTAGACCATGGGCGCACAAGTGGGTCCCACCGTCTGTGGGTCCCACTAAACCATTATATGCGGGACGCAACTTAGTTGTTTAAAAAATATCTAATATTTTTCTAAATTGTTATTTATAGTAGTTCTTATTTTGTTTGTTCAATATAACATCATACTATTTTGTTTGAATTATTTCTAAATTTTTTTATTTAAATGAACATAATTTTAAATGATCTAATATAGAAACGTATGCAAGAAAATTCGAAAGGAGCTTTGAATTTTGAAATTTTCTATATATAAACCATTCTCACAAATGTTTATATGTGATCCGTCATATATATAATTTGATATCAAAATGCTTCTTAATTAAAAATTATTTAATACAATAATAGCTTAAAATTTGAAAACCTGAAGTTCATTAAATAACAAATATTCTAAGCGTTTAATTGGTTCGCATAATATTTATATGTGGCCCGTTTTCCTTACAATTCTGACACTGAAACATCTTTAAATTAAAAAATATTGATTTTTAAAGTACCTAAATACTTCAAAATCTATAAAGTTACTACAGATCACACTTTAAATCGAAAGCGATTTCCAATTCACACGTTAAAACGAACATCCAAATACCAAAGCAACTTCAAATTTAAAAATTTTGAATCCTCAAATAGCTCAAAACTTCAAAATCTATATATTTGCAATAGATCACACTTTAAAGTCAAATCACTTTCCAATTTACCCAGAAAATCTAACATCCGAACACGAAACACCTTCAAATTTGAACATAAGATACACTACAAAAGAACAAAAAACACATTTCAAAATCTAAAACAAAAACATAGCTACAAAGTGAATTTTTAAATTTACAATTTATTTGAAAAATATTTTTACAGACGCATCTTGTTACCATGTGCGGCAACGCCGCGAACTTTTCTAGTTAAAAGGAAGTCCGATCTGGAGCCTGGAAAATGTAATATTGAAATGATTTCCAAGGTACCACATAGGATAAATTTGAAGGACGAAGTCCATTCTTAGCCCATGATCGAGCTTTTACATTTGTCCAACTTTTGCCCCAACTCAATCTTTCTTGAACCGGTTACAATGGACACCTCTGTCCACACCGATCCCTTAGATCCCTTAGCTTAAGGTTGATCGGATCTGCCAATCAGAAATGATGTTCCACATGCCGTCCGCCGGAGCTCCCACAACACTAGGGAAACACATGTTGTATGTCCTCGGCGAAACCTGTGACCTGGCAACTTTGTTACTGGGAAAAGGTGATATTCATTTGAAATACACGGTAGCAAACTCTTGTTGGGAAATGTATTTTGTGAAGGACATGGTTATCAAGAAATAGTGAAGTTTGACTGAAGGAATAGTGAAAAGTTGTGGAACTAAACAGTGCTGAATACGGAATGAGATCATCTGCAATCGGTCATCTCAAATGCTTTCTGCTGTCGGCTCATATGTGCTGCGCCCTACAATCCAACAGCTAGCTCATCAAAGCCTTCTCGCCAGCCACCCAGCAGGCAGTCCAAGCGGAGGCACATCCCCTTCTCCCATTGTTGTTCTCCTCGACTCCTCCGGCCTTCGGGCATCATCTTCGCGTGGGCAAGCTGCAGCTGCGCTCCCTGCGTGGATGGTTGCAGTGGAGCTTGACCGCGAGGCAGCACTCCTCCTATCTAAATATGCTCTAAGTTTTCTATGTATTGTTATCTCTACCGCTTCAAAGTTTTACACCCAAGGTCCAATCCAATACTTAGCAAGTCTAAAAAAGGTAAATACGGAAATTGGTGCAACTATGAAATACGAAAGGTAAAGAGGTAGAGAAGAGCAAACTCTCGACACGGTGATTTTACCGAGGTATCGGAAAGCTCGCGCGCTTTCCGCTATTCCTCGTTGTTGGAGCCCCTCTCGAGGAAATGCCCACGCAAGGGCATAAACTCTCTGGTCGAGTAACTCTATGGTTAGCCACGATACTTCCCCAGGCACAAGTGGGTCTGCACTCGCCCCTCCCGGATGAGCTTCGGCCAAAACAGCTAAGGGCCTCTCCTCCATCTCACAATCACCGGCGCCCACTCCACAAACGCAGTTGGAGCATCTCTCAAAACTACAAGCCCTGTATTACAACATTTGGTGCGTGCAAGCACCGGATACAACAAGAGGTATGCAAACCTTATTAAACTCTAGGTTAAACACCTAAGCGGCCTAGAATAGCACTAAGCACTTTGCTAATCGCCTTGACCTTGTAGTTAGCACTTTAGTGGATGGAGCACTTAAAAGTGTGTGGAACACATAGCAATATCTTTACTAAGGTCAAGCGCGCTTCAAATGGTTGGGGTACCCTTATTTATAGCCTCAACCAAAGGAACTAGCCATTATAAATTGTTGCAACCTTTCTGTGTACCACCGACTAATTCGATGGTCACAGGAGGGGTACCACCAAAATAGTCGGCGGTGCCACCTCAGCTAGCCATTGAAAAGAACCGTTGAATCTTATGTCACTAACAGTCGGGCCCTCTTTGATCATCGACCGATTTGGTGCCCTCTTCCTTTGCACCACCAAATGTATTGGTGGTCCCCGAGTTGGTCTTCTTTCTTCAGCCTTCACAAGCACCAACTGATTCGGTGCCCCTTGTCTTGACCCCACCGAATGAATTGGTCGCAATCAGAGCCAAATTGAGAGTTCCAACCACAATTACCGACTGATTCGGTGTCCTCTAGTCGACCCCATTGAATTAGTCGGTGGTCACACTGAGAGAGGTCTTCTCGCCGTCTTGTACACCACCGACTGATTCGGTGAGTCTTGACACAGAGCAGCGATTTAGTCGGTGCTTCTGTGATCTTTACAATCTTCTTGTTGTTTCTTCGCGGGTCTTTTATCCATCTTCTTTGCCATCATTTGTAGAATATGAAAGGACACTATTCCATGTGATTTGGATGGCTTCAATTTAGATGATCCTCATTTAAATGTTGATTATTTAAGCATTTGGATGGCTTCCAAAATATCCATGTGACCTAGAAATATCTGCAAATATTCATCTAGATAATTTTTTAGTCACAATGGTTGTGTTGTCAATCAATCACCAAAATAACAAACAAGGACCTAGGGCCATTTTTCTTATAGGGAGGAAGGAGACTAAATCATTACACCATTACAACAAGAATATACAAGAACAGATGGGAGTGCAGATTTCACATATCTTTCTCTACCAAGGGAGAATCATCATGGGCACCAAAGGATCGGAATCCCTATTCATCATCTGATAGATCTTAGCCTTATCACCTTCAAATGTTTGAGATTCGTGCAAACAAGTCAACCGTTGGATCCTACACTCAAACCCTAACTCCTCTCTCTCTCTTCCCCTTCTCCCGTGCGGCCCATCCCTGTCCGCCTCCTCCACCCCTCCTCACGTTCCCACCATGACCGTGCGCCTGGTTGGCTCGCTGCGTGTCGAACACCCCTCCTCATCCAACTTTTCTCTATTCATCACACCCCTCCTACTCATAGAATACTATTCATCTACACATGTCATATCATTGTGCTCCCAGTTGAGCGGGGACGAGCTGACTGCTGGCCTGAGGGCTTTGAGAACGAAGCTAGTTGTCCAATTATAGGGAGACAACACAGATGAGCCAACTGCAGAAAGCAGTCGAGACGACTGACTACGGACTTTTGATTCCATTGAATAGTCACTCTGAAATTATTCAGTTGATGGGTAGGTACTCAATTTCTGAAAACACTATTAAAAATTTATTCATGGCTTGTCAATTTCATGAGCACTTAGGTGAAAATAACATAAAAATTGTGTCTAAATTTGCAAAGAAAAATATTTAAAAGCTTTACATTTTTATTTTAAAAAAAACTTATGCTAAAGTACTCCATGCATCTCCTAAGAGGTAGGACCTCAAAGGAATAAGAGCCGTTGAATTTTTTAAATAGACATGATACTTTTAGAATTAAAATATTGAGAAAAATAAAAACTAGAATATCTTGCCCTCCTTTCTTAATTATATGCTTGATCTCATCACGCATACACTAGGTGAATTATCTATATGTGTAGAGAATTGGAGAAATGCATCACACCCAAACCAAGGGGGTGACCTTCCATTACATATGTCGTATAGGCTTGGAGTACAAGTAATACAATATAAGCACAAATACAACTCTATCTCTAACAGCCGTCCGCAGTCGTAGAGGGGTAAATAACTATATAGGTAGACCCTTAGTCATAATATCAGCAAACTATCACGATGAAGGAACATGAAGAACACGAACATGGCCCAAAGCCACCTTCTCGCGGACGAAGTGGATATCAATCTCGATGTGCTTCGTTTCATTGATGATAAAAAGGGTTAGCAATCATGTAGATGGCATTGACATTGTCACAATAGACGAGCGTAGCATTCGAGAGAGGAACATGAAGCTCCTGATATCCTGAACAAGCTGCCGAACCCAACAACACTCAGCCACTACATGGGCAACAACCCGATATTCTGCCTCAGCAATGGAACATGAGACTATGGTCTGTCACTTAGATGACCAAGAGATCAGAGTATCACCGAGAAATGAACACCTGGAGTCAGGGCAACCGACCCAATCAACATCTGAGTATGTAGTAAGGGTGCCAACAGGACCGACACCAATGTGAAGACCAAAAAGAAAGAGTACCCTTCACATAGCGTAGAATGCACTTCACAAGCGCAAGATGAGGCTCGCGAGGATCATGCATGAATAAATGAGCCTTATGACACGTAAGAGAACTATCAAAGTGTAATTTATGCTTGTAAATCCATTTCCTGGTCACAACATTAGCACCAGGAGCATGCGGAACCAGAGGCCAAGTACCATTATCCATCGATGCCTAAAACTAATCTACCATGGCAGCTCGCCAATTGAGATCAGCATGTGCACTATGATAATTTGTTGGAACAGGAGAAGCAACAGTATGATCAACATACATATGTAACTGACAGGCTTAATAGTACCAGACTAAAGACAAGTGAGCCAGTGTAAAGCTTGAGGCGATGAGGCAGCACTAGTCATCGGTTGGCGGCGGTGAACGCGGCTGGAGAGAATCAGATATACTAGCAGAAACCTCAAGTCGACCTGTTGATATGGGTCCACGTATAGGATGGCCAGACAACCAACCAGAGATAGCAGCGTCATCTGTAGAAGGGCAACAGCTGTATACGAAGCCACGGAACCGTGCAGGAGTAGCGGTTGATGCTTCAAGGGGACCGGTCGGCGCACCAGTGGGCCGTGAAGAAGAGGCGACCGGGTCAGCCAACACCGGCTGGACAGAAGCGGCGACTGGCTCAGCCGGTGCAGCAACAGACGAGGCGACTAGCTCAGCCGGTTAAGAAGCAGAAGAGACGATCGGCTCAGCCAGTCCAGGAGACACCGCACGACTAGACGGGGTCACAAAAGATGAAACCACGCCCGCTTGGAGTAGGAGAGTCTAATGGGGGTATGGAACCGCGCGACCTATACGGTTCTATCGCTAACAATATGCACGGAGCACAACAGCAACGACTCATTTCTACGGAGCATGGTTGTAGCGGATTCGAATGGAAAATTGTGTCATTGTGATAATACCACAACTTAATAATGCCATAGGCCACACCTTCATAGATTAGATGTCATAGTATATCATTATGTCATGTTACGAAGTAAAATACTACTCATCTATGGGTCAGGCGTTGATGAGCACATTGAACTATCCATGTGGCTGAGAGCTCTCGCGGCCTAAGCACAGCGACGCAATTATCAGGGCATGCTCTAGCAATGAGCTAATAGCACGTTGCACGGGCCTCCCTTTGGGAGGCCTACTACGCCAACAACAAGAAAAACTCCATCCTTTCCTTTTGACATCCCCATGCCGCCACACAGGGAGACATGGGTGCCGGGTCTTGTTGGGAAAAGAAAGATTACAGCCTCACATGTCACGTTACTAGGAGAAAATTATCATATGCCTATACAAATGCCATGTATCATTTTTTTATATACATGTCACAAGTGGACTTCGTGAGTGGCCAGCCATGCACATTTTTTTCTATCTTTTTTTTAACAAATCCATGTGAAAATATACGAGACATGATAAATTTAAATATGGTAGGAATTTTTTTATTTTTAGATTTAAAGTATTATAATAAACATTAAATTTATTACCTTATAGGAGGCAATGTGTTCTCCGAGTTACGATTCATAGTTATTGGGAGTACTTTAGCAATGCCATTAGAAAATTGTTAAGATTACATTTAATGGTGTGATCAATTAGTCATTAATCATAGATTAGTTAAGTGTATTAGGTAGTTAATCCCATCATTAGTGTTGTCTAATGAAGGGTTACTGTAGCATCCATTCGGAAGGGACATGTCCCTCCCGAATGGACACCTACTCACGAGCAGACACCTGTACAAACCGAACAGCCATGTCGGAGGGGTTGCGTCCCTTCTGAACAGGCATGAATCATACCCCTTCGTGGGGTATAAATATGTAATCCCATTCTTCAATCAATCCAACAGAGAATCATTCATTCAATCCTACTTTTATTTAAATTTACTTCTAACACGTTATCAGTACTTTGCTCTAGAAGAGAAGACATCGCAAGGAATTGGAGTCGTCGGAATCAGAAGGACAGGGGGAGGCCATCGGGCGTCCACCACAACCGATTGGTACACAATGTCGAGACTCTTACCTTTCAATTCCTTCTACGTCAATGAACTGGTTCGAGATTTCTGTGCCTCCGTTCTTCGGCGAGTTCATCACTATGGCATCACTTGCCACCGTCGTGGCCTGTTCCTTGGCGTTCAACGCCAAAGACCTACTTGCCATGGCCGCCGCTTCTGCCACGCAGCCCAGGCAAGACTGCGGCATGCCGTCCGACACCGACGCCCGCATGGACCAAAATCCGGCCACCATATCAAACCAGCCCATTGACCCATTGCACTTACTTACTTACTTGCAATTAATTAATTACTTGCAATTTTATTTGGTTATTTTCATTCTGCCATATTATCAAGTATATGCTTAAAGTCACATAAATAACCAAATAAATCCTATAAAATCACATATAGGATATATGAATAATGCAAAAAAAAAATCAAGTGCTAACCTCACATATATGTAAATGTATATTTTTCAAAGGTATACACCTTTTTAGGTGACTACCTAATCCATTATTATTGTTGGCCATACACAAGGTAGAATTTTGGACATTTCTACTTGGGTCTATACTATGTTTTTACAAGTGACTACCCTCTACGTCCGTACCCAACAATTTAATTTGGATAAAACAAATATACATAGCAATATTTATTCCATCCATATCGGCCATATAGAAGGTAGTAACAAGAATACTACTATGAGATTGTGACATATCTGATGTAAAAAATGAAGAAAACACCTTTAAACAGGTTGAAAAGGGGAAAAGCGATGTTGGAATTCAAAAATTCATCAAAATTCAAATTTAAATTCAAAAACAAAGGTTGTTGACACCCAACTGAAAAATCAAGAATTTTGTACTAAACATGAAAATCTCCAAAAATAAAAGTTGTTTGTCATCACAAATAAGGCCTAGTCACTGTTTGGAACTTTTGAAAAATTTGCAGTTTAGCCCCTCAAAAACTCGAAAAACCAATCTGAACACCTTTTTGAATTTGGGTTGTTTGAGCTCGAAAAATTTGAAATTTCAGGTTCACCCCAAAAAGAAAGTTGTGTCCCACCACTCAAATTCCAACTTTTATTTTTACACTTTTTCAAGTTCAGTTCAAATTTTTGGAGAAAATTCAAAAGGGGCAAAGGAGCTCCACGGGCGCCCAACAGTGGCCCTGGCGCGCCCCTGCTCCGGCCGGGCGTCGGCCGCCACGTGGCCGGCGAGCGGCGGAGGCCGCGCCGAGCTGGCCAAGCCACGGCGTCGGGTGGCCCTTGTCCTCGAGCGCTTGTCCGAGCTGTCCGCGCCGTCACATCGCCGCTCGTCCGCTCGCCTTGCCTCGCGCCGCGCGAGCGCCATCATGGCGGTCGGAGCGCCGCCGTGGCCGCGCGCGCGCGTCGCGCGGAGCCGCCTCGCGCTAGATTCCGTCCCGCTCCGCGCCAAGGACCCTGTAGAAGATCTTCCACTCCATCACGCGACGATCTTCGACGCCCAATCCCGAGTGCGCGCTCTGCCCGAGCTCGCCGCGCCATCAATGGCGACCGCGACAGCCCGCGCTCGCGCACACACGCCACCGAGGCACCTCGGTGCTCGCTAACGCACCCAAACCCTTCCCCGAGCACCTTCATTCCTTCCCTCAGCTAGCACCCAGCCCTTCTCCCTCTCCTCGCGCCTCGCTCCGTCGTCTTCAACCTCGCGCCGCACGGACCGAGCCGAGCTTCGAGACGAAATTCGCCCTACACTCTCCACCATTTCCAAATTCCTCGCGCACGAAGCTAGACCCCTTCACTAGCCTCCCATTCCCCCACTCCTCTCGAGCTATCATCGCTTCTCCGGCGAGAAATCAAGATTTCCCCCAAATCTCCATTTTTCGGCCGCCGGAGCACCCTCACGTCGAGACCCTACGCCGAGCCATCCCCGAAGTAAACCGAGCACGCCAACAGCTTCCCCGAGCTCCACTGGTGCTCTAGGACCCCTTCAACCTTGGAGAACGCCACCGACCTCACCGGCGTAGAAGCCGCGGCGGCCGCACCGCCACTGCATCGCCGCCGGCCATCTTCCGAGCTTCCTCTGGCCTCCCAACCGCCACCAATCGACTCGTGGTGAGCCCCTGGTTCTTTTCCCCCACTTCCCCGACCCTAGCTCGCCGTCGTTTGGCCGGCGCAACTCCGGCGACGAGCCAAGGACCCAAGTTCATCGTCTTCGTTTTTCTAGGGTCCTCTGCGCAAAAGTTAGGGACTGGTTTGAGGAGTTTTGAAAGTTCTAGGGTCTCCAGCGTAAAAAGATTCTTAAACCTAGATCTATTTTTCCCGAATCTTGTAAAATCCACTAAAAATCGTACAAAAATCGGAAAAATGCACAAAAATACTCCCTGGACTCGTGAGATTGTGAACTCCAATCTCATTTAAGCATGTATATACTTTTGGTGAACCATTTTTGAATTAAAATTCAAATTGTGAAATTAGAAACTTGTGCACCATTTCAAATCCAGAGCTCCGCTAGGGCTGAGCTTTGGATATGTTGTTTGTAGTGACTTTGGACACCTTGTGTCCAAAGGGGACATAAAATATGGATTGTAGCTTCAGTTATGAATTAAATTGTGTTTTCTGTCTTTTTGCAGTTCAGAAATTGTTAAAAATAATCCATGCAGCGAAAAATCACCATTTTTCTCCAGAGGCCTAAAAACTTGTTAGCACATCTGTTAAAAATGCAAAACTTAATGTTTGCTCTGTTTAGATTAGCAAATAAATAGATATGTGTTTTTGATAGAAATTTATTGAGGACTGACCAAGGGTTATTTTGAGCCACCACTTGGCCAGAGCCCTCCTTGCACTTATGACTAGCTCTGGTAGGAAAATTTCCTGATTTGGATGTATTTTCGATTTTATATGAATTTATTTCATTTCTGCAGGCAGCAGTTTGAACTATTTTTAATAAATTCTGTATAGCTCAGATTTAGCTAAATTTTGGAGTGAGCCTAACTCTTATAGTCCATTAGCTGTCATAAAGTTTATAGATAAAAAGGATGAACAGAAACTGAGAAACAAAAATGAGAAGAAGTTAAGATGGAAATTGAGTTATATAAAAGAATAGAGCTTTTTGATAATTAATTAAAATAAAACATGGAAAGGTTTAAAATTCCAGAACAGCACCCTATCTTCAAAATAATAAATGGAAATTCTTTTATATATGTACACAATCACCATCAAAGATGCGTAAAAATTTTTCTACACCCCTCCTCTAACTTTATGAAGAAGAGAGTAGTACTTTAGCGTGTCTAGGTGAATATGGCCTTCAAGGCCTTAGTTTTGGAATCACTAGGCAGCCGCTATAAAGTTATGCATCTCATGTAGAAGGCGCTATTCCGGACGGCACCTACCATCTCATCCCCGCCGACGGTGAAGGCACCCCGGAGAACGGTGCCGGCGAAGGAACAAACGACCCGGAGGCTAACCCCCAGCTAGAGCAAGAAGGCAAGCCCCGGAGCATAACCTAACCTTTAAAATTTATACATCTATGAATTCTCTATGCTTGTGCATTTACGTTTCAAGGAGTTGATTGAATACCTTAGCTGCACATTTCTAGTACCTATGACTTGCAACACTAGTATGAAAGGATCGATAGGGCAATGCTTTAGGTCCGTTACAAGTCGAGTGATTTCCTGTCACTCGCGAGACATAGGAGTTGCTTGTCTTTACTTATGTTGGAATCATAAGGATTGACGGGCGGGATGGAAGATGTAGATCTCCCATCCGTGTATGATAATGGATTTAAGGTCGAAACGTGTGGTTGAGTGTGTCAAGTTTTTGAACGTACCACATGCATGCCGATATATGGGAATCGGTAAGCCCGGTACCAGATTGAAGCAGCTAGGGCCGATAGCCATCTCTCCTTGGAAACTTTTGTTTCCCCTGCCGTACACTTGTGGATATATGCGTGAGACTGTGAGTGAAGCAGTAAACCTCTATCCTAAGGAAGGTGGATTCGGATCCGAATTGTGGATCGATGGGAAAGGTTGGGAAGTGCTTGTACCTTTTATAGCAAGCATTATCCGTGTGTGTTGGGTTTCCCCTGGCCAGGTAGCAAAATTCGGTTCGAACTGTCCGCTTCTCGCGGTTAATGAGACTGCTTGACCGCCTTGCTGCATTGAGTAACAAGTGGAACTATGAGATTGATGAACTTGTTGTATGAAATAAATTGTATTGCGCCACTTGTATGATTAGACAGGATGCTAATCTAGAATGGTTAAATCTACTAGAATATGATGCTAAAACGTGAAAGCAAGGACCTACTCTTAGTTGCTTTTTGGCAAACAAACCCACCAGCCAAAAGCCTCTCATGTCTAGATGTCGGTGATGTAGTTTTCACCCGACGGGTAAGCCTTGCTGAGTATTAGTATACTCAGCCTTGCTTGTGACTTTTATTTACAGGTGCAATGTTGGATGCAGCAGTCGATACCATGACTTGGCCTACCCAGGTTCCCCCTGGATGGCACATCGAATGGGTTCCGTCCTCTGCTGAGGATCGGGAGGAGTAGCACCGTGGCAGGCTTCGGCATGGTGTTGCTTGTATCGTCGTTAGTTTGTCTTTCCGCTGCGATGAACTTTTTATTTCCGCTGCTTGAACCTGATACTCTGATTTAAATTTCGAACTTAGTTTGTAATAACTTGAGATACCATTTATGTATGTTAATTTGTGGAATGTTGTAATCTCTGGAACTCACCTTCGTGTGGGCGTGCTGTTGTTTCGATCGAGAAAAGTACGTGGTTAAATCGGGTTTAATCCGACGGCGCTCCAGCTTATTCCGGATTAAGTGCCTGACTACTTGATTAGTGGTACCGAGGTACTTAACTTGGAATAATTTCGGAGTGGTCCGCCACAGCTGGCATCAGAGCCGAAACAGCGCACCGGAGAGAGCAACAAACCCTAAATAAACATTTTTGAATAAAATTTGCCAACTCGTACTTCCACCGCGCTTTGCGATGGAAGGTTATTTTTAGGGCCGCTAAGGATGTTACCTAGAGCGTGAAGCCTATGTGGGTTAAGGGATCACGATATGATAGGTGGCAAATAATATATTATACTGACTTCCAGCACATTTCATTCTGTCATTTACTTTACGCAATGGTGGGCGCAAGGTACGGCGATTGCTGTAACGTACCATGGCACTATATGAAAATATAGTGGCGGCACATAGTCAATACGCTGTGATGGCGTATGAAATTAGAATAGCATGGTGGGCGCAAGGTACGGCGATTGCTGTAACGTACCACGGCACTATATGAAAATATAGTGGCGGCACATAGTCAATACGCTGTGATGGCGTATGAAATTAGAATAGCATGGTGGGCGCAAGGTACGGCGATTGCTGTAGCGTACCACGGCATCATATGCAAATATGATGGCGGAACAAAGTCAATACGCTATCTCATGAGCGTATGAAATTGTTAATATGTTGCCTTGGTGACATATGAACATTGCCCGTTCAATGTTAAACGTTCGGGTGCCACCTCTATAGTGGGTGGTAATGCATGGAGACGCTTTCGTGAGTGCTGGCACGAAAGGTTGATTATATATGCTCTGGAATGGAATTTTCTGCAGGTACACTAAATACGATTCCGTATGTTGAACGGTTAGAAAAGTTCGGCTAGTTAATATAAGGAGAGACGGATATTGCCTAGCCACCGGCACTAACTTCGTAGGCCAAAAGATTATTGGCATGTGTGTTGGTGAGAACGAATAGGCCGCTCATGCATTGCTTTCACCGAAATGATATTGAACCTTAACACGTGACCAATTAAACCGCCGTCGAAATTTAAATCACAACCAAAACTCTGCCGAAACCAATCTGTTTGCACCATCAATTCGAAACTGAAAACGTTGTCAAACGAAAAAGTGTTCAACATGAAAGTTGTCATGAATGTTATGAAGTTTATGCTGTAGAAAATTCAACGAAAATGGTTCAGTAGAATTGGAGTTATGCTTAAAATGGTAACCCCCTGTCTGCTGGAAATTTCTGAGAACAGTGAGATAAAAATTGAATTTTTACACCATCTTAATGACAGTTTCTGCTCAAACCTCCAACATGAAACTTGTTTGGAATTACTTAAACAATGTCCTGGCTAAAGTTGGGAAATTTTGAGCTTGTGGATTTCGAGTTTTATAATTTTTACTACACTGTCCAGAATCTGTTTTGTTTTCTTTGGCGCTAACCGGTTCTCACCCATGCCCTTTTCTTTTTGGTTCAGAATGGACGCTCACGCTGACTTGGCCAGCTACCCCAATGATGTTTCCTTTTCCGACTGCCTAGGATGGGAAGGTTTCCCTAGCATTCTGTGGTCAGTTTTGCAGGCGCTCGACTACCCTACCCCGCCACAATATGAGAGAACCCTCATCCGAGACCGTGGTGTGACCCGTTCTCGTGTGCGTTTGGTGGTGTATCGCCATCCACCATGCCCTAGCTCCCCCACTTGGAGTGTGGAAGTTCATGGACACCACATGGAGACGACTTGTAAGCTAGCTGCCTTGAATGGCATTAGTTCTTTTTGTGCTCAGAACCAGGAATTGGTGGAGCACCAGTTGCTTGGGTTGTTTCCACCGACTCAGCCGGATGATCCCCATTGGATGAGACGCTATCTTAGCTCCCCTTTGAGGATGGCGGAAAATCCCGTCGCTGCAGCTGCACTGATGATGAGGTGGATCCGAGCTTACCACCGTTTACAGGGACTTCTAGGACGGTCGCAGAGCGAGATGCTCAACCTTGCTATGGACATGTCTGCCCGTGCCCGTGATATTGGGGTTGAGAGGACCTCATTGTCCATTGAGGTGAGCACCAGGGACGCCATGATTGCTGACTTGGAGAGGCAATTGAATGATCTCCACGTCGCGCACAACAACGTCCAAAATGAGCTAGCCCAAACAAGAGAAGAACTTGAGGAGGTACACGGTACCTTGGAGCATGCTAATGCCATGTTAGCCGCCCATGATGCTCAGCACCTTCTTGAGCAAGAGGGAGAGCATGGGGAAGGAGAGGCCCCCGTTTCCGACATGGATACCGAGGATGACATGCCGCCCCTTCCAGCTCCACCATCACCTATGGGCAGCGAGGCTACCGCTAACAACCTAGATGACTTTTAGAAGTGGTAGTAGTAAGATTACTCCTCCGCTTAGCCTAAATTTTGGCTTCATGTTGTAATAGGCTAGAGGGAGTTGAGCTTCCTTTTAAATCTTTTGGGGCAATGTAATTTAATGGTGTGGTTGTGTGATCCAAAACTTAATGGAGGTTGTAATGGCTGTGTAGAAAATATTCTGCAGCTAACATTGTTTTTATTATTGATGGGTTTTCCATTCATTTATGGGCTGTGATGTGAACTACAAAGATATTTGGAATTTGTCAAACGAAATGTTCACCAAATTTCAACCCCATTGGTTAAGCGAAATAAAAATGGCAACCAAAACACTACAGCTCGGCCTGCTGTAAAACAGCAAACGCAGAGAGCTAAAGATTGAATTTTTCGGCTTAGTTCCAGCCCGAATTTGATTCTGAGCCCAACATGAAAGTTGTAGAGCGTGAAATTTTCGAGCTACTGACCAAATTTGAGCATTTGACTTGCTTCCTGTTGGGAGATATGATTTTTCTTCCGAAATGTGTGTTGACATGTCATTCTTGCGCAGTAAACTTCAATATATTGTCACGTTCTATCTTGTCATCATTATGCAAGCTTATGAAATGTGGCTAATACAAGTACCTACTGCAGATGGCAATCACCCGCAGCGGTCATGACGCTAGTGGCTCCAATGCTAACCAGCAAGGGCCAGAGGGGCAGCAACAGCCGCCACCACCTCCGCCACCGCAGCAACCTCCGATGTGGCAGCAGTTGTATGCTACGCAAACAGAGATCCTACGGAACCTGCAGCATCAGCAACAAATGATGCAACAGCAGATGCTACAGCAGGGAGGTCAACGGGCCCCTCAGCCTCAAGTAGCCCGGTATGAGGATTTTCTGGCTACCCACCCGCCGATATTCTCAAGAGCCGATGAGCCCCTGGAGGCCGATACGTGGGTTCGAGCCATCGAGTCCAAGTTCACTATCTTGGCCACGCCTTGCACTTCCAACCGCAAGGTAGTGTTCGCGGCGCAGCAGCTCCGCGGCCCAGCTCTCCTATGGTGGGAGAATTACCTGGCCCTGCAGCAAGAGGGTCATGTAGTTGAGTGGGATGAGTTCAAGACTGCGTTCAAGGCTCATCATATTCCTGCCGGCTTGGTAGAGCGAAGGTTAAATGAATTTCTGGCTCTGACCCAGGGTACCCGCACGGTGCTCCAATACGCCCAGGCCTTCAATGGTCTGTGCCCGTACGCGGGTCATCACGCTGATTCTGACGAGAAAAAGTTGGAGAGGTTCCGACGTGGCCTCAATACCAAGTTGAAAGCTCAATTGGCCACCACCCGTGCTGCCACATATGGCGATCTTGTGAACCTCGCCATCGCCCAAGAAGACGCCAACGTGGTGCACAAGGCGGAGAAGAAGAGGAAAGCTTCCGCTGGACCCTCGAGCGCGCAGCCGCAGAGATTCCGCTTGGTTCCCCCGGCTGCACCTCAAGGACAGTCTAGGACACCTCAGGGAGGTGGATGGGTTGCTAGGCCACCACAGCCTAATGCGCCCCGTTTCCCTCCACCGCCGCAGCAACAACCGGCGTCAAGGCAGAGCGCACAACAGCCAGCTCGCCCTGGAGCCGGCTATCAGTGCTTCAAGTGTGGCAGTAACAATCACTTTATCAAGGACTGCCCGCAGAACAAGCAACAAAACCAGCGCCCAGGGAATCAGCAAAACAAGGGCAAACAGCAGCAGCGTGTGCAAGTCCGACAAGGAAGGCTTAACTACACCACCTTGGCCGACCTACCTGAGGGAGCCCCAGACATGACTGGTATCTTCCCTATACACACTCAACCTGCTGTGATATTGTTCGATTCCGGGGCAACACATAGTTTTATAAGCACAAGATTTCATGTGAAATGTGGGTTAAAATCTTACCATACCAAATCATCGTACGTGATATCAACTACGGGAGGTAAAATAGCATCCAACCAAGTCTTCCGAAGAGTTCCAATCAGGCTGGGAAGTAAAATATTTCCTACTGATTTAATTCTGCTTGGTATGGAGGGCATTGACATTGTGTTGGGAGCCAATTGGATGACTCAACATAAGGTTGTGCTAGATGTTGCGGAACGAGTTGTTGAAATAAACTCGCCTACGCATGGCCCTAGTGTGCTATATCTGCCACGACGAAGTTGTGTCAATGCTTGTGCTTATACAATGGTAGAAACCCAACTAAAGGACATTCCGGTGGTATGTGAGTATGCCGATGTTTTTCCGGATGACTTACATGGGATGCCGCCGGATAGGGACATTGAATTTGTGATTGAACTCCAACCTGGCACGGCACCTATATCAAAGAGACCATATAGAATGCCACCCAATGAATTGGCCGAATTAAAAATTCAACTCCAAGAACTGCTAGACAAGGTTTTCATACGCCCAAGTGTGTCACCTTGGGGATGTCCCGCCCTCTTTGTGAAGAAGAAGGACCATTCTTTGAGGTTGTGTATCGATTACCGGCCTCTCAATGCGGTGACTATTAAAAACAAGTACCCACTCCCCCGTATTGATGTCCTGTTTGACCAACTAGCTGGCGCCAGAGTGTTCTCCAAGATTGACCTTCGCTCTGGCTACCATCAAATAAAAATCAGACCTTGTGACATTCCAAAGACTGCCTTTTCTACACGTTACGGACTTTATGAATTCTTGGTCATGTCTTTTGGACTCACCAATGCCCCAGCCTACTTCATGTATCTCATGAATTCGATTTTCATGTCAGAACTAGACAAGTTCGTGGTGGTTTTCATTGACGACATTCTAATATATTCTAAGAATAAGGAAGAGCATGCCGAGCACCTTCGCATTGTTCTTCAGAGGTTGAGAGACCATCAGCTCTATGCCAAGTTCTCAAAATGTGAATTCTGGCTAGAGAGCGTAAAATTCTTAGGTCACACGGTTTCCAAGGATGGTATATCCGTAGATCCAACCAAAGTGCAAGAGGTGCTAGACTGGCAACCACCTACCTCTGTCCACGAGATTCGGAGTTTTCTGGGTTTAGCCGGTTATTATCGCTGTTTTATTCCGGATTTCTCTTGGATTGCGAAACCCATGACCGAACTCTTAAAGAAGGGAGTCAAATTTGAGTGGAATGACAAATGTGATGAAGCTTTCCATACTTTGAGAAAACATTTGACTTCAGCCCCAGTTTTAGCTCAACCCGATTGCACCAAGCCCTATGATGTCTATTGCGATGCATCAGGCACCGGACTTGGCTGTGTCCTCATGCAAGAGAACCGAGTCATTGCTTATGCTTCTCGAGCACTTCGGCCTCATGAGCAAAACTACCCCACGCATGATCTTGAGTTAGCAGCGGTTATTCATGCCCTCAAGATGTGGAGACACTACCTGATGGGTGTTCCATGCAACATATACACAGACCACAAGAGCCTCAAATATGTCTTCACTCAGGCACATTTGAATATGAGGCAGCGAAGATGGTTAGAGTTAGCAAAGGACTATGACCTTAATGTGCATTATCACCCCGGCAAGGCAAATGTGGTTGCGGATGCACTAAGCCGCAAGGCTCATTGTCATTGTCTTTCCGTGGAGTCCTACGCTGACACCTTGTGCCATGAAATGGCAAAGCTCAACTTAGAGATTGTTTCACACGGGTACTTCAATCATATTTCAGTTGAACCAACCTTGCACGATCAGATTGTTGTAGCTCATTTAGTTGTAGCCCAATTAAATGACGCGAAGATTAAAATCCTTAAAAGGAAATTGTCAAAGGAGAAGGTGAAAGAAAAGTACAAGTGTTTCCAGTTAGATGGGCAGGGAGTGATGTGGTTTGGACATCGCATCGTGGTGCCCAAAAACACTGAACTCCGGAGGAAGATTATGGATGAAGCCCATCTCTCTAAATTTTCTATCCATCCCGGTAGCACCAAAATGTACCAAGATTTGAAACAAAACTTTTGGTGGACTCGGATGAAGCGAGAAATTGCCACGTATGTGTCGGAATGTGATACGTGTCAGCGGGTTAAGGCTAGCCACTTGAAGGTAGCAGACACGCTTCAACCTCTACCTATTCCCTCATGGAAGTGGGAAGATATAAGCATGGACTTCATTGTTGAACTTCCCAGAACCCCTCAGGGGCATGACTCCATTTGGGTAATTGTGGACCGCCTTACCAAGACCGCACATTTTATTCCGGTCAATACCATTTATACCGCTAAAAGATACGCTGAGATTTATTTGGAACGGATCGTTTGTCTACATGGGGTACCCAAGACGATAATTTCAGATCGTGGTACTCAGTTCATAGCACGCTTTTGGGAACAATTGCAACTATCCCTAGGCACAAAACTGATCCGTAGTTCAGCATATCACCCTCAGACCGATGGGCAGACAGAAAGAGTAAATCAAACACTTGAGGATATGTTTCGAGCTTGTGTTATCCATTATGGGAAGAATTGGAGAAATGTTTATCTCTGGCTGAATTCTGCTATAACAACAGCTACCAAGCGAGTCTTAAAATGGCACCTTTCGAAGCCTTATATGGTAGAAGATGTCGGACCCCGTTGTGTTGGTCCCAGGCAGGCGAGAGATATACCTATGGCCCTGACCTTGTAAAGGAAGCGGAAGAAAAGGTTAGAATCATCCGTAAAAATTTAAGAACCGCCCAGTCACGGCAAAAGAGTTACTTTGATCAACGGCGGAAGCCACTTCGATTTGAAGTCGGCGACCACGTGTATCTCAAGGTCTCCCCGACCAAGGGTGTGCAAAGATTTGGGTTAAAAGGAAAACCTGCACCTCGTTACATCGGCCCATATGAAATTACTCAACAATGTGGACCGGTAGCCTACCGTGTGAAGCTTCCCGAGAAGCTCGCAGCTGTGCACGACGTATTCCACGTTTCCCAACTCAAGAGGTGTCTTCGTGTTCCGACCGAAGTTATTGAACAAGAAGAACTCTCGGTTGAACCGGATCTCTCTTATGATGAGCATCCCGTTAAAATCCTCGATGAGAAAGAGAGACAAACACGAAGGAAAGGAATTAAAATGTACAAAATTCAGTGGAGTCATCACTCCAAAGATGAAGCCACGTGGGAAACCGAAGACTATCTTAAGAAGAATTTCCCCGACATCCTTTCGTAAGCCGAAGGTACTTTCCCCACCTTATTCCTAAGTTTAATCGAATCTCGGGATGAGATTCCTTTTAAGGGGGGTAGGCTGTGACATCTCTAATGTAAAAAATGAAGAAAACACCTTTAAACAGGTTGAAAAGGGGAAAAGCGATGTTGGAATTCAAAAATTCATCAAAATTCAAATTTAAATTCAAAAACAAAGGTTGTTGACACCCAACTGAAAAATCAAGAATTTTGTACTAAACTTGAAAATCTCCAAAAATAAAAGTTGTTTGTCATCACAAATAAGGCCTAGTCACTGTTTGCAACTTTTGAAAATTTTGCAGTTTAGCCCCTCAAAAACTCGAAAAACCAATCTGAACACCTTTTTGAATTTGGGTTGTTTGAGCTCGAAAGATTTGAAATTTCAGGTTCACCCCAAAAAAAAAGTTGTGTCCCACCACTCAAATTCCAACTTTTATTTTTACACTTTTTCAAGTTCAGTTCATATTTTTGGAGAAAATTTAAAAGGGGCAAAGGAGCTCCACGGGCGCCCAACAGTGGCCCTGGCGCGCCCCTGCTCCGGCCGGGCGTCGGCCGCCACGTGGCCGGCGAGCGGCGGAGGCCGCGCCGAGCTGGCCAAGCCGCGGCGTCGGGTGGCCCTTGTCCTCGAGCGCTTGTCCGAGCTGTCCGCGCCGTCACATCGCCGCTCGTCCGCTCGCCTTGCCTCGCGCCGCGCGAGCGCCATCATGGCGGTCGGAGCGCCGCCGTGGCCGCGCGCGCGCGTCGCGCTGAGCTGCCTCGCGCTAGATTCCGTCCCGCTCCACGCCAAGGACCCTGTAGAAGATCTTCCACTCCCTCACACGACGATCTTCGACGCCCAATCCCGAGTGCGCGCTCTGCCCGAGCTCGCCGCGCCATCAATGGCGACCGCGACAGCCCGCGCTCGCGCACACACGCCACCGAGGCACCTCGGTGCTCGCTAACGCACCCAAACCCTTCCCCGAGCACCTTCATTCCTTCCCTCAGCTAGCACCCAGCCCTTCTCCCTCTCCTCGCGCCTCGCTCCGTCGTCTTCAACCTCGCGCCGCACGGACCGAGCCGAGCTTCGAGACGAAATTCGCCCTACACTCTCCACCATTTCCAAATTCCTCGCGCACGAAGCTAGACCCCTTCACTAGCCTCCCATTCCCCCACTCCTCTCGAGCTATCATCGCTTCTCCGGCGAGAAATCAAGATTTCCCCCAAATCTCCATTTTTCGGCCGCCGGAGCACCCTCACGTCGAGACCCTACGCCGAGCCATCCCCGAAGTAAACCGAGCACGCCAACAGCTTCCCCGAGCTCCACTGGTGCTCTAGGACCCCTTCAACCTCGGAGAACGCCACCGACCTCACCGGCGTAGAAGCCGCGGCGGCCGCACCGCCACTGCATCGCCGCCGGCCATCTTCCGAGCTTCCTCCGGCCTCCCAACCGCCACCAATCGACTCGTGGTGAGCCCCTGGTTCTTTTCCCCCACTTCCCCGACCCTAGCTCGCCGTCGTTTGGCCGGCGCAACTCCGGCGACGAGCCAAGGACCCAAGTTCATCGTCTTCGTTTTTCTAGGGTCCTCTGCGCAAAAGTTAGGGACTGGTTTGAGGAGTTTTGAAAGTTCTAGGGTCTCCAGCGTAAAAAGATTCTTAAACCTAGATCTATTTTTCCCGAATCTTGTAAAATCCACTAAAAATCGTACAAAAATCGGAAAAAATGCACAAAAATACTCCCTGGACTCGTGAGATTGTGAACTCCAATCTCATTTAAGCATGTATATACTTTTGGTGAACCATTTTTGAATTAAAATTCAAATTGTGAAATTAGAAACTTGTGCACCATTTCAAATCCAGAGCTCCGCTAGGGCTGAGCTTTGGATATGTTGTTTGTAGTGACTTTGGACACCTTGTGTCCAAAGGGGACATAAAATATGGATTGTAGCTTCAGTTATGAATTAAATTGTGTTTTCTGTCTTTTTGCAGTTCAGAAATTGTTAAAAATAATCCATGCAGCGAAAAATCACCATTTTTCTCCAGAGGCCTAAAAACTTGTTAGCACATCTGTTAAAAATGCAAAACTTAATGTTTGCTCTGTTTAGATTAGCAAATAAATAGATATGTGTTTTTGATAGAAATTTATTGAGGACTGACCAAGGGTTATTTTGAGCCACCACTTGGCCAGAGCCCTCCTTGCACTTATGACTAGCTCTGGTAGGAAAATTTCCTGATTTGGATGTATTTTCGATTTTATATGAATTTATTTCATTTCTGCAGGCAGCAGTTTGAACTATTTTTAATAAATTCTGTATAGCTCAGATTTAGCTAAATTTTGGAGTGAGCCTAACTCTTATAGTCCATTAGCTGTCATAAAGTTTATAGATAAAAAGGATGAACAGAAACTGAGAAACAAAAATGAGAAGAAGTTAAGATGGAAATTGAGTTATATAAAAGAATAGAGCTTTTTGATAATTAATTAAAATAAAACATGGAAAGGTTTAAAATTCCAGAACAGCACCCTATCTTCAAAATAATAAATGGAAATTCTTTTATATATGTACACAATCACCATCAAAGATGCGTAAAAATTTTTCTACACCCCTCCTCTAACTTTATGAAGAAGAGAGTAGTACTTTAGCGTGTCTAGGTGAATATGGCCTTCAAGGCCTTAGTTTTGGAATCACTAGGCAGCCGCTATAAAGTTATGCATCTCATGTAGAAGGCGCTATTCCGGACGGCACCTACCATCTCATCCCCGCCGACGGTGAAGGCACCCCGGAGAACGGTGCCGGCGAAGGAACAAACGACCCGGAGGCTAACCCCCAGCTAGAGCAAGAAGGCAAGCCCCGGAGCATAACCTAACCTTTAAAATTTATACATCTATGAATTCTCTATGCTTGTGCATTTACGTTTCAAGGAGTTGATTGAATACCTTAGCTGCACATTTCTAGTACCTATGACTTGCAACACTAGTATGAAAGGATCGATAGGGCAATGCTTTAGGTCCGTTACAAGTCGAGTGATTTCCTGTCACTCGCGAGACATAGGAGTTGCTTGTCTTTACTTATGTTGGAATCATAAGGATTGACGGGCGGGATGGAAGATGTAGATCTCCCATCCGTGTATGATAATGGATTTAAGGTCGAAACGTGTGGTTGAGTGTGTCAAGTTTTTGAACGTACCACATGCATGCCGATATATGGGAATCGGTAAGCCCGGTACCAGATTGAAGCAGCTAGGGCCGATAGCCATCTCTCCTTGGAAACTTTTGTTTCCCCTGTCGTACACTTGTGGATATATGCGTGAGACTGTGAGTGAAGCAGTAAACCTCTATCCTAAGGAAGGTGGATTCGGATCCGAATTGTGAATCGATGGGAAAGGTTGGGAAGTGCTTGTACCTTTTATAGCAAGCATTATCCGTGTGTGTTGGGTTTCCCCTGGCCAGGTAGCAAAATTCGGTTCGAACTGTCCGCTTCTCGCGGTTAATGAGACTGCTTGACCGCCTTGCTGCATTGAGTAACAAGTGGAACTATGAGATTGATGAACTTGTTGTATGAAATAAATTGTATTGCGCCACTTGTATGATTAGACAGGATGCTAATCTAGAATGGTTAAATCTACTAGAATATGATGCTAAAACATGAAAGCAAGGACCTACTCTTAGTTGTTTTTTGGCAAACAAACCCACCAGCCAAAAGCCTCTCATGTCTAGCTGTCGGTGATGTAGTTTTCACCCGACGGGTAAGCCTTGTTGAGTATTAGTATACTCAGCCTTGCTTGTGACTTTTATTTACAGGTGCAATGTTGGATGCAGCAGTCGATACCATGACTTGGCCTACCCAGGTTCCCCCTAGATGGCACATCAAATGGGTTCCGTCCTCTGCCGAGGATCGGGAGGAGTAGCACCGTGGCAGGCTTCGGCATGGTGTTACTTGTATCGTCGTTAGTTTGTCTTTCCGCTGCGATGAACTTTTTATTTCCGCTGCTTGAACCTGATACTCTGATTTAAATTTCGAACTTGGTTTGTAATAACTTGAGATACCATTTATGTATGTTAATTTGTGGAATGTTGTAATCTCTGGAACTCACCTTCGTGTGTGCGTGCTGTTGTTTCGATCGAGAAAAGTACGTGGTTAAATCGGGTTTAATCCGACGGCGCTCCAGACCTGACTACTTGATTAGTGGTCCCGAGGTACTGAATTTGGAATAATTTCGGAGTGGTCCGCCACAAAGATACACTCTTAGTGAGATAATCTTCAACGTACGTACCCGATATATTACATGGAATGTGATATGCGATCTACACTCCCTAAAGTGACTATCCGTACCACCAATTAATATTGTTTTTCCAAATTGAGGTCCACACTACTAGCAAGTTCACACTTGTTTTTTCAAAATATTTTGCATTTAATTGCCATGATGATTTTTGATTTGCACTCCATGCAAATTAATCAAATCTATGGTTATAACACATGTGAGTGGAGTCTATGGCACCAATTGCTATGCCAAGCCATGCCTATAGCAACGAGTTTCTCGTCCACTATTATGGGGTCTACGCTCTTTACGCGACTACCTTTTCATGTGTTAATATAGAGTCTATATCTTAGTGGTGAATATCAGCCACTCTTGATAATAGCAGCGAATTTATTCGCCTATCCAATATGAGGGCCATACACCATATGTACATTAACTTATTAAAGCTAAGGAATTTTACGGATATTAGTTCAAGACACATCTTGAATTTACAAGGACAATTTTTAGGCATTTACTTTGCTTAAATCAATAGTAGAAAATAGTGCAATAAATTTTGGTGATATACTATTCACACAAGAATAGAGTATATAAATTAGCAGCGACTTTGTCGCCAATTAACTATAAAAGGTCCATTTATAATCAAATATCACTTTAATTAAAGGGTTGCACATCAATATTTTCATGCTAAATAATTTACTTTTATAGTGAATTAATTAAATACATGATCCAGTCATGTAGGACATAGGCTAATGTTTCCTGGAATTTTATTTTATTTCTCCTTTGAACTTAATTTGAATGGGATTAATTCTCAATATGGACACTAGATATCAACAATATCATTTGGGGATTATGGCACCTTGCCACCATGTATCTACCATAACCAAAGTGTCTATCCCATTCGTGACAGTACCACACATGCACTTAGTGCATCTCCTCCGCTTAGATTTGTAAATATTGAGTATCCAAAGGAGAAGATCCATTCAATATTTGCACCTTTATATAAAGTTATCAACAAATAGGAAATTTCCAAACATATAAGGTTGTTCGCTCAATCATTTATTCAGAGTTCATGTCTATGGAAATTTACAGATAATAGATCTTGTGACAAAAATAGCATTGTACAAAGATGGTCATAATGACAAATTTTACATTTGTCCAAAAGTGTGGTTGCATTACTATACATATAAATGCCAAACTAAATCAAGTATTTGGCAAAATGATTCCTTCATTCATTGAAGGCAAGCGAGTTCAAGGGAATCAAGTTGAATCTCACTTCAACAAATGAGACTCCAATAGTCTTTGTATTATCCATGGAAAAACCATTAGCGCAATTTGTACTATACCACATTTAGTACATCATCCATCAATAATACCACACATGGTATTTATGATTTATATAGATTAAAATTTACATTGAATTTTATCATACTCTATATAAATAATTATATGGGATCTAACTAGATAGAAAAGGATTTTTTTTAATGGACCATATTACAACTAACAAAATTATGGGAGATTATGCACTCCTTGTGAGTATTAATGAATCATCATAGATGCACTCATGTATCTAAATCTTACAAAATACTGAATATGTTTATAATATCCATTTGTATGGTTTTACACTAAAACCAATTACCGAGAGTAGTGGTGAAATATCAGCACTCAACTCGATACAATGGACAAATCCTTTCATATCATGTGGGATGTATTACACATACATCAATCTCATATCAATATATTTCATGTTGCGTACTAAATAATTTTTCAATCTTGATCACAAAAAGACTAGACATGATAACCCTATTCACTTAAGCATACATGTGATTAGAAAAATTATTATCAATTTTGTTGGTACATTCCCAAAAATACTCAAATTTTATGTGCACTACATGCACCAGATGGGAATTGATTTTACAGGTCCTCTTACCTTAAAATCTTTAAAAATAAAGAGCCACAATACTATTTTTTGAACATATTCAAGAAATATGGCCTTATTTTTAACCATTATTTGGAATAAAGTACTATATAATGCTTATTGTAGCATCCATAAAACAATCCCGCATGTGATCCATACTGATCATAAGGCGTCACATAAGTTTATCAAGTTTGCGCTCAAAATTTTTTAAAGCAAAATATCCTGGACGTAGGATCAAAACCATTTATATGGAATTACTTGATTTGGGAACTAAGTACATACTTCCATACAAATAATGGTATAATTACATACCTTATCAAAATTAATCATGCATGACCAACAAAATAGAATTGCATGTACCAATATTTACTTGGTACCATGCGGACTTACACACCACATTATTATTTTAAATTCATCTGGCTGCAATCATACGGCTCCTCCATTGCAGTGAGTACGTGGAATTTGGCCTTAGCCAATATTTCCCATCTGCGTTCGGATATGATATGCATATACCGATATCACCACCTCAACATACATCCATGGGCATAGAGGATCTATATATACAAGATATTTATCCGTCATTCATAAAATATCTTAGATCACTCATGAAAGGGATTCATTCTCATGCCCGTATGCTTGACAACACTATGAGGAATAATTCTAGACATTAGGGGGATATATTAATACCAGAAATCACAAAAGAATGCTATACGCACTTCTATCCTCATATCCACATACGTACAAAGAATATCTTGACTGACAATCAGAACATCTTACATTTGCAATACATTAGCAAATAACCTGCCAAATGCATTTACTCATCTAAAGTGTCGTCAAATATAAGTGTGCCAGAAAGAGTGAAAATCCTAGCAATTTCACTCAACTCCCAAGTCAAAATAAGAGGGGGAGAAGTATGGCCACAATCTAGGACTACAACTTATTTCAAGCATCCGCGGAATAGGGGGAGACATCGGTCCTCCAAGATAGTAAATGCTAATCAACATCATGCATGTTGTCAGACACTTTATGGATATATAAATCTGAAGCCTATGAATCATTAGAATTCAAAAGCCCATTAGAATTCAAAAGCCCAGTATATGTGCACATAAATTTAGGCACTGGGTCAATGGAACACCCTATTCTATGATCGTGGAAAATGGCATAGAATTCAAAAGGGTAAATTTTTCACCAGCTACAATTGGTTGTGATCAATCAATTAAAGACTACAAATATGTCGACATACACTCCTATTCAAAATTGTTATATACCTTCAACTGGATCCAGACCAAAAGTCCATGGCAGAGTGTAGAAACACTCAAATCGGTCAAATCAAAGGTAACAATTAAGGAGATCTGCTCTCGTTCGAAAATGAGAAGTGTCTACCTACATCTCATAATTCTTTATTAAAAGAAATAAGGTGGTGAGACAGCGAGAGCTTGTAGCACATGGTTTCACGCAGAGACCGAGCAACATACCCGAATGGTATGTGTGAAAATATTGTTCCCATATTTAATTATTGGCAGATAAATTGAATTTGATAGTTTGGATTTATAAGTCCATAAGGGACTTTGTATGCAAAATCTAAACGAAAAATCGCAACATATATTGTGTAAAAGTTAATTCATGACTTAGAATGGTCAAGTTGATTGTGGTACAACTGACCATATGAGTATCTTCCATAAAAGGATTACTCTAACAACTACGATTGCATATGTGTGTTAACAAATAATCTCCAAATTAGATTGTTATATCATCTCAACACACAAACAAGCAAGCAATCATTTTATGACGGAATTTGAGATGATTTTTTTGGGTAAAACCAAACTAAGCTTAAGTCTTCAACTTAAGTATATACATCAGTTTATATAAATATACAATTGATATTGTACACTAGTGTTCTATCATTCCCTAAAAACAAAAATGGATCAGTGTCCATTTAGACCGTGGGATGACAAACTTAGTGCTAACAAAGCGCTTATGTATTCTACAAATTGCAGTAGGCCTAATACTGCATTTGTAGATACTTTGCTAGCTCAAATTAGCGCAACTCCAACAATACCTTATTGGTGGGAGTCCAATTGGATCTCCAATAGATATCTAAATGGCACAAAGACTTGATTTATTATTATAAAATTAGAACACAACCAAAGTGGGATATCACGATACTGGCTAACTAATCCCTATACCAGAACATAAACTGATATCAACATAATAATGTTTTCATATGAATCATCAAAGTATATTCTAATGAAAGACTTTAACTTATCATTCTGAAGCATCACATGAGTATATAAGACTTCAATGAATGATTAACTATGACTGAATCATTAAACATTATCTATATATGATAGTGTGGCTTGTATTGCTTAGATGAAATCAGGTTATATATGAGCAATATCACTAGCATATTGCCTAATTTATTCTCATATATTACAAATAAAATGAGAATATAAATATCTTGCAAGCATTCTTACAAAAGTTCTTACCTACTATGATAGGTATGTGACAACTCAAATTTTGCAAGGTTCAGGGGGAGACTCTTTCTCTGAATTGTGAACCTATCCTATCATAATATTGTACTCTTTTTCCTTAATGAGTTTTTCCTCACAAGGTTTCTCATAAAAGGTTTTAGTGAGGCAATATCAATACAAGAATATATGTCATATCTCTAATTTTCCCCACTGGGGTTTTTGAAGAGGTAATCGAGACATATCATATGTCATATCTTCTGTTTTCCCCACAGGGGATTTAAGGAGGCATCCAAGACATTATATCTCCTCATATTTTTCCCATTGGGTTTTGGGGGAGATTATTCAAATATGATCCACAAATCATACTATTGATCTCCAAACTTGTTTATGAGCTTTCCTTTCAAGGTTTTTCTCATAAGTTTGTGATAAGACAATAACACATATGCTACGTTTTCTCCTTATATTTTTTCCACTGGGTTTTCAAGGAGTTTTAATAGCATATGACTATACAATGTTGTTTTCTCCTCAAATTTTTCCCACAGGGTTTTTGGAGGAGTTTTTCACAACATACTACACGATGGTTTCTCCTCAATTTTTCCTACAAGGTTTTCGATGAGTTTTTCCCATATTTTTTGGATGAACATCAAGAGGACATTAAAGGATTACATGAAGAATACACTACTAATTGCTCAAGGGGGAGTGTTAAGATTACATTTAATGGTGTGATCAATTAGTCATTAATCATAGATTAGTTAAGTGTATTAGGTAGTTAATCCCATCATTAGTGTTGTCTAATGAAGGGTTACTGTAGCACCCATTCGGAAGGGGCATGTCCCTCCCGAATTGACACCTGCTCACGAGCAGACACCTGTACAAACCGAACAGCCATGTCGGAGGGGTTGCGTCCCTTCCGAACAGGCATGAATCATACCCCTTCGTGGGGTATAAATATGTAATCCCATTCTTCAATCAATACAACAGAGAATCATTCATTCAATCATACTTTCATTTAAATTTACTTCTAACAAAAATCACACATTCTGAGGTGAGGTAACATTCTATATTTGGTAAGCAATTTTAAAGTGAAAATTAGTCCTGGTGCCGATCAACAAAATGAAGTTTTCAAATGTAATATCACTCCTAGACAAGCTTTTTAATCTCATATAAAATATGGTCACATTTGATCTTATGTTTCGCATAGATGTAGTGCATTTGTGAACTAATGAATTTGTTAGAATATTTAAAGATAATCAAACTTTTTTTTTAGAGAACTTCCCGTACATTTAATGCATTTTCACCCATTGACTGGTTAGTATTTCTATTTCCTTTTTTTGAACTGAGTATTTTATTTCTATTTCCTGGTGGAGTGTAATAAAGCAGTGCGCTACCCAAACTATTTTGTAGGACCGATGATTGACTCTCCAAGTCAAAGTAACCTACGCTGCCCCCAGTAAGCTGACTGCTTCGACAAAATAAGCTGAAAAAAGACTCGCCACCAAACCTTTCTTTTTGTGACTTTTCTCCACCATAGCTTTTCATTTCTTAAAAATGTTCCCTAAAACCTTTCTAGAAAATATTTCACAAAACTTTTTAGAAAACCTTTCTCCCCTATTTACTTTATGAAGATATTCATTTGAAAAATGAGAAATAATTTTATAATTGATTTTTCTAAAAGTCTTCTGAGTAGTATCGTGTGAAAGGACAGAAGCAGCACGAGTCTCCGCGCGCGCTCCCCGCTCCGGCGCTCCCCAGCCCGAAAGCCCGAAGGGGCCGGGCCCAGGCCAAGGCAAAACCCGATACCCATTCGGCATCGTCCTCACCTCACTCCCCTCCAGCTCGCTCGCTCGCTCGTGTTCCCACCTCGGCAGATCTCGCGCCCACGCCGCGATGGGCTCCGCGCACTCCTCCCACTCGTCCGTCTCCACCGCCGGCGGCGAGGACGACGACGAAGACGAGGAGCCCTCCGCCGCGGAAGTCCCCTCCTCCGCCGGCCCGCCGGCACCGCCGCGGCCCGCGCTCGCGCCGGCGCCCGTGCGCGTGCCCCCGGCGGCGTCCGCGTCCAAGGTGCTGGAGCAGGAGCCGGAGGTACTGCCGTGCCTCGCCGCGGACTCGCCGCTCTCGCCGCAGCCCTCGGCCGCGGGCACCCCGCGCCTGCTCGCCGGCCCGGGCATCAAGGTCTGGGACCCCTGCCACGTCCTCCTCCCGCCACCGCCGCCGCCGACGCACCCGGAGAGGCAAGGCGACGCCGCGGCGGTGGAGGTGTTGGTGGTCAGCCACGGGGAGTGCGCAGCCGCGATGCGCCCGGACCTCATCGGTGGCCGGTGGCCCGCCGCGGCGCTCACGGCGCGCGGGGAGCGCCAGGCGCGCGCGCTCGCCGTGTTCCTGCGCTCCCGCGGCTCGAGGCTCGCCGCCGCGTTCGCGTCCCCGCTCGACCGGGCACGCGCCACAGCTGCCCTCATCTGCCGGGTGAGCATTACTTGCCCCTCCTCCTGATAGCAGTAGCACATTGGGTTGCTACTAATGTGCTCTTGTCTTGGAATGCACCTGAATTGATCTGGAAGGCTTGTAGATTTTACAATGCAAGGACAAATTATGTGAAACAATGTAAACAATTTTATTCTTTTAGCTTGTGTATTTTACGTTTTGAATGCTGCTCGTTGGTCTTGCCTTGGAGTTTTCTTAAGTGGGCTAAAAGGACAACCATATCAAAGGATGGCAATCTCCTGAGCTAGAATTTAACATTGATGTGTCCTGTGTTTGTTCCTGGAAACATGCCTGAATCAGTCATAAGAATACATTGATGTAGCCCTTTGCCATATGGGCTGGTAGATATGCATAATCTTTTGTTCATGCCTGTTATGGAAGGGCTGCTGAATGTAGTTCCACATAGTATTCAATGGTGTCCTTTTGAGATACAACCACTCATCTTTGGCACTTATAATGCATGCTTCTTTGTCCGCAATTCATAACTGGTGGCGTAGGTGCTTATGTGATTTTTTTTTGTGTGAAGCAGTTATGGAATCATACCCATTAGTTTATGTCGTTCATAGTTGCTTAAATAGCAAGATAATGGTACCGGTAACTTTGAGAGTCTGCCATGTTGCTTTGTTTGAAGTTGTATCATGTGTTATAATCTTGTCATGTAAAATTGTTTTCATGGCAAGATCAGAACTCTTGGCAAATTTTTCCACTGAGCTAGTGGTATAGCCAACTTGGTATCCTTGTGTGCCTAGGCACACCTATAGTTTTCAATTTTTAGATGAGATTACCTTAGCATTTGGGACAAATTTTACGTGGTCTACCTTTCTCATGCACTGAGCTGTGGTGAACTAATGCTGTTATATGTTATCTTAAGACCGATAAATTCTGTGCCCCCTTGTTACAGAAGTAGAGTAGCAACTAAACCTGGATCTCATATTGTTGATCTTTAGCTTGGAGCTCTAAATAGTACAATACAATATACACTTGTTTCAATACACAACACTTTCACATGGATCATCACTAGGGGAAACATCAATAGAAACGTATTTGAAGCGACAAGGAGGGAATCCCTTATTTTTTTACCTTATACATGATATTTGTCTGATGGAGTGGTTGTGCTTGCGTGTTACAGAGCAGGTTGCATCTCTCTGACACTAGCATAAATTAGACCTAGATGAGGAGCTTTGCACCTAACACATAGTAACCTGAAATGTATTGTTGCTAGCACAGCTTTTGAGGGTTTCCTGCTGCCTTTATGTATCTTAATGGCTTGTCTTCAAATAATAAAATTTATATGCTTTCAGCATGCAATCCTGCATTGGGATTAGTATTGTTTGATGCATCTTAGGATCACAGGCATGGCTACAGCAAAAGGAGGCACTCGACAAAAATGATTATCTAAACTGCATCAAATAATAATGCTATAAAAAATTTCTATATGTATAACTTGAATGCTTCTATGGGTTTTTTTTTTTTTTTGGTAAAAAGTAATACTGGTTAGGTATCAGGATGGTATAGCATTAGCTGCAAATCTACAACTGGACCTAGCTGAGGTGATTGTATGAGGTTTGCTGCTGAGTATTTTGTTCTTGGAGAGCGGATTTCTGCTTGTGCATTCCTGTTTATTTGTGCATGTGAAACCTTTACTCTTGGACTTTGTTTTCGGAGATTGCCTCTTCTTAGTTCTTACCATGGTACTAAAATTCATTAAAGAATGATCCTTTGGGAAATGGGATTTTGAATTAAAGGCCATACAGTGTATGTTTATGACAGGATGTATTGCTCTTAAGCAATGAGTTTTTCTTAATTATCAAAACCACATACTTGTTCTTTAGTATTGTATTCCATTATTTCAGAGGCCCACAGCCACCTGGGTTAGCTCTACTGGGAATTGTTGTGCAAGCCATTATACTTAAAATACTACCAATTTTGGGACAGTACACTTAAAGATTCATGAGGATTTCTATCATCTAGCAGTATCTTTCTGTTACATATTACATTGAGCAACTTACCTGGGTTCTTGACAATTAATTGGAACTAAATAAATTAAAAATTCACTACTTCTATAACTTTTTTTTTTGTCTGAGTCTTTTGCCTCTAAATTTGATTGAAACTGTACCATAGATTTGTAGAATAGATGCTACCTTATACCTTAAAATAGTATTCCTCAAATGCAGACATGCTGAAGTTGTAAATCGGACTCTATGATGTGTAGCTGTTTTGCCTCAAAGTTGTTCGAAAACATCAGATGCTGGTAATGTGGACCTCTTTAAACATCAGCACATTATTTTCTGACATGACTGAGATGTTATGCTATGTGTGGAATCTGTTGCTTGTTTCACGGTAAAATAAATCCATTATAATTTTGTGATGGTCAGTTGTTAGTTGTCTGATATTTTAATGCTATCTTGCATCCATGTTAGCATATCTTTTGAACTGTCAATGATTGTCACTTTCCTCAGTTAGCCTATAAGTTCCTTATGAGTCCTAAACCGCATTGCGTTTAATCTTGTGCTAGCACTTCTTTGGGTCTGGTTGTAAAGTGTGTTGTTTTTAGAAATGTCTCCACATCAGTAAATAAACACTTTCATAACATAGAACTCCGTTTAGTGCAGAATTGAACTGGCACTTCTACAGATTTTTTGTGCAAAACCATAGTAGATTTTAAGGAGCCTGTTATAATGTCATGCAAATTGCAGTTGCGTACTATTTCTGGAGAATACAACTTCTGCTCAGTTCTCCTCCGTAGACAACATTGGTTTCTATTTACTGTTATTTTGGTTGGTTTGCAGTTTGTAATATAGTTTTATGTTAATGTGCAGGAACTTGATTTTCCAGAAGAGCAGATCCAACTATCAGATGCTTTGACTGAGATGAGCCAAGGTCAGTGGGAGGGTTGCCCAAAATCGGAAATTTATAATCCGGAAATGATCAATCTGATGGAGAGCAGCCAACCTGATTTCTCAGCGCCATCTGGGGAGTCCCTCAGGCAGGTACAGTTTCGGATGATGGAATTCCTCAACCGGAATATCCTACGGCTACCAGAGAAGGTAGCTATGGGGGACACACTATCACGGCAAAATGAACCAAAGGGGTTCTCTCGGCAGAGCTCCAGCAATTCTGTCCAAGATGGTCCTCCTTGGGATCTTCTTTACAGGCTCAACCGACATAGTCTCCAAAGAAAGAAATCTGGGAAGAGCCGGCTCCAATTTGTCACTTCAGGGGACAACGATCCGGAGGATGACTTCTCCCCTAAAGGCATAGACCAGAGGCATCTCCATCACGAAGGAGGTTTAGAGAACTCTGTAACCACCTCCATCGCGATTTTCAGCCATGCGACCCCTATTCGTTGTCTGGTTGCGGGCCTGCTAGATTGCAATCCTATGATGTCACAAAGAATATGTATAGACGATTCCTCAGTTACGGTTCTTGAGCATTCGATGAGAACAGGGTGGCAAATAAAAAGGCTAAATGATACCGCGCATCTCAGGCTTCTCTAGATGCAAGATATCCGTGCTGTTGAGGAAGAAGGCAGCTGATGTATGTACCAGTTCAAGAATTTATCAGAGAACGTTCTGCAAATCAGACGCTGATGCCCCTTGCTGCTCGCATGTGCTATGTGGCCATCAACGTATTTCATTTGTATCTATTGCCATGTCACTACGCCAGGAGGAAGTGCTTGGCTTGTAACGGTGGTGTTGTATTTGTTGTTATTCTTTTCTTCTTTCTCTAAATTATTTCTCAAGTGTAATTTCCAGCTGAATCTATCCCCATTTTTTTGGGTGGGTGGTCGGAGGGGGCATATTTTCATGAACTTCTTTTTAGCTAAAGATTTCGCTAGTTTCAGATATTATGTATACTTAACGAAGGCGGTATGCAAATGCTCTTCACTGTGTCTGAATGGTTGGGATACTGTTAATGGAAGTGATAAGAGAAATTGCTACAGGCACTCATTAAGTCATTATTACCAAATACTCCCTTTGTCCCAGAATAGTTGTCATTCGCGCTTCTCGAGAAAAACAGCATCTTTCAACATTAACCAATTATATATAAAATGATATTAATATTTATAATACATAATTAGTATCACTAGATAGATATTTGAATCTAGTTTTTTATCAACTTTATTATAGATATAAATATTACACATATTCTTCCACAAATCGAGTCAAAGTTGAGAAAATAACACGTGCACGCATTCCATAACGTCATCTATTATGAGACGGAGGGAGTAGTATGAATGGTTGGGATACTGTATGCTGCACCTAATTTTCTCTTGTGTTGATCTATCCACACTCGTCATCTGCCTGTGATGCAATTCCATGTTTATACCCTCGTCATCTGCCTGTGATGAAATATACCCTGCACCCGACGAAGTACAACCGGTTTAGGAACTGTGCCTGTACACTAATGGTAATGAACTAATGAACCGATGGTAAATGTCGTTAAGTAATTAATGTACAATAAAACAAATGCCACATCTTTTATTTCTTTTCACCGTTACACAAATCCTTGTACCTTACTAAAGATGAACATGGAAATAAATGACACGAAAGATGAAATACAGTACAGCTGTGATATGGGTGGAAACAATACAGATGAAAAAAAAAAGAAAGAAAACAGAGACGATATGGGAATTGTAGCACACGCAGCTGCTGAAGGAGAAGCAGCTAGCAAATCGCCCAATCGATGGGAACATGGGTCGCAACAAAGTACTTAGTGACTCGAACGAAGGATGAACATGGCTGATGACTGAATGTGACATGGCACTAGTATAAAACCTGTCTATGGCTAAATTATTTGCCTTGCTCCAACTGCTGTTTCAACAGATTTGCAGGGGGGCAGGTGCCTCCCCCACCCACCCCTAATCAAGCTAGATTTGCACAAAAAAATCAAAACTTAATCAAATTTTAAATTTGATTACACTATTGACCCTCTAACATGAGAAAAATTGAGTTTCTAGCTCCACCCCTGACCGCTTTGCGGCTCTCGGGCCTAGATTGCGCTTTAATCACATCGAAGTTAAGCGAAAGTCTGTTGCGATGAAGGTGACAAGCAATCACGATGGCCATGGTCACGGGCACGGTCGCACGGAGCAACTCGACGGGGCACTCGCGATCTCGTGATAGGTAAAATGTCGAACTCCTTGATTCCAAAATATCGTTTCCTTTAAACTCATTATCTCCTATGGTATAATCCCTCGTTACCATCTCACTTGCAGGCAAGAGTTTCAACTAAATGACGTTCAAATCATTGTTTGATCCTTGCTGTGCAAAGCGACATTTGAATTGCAACTGTGAGGGTACCTAAAGGGTACCCTCCAGGGCTTAGAGTAGGTTTTGATTTTCTTTTTGTAAACACTCGTTAATACTGTCTATGTTGGCTCATTAGCCTGACATAGGGTCCACGGATAAGATTTTCCTAATAACCAGAATAGATATACTAGAAACCGAGGCGTGGTGTCGCCACGCCAACTTAGATTAAGACAGTGTTTAGTGCTTAGTATATGTACTCAAAATTGATAATAACTTAGATTAGGCCAGTGTTTAGCGCTTAGTATATGCACTCAAAACTAATAACAATATATGTTCCAACGACACAATAAGGTATATTTGCAAAGGATTGTTTTCTATTTTCATGTGGCTTATGTATTCATGGCTCATAGATCCACGTTATAGTAGGTAGTTATAGTCGTGTCAATGCTCGGTGGGCTGAGGTTGCATTGTAAAATCAAGTTAATCAACTATTTGTTGCATTCCATTCTATTTCTTTTATTAGGAAAGAATAGAGAATCAAGCATTATATCTGAATGTCAAGTATCAATAAGAAATAGAGAGTTGGATAATATCTGCATCACAAAACTCGATGAATAGTTATGTGTTGCTTGTCATGCTGTCACGATATGTTAAGTAAAGGAAAAATCCGTATATTCAGGTATGGAGCCTAGTCCTATGAGTTGATCAATTATTGGTCGTATTCCATTTTATATCTTTTATTAGAAAAAATAATGAATCAAGCATTATATCTAAATATAAAGTATCTATAAGAAATAGAGAGCTGAATAATAGGATCAAGAAAATTTAATAGTGTAAAATATAGTTTAATGGTGAGTATTATATTATAATTAATATTTGAGTATATATACGAATAAGAGGAATCATTTACTGATGGAACATACATTTCAATGTTTAACATAGTGCATGACATGGCAGTAATGGTTCTTCTTTAATTTGAGGATTGTCGCAATGACATTCATTTTAATCAATGCATATCCTCGGTTATAGAAAGGAAAAAAGGAGCTCTAATTAGTGATTAACTTCCACAGAAATAGTTGGTTACGTATTCATTGGATATTCACAATTGTTGTATATTTTATCTCTTAGGTAATTTGTGCAAATAAAGCATACTAATTGATTGTACACTTTACTTTTGGAAAGATGCAATTGTTAGTTTTTGGGTAACTTTTGACCTAGCCTCTATATAAGAGTTTATAATCTGATTTTTTTTGAAACATTGTAGTTTTTTATATTTAGAACATTTTTTTTGTGGTTGACAACTTCTGATTTCAACAAATTTTGATGTTTGAATTATAGAAGGGAAGAAGAAATAATCAGCATAAAAAGAATTTTAAAATCTGGTGTGTAGAAACATTGTAGACTTTTAAATTTTGTACAACTTTCATGTTGGACACCTTTAAGTTTGGACATGTTTTGGTGTTTCAATTGTAGGTGGAAAGAATAAATAACATGGGCTATTTCAAAAGATTTTTGAGAGGAGGAGACGTTGATTTGGATTTTGACAAAAATGAAAGGTTTATTTACAAATGCGCTAGCCCGAGAAGAGGAAGGACGACGGGTTGTATTTCTAGAAAACTTGAGGGTCTTTTGAAAACGCAATGGATGAGACTTAGAGCAGATAGGAACGACGGGTTTATTTCCTAAACCAAGGGCTTTTTGGCAAAAGCAACATAGACCATTGGATCTCAGCCATCTGTGGCCGATCTGACGGCCGACTTTTAACTGGTGACGTAGCATGCTGTGAGCCCGAGGCTCATGGGGCAAATTTCGTTATTAGAATATTTTAGAGGCGGCACGGATGACACACTTTTAAGTAGAGATCCTTCATCCATTATTAATGGAAAAACATGCGACCCAAACAATGCATAGCAACGCATGCAGCAATTCATAAAATGTGTACTTACGATTTAACCAGGCATGTCCACATAAAAATGTTCGTGTACACCATGTGTAATAGTACAAACCATAGATAATTAGTAGGAAAAGGTCTCACAGTCTCACTGCAATTATTTAATTAGTCAAGTAATAAAATGTTCCAAATGTTTCTATTTTAACACTGGGAAGAAAACAGATCGACCACGCACGAAAATTCTTAAGAACCGGAAAAGACAACAAATATAAAGGCAATATGAGCTAATCAATCGACAATGATGGATGGATGCCATCTTATTTTTTTGCAAAGGCATCTGCGTCCGTAAGCTCCTTAGCCTGAGCATCGCAATAGTCTACACATTTCCTTTGGATCTTGGGGTCCTCAGCATACTCCTCGCTACACCCCCTAAAGCACAAGTCTTTGAATTCACCCACCCTCTTGATTGGTGATGTCTCCCTCGCATAGGCCTCAACCTGGTACTTGCTCGACATGACACAGAAATCCACACATTGCTTCATGCGGCTGGGGTATTTATGCTCCTTGCGACACTTCGCGCTACATGAGGCTCCTATTTCATCCACTCTCGGAGCCTGCTCTGATGCAGCCACCACAATCAGAGCGGCGAGGAATAGGGCAACCGCGACGGCCATGTCCTTGATCTTCTGGGCCATTGCGTCTCTTAATTTCTATTGAACGTTTTGTGGGACGAGGATGGATTTTCTTACCTTTATGTCCGTTTTATGTAGTTACACGAGGTGTAGGAGACATATATGGGGGCAGGAGAGATTCACGGGCTACCGGTTGTGCAAATTATAGACATGCAGATGTCCTCTTATAACCGGAGAGCTGAGGCACGTTGTTCACCGATGCATGTTTCTAAATAATTTTAACTGGATAAATAGCGATGCTGCCATTGTTGTTATTGCTAGCCACCTGTTTTGTTCATGTGATGGAGCGTAACCAGAAAGTGTATTTGTAGTTGCACATCAAGGCGTAATGATTAGCGTTTCTAAGATTAAACTAGGGGCCACATAGTACGTTGTCACACCTCTCATTTGGCTTACACTTGTATGCACTTGAATGGTAACATTGTGCATCCTATCCGATTGTTAATTTCTCACAGCTAACTTAAAGTCTAGCTAGATCTGACTACCCTAGTGAAATTCGATATACCATCTAACACAAACAAAACAATAAACTTGCATCTCAAGAGTCCTCGGATTTGTACCCCCACCCCTGCACACCCCCAAAAAAAAACTTCTCTTATACTATGTGCTTCTTGAACTTTTTAAGGTGGACCTTTGGGAAATGCTTTTCGTGTGATTTTGTGAAGGCATGGTTCAAATTTTATTTTATTTTGGAGGTCGTTTGATTGAGTTCTAGTTTTTTCCAGCTTCTCTCAAGCTATTTTGGAAATTGTTGATTCTCCGGAGATTGTTTTGGATTCTCTAGAGAGGAGATTTTTGAGGAAACTTCAGAGGTTTGGCCGAATAATCTCCACAATTTGCGGATTCTCCGGAGACTTTTGCGTTATCTCAATACTTATGTGATGAGTTTGCAAATATCACTTAGGTCATGTTTGGTTCATAAAATAAGCCCCAAACAAGCCCAAAAGCATCCAAACTCCCATCCAGTAAGCTTTTGCATAAGCCATAAGCCCCTCCAAGGGGTGCTTATGGGCTTATTTTCTGTGGGGACCATCACAAAAGCATCACTTTCCATCTACTACCCTTCCCACCTAAGCTTATCCATTCACCCCCTGCGCCACATTTTTATGATATATTAAAGTAATTTGCTAGTATACAGGCTTATTATAAGCCCATGCAACTAAACATCCATTTGGGCTTATTATAAGCATGGGCTTATTATAGGCTTATAATAAGCCCATGCAACTAAACAACCAATTAGGCTTATTATAAGCCATGGCTTAAAAGTGGATTATGGGCTTATTATAAGCCCATCCAACTAAACACTCATTTGGGCTTATTATAAGCCCCCTTCAACCAAACAATACGTGTTTTGGGTTGGTCCTTTCCTTGATATTTAACTTATAGCTTCTAAGTAGTTTTCCTTGGTCCATTACCTCCTCCATAGCTAAGTTGACTTCATCTTACTAGAAGAGAGATTTTCTAGTTGAATTTCTAGATATGTACCACAATTCTTTAGGAGAAATGTTAAGGCTCCTGTTCACGAGCTCCCCTTTTGCTACTGTAAGGAAAATGGCCCTAGGCCATAGTTTGTGATTTTGGCGATTGATTGACAACATAATCATTGGGACTAATAATTTGTCGAGATGATATTTGTAGATACTTCTAGATCCCAAGGATACTTTGGAAGCCATCCAAATGCTTATATAATCATTATCCAAACGATGGTTATACAAATTGAAGCCATCCAATTCATCTGGAAAAGTGTCTTTAGTCATATTCAAGGACATCTAAAAGATGGTAATGAAGATAGAAGAAAAGACCCGCGAAGAAGCAATAAAGAGTTGCAAGACACAGAGGCGGCGACTAATTATATGGCGTGCCCGTCGAATCAGTCGATGGTGTCAGAAGGCCGAAGGTGCGCACGTCTCTGGTATGCGACGACTAGTTCGACAGGGCGTCCGTCGACTCAGTCGATGGTGTTTAAAGACCGGCGTGCGTTCATCTCTGGTGGGCGACGACTATTTCGACAGGGTGCCCGTCGAATTAGTCGACGATGCAAAGTAGCCGTTGGAGTTCAAAGATTCAAAGAGAAAAGGGGACGACGACTATTTCGACGGTCCCTCATCTGCACCCGTCGAATCAGTCGATGGTACGTAGAAAACTGGCAACGGCTAGCAACGGCTAGTTTCTTTGGTTTGGGCTATAAATAAGAGGTGCCCCGGCCATTTGAAGTGTGCTTGAGCTCAGTGGACATATTGGCAAGTGTTCTACACATTCTTGAGTGCTCAATCCACCAAAGTGCTAAATAGAAGATCTAGGTGATTAGCAAAGTGCTTAGTGCTAGTCTCTTAGCGCATCACTTAGGTGTTTAGCCTAGAGTTTAGCAAGGTTTGCATACCTCTTTATTTACCGGTGCTTGCACGCACCAAGTGTTGTAATCCGGGGCCTGTAGTCTTGCGAGACCCTCCAACCGAGTTTGTGGACTGGCCGCCGGTGCTTGTGCAAGGGAGGAGAGGCCCTTGGCAATTGGCCGAAGCTCTACCAAGTGAAGGCGGCGAGGAGCATTCGAGAAGGGACGAGCGGAGACCCACTTGCGCGTGGGGAAGTCACGTGGTCACCCACGGAGTTACTCGACCGGGGAGTTTATGCCCTTGCGCGGGCATTCCCTTTGAGAGGGGCTCCAACAACGAGGACTAGTGGAAAGCTCGTGAGCTTTCCGATACCTCGGTAAAAATCGTCATGCCGGGAGTTTGCTCTTCTCTACCCTTTAAGCTTCCGCACTTCATACTCGCACTACTTTCCGCATTTACCTTTCCTAGACTTGCCATGTTAGTATAGGATTAGACCTAGGGTGCAAATCTTTGTAGCGGTAGAGATAGCAACACATAGAGAAAACCTAGAGCACATTTAGATAGAAATTGAAATAGGTTTTTATATGTGCTTGGAGCCTTAGTTTTAGAGACACCTAATTCACCCACCCCTCTCTTAGGGTGTCACGGTCCCTTCAGCTACTATTTACATCCTTCAATTGTCAGAGGTTGGTTGAGGATCACAGTACCCTAATTGACATTATGATCCATGAGTAGACAAGGTTAAAGATGAAGATGATTTCTTTTCTTTCGGATTTGTTGTTTGAGGTTTGAACTTGTAGCGCCCTAGACCTAAATACAGCTCAATCGTACTCACATGCCGAGTACTCGAATGAACCTTTCTTTGCTTTGTCCTCATTTCGCGTAAAAGGATTATCCTAGGGGTTGAAATGTATTTGGCACTTGAATTTATATGTTGGTGAACCTTTAACTAGCAAGTGGGACTATTCTCCAACTCATTCCATGGGCCTCACATGGGTCCCTAGTGGGCTCTAAGTCATCCTAGGCCAGGATGTCACATACACCCCTCTAAGACCCTGTCGTCCTCATTGACAACATATCTACATACAGGGAAAATCTACCAAAGAGTTTTCCTCTTAGCACATATCCATACGTTATTTTGTTGTTGTTAACGACCTAGCACTGTAAAATTAAAACTTCTTCCAATGAAAGTAGCGTGTCAGAGTAAATTTTAAGTTGAATATCATCCAATATTGAAAACAAAAAAGATCTCATTGAGGCTCTTGACTCGTCTCAAATATAAATTTGTGTTTCCACAACTTACTATTTATCTAGACGTCTCAAATATGCATGTCTTGATTTGTCCTAGTCAAATATATTTTCTAATCATGCTTAATTTCAAATAGGAAAAAGATATATCTTGTGAAATTTTATTTCATGATCAAAATCAAAATGTTTTGACTAAATGCATTAGGGCGGGAAGAGTATTATTTAATTGTATCTTCTTTTGACCATTTATATAAAAGAATATTATACACAGTTCAAAAGATCATTTAATATCACATGTTTTTTCCAAAATTAATTATTTTTGCTCTTTCTGTACTACTATTTCCTTCTTTAACTCCCTCAGCCAAAATATAAATCATTCTAGAAATTCAACTGTTTTGCTCTTCCTGTACTATTCTTTCCTTCTTTGACTCCCTCTACCACGGCCTTGTTTAGTTGGAGAAAGTTGGAGATATGAATAGTGCATTGGTAAGCGTGTCTGTGAGAGAAAATATGACTCGATGTGACTAGAAAATTGGCGAACTAAACAAGGCCTCATTCTAGAAAATCTGCCACAAATTATGAAAGAGGTAAAAGTAGTTTTATTTGCCCCTATTTATTACTCATTGTTACTATTTACTACTAGCTTCGTTCCAAAATGTTGGTCATTTGACTTGTTTTTGGGTACAAATTTTAAATTCTACAATGACTTGGTTTTGGAATAGAGTGGTTTTAAATCTCACAATGGCTTGTTTTTTATAGACGGTAGTATCTTTTCTTAACATAACATAGAAAACATAGTGTCATAATCTTTATCTAAACTATCAAAGAGTCATTGATGTCTTCTTTTCTACACAAAAGTTTATGTTAAAAATGTCACCAATGCCCTTTTTCTACATATAACGATTAAGAAAACCTTCAATGCATGTAATAACACTAATGGTAAGAGAACCTAGTAGCATCTAGCAGAATAAACGACGGGTCTAGAATAAAGAAAAAATATGTACAAAAATAAGCTAAGGTTTTCCCTACCAACTTCGGTAAAAAAAAACACTAATGGTCGAAGCGGACTCCCGGCTGGCTCAAGCAAAAAAATAAAAATAAAATAAATAAACTTCACAAAGATCGGCAGTAATTTCAACAAAAAAAAAAGGACGCAGATACGGGAACGTCTAAGCGGTTCTTTTGTTTCCGTCATCAGCGCCTAAAGCTTCGCACGGCTTTTGGTAATAGCCGACGCGTCTCCTTTCCTTTTTGGAATATATATAATCTTTCATATGTAAGCAACAAACTTGCCGGGTCGATCACATCATCCTCGTTCTACGCTGCCACCCAAATCCCCCAATTCTCCATTCCCTATATCCGGAGCAGCGGCTGTTATCGTCCACGTGCCTTTCAGCTATTGACGGCACAGACGCAACTAACCCAACACATACATACACCCCATTCGATTGCCACTTCGATGGTCATCCGCGGTAGCTAACAAAACACCCCATTTCTGGACTCTGAGGCTAGAGGCGGCATCTGGACCTATTGACTCCTACCAGAACTGCACCAATTTTACATGTTACAATTGGGGGAGGTACGGACTTCGCTTTAGCGCATATTTGGCCTCCAGTGATGTGACGTCAGACTGCTGTCCACTCCTTTCAGGCTTTTCATAACGACTTTTTTTTTGTTACCCTTTGTATTAGAGCCTGTAATTCTGTTTGAGGTAGTTGGTTTGATTCTTGCTACGGGGTCCGGTTTTAGAATGTTGTTAGTTTTTTTTTTTTTATCATGTTATGTTTCCATGACCGGATCCCACCCGAGAAGAATTCTTCCCTGCCGAGCTGGAGAACTGGGCCTCAGCAGGGCGTTATTTGACTGCAAAGTCAAGTTCATTGGCGCGCCGGTACAACAGAGCTGAAGCTTCTACCCTGTAGATGGCAGACATGATACAGAATTTCAATCATGTGGCAGGTCATCTCAACATGTTAGAAAATAAGGTTATGCCATAGAAAAAAAAATCAAGCAAACGAAAGTGGTAATATTCCTCACCATCCTGGGTGCACCACGAATCTGCCAGTGGATAATGCCCAGTTCACCTTGTCCGTCCCGGGGGAGTTGGCAACAACATGAGTGACCCGATCATCAACCTGCATCGTGCAGACTGCACCAAACTGCTCTGCGGTCTGCCAGAGAGGATGAATATGGGGTTTGGCATCTCCGAGCGGGAACACCCGGCTAAAAACAATACGACAGCCAGCAAGGATTTTCTGCTGCTCAGCTGCTAGTATGCTCCGCACATCAGCCTCATTGAGGTTAGGATGAGAAAAAAAGTTGCGGTGAATCCGTTCGATGACCTATTTCCAGACCACGAGACTTATGTTAGAAAAACCAAAGTTGTAGTCCAACCCACCTGAGTTCAATTGTGGAGAAACAAGGGCCTACCGCCAGTGAAGAAGCAAGGGTACCATCCTCTGGCCTCTCATCTCTGTCAATCTCGAGAAGCGATGGTCCAGGAAGGCCAAATTGCCGTCTACTGCAGGGGAAATAGGTGTATCTGCAGAAAATCACATGGAAAGGGGATTAGTCAGATGTATTTATGATTAGTTCATGTGGGACGAATAAAAACAGTGAACGGTATACATACCTCTCTACAACTATCAAATTGTGTCTGTTGTGAGGCCATACTCTTACAGAATCGTCTATGATAACCACTGCAGATTCCATCCCCAACACCCCGTCCAGATCTTTACTCTTGGGCACTCGCTCATCACTGTCAAAAGGGTCACCATCATCACCTCTTGAGATAACTCGCCCAGCAAACAAGGTCCCAGTAGGGTCAAGAACCTTGGCCATCTCAGTAGCATAAAGTTTGTTCCCCATGGTGTACAGGTGCAACTCAAAGAGCTTACTCGCCTACAGCAAAGCAATAGACAGGTAAAAAATTAACAGAGAATAAACATAAAGTCATCAGTTTTTTTTTTAAAAAAAAACTATACAACAGACCTTCTCAAGGAAATTCCATATTCCTGGTCTCAGTTTCGTCCACATGCTCATATGATGAAAACGATAGAGATGGCGTTCTGGCAAAGATCTGTCCTGTTCCTCTTTCTTTCGTAAGATCTCTTCATGTACAGAGTCCACTTCTATAAACTGAATAAGCATGCAACACATTAATGGGCAAATAATAATTAAACTTAAAACTCATAGGCTAAAGCATCTAATACCTTTGCAGAATTAAGAAGAGTGTGATCCAGATCAAGCACCAAGCATAGCTTTCGTGCTGAAAACATTTTGTGCTGTTCTGTGATCCGTCTTGCCCTTTCCTTCTGTATGAGAGCTCTTTGTTGGTCATCATAACCATCAAGGAGATGGTCGACATCACCCCATGGGCTTACTGGGTGTGCAGCTTCAAGTGGTGTTGCAGGAGAATTAGCTGCATCAGCATTATGACCATTCTGTTCAACTCCGAGCCTCGGATCCACCCTATTTATGCTGCCTAAAGCTTGTGTAGGAGCCATAAGAGCTGTAGCAGCTAACTGTGAATTTGAGACAGGATCAACATGTTTTGTGCTCATGGTGGAAGGACGTGCTATGCTAGATACTAAGGCTGGTTGAGAAGCCATTGAAGTAGTCTGATCTTTGTTTCCCTGAGAATCTGGCTGAGTAGTTCCATTAGATTTGACATGCTCTAACCCCCCTGCATCCGTTTTCTGGGCTATGTTATTATGAAGGATCCTCCTGGGATCACGGGGCTTCATACGTAGTATACCAGCATCAGTCTGAGAGTTCTACAGAAACAGCAAACTATTAGTAAAATGTCCCAACAAAGCAAATAATTGGCATTAAATGAAAACATAATACACCTAATTACTACCTAATAACATACAAAATAAGTAAATAACAGTACACAAGTATGTACAGAAGACCAAAATAAAGTATAAAGGGCTTTACCAAAGATGGTGTCTGCACTGGAACCTGTGGCCTAACAGAAGGAACTTGTGCAGCTGTGGTCTTTGGAGCGCTGCCAGGTGGTAAAAATGTGCCAGTAGTTCCAACACTGGTCGTGCCACTAAACATGGCACCAGTGGTAGATACCTGCTGAGGTTCTGAGGAGGACATCTTCTGCTGTTCCATTTTAATCCAATTCATCAGTACTGTTGGATTCCCAGCAATGTCCTTTAATAGAGAAGGTGGCAATGAAACAGCAGGAGGTGCACTAAGTTGTGGGGCAGAACTTTGAGGGGGTTGCAAAAGTGACGTAATTGTTCCACTGCTGTTTGGGGGAGTCCTCATGTTGGTCATCAGCTGATTAGGATTCCCAGTAGGCACCACCATGTTTCTTGGATCCCCAGCACCGTGCCTAAATCTTTTTAATACGTTTTCATCCACCTGAGGTTCATCAACTGCTTTTTGTTTACGGCTATTAATTGGCACTCCAACACCGACACTCCCGTCCTTGGGTTCTGAAAAATTCACACGCTGATTCACATCTGTAGCACCAGCCGAATCTCTGTTCAAAAATTTGAGCCTTGGATCTCTACTTTTAGATGTAGCCTTTAGCGCATGATTTGGCCCTGCAGCCGAAAGCTCGGCTTGTTTACCATAACCAGGTGGACCACCAGCATAATTAACATTGCTGCCGCTGACTGTGTTATTAGGTTGAGAGGTAGACATCTGACTTGTACTTGGCAATGCAGTTTCCTTTGGAACTGGGAAGCTGGAGACGTCACCAAATATATCACCAGCTTTGTCTGGAGATTTACCCTCGTCACCAGAAGGTGTTGGACTTGGCAGATCATCACTAGGAAAGACAGATTTCTGCCCATACTTCTGCTGATATGATGAAACAGCCTTCAGAGGATCATTTAAGGGTGGATACATCGAATTCCTTCCAGACTCAGCTCTCTCTGGGAAAGATGGTCTCTCAGGTACCATTGGAAATGCTCCATACCCAACAGGCTTTGGCATGGTAAAAGGAGGAGCATTATCCCGTGTAGGTGAGGGTAAGCTGTTCTCGTCATAATCTGCGTGAAGATCCAACAAGGGACTAATCCTTTTTGCAGGCATTTCCGACCTCATCAAGCTAGAGCCATTGAATGGGTTTGGTGCTCCTGACTCAAATGGAAATCTCCCTGATGAAACCTGCCCAGATGGAGCCGAAACATTTATCTCTTTAGTGCCGCCACTGGTACTTGGGTCACTAACATTGTCTTTTTCCTCGAAAACTAACTGCCTCACACGGCTGTCCAGCTGATGCACAGGAACAAGACAGAAAATTGAGATTACAACTTTATAATTCAACTCGAAAGTGAAAAACCGAACAATTACCAACCTCATCTTTCTGATCTGGCGTCAGCATGTATGAATATCTATTCTTGATGTGAAACAATAACCTACATCATCCAAATGATATAGTTTCAGTTAAACAAAATGTGGCAGTTTTCTTCTGTATGTAATTAGATGGAGATGAGTCGCATACTTCAAAAGCATTGTCTTATTCTGCTCCCTCCTCGGCAAGTTAAACGTATTCGCCACCTGCAGCGATGCAACGTGACAAGCATCAGCCTTATAGTCAAGGAAGGGAACCAACCAGCACTTAGACTAGGCCTTACATTTGTGAGTGTGTCGATTCCGATAAATGCCTGTTGCACGAGTGTATCCAGAATCGGCACTGGGCTCCCATTCTCCGAGTACAGCGGTTTCAGGTTCTCAAAGCACACACGCAGACGGGAGCACGTCTCCTCAAATGACCTGCAATACAGCAGCAACAACAACCCGTTTCCTCAGCATCCTGATTGAAGCTTTCGTTGAACAAAAGGCATGAAGCAACTGTCCGTACTTCTCAGCTTCTTCAATGGAGATCATATCGAGGTCCTCCAGAATAACCCCCACACGCTGATCATAGTCCAGCTCCACCTCCTGAGTCGCTGCAGCCGGCTCCGCACCGCTGTTCCCCTCTGCGGCCACCGACTCCGACTTCTCTGGTGCATCCAAGTCCAAATCGACAGTCTCGGGCTGCGCCCGAGGGGGCGAGGAGGAGCCCTCGACGGCCTCCCCCTCCTCAATCTCGCCCTCCTCCTTCTCCCCGTCCGAGATGTCCACAGCGTGCTCCACCTCGTCCTCGTCGTCCGCCTCCGGGGCCGACTGCGCCACGAGCGGCTTCTTCTGCACGGCCTGCAGCCACGCGAAGCTGTGGAACGCCTGGCCGTAGCTCCTCGCCATGTACCCCATGGCCGGCGGCGGGCCCGCCCAAGACCTAGATCTCGGCGCCGCCGAGGCGCCGGCCCCCAATACGCCGCCGCCGGCGGCGGACGACGAGTCCTTCCTGAAGTCCTCGGCGGTGATCTCCTGTATCGACCCCGACGAGTCGCCGTCCGACCCCTCGCCGCCGCCGGGCGCCGTCACCAAGTCCCCGCCCGCCGTCACCACCGCCGACCGCGGCCGCTCACGCGCCATCAAGCCAACTAGCCGCTCCTCGTCCTTGGGCGTGACCGTCACACGCATGTGCAAAACTCTCCACCAACCACCCACCCCCCAAACCCCGTAACGACCTCCGCCGCCGCCGCTGAGGTCTCGTCCGCGGCGCCCGAAACCCGTCGACCCTCGATCCGCCGCCTGCGCCGGCTCCGAGCGTTCCCGCACAAGGGCGCCCGCGCCAATCGACGGCCGCGCCGGCGGATTCCGGCGGATCGGGCTTGGGGGGGGGCGCACGCGCGCGGGCTCTTGGGGGACCTCGGAAGCGAGGGGGCGGAGCTGCGGGCGGAGGCAGCACGCGAGATTTGGGGGAAAACAAAAGGCTCGAGTCGAGCGAGAGAGATGGAGAAAGGTCGGGTCGTGTCGGGAGTGGACGGGATATGTAGAGCACGACGGGTGCGATCCGACCGTTGGGGTTTGAGTTGGACGGTGGACGATACGTCGTGCTGGGTTCTCCTCGAGTTCGCGTCGGGAGAGAGGAGGGGAAGTGGATGGCGGCGCTGCTACGCTGACGTCGCGCGGGGCAGGATTGTTCTCCTGCTGCTGCTACGCTGACGTACGTACTCAACCTCGGATTTGCATTTACTGGTCGGCTTCGGTAACTTCACTCCTGCTTCCAAAACTTGAATTTTGGATATTTTAGCTTTTGTTTTCAAATGAAATAGTTTGGCCAAATTATGAACCGTTGTTGTTAGGGCACCCCTAGTGCAGTAAAATGGACGGTCGTAAGGGAGAAAGGCCGATCCTACACACTACAGCATTAAGCCCGGTCGTATGGAAAAAAAAAGCTAAAACCCGGTCCTTGGCTAAAGGCCCGGCCTCATGTATCAAACAAATGTGAGAACAGTAGAAAAAGTACGGCTCGCAGGACGCTTCAGAAGCCACACCACCTGCTCTCTCTCTACGGCACCAACCCTTCTCCCTTCCATGGAATTTTTTAACCACGAGCGGGACCCACACGTTAAGACCCCATCGGCCTCATACATAACAAGCTCGACTTTATCTCACCGTGGACCCCAGTCTTAAGGTCGGAGCACTACTGATGCCCTTATAGGCATAGGAAATTTGCAAAAAAAAAAACTTGAAAAATAGGGTTATCTGACGTGATCTAATCGGGTTAGCCTATCCGGCCGGAAATAGCCGACCGAACATCTCTCTCCCTGCAGATGCACCTCACAGTTCTAGAGAAAAAATAGGGAGTTAAATATCCAAATTAAATTATAATCATATAGTTGTATTTGTTATAACAAGGTATACACTTGACCATGTTTAAATCATATTTTTTAGGAAATATTCTTTTATAAATGTGGAACAATAAATTAAATTTCAACATCTGGAACAAACATTTCGGCTCATGGAACAACATATTGCGTGCGAGAAACAGATATTTATACAAATGAACAAATTAGGTACTCACATATTTGTTATATTTTTCTATAATATTATTCTTTAAAGGTGAAACAATTCACCCAATTTGAACATTTAGAAAAAGTCATAAAAAGTTATAAAACAAAATGTTGTCTTGAAGGAATAAAACTCTGGGAATAAAATCATTTCAAGTGGAACAAAATGTTGTAAAGTAGGAACAAAAATTTACAAATGTGAAAGAAAATGTTCCACATGAAGAACAAAGAATTTAACACATATAAAAATCATAGATACTATGTAAATAATTCAATCTTCATTACCAAAATTTTATCTATACATCTAATAAGTACTGTTACATTATTAAAAGAATAATATATAATATCTCATAGTTATGAGACCCATAAATAACATATTAGTCCATAAAACATTATGCGATACAACAGGATCAAATAAAAATATTGGTGACAGAATAAATCGTAAAAGAAAGTGAAAAAGAGATCAAATAGAATATGGAACACTGAAGCAAAAGAAAATTGAAAAAACAATAGAAAAAACAAGCAACTTAGAAAATAAAAAATAAGTATAATGAGAAGTGATGTTCACGTTGGTGAGCTAGATAAAAAGAGAATTTTCTAGCTACAAATAATGGTAGAAAAGAATCACAAAAAGCTAGCCAGTTAGATTTGTTTTCTTTTGTTCGGCGAACTTTCACACCAACGCAGTAGCCAAAATACAAGTATATGTCCGTGGGCAAAAAAACATACCTTCGAGCAGGTCTTATATAATACCCTAGAGCAACACATTAGAAACATGGAACAAAATAGATACAATCAAAGGTCGAATGTCGAGGAACAAAAAATTGCATGCACAGAACAAAACATCAAGCTCATAAAACAAATTGCAGCACATCATATTGATATTATATGAACAATCTATTGATATTATATGAACAATCCAAACTATATAATAGAATATTTCACTAATGCTAAGAATAGTTTATGTATATAGTAGGACAATTGAAAAAGTACTATAAGAACAATGCAAAACACAGTAGCAAATATATGGTAAACACTGCAAAACAATAAATAATACTACTGAAATCACTTAAGTACAATAGGAAAAAAATATGTTATGAACAATATAAAAGGATCCTAAACAGAATATAACATGAAGGCATTAAAAGAAAAATAAAATAATTAAAAGGAGAGATAAAAACCATGAAAAAGGAGACAATGAAAAGCTAAAAGGAATAAATCATAAGCTACATCATGGACAAAAATATATAAAAATAAATAAATGCCAGGGCAAACAATGATGAACAAAAAAAATGAAACATATATGTGTCCTAGTTGTTCCTTGTTTGATACTAATAGTTTTTGGCTGTCTGGTGAAATTGCCGTTCGCTAATTAAGATGAGAGCAGGGGGGGGGGGGTATCCGGACCATATCATTTACGTTATCCAACAACATTTATCAGGATATATATTTGTTAGTATCGATGTTTTGGAAAAAAAAATTAATGTTTAAAGCAGGTTGTGGTAAAAAAAAATCTTAAATTCAATAGATATAATTTCCAAGATAAAGCTACCCTATCAATTATTTGGCAAAATTCATGAAACTATACTGAAACAAATAATGCATGTAACTATGGGTGTCTTTGGTTCGAGTCTAGAGAGACGTAGCTACTTCCTACTCCCTCCGTCCCATAATAGATGACGTAATGGGATGCGTGCACGTGTTACTTTCTCAACTTTGACTCGATTTGTAGAAAAATATATACAATATTTATATCTCTAATAAATTTGTTAAAAAAACTAGATTCAAATATCTATCTAATGATACTAATGATGTATTATAAATATTAATATTATTTTATACATAATTATTTAATGTTGAAAGATGTTATTTTTCTTGGAAAGCGAGAATGACATCTATTTTGGGACCGAGGGAGTAGGCAGCAATCCTCAATGCAAGCTGATGAAATTGACAGCTGCGGATGCTATGTCCGGTTGGTGGATGATGGTGTGATGGTGTCCAGATACCTCCCTGTTCAAAAATATGTTTCGGGGGGAAATTATCATAGTTGTGAAATGTTTCATTAAGGTGAAATATATAGAGTAAAAAACATGAAACTATGTGTGCAGATTTTTTTGTGGACATTGGAAAATCATTAACTTTTCCCAACAATTTTATTTGCAAAGTGGCCACCGGGTTTAGTATATTTACAAAGTAACCGACTAGAATTATGGGAAATGCGTTTGTTCACAATTACATTATTGGCGACTTGGTAAACTACTGGGAAAAAATACTAATTATACCATTAATAAAATTGTTGGCTACTTGAGAAGAGAATTAATAAAAGAAAATTAAAAATGTTGTTTCAGGCAGATGAGATGTCTTGTAGTACAAAATATTCATAATCTCCCTCAGTCCCTCGTAGATTTCATTTACAACTATAAAGTGGCAGAAAATAGTAATTACAAATGGCCATCAGATAACATACCACATTACATCATACGAAAAACGTTAAGGTCAAGTTTAAGGTAAGAATGATGGATTATGTCTTAGACTCAAAAGTTTCCAATGTTTTGTTGCCTTGAGAGATAAATTGGACGGACCTAAGTTGATGATAAGTTGGCGTACTAGAAAACGTATCATGTGAGAAGAGATATTGTTGTTATGCCAGTTCCTCTATTTTTCTGCTAGCCTTGTACTGCACGCAAGGCAAGAACGTTGTGGTTTCCATATTTGGTATGCCGTAGCCGTACATGGCATTACTGCAAAAAAAGGCTTTTGACGTACCGTATACAGAAGCAGAACCTCGTACTTGCCGTAAACAGGAAGAAGCCATCACCCCGGACAAACGTGCGTGAACGTGAACGAAGGCAGGCCGATCCCATCGCGTGAAGAAGTCAGATCAAAGCTGATGGCTTACGACTGAAGCCGTGATATCCATTCTGTTTTGCTTACGACTAAAGCTGATGGCTTACAAAGCTTCCGTTCTCTTTGCAGATTGGTTGCTCTGTTTGCAGCAGCTGAGCTGACGAACAGGTCGCTGCCCGGCAGAAATGTGAATGAACAGGTAGGAATCCCAATTGGATAGTACAAATTAAAGACGGCGCCAACCATGTGCGCCAGAGCGTAAAACATGTTGATAATTGAATAGTCCATCCTAGCAACAAAAATGTCCTTCAAAAAGACTCGCTCACACATCACGTAAAGCTAAAAGTGGTCGAAAACCAGGGCTGGGAGCTAATTATAATTAAACAATCAAGTAATCAACAACGGTGCTGCGCTGGAAAGCAAGAAGAAGAAGAACAGAACAATAATCAAGAGAGAGAAAGAGAGAGAGAGATGGATGGGCATGGATCAGGCGACGAGCTTGTCGATGAGGTCGGCGGCCTCCTGGATGGTGGTGATGTTCTGGGCGTTGTCTTCCTCGACGGTGATGTTGAACTCCTCCTCGAGCGCCATGACGATCTCCACCGTGTCCAGCGAGTCGGCGCCGAGGTCAGTGAACTTGGACTCGGGCGTCACCGCCGCCGCCGCCTCCGCGCCAAGCGCCAGTTGCTGCTTCACGATCTCCATCACTTTGTTCACCGTCTCCGCCTTCGCCTGCATCACTCGCCCAGTTCAGATGAAACTGTTCGGCAAATGCCAAAAAAAAAAAAAACGAAAATGTGGGGGGAAAAAAGTTACCGCGTAGACGCGGAAGCGAGGCGTTCTGAGGGAGACGAGGCGGAGGCTTCTCGGCGCCGCCGCCATGGAGATCAGGCTCCTCCCTTGAGCTCTGCTTCCCTGCAAGTTTTGGTCAATGCAGGGACATGAATATGGATTCAGACTTTTAAAACTTGAGCTCTGCTTCCCTTGAGCTCTTTAAACTGTCCGTTGCGTATGAGTTTGTTACGATTACATTGTTGATAATACAATAGAACTGTTGAAACATAGCCAAGTTACACTAGAAATAACGTTAGCCACTCGAGAAAATCATAGGAGCACTAGAATGCTGGCGACTCATTAAAACCTGTTGGAAAAAAATTACATATCTTTTTGTAGTGAATCCTGTTTTTTATAGTGAATCCGGCTTCAGGCCAGCCTGGCACACTGCTCCGGTGTACATATAATGCTGAAGATGAAGAATATTTTACCATGTACGGTGCCGAGACGAGACAGAAAACAACCGAATTAAACAAAAGCCAGCCATTCCCTTGGGTTTTGTTGCGGCGAGCTAAGCTCAAAACAACGAACAACAAGAAATAAAATGATGGTGGAGAGAGCACACACATGCTTTGCATTCCTGTGCTTACGTACCTTCCAGGAGACGAGGGCCGGCGCCGTGCGGTAGCCGCCGGCGGCCTTGGCGGAGATGGCGGACATGGTGGCGGCCATCGCTAGCTGCTCCGCGGTCTGCAGGGAGGGAGGAGACGGGACAGATTACAGAGGAGGAAGCGGCAGCGCAGAGTGGAGGGAGCTGCGGAGTGAGGTGTGAGGCAGCACAATACAGGCTTTGTGGATTGGATTAGGGCCAGGGCTCCGAGGTGGCGCGATTCTGGCCGCACGCTCCGGGGTTTTGCTTACTCTTCGACTCTACTCCACTGTTATCTCTGCGTATGGGCCCAGAAGCCAGCCTTTTGTTTTGTTGCTTCATGTAATTTGTTTTGCTTGTTCTTAGATTGTTATCTTGTAAATATTTGCTCCTCTCTACTATAATCAAAAGGCAGAGCACCTGTCGTATTTGCTCAAAAAAAAGTTTAGGTTTACCCCTTAGACCCTAAAACCGGGTATTTTACCTCCTCGAGCTCTCAAAACCATGCGTGCTACCTCCCAAACTCAAATCCACCCTAGTTTTCGCCTACATGGCGCCATGCCACCATGCTGATGTGTCTGTCACATGACTATGGCGCGGGACCCACCTGTCATTGTCACTGGAAACAAAACAGAGGAGGGCAATGGCTGGGGGCGGTGCCATGGCGGCGAGGGCTCGCCAGTGCCCCGGGCACGATGTCGGCTGGGAGAGAGGGGAAAAGAGAGAGGAGAGGGTGGGAACCCTTTCTCTAGCTTGCCTCGACTAGAGGTGACGTGTGGAGGCGGGACCACGGTGGCGGGCGATGGCCGATGGCTATGACATCTCTGATGTTAAACTTTAAAAGTTCACTAAAAACAAGGATCAAAATAAGGTTAAAGCAAAAGAATGGAAATAAACTTAAATTGGGTTTCAAAATTCAAAGTTTGAATTCAAAACGTATTGAAAATCTCCAAAAAGCAAAGTTGTTTGCCATCCCAAATAAAGTCTAGTTACTGTTTGGAACTTTTTCAAATTTCGCAGTTAAGCCCCTCAAAAACCCTAAAAACCATGCTGAACACCTTTTCAAACCTAGCCTGTTTGAGCTCGAAAACTTCGTATTTTCAAGTTCCTCCCAAATGAAAGTTGTGTCCCATCTTTCAAACTCCAACTTTTGTTTTTACATGTTTGAAACTTCAGTTCAAATTTTTGGAGAAAACGGGCTGGGAACGGGGGAGCCCCCGGGGTGTTCCGACCAGAGCCCTGGCTCGCTCTGCCCCAGGCCACGGTTGGCTGCCATGTGGCGGGCGAGCGGCGCCGCCCCGGCCGACCGGCCAAGCCCTCGGCAGCTGTGTCCCGGCCTCTCGTGCACGTGTCTGACCCCTGTGCCGTCCCGTCGCGCACCACGCACGCCACCTCGTCGCGTCGAGCGGGCACGACATCATGGCATGCTATGCTCCGCCATTGGCGCATAGCGCCGCGTCTGCCCCAAAGCCGCCTGACCCGGTCGCTCGCCCAACACCAGCGCCAGCAGCGTCGCCAGAGTATCCTTTGCTTTTCGCGCGCAATCCCTGCCCGCCAACCCCCTTCGCACACTATGCCCGAGCTCGCCAGGGCATCAATGGCGCACTGGCTGCTGCCCATCCACCCGCACGCGTCCCCGAGCAGCCCGCCAACTAAGCCTCTACCACTTTGCTTCAGCTCACGACACAGCCATTCCCTTCTCCGCGCTCCCACACCCCTTCTTCCACCTCTGGCAGCGAAGAGCAGAGCTCGAGCGCTCGCAGCCGCCGGCCCAAATCCACTGCCCTTCCCTCCATGGATCGCCAATCCACCGCACCCGAGGCTCGCTCAACCATCTAGCTAGCCCTCGAACCAATCCCAGCAAGAATCGAGCAGCCCTCGCCGGGAATCGAAGGATTCTAGCGCCGCCGACCTCCATTCCCACCACCAAGCTCCACCTCGCCGTCGAGAGCTCGCTCCGACCCTGCAGCCGCCAAACCGAGGCCCCGACGAGCTTCCCCGACCTCCAGTGAAGCTATAAGACCGGCTTCCCCCTCGCGTGAGCCACTCCACCTCGCCGGCGTCGAAGCCGAGCAGAGGAACTCCGCCGCCCATCGACGCCAGCCCATGCCGCTCCACCACCGGCCTCGTTTCTGCCTCCTACCAACTCGTGGTGAGCTCCTTTACGCGCTCCCCCACTTCTCCCGCACTGGCTCGCCGCGCCCTCGCCGGAATCTGGCCGCCGGTGAGACCAAGGGCCTTTTCGCGTTCCCCATTTTAGTTCTAGGGGCCTGCGTGCAAAGTTTAGGGACCCTTTCATAAGGTTTTAAAAGATCTAGGTTCCCGGCGTAAAAAGATTCTTTAGATTTAGTTCAAACTTCTGAGAGCTTCTAAAATCCGTTAAAAATCATAGAACATTCCGAAAAATGCATAAAAATACTCCCTGGACTCGTGATATTGTAAAATCCAATCTCATGTTTGCATGTATTTGCTTTTGGTGAATGGTGTTTGAATTAAAATTCAAACTCAGTTTTAAGTGATTTGTGCACCATTTCAAATCCTGAGATCCACTGTAGCTGAATTTTGGGTATTTTGTATGCTTAGCCTGTAGTAGCACTGTGTCCAAAGAGGACCTACCAATATGATCTGTAGCCTCTGTTATGAATGGTTTAGTAATTTCTATTCTAGCTCAGGTCTATATTTATTAAAAATATTTCCTGCCTCCAAAAATCATCAACTTCCACCAGAAGTCTAGAAACTTGTTAGCACATGCTAGAAAAATGCTCAACTTAATTTTTTACTCTGTTTAGGCTATCAAATAAATAGATGTATGTTTTCGGTTTGGTATTTGTTTAGGACTGTTCAAGTGGTATTTTTAGCTACCACTTAACCAAAGCATTTCTTTTGATCATGCCTAGCACTGGTAGCAAAATCTACTGTTTTGGAAGTACTTTTAATTTTATACGATTTAATCATCGAATCTAGGTTCAATAACTTGTACTATTTTTAATAAATTCTGTACAACTCGGTTTTAGCTAAATTCTGGGGTGACCTTAGCTCTTATACCCCTGTAGCTGTCATAAAGTTTGTAGATAAAAAGGATGAATAGAAACAGAGAAATAAAAATGAGAAGGAGCTAGAATAAAGTTGAATTAATAAAAGGATATAGACCACCTGTGATTAATTAAAGCAAATGTGAGTGCATGTTAGTTTTAATTCCAGAACTGAATACTTGCATAAGAAATAATAGTTTAAATTGTTTTATATATGTACACAATCACCATCAAATAGACTTAAGTCTAGCATCCCCTTCTCTATTCTTGTGAAGAAAATAATTGTACACTAAAGTGTCTAGGTGAATATGGCTTTCAAGTGCCTTAGCTTTTAGACCTAAAATTGCAGCAACACTTAAACTTGTGCATCTCATGTAGAAGGCGTCCTTGCTGATGGTACTTACAACCTCGTCGCCACCAATGAAGAAGAAGCTCCCGAAGGTGGTGCCAATGTCATCGTGATTGACCCGGAGACTGATGCCTGGGTAGCTCAAGAAGACAAGCTCCGGAGCATAACCTAACTTTAAAGTTTAGGCAACTATGAATTATCTATATTTGTGCATTTACGTTCAACGAGTTGTTTGAACACCCTAGTTGCATAATTCTAGTACTTATGTCTTGCAATACTAGTATGATAGGGTCGATAGTGCAATGCTTTAGGACCGTTACAAGTCGAGTAATTTCCTGTCACTCGCGAGATATAGGAGTTGCTTGTCTTTACTTATGTTGGAATCATAAGGATGGACGGGCGGTATGGTATGTGTAGATCTCCCATCCGTGTATGATAATTAGATTAAGGTCGTAACGTGTGGTATGTGTGTGTCAAGTTTTTGAACGTACCACGCACATGCCGACCTATGGGAATCGGTAAGCCCGGTACCCAATTGATACAGCTAGGACCAATAGCCATTTTTCCTTGGAAATGTTTTTCCCTTGCTGTACACAAGTGGTTACATGCATGAGATCGGCCGGCGTGAGTCCACGAGTATCCGATAACCTTGTATCCTAAGGGAATGGACCGGCGCCGAACTGTGGATTGAAGGGAAAGGTTGGATAGTGTTTGTGACTTTTATAGTAAGCATTATCCGTGTGTGTTGGGTTTCCCTGGCCAGGTAGTGAAATTCGGTTCGAACTGTCCGCTTCTCGCGGTTAATGAAATTGCTTGACCGCTGCGCTACATTTAGTAACAAGTGGAACTATGAGGATGATGAAATTGTTGTTTATACTAAATTGTATTGCACCACTTGTATGCTTATAAAGGTTACTCATCGAGAATAGTTAAAACTACTAGAACCTGATGCTAAAATAATGAAAGTAAGGATGCACCATGGACGGCTTCATTATGGTGTAGCCATGTATCGAGTGGGTTCCGTCATCTTCCGAGGATCGGGAGGAGTAGCACCATGGACGGCTTCATTATGGTGTGGCTATGTATCGTCGATTAGTTTATTTCCGCTGCATTAAACTCTCGTTTTTTATTTAATAATTCAGACTTGATTTGTAATAACTTGTTGAGACTATTTATGTTAAGTTGAACTTGTGGAATGTTGTAATTTTTGGGACTCATATTAGTGTGGGCGCGCGTGTTGTTTCGATGGTGAAAGAATGTGGTTAATCGGGTATAATCTGACGGGGCTCCAGCTTATTCCAGATTAAGTGCCTGACTACTTGATTAGTGGTCCGTGGGTACTTAACTTGGAATAATTTTGGAGTGGTTCCCCACAATGGTGCTGGGAGGCACAGGAAGTGGAGGAGGCAGCCGCCAAGGCCAAGACCGAGCCCGGCGAAGGTGAGCCGAAGTTGGCCTCGGTGGCGGAGGTGACGGCGAGCCCGGCGAAGGGGAACATGCCCATGAACACCAACATCTGGCTTGCGGTCCAGAAGAGTAGGAATCGAGGTTGAATATATGCATCGAGAATTTTTCAGAGAATTTGGCTCTGCACTGTCGCATAGATTACTAGTTACTTGGGGGCACTGGCGCACTGCCTTGGATTGAATGCTGATTCTCTGTTTGTGAATTCAAAAGGAATCAAGTGCCTTCCAGTACTCGTTGATAGGGTCGCTGGGACGGACAGGATTGGACGGCCGCTAGGAATCCCGGCAATAACCAAGTGGTCATCGCAGCATGACGTTGGTTCAGTAGTTAGGATGGAAAAACCAAAGATGGCCTTGCGGAGGTGGTGGCCTCAGGTGCCGTCCAGTACCCACCGAGCGCGTGGAAGATGATCGGGATGTGCGCACCACGGCGCCCGCGAGCACTTGGAACGGCAGCCCATGCGTGACCGCCGGCGCCGACGTGAGGACGAGCGTGGCGAGGACGATGAGGTTGGCGAATGCAACGGTAGTGACGCCCTGGACCGCGGAGCCGCGGACATGCCAAGGTCAATGCGGCTACTAGCGAGGTAGTAGGACGGCGTGCCGACGACATGGCCGACGGCTAGGTCCCATGCCATCATGGTGCGATTTGACTGAGGTGCCGAGGAAAGGTCCGATTGATTTGACGACGAGGACCTGAGATTCCACTTCTCGAGCTCTTGTAGCGCCACCGCCAGGGCCACCACCGCTGGCCTCCGCCTGCCACCATGGCCCCGCCTCTACACGTCATCTTCGGTCGAGGTGAGGTTGTGAACGGGTTCCCCACCCTCTCCTCTCTCTTTTCCCCTCTCTCCCGGCCGCCGTTGTGCCCGGGGGCACCAGCGAGGCGAGCCCCCGCCGCCGCGGCGCCCCCTGCCATCGCCCTCCTCTGTTTTGCTTCGAGTGACAATGACAGGTGGGACCTGCACCATATAGTCATCTAACAGACACATCAGCATGGTGCCACGTAGGTGAAAACCAGGCTAGATTTGGGTCGGGGAGGTAACACGCCCGGTTTCAATAGCTCGAGGAGGCAAAATACCTGGTTTTGCGGTCTAGGGTGAAAACCTAAACTCGGCCAAGTGTCTAGGAAGGTCATAAGGCTTTTTTTCCTTTTTTTTCGCAGACAACCCTGTGATCCGTGCTTCCTCATTTCCCCTCCCGATCTCTCCGTATTCTAATGAAAGCTGGACCAGGATGAAAATCCTTGGGAAACGCCAGTGACTCCACAACGATCTAGCCCAGGAGTCAAGCAGGTCCCCACCATGGAAGATACAAACGGATTATAGTCCGTGTTGAGACCATTGAACATATATCCGATGATATCATCATCAAGCTTCTTTCCTGCAGCAGCTATCTCATCAGCGAGACCCTTCATCTTGGAGTAGTAGGCAGCTGCAGAAGAATCACCCTTCTTTTCTCTGGAAAGCTGAGAGCGAATTTGCAAGATCCAAGACTTAGATTGGGATGAAAACATCTCAGTAACAGCACACCACACCTCCAAGGCGTGTTCATAAGAAGAGACTTGGACCAAGATTTCCTTGGTCATTGTAGAGACTAAGATAGGGAAGGATCTTCTGATCTTGCTCAATCCACCGAACTACGCCTGGTTTTCTTCATCTACTTCAGTTTTTCCAGCCTTCTGTACCTTGATTGTTGGGAAAGGCAGAACAATAGAACCATCAAGGATGCCGACCAGCCGAGCGCTGTGAATAGCCGGAAGAACCTGGGCTCGCCACACTAGGTAATTGTCCCGTGTCAATTTCTCTGACACCGGAATAGAGAAGGAAACCGATGAGCTTCCTGTTACTCGTCGAAGCCATCTACACTGGCGACGGAAAAAAAGGAACCTTCAACTCGCAACTAGATGAATCCGTGGAGGAGAGGCTCTAATACCATGTAATTGATAGAACGGCTTAACCGCTAAGGGTGCCGGCAGTCTCATTAGATAGGGACCAATAATGTCGGTACAAGAGTAGAGTCCATATAGGACTCCAAGGATTACATGAGACTCTATAGGACTCCAAGTATTACATGAGAAGGACTCTAAGTCCTATGTCAATACTATATGTTTACAACCTAAAATAGATGTAAGGAAACTTCGCCTTTGTGTCCTCCGATTTGCACCATGCATTCAATTCGGGACAGGTAATAACTCGGAGATCAACCAAATTGGTGAGTTCTTGGATGCTCTCCGGTAAATACTTGATGCTCCTGCAGCAGCCAACCTCAAGTTTCTTGAGAGAGGTGAGACTGCCCAAGCTTTCTGTTAGTTCTTTAAGGTTGTCGCAGAAAGTGACCTGTAGTGACTGGAGGGAGGAGAGCCGCCCTATGGTCCCATGCAAATTATTCAGATTTGGGCAGCTTTCAATCTTCAGTTCCCGGACAGATGCGAGGTCTCCCAACCACATTGGCAGTGATACCATGCTGTCACAATTGGACAGAGTCAGATAGCGCAAAGAAGTGAGTTTACTCATGACCTCCAATGACGCCTTGAGCTCCGGGTGCATACTGCTAACATGCAAGCTGTGAAGCATTCTCAACTCGCCCATCCAATGTGGCATGTCTGGGTTATCATTTCCTTTCAAAAACAATGCTTGGATGGTGGAGAGGACACTAGTGATCTCTGGTGAACTGCTCAGATCACTGCAAGACTCAATAACTAAGCAACTGAGGGGAGTCAGCTGATAAAGCAAGCTCCACCGATGCAGAGGTAACTTGCTGGATTTCACGGTCAGCTTATTTACTCGAACAGGGGACGATGAAGGACGAACTATGTGCCACGATGACAATGTATCATCACTACCCTCGATCTCAAGGTGACGAGTTTTTTGTGGGCAAGGTGTAAGTCTCAACTTTGGGCAATGGTGTATCTCTATTTTCTTTAGTTTTGGGAACATGAACCTTGACTTTCTATTCTCGCTGCAGGGGTTTGCAGTGTGCCACTCTTCCAGGCGTTCCATATGTGAAAGGGTAAACTCCTCGAGTTGACGAAATGATCTTGGGCCACGGCCACCGCACAAGTACCAGTCGATCTTCGTGATGCCGTGCATCCCTTTAAGTGACAGAATTCTGAGGTTTGGTAACTGGCCCAGCGGTGGCAGGCTGGTGCACTCTGTTAGATCCTCTATGTCAACCCTCATGAGAGAAGGGAAATGATCAGGGGCAATCCCCATTAGCCATGATGGAAAGTTTCTGCTCCTGTAACCTTTAAGCATAAACTCCATTAAATAGTGGGGTGGCACTAGCAACCCCAAAACTTCATGATCCTCCACAAATCTCCTAGCACCTCTTGTCCAATTAAGCCCCAATATTTGTACCTTTCGTTTCTCATTCAACCTTATTCTCTGTACCTCTTCTGCAGAAATCACGTTTTCCAATTTACTTATATGCAACTCCGATGGATTTATATCCTGAAGCATGACAAGATTACTGCTAGATTCACCAACCTTATGTTGGACCACAAAGTTTGGTACCATTGAACTAAACTGCACTGCTGACTTGTTCAACATATAACAATTACTGACATTTAGGAGAGTCAGAGAATGCATCTCGCCTATGTTACTTGGAAGGCATGATAGATTAGTGCCTGACAGGTCAAGGGTATGTAGCATTCTCATAGTACAAATACTATCAGGCAGAGTTTGAACGACCTTATTACCAGATATGTCCAGATGCTCTATATTGGGAAGCGAACAAACAGACTCAAGAAAATATTTACATGCATTAGACGGTTCGGCAATGTTCGAAAAAATGTTATCCAGGCTTCTTGATGATAAGCACAAATACTGAAGTTGAGTGAGTTTTCTAATCGCGTTTTGCAGGAGTTCCCGTTGTGCTTCCCCTATGAACCAGAAGCAGAATGATAGATTCAAATATTGGAGTTTATTAAAGCTGCCTAAGACTTCTGGTATACCTTCAGCTCGAACACAGCATGATAGATTGAGATGCACCAAACTCTTAAGATTCCCACAGGATCTTGGAAATATTTTCAAGTTGTTCCATCCAGACAAGTTCAAATACTTGAGTTTAATGAAATTACCCATATCTTCTGGGAGCCTTCTGATACATGACTTTTCAGACGACAAATTCAAATACTCAAGTTCGGTGAGGGTACCCAAAATAGCTTCCTTAGCTGCTTCCCCTATAAAATACGAGCATGTCAAGTTCAAATATTTCAGTTGAGCTAGGCCACTCAATTCTCCTAGTCGTAGGTCCCCTGGAGAACCTCCACAGTGTGATAAGTTCAAATATTGTAGTTTGGTCATGGTCTGAATGCATCCTGGGGAAATTTTAACTCTCGAGCAGTTTGATAAATTCAGATGCAACAATTTCAGGTTCGAGAATGATTCTGGAAGCCTTAGTAATCCAGAACAACCTGACAAATCAAGGTGCAACAGGCCTATCATGTCCCCAATTAACTCCGGCAGTTCCAAGATTGCTGAAGATCCACTGAGGTTGAGATAAGTTAATTTTGAGAGTTTAGTTATACAATCTGGAATCATTTCAGCTTGGACACCAGGGGCACTAAGATACCTCAGCTGTTTCAGTTGACCAATAGAAGATGGCAAGATCGGTATGGAGCACTTGCTCAAATCCAAAACACGCAGGTACTTAACTGATAATAATGCATCATCGCAGAGTCCAATATTTACACCACAGTCCAGAAAATGTAGTGCTCTTAATGATTTCGATGGCTTGCTACACTCGCTTAGCAACGCATAGTGGCACCTGCCTCCCCCATTTTTCTCTTGGTTGCGGTTATCATCCTGAATTTCATGGACCATGACTGATCTTGCCAAATCGTGCACCACATCATGCATACTGAGCGATTTACTATACTCATGATGTACTGTTGCAATCTGCAATATAAGCACTTAAGATGTGAATTTTATTGTGGTAGTAATAAACAATATAGGGTGGTACACAGTCCAAACGCCAAATTAGGCTTGAATAACCTATAGATATCTAACCTCCAAGCCCAACCCCAAGCCTCCCTATTTAACAACTTTCCAAAGCTAGCCCGACCAAAAAACAAAACTTGCCATGAACCTTAAAAGCTTGGAAGTGTGGGTTTGTAAGGCAACCCCGAATGCATATACCAGTCTATGATATATACGTATATCTAAACTACCAAATATATTCTAACAGTCTATACTAGTATTTTGCAAAAAAGAAGAAGAGAAAAATGGGAACCCATCAGGACTCATTCCAAAATTAAGCTACAACTACCTACAGGCCTTAGTAGAACAAAAGTGACTAGTTCATCTTCTAATATATTCATGAAAAGTTGAAACCAATATATGGTAGAAATCGGTTAAGTTTCCTGCAATATAATATAAATAAAAATGACATCTGAATTTCTGCTTATTGATTCATTTACTACCAAAACAAGAGTAAACTTGAAAAAAGATTCCAAGATATGATGATCTATGTGGAGCTGCACTGTAAAATGGAGCTCATTAGTGCATAGCCTTTGCCATGTCAATAAAAACAAACACATGATTCTCTTAATTTGGAGCCTGGATGTGAGAAATATTGCACATGAAAGATGTCCGTGGATGAAATTCCTGGAGTTACTTCGTTCAAAGAAATTCCTGGAGTTTTACCAGAAATATTTGGGCAGGAATCACGATGGAATTAGAAGGACTCTGGAATAGGGTTTTGAATAGAGTTATGGTTCTATTTTTTACACAATTTTTCCATGTATTTCGTTCATTTCAATTGGTTCGATTCTTAATGGGGTAATACCTCCCCACACTTTAAAAATAAAGAGCCAGGACTGATGTAATCAACCAACCGAATATACGTTGAGGGCTTTGTGTGTCAAAGGTGCTCAACACCCTGATGGTGTTCAAGTCTTTTGATGATGTTGAGGGCTTACACACCGCGTTCGGTTAAGGGCATATATTGAAGTTTGGTAAAGAACATGTCCGATAAAAAGAATCTAAAAGTATAATTTTAATGAATTGTACTCTGATACTGAGCAATCGAGCTAGATAAACTCAGCTTGTGGCTATGCAGGCATGCTCTCAGCAAGACTCAAGATCAGCTCATTGAAGATTTGGGCCAATTTTTATTGCTCTAGTGGCTAAAGATAAAGAGAGGAAGGACGCAAGGAAATGAGGAATACAATGAAGGAACAAGATGGGGGCAAATCTAGCAATGCACATGGCATTGTGGGATTATGAACAAGAGGGTGGCAAACCTTCTTGTAGCGAGCTAAATTCCTCTTGCAAGGACAACATGCATCGTTTAAGTTATTGTGTCATAATAGATTAAGCAGATCATAATTAACTTCCTCGGTGGTACAAGTGTGCATATAAAAGAGTAGAAGAGGGTAACTTACAGATTGTGACTCTGCATACTGAAGAAAGGACATCCTCAAAAGATGAGTAACATATGTCTCGCCAAGCTGTCTATGGGAATATCTATTTGATGGTTCAATGAAACCAAGAGAAATCCACTGGTTAATTAGATCATCCTTAACTATCCGGTGACCTTTTGGAAAGACGGCACAATAGCCGAAACATAACTTCAAGCATGGCAGCATGCTGACATAGCTTAACTTCAAGGATGCAAGAACATGATTTAGTGAAGAATCTAGCGATGAAGGTTGGTTCCAAATATCATCGTCTTTCACTGACTCCCATTCATCAAGTCTTCTGGAATGTAACGTGTACCCAAGGGATTGAGCTGCTAATGCCACACCTCCACACTTCACTGCAATCTCCCTCCCTATCTGCTCTAACAGTTCTTTGTCATCTCTATTTTCAAATGCACTTTTATGTTTTATTATTTGCCAGCACATTTCATCTGTCAAAGGCTTTAGCTTGTATGGTTCAATGGTAGAAAATCTCCTGGCAATGCCTTCATCACGTGTGGTAGCTATGACAATCACCTTGGTTTCGTTACCGATATTCACTAGAAGCTTCAGTGTATCTAATTTAGCCCAATCATTCTCCCACAGATCATCCAGAACGATGAGAACTTTTGTACCGGCAGCTACCATCTCCAAATCAGTTATCTCACGCTCTCTTGTTGATAGTTTCGATACTATGGAGCTCTTGATTTTATTTAAGTCAAGAATCTGGGAAACATAGACCCATACACGAGTGTAGTCTTTGAATTGTTTATCATTATAAACCAACTGTGCTATGGTTGTTTTGCCAATCCCTCCCATGCCATATATCGAAAATATAGTGAAATCTTGCGTCAAGATCTTTCTTGACAAAGAACCCAGTATGCTCTGCATCTCATCTGTCCTTCCGACGATGATTGCTTCGTCCACCTTTGGAGAGGTCACCCGATCGCCTGTTAGGACTTGATGTATATTAGAACATCCATCTGATATGAAACTGAAGTCCTTGTGTTGTTTCGTAATCTTTTCAAGTTTCTCTCTCATCTTCTTCATCTTCTTGGCCGCTTTTATTTTGGGACCAATTGCTAGACAGGAGAGGAATGGAGCACGCTGCAAGTTTTGTTTACTTGTCAGTAGATTTAAAATAATTGCAAAACCACGATGAGAATCTCGTGTGTAACCAGTGGGTTACAAATAGGCCTATCACAATTCCCAATTGTTCGAGAGGCTCATGTGTTTTTTTATACTCAGAGGCTCATGTGTTGGTTATGCTCGGCTACCTGTTTGTGGTCAAGCTATTGACACTGCTACAGGACCCTAAGGCTAGTCTTAGTGGGGAGTTTCATTGCACAATTACGTAGAGGATCACACTAACTTTTCAGGGGAATGAATCTGCCACGTCAACTTGTCAGTGGAATGAAACTATGCACAAATTAAATGCTACAACATACTATAGTTTGATGGCACGATTTCATAGACATATTGTAGCATTTAATTCCTACACGATGTTTGGTCAAATGTGTTAGATGATGAAATAAAAAAAGCTCTCAGTGAGAATTTCATAGAGTTTCATGGACTAGATAACTACACATGAGAAGCGTCATTGCCATGAAACTCTCTTCTTCTCTCCCCTCATTTAAATCCTGCCCTAGCAGCAAATATGCTGATGTGTCGAACAATTTAATGTCATAAGACCTCCACCGACTCTAGCCTAATTAGTGCTAGTTCTTGAACCGGTAGAGTAGCAGTATTGACGTAGCACTAGTAGACTTTGTTATCTGTCCCGATTCTTGATCGAACCAGCACTAATAGAACTTTTTAGTGTTGTATCCTTTTACGAACCATCACTAATGATTGAGCATTCACCTGTTCTTAACTAATACCCTACAGATGACCATCATACCATAGCGATACAGTCCCACGTGCATGCCTCACATTTTTCACGCACGAAATACTAGTTTAGTTTAGCTCCAGGGGCGAAGTCTGGATTTGGGGGGGGGGAGGGGTGGATGGGTGGATGGGGAGGCAAATAACTAATGTAAAAAGGAAACTGCTAAGCAATGTTTTTTTATCTTGTTCTTTACCTACATCTAAACATCTAATAAGGGCATGTTATTTAGATTGGAGAAAAAACACTGTAGATCCAGAAAGATCCAGAAAAAACATGTCGTGCTGGGAAGCGTTTTCTTTGAGTGGGAGTAATAGGATGAATAGGAAAAGTTGGATGAATAGGAAAAGTTGGATGAATAGTATTTTTTTAAAGATTTTTTTGTAATCTATACGCACCCTAAGAAGACTTGAGCATGCAGGGGGAGCCATGGCGCCCCTTGTCCCCCACTCGCCCTGTTTACCTTCTACCCCATATGTCATCCTCAACCTCAACTAGAGATTTCTTACCATCGCACTAAGTATTTCTACTTTTTTCCTCTTTATTTTTGATAAGTCTAGTCTAAAAGCTGGACTGAAGATACGGTCACCGAAATGATTTCAAAGTTTAAAAAAATGTGGACTTGAAATTTTATATAGTTCTTGTCAGCTTATATATAATTAAGGCCTGTTTACATGGTGGAATTTGGTGAAACGTGTCCTGTAAGAGGGCTATACTTTTTAGTGTGAATTTTTTTGGTGAAATTTTACCATCTAAACAGAGCCTTAGTAAATCTAAGTTCATATGAAACTTTGAAATATTAGTTCATAATTTAATTTAGAGTAAAGTTCATTTTGCCCCCTGAACTTGTCACCGAGTTTAACCCCGCCCTCCCTCCACGTCCAAAACCATACATTATAAACCATCATATGTCAAAACCGTTCAAAAAAACCCTGCACCAGTGTAAACTAGATTTGACGGTGGCTTCCGCTGACATGGCATGTGGGACCCACCAAATAGTACCCCATATCATTATTTTTTGCCACCTCACTTCCGGACCCACATGTAAGACATATCTCTGATCTCTCCTCCCCATCTCTCTCCCTCTCTTCCACCCAAGCCGCCGCCCGTCGATCCAGTGCGCATGGCGAGGCTCCCGTGCATGGCCGGTGCGAGGCCCCATGATGGAGCTCCCTAGCCGACGATGCGCCCCAGGCAGAGCCTCCCCAATATCGCTAGCGCTCAGGCTCCCCCGCACGGCGTGGCACCATGGGGAGGCTCCCTGCATGGCCGACATCGAGGCCCCGCGGTGGAGCTCCCGCACATCGAGCAGCTGCCGCTTGGCCTCGAAGGAGAGAGAGAGAGAGGGTGTGGTCGGGCCGATTCGATTGAGATCGAGCTCCGCAGGTCTCGCTTGGTGTAGCTCCGCCATGGCCAGCAACGATGGAGGGTGGGGCCGTGCAGCACTCGTCGTTGAAGGGCGAGGCCAGGCGGCGGGAAGGTAGGCGTAGCGCAACCATGACGAGGTGGAGGACGAGAGGGGGTTGGAGGGGGCAAGCTTGACCGGCGGCGTTCCGGCGCCATGGAGGAGAAGAGAGGGAGAGAAAGATGGGGCCCATCATTATTTTACACGTCATATAAAAGAACCGCCTGGGTAGAGATAGAAACCACTTTGAATCAGCCAGGGGGTTAATTTGACCGGTTTTGAGATTTAAGGTATGAAAGATTTCTGGTTTTTGAATTGAGGGGGTATTTCATACTTAGGCACTCTTAGTTCATCATATGAACATATTGTCCATAATTTATTTCTCTTAATTCATAATATTCCTCTCTTTCACCAGCACACAAAAGTAGAAAACAACAGCCTAATTTTACCTTTAGCGCTGGCAGCTTGGCATCCACTTCTAGTTCCAACTCATCGATCATGTCGGAGATGTCGGAGGCGGCGCCCTGGAGCCGCTCGAGCCACAGCCGTGGCGATTCCTCCGTGACGGACCGCCTCTCGGCGTCCTTGAGCACCGCCGCCACAGATTCTAGCGTCATCTTCATGTCCTCCAGGTCGCCGCTGAACCCCAACTGCATCATCACCTGGTTTGCTATGGCGGCACCCAGCTGCTGGGTCACCACCTTAAGGACGGCAGAGGCTAACAAGCCCCCGAGTTCACCCACCATGGCCGCTCTGCTCTGCTCTGCTCTGCGCTCTCTCTCTCTGGCCGCAATCTGATGCTAGATGGTGCAAAATGCCGGCAAGTAGCGCTGCTTCTCTTGTTTTGTCCGAAGTACGTACATTGTTTTGTCCGATGTCTTCTGTCAGGGCAGCACGAGGTCTTCTCGTACCCAACGCGGTACAGCTACTTCTTGAATCAAACTATCTGCAGAGTTATTCCCTTCTCCTTTTCCTTTTTCTTGGCATGTACTGAGTACTGACACCATTTTTTTTAAAAAAATTGAGTACTTTGTTTTATGCTCTCCTAAAATTTGACTTCTTCCACACGTACTTTGTATAAATTTTATATATTCACATACCCAAGTTTATACAGTCTTGCTTCTTTGGTGCTGCTCACACTTGCAGCTTGAAACTAGAAGGTTAATTGGACTTATGTGTTTTACTTCCCGTAGGGAATGAGTTATTCATATACAACCCACCTATTTTTGACTAACAGTGGGACTTCCAAACCATGTCTCCAATCATGATCGGACAAGCTTTAGGATGTGAATGATTTTTTTTCCTTAATGCTGTGTAGCAGTTCTTACCACATGTGTATTTATCATGTGTTATAATCAGATTACGTTGTACATTGAATTGGCACAAAGATACTCATATGTGAACATGTACTGTAGTGTGCACTCTCAATAACGACGATGCCAAAGGTCTTGCATCCAATGATTGCCACACCTAGAGCAGAGACACTGATGGAGTGCCGTATGCTCAGAAGGCCAGCTATTTCTTCATAGATCGCCATAGACATCTCGATTAGAGCATCTTCGGCAATGACTCCTAAACGAGACCTTCTACTATTTGAGTAAGGGCTCCTCTGTATTTTGAGGGTTATTTTTTTTAACCTGATCTCCAGCAATGGCCTGTAAATTCACCATCTATTTGTCAGTGGATAAAGAGCTCGTTAGGGACCCCTCAAGGAACAGAGGGTGGAGGAAGCGATTTGGAGGTTTCACTAAATTCCTTTGGAGGATCTGTTGAAGTTGCTATTAGGTTTGAGGAAAATGATTAAATGGAAAAAATTACTATTTTTTAATTTGACTCTTGCTGCCAATGAGAATTTCGTTTCGGCTTTTCTCGAATCAAAATCAGAGCAATACCTTTCATCTCTTTCCAAAATCATGCATACCCGTAGCTCGCTCGCTCTCTCTCTCTCTCTCTCAATTTACATTCAACCCTTTTTTTTTGCCACCCTCATCTTCTTCATGTAGCTCACCATTAAGAAAGTAATTATTGGCATCACGCTGAGAGATGGACAAGTAAAAAATCACGTGTCAAATTAGCAAAACTTTCATTGTAGCTAGTCAGTACCGTGCTCTCATTGCAACCCATATATATGCTACATGTGAGAGTCTTGTACCACTCAAGAGAACCATCAGACCAGGTCTTAGCCTTCTCCACCCTCTTGCAAGCCATTGGACAGACTTTTGTTGGAAGCGGTACGACATCCATGTGGTGATTCATTCAACTTTGTTTGCCATTCTATGCTTTATTCGTGAGTTTGCCATAGACGAAGGGGACTACTATGTAAATTTTCAACTGCAATTTTTTTAAAAAATGACGGCTGTGTATGGAGCAGCTCAGCTAGAATTTAAAGAGGCTTTTCTTACTAAATTAGTTCGTGCTTGTAGTAAATAAATGAACCGATGTTACTTGGAGGTGGTTTCAATATAATTCAGAGTCCAAACCAAAAAATAATTACATGTACAATGTAAGTGGCCCTTTCACTTTAATGACATCATAGATGGTTTAGATTTGAGGGAAATTGAAATGTCCGGAAAAAATACACCTAGATAATTACACTTGGTACTCCAACTTATGAGAGACTGGATAGAGTGTTGGTCATCACAGAATGGGAGCAATGTTTTCCTTTAGCCACGGTTGTTGCCTTGAGTAGGGAAATATAAGATCACACTCCATTTCTTTTAAACACAGGAGAGGAAACACTGGGAAAGCAGAATCCTCAGTTCAAATTTGAACTTGGCTGGCACTCACAATATGGTTTCTTTGAAACTGTATCAGAAGTATATGGCCTAGTGTGAAAAAAGGCTCCACTCATCTGCAGGTATGGCAAAATAAATTAGAAGGCTGCATAGTTCCTAAGGGTCTGGGCAAAATATTGGGAGGGGCCTATAGAAAAGAAAAACAAGAGCTCCTTAGAAAGAACCATGACCTAGACAAGTGAGCTGAAAGTCAGTTACTGAACCATCATGAAATTGACTTAAGCAAAGAGCTAACCCAACTCCTTAGAGAGGAATAAATTAAATGGTTCCAAAGAGCTTTAAGGACTTGTTGCAGGGGTTAGTATTACTAAATATTTGTAATTAGTGGCAAATGGCAGGAGAAGTGCCAAATGGCAAATACCTTCTCTATGGATGAATGTAGAAACGATATTCCTCAGGTTTCATCACTGGAAAATGAAAACTTGATTGATATTTTTTTTTAGTAAAATGGAAGTTAGAGATGACATTTTCCAAATGGAACACAACAAAGCACTGAGGCCATTGGCTTTCTTGCTGAGTTCTACAAGGTATTCTATAGTTGTGAGCTTCTTCTTTTATGTCTAAATTTAGGAATTGTGACCTTATTACCAATGTAAAGGAGGTTAAAATGATACAACAATATAGACTGATCCGTGTGTTGAATGTTAGCTTTAAGATCTTTACAGAAGTGTTGGCTAACAAGCTAAGTTAGGTGACTTGGAAGGTTATTATATCTTCTGTAGCCGCTTTTATGCCGGGTAGAAATTTTATTATGGTGGGAGTGGTCACTATACACAAAACCATACACAAACTTTGTTGAAAAAGTAGAGTGGTGTTGTCCTCAAACAAGATCTTTAGAAATCTTATGACAAAGTAAATTGGCCTTTTTTGACAACAAGGCTTAAAAATAAAATTTTTCTCTCATTCCATGGTGTAAATGGATAGAGAGTATTATTGTATACTAAATTAAACGTAAGCATGCCATTAACTTAATAGGATCTTAGCTTAGCTTAATCATGATGACTAATTATTGACTTAATAAGAAAAACTTAGATTAGAACTGACCAGAGCCTTTTGAATCCATTAGTTACTCTATAGTCGTAGTAGGGTTGATGTAGACATAGTTGTATTATTGTGTTGTCCACCGGGCACGCGGTGTACTACCTTAAATAATTTGGTTCAAACACGAATTAGCATGAGTATTAACACTCCCTCAGCTAAGACATGGTGCTTCAATCAAATCATTTAGGGGCACTTGGGTAAACATCCCAACTACACCACCATTGCGTGGACTATTTGCAACCTCACATGATGGTTAGTTATGAGATACATACGTCTCATCTCAGTTTTACATCACAGGAGTACACATAGATAACTTCGTGAAAACGACATGTGAGAAACTATTAAGAAATTACAATAGAATTATTCAACTACATAACATAAGACTAGTATAAAACAACTTGGTTTGAATATATCACCTTGTAATAGAGCCATCACAAGGAGTCGGCCAATAAACAACGCTTAGCCGATACAGGAGGCATCAGAAAAAGATAGATGGCTAGAAACAACATATTCACAAGCAAAGCTGAGTATACTTATACTCACAAGACTTATCCGATTGGCATGAAACCGATAAAAACCTAAACTTATGCAAGCTGTTTGTTGAGTGGAGCTTGTTTTGCTAAAAGCAACCAAGTAGTGGATCCATATTTTCAAGATTTTAGCTAAGTTTAATTAATCCTTTCATCGGGTATGTGATAGAAAGAAACTAAAACATTACACTTGATTAAACAACAAACTTCATCATTATACCAACAATCGACCATTCTACTCCATTAACTATTCTTTTCGTGTTCAAGTTGTGACTCATACTAATAAAGAGGACAAGTGTCACACCCGACCCAAGTTGATATGGCCTAGTAGTGGCCCATGAGCGTGGTGTGTGCAAGTTTAGTACCACCTTGCTAGTTTAGAAAGGTGGAGCCAATTTATAAGCCTTTGTCCCCCATCCATAGCACCTTCGAGTTGACACTTTTACACGAAGCGAGGACGAAAGTGTAAGCAGGGTGTTATGTGTACGTATGCTCGCCCCTTGGAAGGGTTGGGCGGTGCAGCTTTGGGAGACAGGGTGTTACAAATGGTATCAGAGCCGACCCTCGCGGTTGCGCGTACGAGTTAGTGTGCGGACATGGGGTACATGACGCGTGTGGGACGGTTAGGACACACGTCATGGCATATGGGTCGGTACTGGACGTACGGTTGTGCGCTAAGAGGGAACGTTCCTAGACATTTTCTCGGGTCAATGTGCGGATATATGGCGCGTGTGGCCCCGGTAGGACACATGGCATATGGTCGGCACTGGATGGGTGAGTCGGACCGACGAGGACGTTGGGTTCTTTGAGGGGGGTGTATGTCACACCCGGCCCAAGTTGATATGGCCTAATAGTAGCCCATGAGTGTGGTGTGCGCATGTTTAGTACCACCTTGCTAGTTTAGAAGGGTGGAGCCAACTTATAAGCCTCTATCCTCCAGCCGTAGCACCTTCGGGTTCATCCTTTTACACGAAGTGAGGACGAAAGTGTAAGAAGGGTGGTATGTGTACATATGCTCGCCCCTTGGAAGGGTTGGGCGGTGCAGCATTGGGAGGCAGGGTGTTACAACAAGTAGTCACAATAACCATGTGAGATGGATGAATTGACTCGAGTTTTACTCTGAACAGGGAAACCCAATGAACACGCTAGAGAGTAAGTCCCAGACTTTACCTCATGATAACTTTTCCCATCAGACTCCGCATCATCAATCCCATCCACCTAGACTAACTACAAAGCTCCACGGACCCTAGGACCTAGCCCATGTCGTGACTGCTACTACAATCTTCACCTCTTCCTCCAAGTAGAGGTCGAACTGGGTTTGACGTTTTGAACCTTTGAGGTACTAAGATTAATAGTTCCATATAGCCGTCAGTCCATTGGTTCGTTCAACACCTGTCACAGCACTACCCCATACGATATAGTCCTCTATTGCAGATCAGGCAAATCCACCAATGTGCCACTCGCACCTATAAGCCCTCCCCACGATCTCTTAGGGCTTGTTCGGTTCCATCGGATTCAATCCAGGCCGGAAATGGTAGATATAATAAGAAATTTATGATAGGTACAATAAGAGGCCGGGATTCATTCCGGGTCAAAAGCTAATTCATTCACCATAGTGACACCAAAAGACAAGGAATCAATCCATTAGTCAAGAGGTGGGGAATCATTCCGGGTCTCTTGATGTATCCATCACGAATAAATTAGTTTATGATCCGGAATAAATCCCGGTCTCTAGATGTACCTATCATAAATTTCTTATTATATCTACCATTCCCGGCCGGATTGAATCCGATGGAGCCGAACAAGCCCTTAACCATTTCCATCTTTTACTCAAGAACCTATATCTCACGAATGGTAGGAAACCACTAAACTTTTACCATTCCTATTAAGCAAAGTAGTGCAATAAACAACTCGGAGTCCCAGTAGTTCATGCATCTAGGGTTTCAAACAACACCGAAGTTAAATGCACAATACATAAAAGATAGGTCTCGACTGATAATTTCAAAATTGTGTTATGCGTGATGCTTGCCTTACAATGAGGTTGGCTCTTCTGCACAGCGATGCAGGTCTTGGTCGGCTACGACGGTGAAGATCAGCTGGTCGGGCTTCAAATCGGCTGTCGGCTCCACCAACCTGCAGACATCATCGGCCAACACATGCTCTACACAAGATGCAGATCAATGCAGAGTTAGTCACAAGAACACCAATTGACCTATAGTGCAACACTTGCTGTTGGTAAACAGGGAAGACATCGTGAGATCAAGTTAGGTTCTATTCTATTGTGGAAGTCATCCACTGAGTGTTTCAACCAACTGCAAACTCAAGAAACAACTTGCCGAGTGTTGCTAGGTGAGGCCAATGTGGCATGGAAGGAAGTTGGGTTGGCTGAGATTCCACTCGGGAGTTAAAGGAATTTGCCGATACAATGATTAAGGCAAGGATAGGTACAAGACAAGTACTAAAACAACTCGGTTTGAACTTGTCCATGGTCAAGTAGATCATCAAGGACTCAGCCAGACTGAGGTAAAAAGGTCGTCTGACTCAGAAAGGCAAAACCAATAGAGAATGTAATTGGACGATGGGGACTGAGCTTGGTAGATACGAGGTTGGGTGATACAGACATTAGGTCCATCGTAAAGAGGTCAACAATAAGTTGGATAGGAGAGACATAGTCTTGGGAACGCAAGATCAAGAAAATGTACACCACAATTATTAACTTAAGTTGATTAGGGTAGGCTAAGCACAGTGGTTAATGACAGAGTCGTTACAGGGCACCACCAGCAATGCCAGGGCAAGAGCATCTGCACCCCTCCAGCACCCTTAGCAATCGAATTTCATGGTTAATCACGAGTAGAACATAACCCTTGGTTTTGGCACATCTAATACTTTGTATATATAGTGATGTGGGGATAGGACCTTGCCCGTTAGATGGAAACTGAGTCTGGGCCCAATGATTACAACCCACTAAAGTGATTATGAGTTAATCACAGGTTTAGGATGGTTTAAAGTTTTCTTTATTTGTTTTTGATTTCTTAACGGTGACTTCAGCTTCCATGTTTCCCTTAGGTTTCCTTAATAGTGAAGATCACTTTCCAACATTCTCGCACTTGACCGAATTGTTGAGGACTGATATTTGCATCATAGTAAAGTTTGCCCTCAGTGTAACAATAAGTACCGGACCGATGCGTCGTTGGTGGCTTGATTCACTACCAGGACAACACTATGCACAATCTCACTGGAACACTTTGTTAGAAAGTTCATTCTTTATTTTGGCGGTTATTCGTACGACACATTTCTAAAATTTGGTTAAAGACTATTCACACAATTCCAACTAATTTCACGAATATAAGGATAAGTGATAAGTCTTCAGTGTATATTCTAGCATCAACTTATACTTATCTTATTAAACTTAATAGCACATATCCTGGGACCTTTCTTTTGACACAAAATCAATGTTCATGTCATTACTCATAGGAATACAACAATCAAATAATGATTGTAGTTTCTGTCTTTTATATTTAATACCGGAATATGATTCTTAAGCTTGCCTTGTTGAAACACGCCATACACAAATTAGCTTTTCATTATACTAACTGTGTTTAGAGTTTTAATTTCTTTACAAACACTATTTTCTGCAAGAGTAAATAGCATAATCTAATTGTGTGATCAGAGATCCCACAAAGCAAGATGGTAAAACAAACTATAGTTAGACCGAGAGAAGAGAACCTTTGTATGTATAAGGCTAATTTCAGGTGAAAAGTGCATTTCTCTTTTAGTTTATATGGTAGTATGGTTTATATACCATTGCCTCATGTTATCATTGTGAAACTTTTTTACAGGCATATGGTAGTAATGTATGGTGCCAATTAGAGACAAGTCAAGGTGGGAATCGCCGCACGCACCGGTACCTGGTGTTGCCGTTCCTATATTGCCACCTAAATATGAAAAGAATGTGGGCAGACCACCAACAAGGAACAGAAAGAAGCATTCAATTGAGTTGGAGAGGGGATCAAAGCTGAGCAACATGGTGTAACCAGCATTGTACCTACTGTACAGGTCCAAATCACACTAAAAAAAAGGTTGTATTAGACAGAAATTTGGAATCCCACCACCAGTCATGAAGAAGAGAAAGGTGTCTGCTTTAGAACATGAGGATAACAACAACTATGGTGATCAAGATATTCTAAGGGTACTTATTTTTACTGTTTTCAACAAGCATTGTTCTTGTTCCTCCTTTTTTTAGATGTTATATGGCTTCCATTGTCTTATAGGAAATAATGCAAGAGCAACCATGATACAGTGATCCTACAAAAGAAATTAAAAACCTCATTACCATCATGATAGAACATGTAAGTTAAGTATGCAAAATCCAACTTGGTAGCTGAAAATGGAGATGGGACAATACTTATTTCTTAGACTACAATTTTTTTTCTAAGGAAAAGTACCATCAAGCATATTTATAGGAGAATGTGCCGCTGCCATATGAATCTACATTTGTTGCTGCTCATAGAGAGAATGTACCACCCCCACAGTGCATACAGCGGCAACCATAGGTGAAAGGGTTACTGCTAGAGGTGGCAAATGGCGTAAAGGTGGTTGAGGGCGAGGGAAAGATAGCCCAGAGTTAGCAACTTCCAATCCAGGGAGGGGAAGGGCAAGGTCAGGGGGGAGAGGAGGTGTAAGATCAAGGAGAAGAGGTGGCAGGGTTCCTAATGAGTGCACTGATGTCAATCAAATTCATGAGGTTCACAGTAGTCGCAACCAAGTTCCTGTGAATCACACTAATCTCAATTGAGCTCCCGAGGAAATTACTATAACAAAGAATGCACGATAGGCTAGCCAACGTTACTAGATTTAAATCTAGATGAGCATGTAATGAATTCTGTTATTTTGCTACCATGACTATTACTTAAGTGATGCCAAATTGTCTTTTTATTTTATCCTAGTGTTGACGCCTTTTATGGTCAACACACGAGAGCGAGATCGCGCGGATCGCGAACCGATCGAATTGCTGCTGGGCAACAGGAGGTTAGACCGCCTGTACAGGGAGTCAGACCGCCTGTAGCTGTGGTGCCACAAAATCGATCGTTCGATGCATAACTACCACACTTACGTGGTGGTGGACAGCTAGGTTTACGAGCAAACCTACAAAGAGATAACCAACGCACTTTCGTGGCGAAGAACAACTAGTTTACGAGCAAACTAGCAAACACCGTTGATGCTCACACCCGGGAGGGACCCCGTCAGGGCGTGGACGTCGCCGGACGTGCCCTAGGTCGACCAGCAAGCCTTAGGATGCTATCAATGACCGTGGAGATCACAATGGACAGCAAGAGAGGTTGGAAAAAGATTAGGGTTTGAAGATTGAGTGTCGATTGGATTGGATTCCTCTCAATCGGCCATAGCCCTTTACATTTATAGGATGGGGAGGTCTGTACCCGTGGGGAGTCAATTACATAAGAAATTCCTGTCAAATATAACTCTAATTCAGATTAGGACTGCCATAGGCGGTCTAACCGGCTGGGTGCAGCTCTGATTCTTGCCAGAGCCATAACTCCCTCATCTGGGCTCCAAATCAGGCGATCCACATATGCATTTTGATCATCTCGACGAGGCCCATGCAATGGTGTAGTCTAATTTGTATTTTGAGCACTTTCATACCGGCGGTTAGACCGGCCCCTATAGGCGGTCAGAACTCCTGTCGTTTTGCCGGATCGGCTACAGGGCACAACCGGCCAAGCTTGATCGGCTTGCTGCAACTTTTGGTCATCAACACCTAGAAAGTGCTAATGTTGGCCTGCTAGTGGCCAAATGCCATAAATTTTGTTTCGAGCCATCACTATACCCATAATTTTTTTTTGAATCAAGGTGTCCTCCATTTCCATTAAGCAACGGAAATACAGAAGTTCATAGAACTAGAGTTCAGAATAAGAGAGCACTATACCCATAATTGCAAAGAAAAAGAAGAATCTCAACTCACTTTGAAACATTAGAACCTACAGCTACATTGCTGCTTCCTCCCTCGAACTAGATTGCACAGCAGCAGCCCTATATTTGCTGCACTACACCAACAGCAGCCCCGATTGGGCTAGAGCCTAGAGAGGAGACAACAGCTAACTGTAGTAGCAATACATGTAAGCTTCTGCATGACATATTTTTGCCTATGTGTCATCCTATTTACCTATTTGCACCCACATGCCAAGCTGTTGTTTGTAAATGAGCAATTTGTAAGATGATATATCTAACCACCCTGTTGCAATTTCCTGTCGTCGTAAGGGGAAGAGAAGAACAAATTGAAAGAGAGCTGCTGGAGATTGGAAGCAGGTGCTGTCACGGTTATCTTCAACAAGTTTGGTTGCAAATTCAGGAACATATTTTTTTTGTCCCCTTTTGTTTTTGAACTGCGTTATGGTGGCTATTTGCTAGCAGCCTAATAAGTGCTGCCTTTTCTTTTATCTCTTTGCATTGGCTATAAACATTCACTCGTGAATGGTCGAGGCCGGACTCTTATATATATCCTTAATCGAAAATAAAAATTCATGAAGCTACGAGATGACACACGCGTTGGGGTTCTCGTCGCTGAAGTACTGTGGCGCCGGAGCTGGCCGTTCTACCATGCCATAGTTGTAGTACTGCTGGTACATCATCGGATGGGCCGCCGCCGGAGCGGGCGGCGGCGGCGCCGGAGGAGGCGTCCACTGCATCATAGGCATGGCGTATGGGTGCACCATGGCCGTCGTCCTCCTCGGCACCACCATGGCCTCCTCGTCCACCACCCGAGGGTCGTAGTAATGCTTGTGGTGGTATGGCCAGTACATCATCCTCTTCATCATCTCCTCCGGTGGAAACCCATCCACGGCCACCAGCTGAGGCTTCACCTTCTCTTCTTCCTCCCCGCCGCCGTCTTCCTTGTTCTCGCCGCCGTCGATCTCCGGCTTGGCGGTCTCCTCGTCTTTCTTGTCTCCTCCATCACCGTCTTTCTTCTCGCCGCCGGCGTCCTCCGCCGGTGGTCTCTCCTGATCATCCTTCTTTCCGGCGTCCTCTGCCGGAAGTTCCTCGGGGTTCTTGCCACCGTCCTCCTTCTTGGTCTCCTCCTCCTTTGGAGCTTCGGGAGGCGGCGCCGGCGGCGGAACTACGGTGGCGAGCTTGCCGGTGCGGCGATGGATGTAGTGGACGAGCTTGTCAGCCGACATGGTCCCACTGACAGTGAGCTTGCTGGCGCCGGAGTCAGCGTGTGCTGTCTGGACGCCTCTCATTTTGAGGATCTTCTTCTCGAGCTGCTGCGCGCAGGCCTCGCAGTGCATGTTGACGTGGAGCTCCACCGTCGCCACCTCGCTCACCTGCGAATGGACGACGGCGGCCGGTTCTTCCTTGTCGGCGGCGGTGGTCTCCGGCGGCGGTGGCCCTGGAGAGATGACAGTGGCGTTGCGCATGGTCCTCTTGCGGAGGCGGTCGCAGATGGCCTGTGGATCAACGATGCCCTTCACTGTCACCTGGTTCTGTGCCATGTCCACCTCCACGCCCTCCACTCCTACACGTCGGCACACCCAAGTGTTGATTAGCTTTTTCCACTAAAAACATCAACTTTTGCGAGCTTTCAAGCCTGATCCAGAGATTTGTTTTTAATAAACACAATGTTTGAAATTAATTGTGTCGTGATCGGTTGCGTGCATGCCCAGTCCAGAATAAAACAGAGAAAAGTAACGGCAGGGAAATGGAAAGGTTATTATATTAGTTACCTTTGCATCTGAGGATGCATCTCTTGATCTTGTTGGCGCAACCGGTGCAATGCAGGTCGATGCCGAGGATGCAAGGGGGAGGTGGAGGTGGTGGCTCCTTGGCTGCCTCCTCCTCTTGCTTCTTCTCCTCGCTCTCTGCTGCAGCTGCCGGCTGTTCATTCTTCTCTGCCTCCGGAATAGCCGCTGGTGCTTCTTCCTTCTTCTGCTCCTCCGCCTGCATGTACAGAAAGTGATAAGGTCACGGATCAAACAAGCGCCCAAAAGCATAATTTGAATCTAGTTGGACAATATTCATAGTAGCTTTATTTACCTTAATTTCCTCTACCATGATGATCAGGCTGAAGAATTGTGAGGTCTTGAGGGAGAGAAGATGAGCAGCTATCTGGCCAATCAACCAAATAAGAATTCGGTTGAGGAGGCTCTCGATCAGGAGAGTGTATGAGCAACGGTCTCTGTGGTCCTCTCTTATACCAGGACTCCAAACAGTGAAGAGGGAGAAAGTAGGCTGTGCCTGCGGCAATCAGTGTGTGCTCAGAATAAAATAGGTTCTCGTAGATTCCCAAGCACATGCACTCACTCATGCAGCGTGAATCCCGATCGTTCCACCCACTAACTGAATACTCTGCTCCCATGCAAAATTACAAAGGGGGTACTGTACCGCTATGGATGGAAGCAAACTAAGTTCCGACTAGGGCGACAGCTAAACATCGATTACTGTTATATGAAAGGAGGGTATTAACTTTCTCATGTCCGGCAGCCCATATACCTACTCTCTCTCTGTATTATGGCCTGTTTAGATGTCCAAATTTGGTGAAAATTTGACATGGCATCCTTTTAAGTGTGATTTTTATTTTTGCCAAATTTGAGCTTTTAAACAGGCGCTAACTTTCCTAATATTATATGTTAGCTCAGAGTTTGGAGCACGTAAAGGTCGAGAAAAAGTGACATCCATTGTATCCTGCACCCTGATGAGAGAGAGAGATGCAGCATCACATGGTATGTTGGGTGGGACTTTGGAGGTTTCGCTGGCTCTTTTTTCTTTCCTTTGTTCGTAAGTGTTGAGAATCCACTTCACGATGACTCATCACCTCGGCTTACCTGACAACAATTTGCTGGAAAGTTTATGGTCTAATTCTTTTCTTATGCAGTGCATGAAGATCCTTTTTATTGGGATCTCTCATATCAGATTTTGTGCAGATAAATTCAGGTGGTGACCAGTGTCACTGGCAAAGAATATAGGTATCGCTGAAGACAAGTAACCTCCAATCTTGCATCATATATAGTGCAAGCCAACTGGCGAATGCACTTTCTCTTCTACTCTGTAGACTTCGGCGACCAGTCTCACCTTTGGAATCTCTAGACTCTACCTCGATCATCATTTCCAACACTGTTAGCATCAAGTTTCTGGAGTACTCTAGTACAACACAAAGGTGAACTACACCAAGGGTCAGTTATTATTCTCAGGAGTACCACGGCAGCCATCAGCTCCGCCGTAAGATTCGCTTCATGTCATCTCGTTTTTTTACTGGTGCACGGTTGACGGTGCACACGCATGTGCAACGCTGCAGCGATTTTGCACGGCATGGCCGCATGGTACATTGGTACGAATATAGTGCGCGCACGAGACTTGCGGTTCAGAGGAATTGCATTTTCCCTCGGAGGACTTTTCTTACTGCACGAGGAATTGCATGTTCACCAAGAAAAGTACTACTGCATCTGGGCAACAAAAGAAAATATTTTTGAAGGTACTACTGATGTATGAATGACCAACACGAAGCTGCACTAGCACTACTACAATTTTGAGAAACCCCGGGCCATGCACGGCACTGACTGACGGATGACGAGTCGACGCAGGCAGATTCGTGAAAGTGACTCAAAGCTGAGACCTCGGCAAACGATCGATGGACCTCGATCTACACGGTATAGCGATGAATAATGCTCAAAGGTAACGTAATAGCAGCATCTTGTCCTTGAGTCTAGCAACCCTACAACTGGTTCAACGTGGTTAAGTTCCCCCAAGCTGGTGCCTTTCATTCTGTGCTCTCGGTCTGCACATTCGGCGTGTGGTGCCTGTACGTGTAGCGCGAGAGACCAATTACTTGCTTGGAGAGACGGCGATTATGGAGGCATTCGAGGGTACGGTGTGGGTGGTTGAGAAAAATAGCGCCTTTTGCATCGGTCGGTGGCGCTTTTGAGTCACAGCATCGAGTACGTGGCGAACACTCCTAGCGCGCCCCGTTCGGTTGGGATCCATGCATCCAATGGATTTGTTTCGTGGATTAGTTGGCCTCCACTACATGCACAGTCAGACGCGCATGGCAGCTTGCTTACTACAGTTGCTTCGGACGATCTCGCAATCCTCCGATTCTTTAAGCCCCCATCACATCCCAATCCGATTGGAAGCAATAGTGTTACAGTTGCAAGGATTCAAGTCGTAACTGATTAGAAGCTCAGATCACTAACAATTAATGATACACCACCAATTGGAACTATCAATACCTATTGGAAGATCTCGTCAGTTTTCCACCAATCAATAGTTTATATGCACTTGATTTTCGAGTAAACTTCTTGAATATTCTTAGGAATAAACAGGAATCATGTTGGCTCCACCCAGGGTCTATGGCATGACCTGCCCCTAAAATCAATTCAAAAAACCAAAAAAAGTTAAAAATAACCTAAAAATTAAAATGGATTATTTGAATGGTGAACAAACACCACACATAATCACCCATGCTTCATAGATAACAAAGTTGTCACCCACACACGTTGTAGTTCGAACCCTTCACCAATGCCTCACGCGTGAACTCTCCTACCATCACACACCATGTAACTTTATTTTGTCGCTAGATAACATACCATATAATTTTCTATTGCCTTGTCAAAAGATGAGATGACAATTTTGGGATGTAAATGATTTGAAATAAAAAAAATAATTACCAAAGTTATTGATTTCTTGGGGCTTTATGATTTTGTATAAAGTTGGTCTTCATCTGACGTCGTATGGAAAGTTACAATCTTCTCTTTCCGTGAGATAGTTTATAAGGAAGGCTATATTATGACCCCCTCCAAGAAATTATTTTTGGGGCGCACCATTGCCATGTCCCACCCGTGAATGCCCCTCTTTTTCAGGGGTGGATCGTATCTCCATCTGCCCCTAAAAATCACATTTCTGATGTGAAAATTGATTTTTAGTGACGGCCCGGAAGCTATATACTTATTCGAGATTTTTAAGAATGTTTGGATTTTTGACCTGCCGCTGACAGAAAAAGGGACGCTCCTACAAAACATTTCTGTATATAGTAGTGCTTGCTCGGCTCTCACTCTCAGATACTAGCTAGATTAGTTGCAGCTAAGCATGCGCACCAATGATACTGTTTTCCAACTGTAACAACTAATCGCTTGATTTCCTATCTACGTAATGCAACAGATATGAATTAAAATATTGGTCAGAATCATATGAGAATGATATTGATGATCACATGCGTGATGCTGAATTGCTGATTAGTTTATGCAGTATCTTCCTTTTTGCTTATTTATTGTTCTTATTTTTGTCGTATTGGAAATAAATATTACCAAAAGGCTTGTGACCCTCCATAATTGGTTGTTGAAATCAATTACAACAATGTGAGCTAGCTCTGACGCCTGCTTTTTTGTATGGCGAGGCCAGCTAGTGTCGACACCTGTGCTTGTCCGATTTGCTTGCTGATGCATCAAAATCATATGACCCCCTTTGATTAGGTAAAGTATCGTGATTATATATGGAAGAAGGAATAAAGGAAGACCTACTAGTGATAATTAATTAGCGGTGCTGCTTTGTAAACACTGTCACAAAATATAACTGCATTTAGATTTATCCTGTGTCAAACATTCTTAACTTAGATCATAATAAAAAACTATAAATATTGGAAACATTAGTTAACAAACTCATCCTGAAACTAACAATCACAAACACTACGTGAAAACCAGTGTCATTACTACTAATAAATCCCCTCGGGTCCATGCCTGACCTAGCAGAACAAGGACAGTTACCTTTTACTTGTAAGATAACAAGCCTATATTTTTTTTCTAACCGATTTAGAGCATCTCCAACAGCCTAGCTGGACAAAATGCTCGGAGCTGGTTAGCTCACTCGACTCGACGTCAGCTCGGCTCGTCTCATCTCGTTTTATATTTTCACCTAGCCGAGCTAACAATTTAGCTCGATTTTTTAAACGATCGAGGTCGAGAGCAGCTCGTTAGCTGAAGCCAGAGGTGTCTATGCTGAGTAGCCCAAATCTGGCCCAATAAAATCAATTCCCCAGACGGCCGTCTTGTGCCCCATAGCAGCAGCCGCAAGCGCAATCTTGCAGGCTCCCTACCAAACATCACCTACAACCTCTCCCATGCTGGCCGCCGCGACAACCTCCTCTCCCCGCACCGGGCCATGCCTCCGCGGCTTCGCTGTCCTCTTGCCCCGTCCCGAGCCGCACGGGTTGTGCCCACGCATGCAGGACGACATCGAGCAAGGTGGCAAAATCCTCCATCGTGGTGATGCAGAGGACGACGAGTGCGGTGAGCCCGTGAGCGACACCTCTTCTCTATCACCCAAGCCGTGTCTCTTTGCTGCAGTCCTTTATGTTTCCACTTCTCTCGTTGCTAACTAATTCAAAAAAAAAAAAAAGCCGATGCTTCCTCACACAAGATTTGCAATTGTCCTTGATCAGCAGCAAATGTGTGTTGATTGCATTTCGTTTTTGCTGATTCTTTGGATTTTTCAGCTTGATTTCCTCGTTTTCTGATTTATATTTATGTTTAGAGAGCCGGACTGAACCGAGCCGAGCTAGCATTTTTTTGCTCGTTACGTTAACGAGTCGAGCTGAGCTTTAAAACAGCGAGCTGCACCGAGCCAAGCCGAGTTCTCGTTATCCACCCCTACCGATATCACGGTAGCTTTTTTTTTTTTTGCCTATCGACTCAGCTCATCATCCCGCGATCCCACACTTGGCGCTGCTCCCGCCCTCCAGCCTGCTTGACTGTGATGCGCCACAAGGAGGTGCCGCAGCCGGCCACCCATGCCGCTAGAGGTGGAGGAGGCGTGATGGAAGGTGTAGATGTGGTGGAGGGCGCCAAGCCCCGCCGGCGGCCGCCTGGATGGACATGTAGGGAAGACCCCACACGCCGCGGGAAGGTGGAGGGCGCCACCGTGCAGAGCCTTCCCTTCGCGCTGCTCGCGCCGGTGCCATGTTGTCGCCCTGCTCCCGCCTTATCGAGCGCCGTCGCACCCCCGCAGCGCTCCGCTCTGGTCTGTTCAAGAATTTGGTGCTTCAGGGACCACATCTCGTCGGCATGGATATGAAGGTTTTAATGCTCTGCTTCATGATCTCTGGTTTGGAAGATGTTGATCTGAGCTGTTTGACCAATTGGTCAGATCAGACTAGAAGGTGATTCATTACATGTTCAAGGATTGCTTGACGTGATTCATCCAAGAACTACCAGGGACAGCACTCTCGACCGCAACGGTGCCGTCACCATCGGCAGGGAGAAGTCAATAATGACTTCACCGGAGTGAGGACGGAAGGCGGCAGTAGGAAGCAGCGGGATTTCACGGCAACAGGGAACGATTTCGCGGCGGTGGCGAGCAGAGCAGCGTATGGCGATTCACTGTTGGATTGATAAAGAAAAAAGAAAATTGTTTAAAGAGTGTTATTTACCTAGTCTGTTGGAATGCAACGTGATATGACGGAATCCTAACTAAATGAGTAGCTAAATGAGAATATTGAGTGTAAGATTTAGGTAGGCTCTTGGAGTTGCTCTTAAATCAGTTCCCGCTACACAACATATAGAACACAGACAAAAACTTTGAAGACAAAATTGCATATTTGACATTGGATGAAACAACGCGCTTCCAGTTTTAGGACTCCAAACATTGTACGAAATGACCTTCCAAATATTGGCTCTTTGATTCTTGTGACACTTCAGGTATTTTCTCTCTTTTCTCTCCTAAATACATGTATTTGGAGCTTAAAAAGATCCTTTTGTCCTTCTATTATTTTGCATAAGCCGTGGTTTCATTTTTTTCACGGCTGTGCCTTAGCACGTATTCCATTAATAAGAAAGCAGTTTACATACACCACTTGAGACAGCCAAACACAGCTTGGCCGACACAAGACCACAAAGGACTAAAATAGAAAGAAAAACACTCAAAAAGCACAAACCCACATCCATCTAATAAATGACCAAGCAACAAGCACATAAAGAAGATACAACCCACCAAACCTAGACAAGCGACCGAACACCTCCGCATCTATACATAAAGAACAACAACAACCAAGCCACAAATTGGGGCTACTAGACATCATGGGGTGGCCAAACATTGACCAGAATAAGCACAAGGTCGACGAATAAGCATCCTTCAGAAGAGATCACAAAGCAACATGACCAGGTTGACGACAAAGCATCCGTCAGAAGATATCACCCAACAACATGACCACGGTGGCATAGTATCCACCAGCACCAAGAAGAAGCACGACAATGACAACAGCATCCGTCCGTAGAAGTACAAAGCATCCGACAGAGCACCAAGAACCTGCATGACATCGGCGACAAAGTATCCATCAGGAAAGATTGCAGTGATAAAGTATCCGTTAGGCAAGATTGCAGCGACAAATGCAACAGACTGAATATGTTGAATGGGGCATAAGAAGGCACAAAACACGACCACCAAGACATACACCGTGAATTCAAGTTGACTATCACAATGGCAAGAGGTGTCGCCATCGTTCGTCATACTAGGGTTTCACCCTGGGATACAGATGTAGATATTAGCATGACCCCAACATCTAGGCCTTCGTGCCAATAGCACATCGCCAATTGAACAGAGGATCCCAATGTCTCAAACCAGGCAGGTCCAGGCCAAGGGAAACAGCAGCGACGCCAACGGCATGCACCCACCACAGGGCAATAATGAAGCCACCCCACCCAGTTGTGGCAACCCGCCCAGGCACATAGGCAAAGGAGATGAGACCTGCCGATGAGAGCCAGATTTGGTCGCTGGAGAGCCGATTGGGCAACCATGGAGGCGCAGGAAGCACCGTTGTGGCAGGAGGGTGAAGGAAACAACCCCCCTGCCCCCGCGGACGACGGGCACACAATACCTAGGGAACAAAGATCCAAGCAGAGGGAGGGAGGATCTGGAATCCGATAGTCGGCGACGCCGAAGAACGGTGGCGAACCGACGACCTAGATCCAAACGACCTAACACTACTAGAATTGTAACATTAGCCGAGCGTATTTAAACTGTCGGCCATTAGGTAAAACAGTCGGCAATTAGTATGGCCGAATGTAAGCTGTCGGCAACTCCCCCTCGGCGACTCTTTGTCGGTCATTGGGCCAATTCCCGAGGGGTGGACGGCCACACAATTGCCTACTGTGAAAGCCTGACCGTTTACCCTCATTCATTCACTGGCCACACCAGGAGCACAATTGGTCACCAATTCAGTTCCCTACAAGTCACTACCCTTGGCCATCTTATTTTTCTGTTATTTTATATTAAAATTATTTTCATTATCTATTTATACTAAAATTATATTCATTGGTTATTTATATTAAAATTATTTTTATTCAATTATGTTCGTGTTTCCATGTACAACTTCTGCCAAGATTCCAAATATATTGACTACTTGCATATGAGGTTTAAAACGGAGCCAATCAAAGCAAGGGGCTCTGAACCTCTACCATCATATATTGATTAATTGGTTATGTATATGTGCCTCGTGGGTAGGCTGGTACATTCAGATAAACAGAAAATAATAATAGCAACCGTTACATAATATATATACCCATGGATAGCTAACAGAAAAAATATATGACTATCGTTACATATAATGAGCGGATGATCACACTGCATATCCTAATCTAACACAAGTGGAATACGTAATCCATTTGTATACTATCTACAATCTTCATCCTTCATGCATTTCCATAGTCATTCCAGCTCCAAATCCGTCGCAATCATATTTGACCAGAAAAGTAAAGATGGATTAGAACACAAATATGATTGGATTGCAGATGTATCAGGGAAAAAAATGAATCGAACGCAGGAAACAAAGGAAGAATAAGAGGCGAAGGATCACAATGGAGAAAAAGCTCCGTGCAAACATCCAAGTTGGAGAGCTAAATCAATACCTGAAAGAATGGATCAACCGAGCATGCCAGGTCGCTAGCTATGTAGGCACGATGCATCAGTCATCCGTTCCTCGAGCAGGGTGATCGGCTCCTCCGTTCCTTGAGCGATCATCAGCAACCTCCTGTAACAACCTAATTTTGTTCATCACACTTAAAATCAATTTAGGCAACATAATTCTTTATATTTTTGTTTAGGGAAATATTAAGTTGCAAATTTAAATCTTGGCTCTTAAATATTTAAACAACATTTAAATTAGAGTTAATAAAGTTTTTGTTGCATTCATGCTGATTGCATATATTTTGAATGATGGTTTGAATTTTGAAAAGGTTTGCAAAAGTTTAAACTAAAATTTCAAAAACTTTCTTCTTTTCTCTCTCTTTTTCTAGCCCAACCCAGTTTTCTGGCCCAATTCCCTCGCGCAGCCGCGGCCCAGTTCTTCTCCCGGCCCAGTCCGCCGCGCGCATAGTGGCCCAGCCCGTTTTCTCTTTTCTCTCTCTCTTCTCTCGCTGACGAGTGGGCCCAGGATGTCAGCGTCGTCTTCCTCGCGTCGTCGAGCAGGACTCGACGCCAAGTCCGAGCGCCATACGCCGCCGCGTCGCGCCTTGGCGTGCAAGTCGGAGTTCCCTCGGCCTTTATAAGCGCGCCGTTCGAGCCCCCTCGATCCTCAACTCAAGCCGCAGCCTCCGTTGCCGCGAATCGAGCTTGCGTCTCCCAAACCCTAGCTTCAAGCCGCCGCCTTGTTTTCGAGCTCGCCTCGCCTTTTCGCCGCTTCCAACTCGCCGCCAAGCTTCACGTGGAGGTAAGGAAGTCGCCGAGCCCGTTTTCCCTCTCTCTCTCGCTCTCTCGTGCTTGTGCAAGCTCGCCGTCGCAACCGAGCCGCCGCTCGTCGGCGTGAGCCTCCCTCGGTTGCTCATCTCTCGTTTAGAACCCCCAAAATAGGTTCCCCGTTGTCCCAGCTTTCTCCCAAGCCTAGAATCATAGAAAACCGAGCTCTCTAGCTCGAGTTTCGCCCGTCTCCGGCGAGGCGCCGCCGTCTCCGGCCGTCAGCGCCGCCGCGGTCGAGCCGAGCGATCCAGAGCCGTTAGATCGAGATCCAACGGCTGAGATCGAGCCCGACTCGAGTCAAACCGAGCCGCGTCGGTCAGCCAGCCAGTTTTGCAGAAAAGCCCCTCGGTTTTAGAGAAATCAACCCGTGGTCCAAGCCAGTTCAAAAATAATTAGATTTAGGTCCTGTTTCTTTCAGTTTAGCCCCTGATCTTTCTAAAAATCTAACCCGCCGTCCTGTTTGGTCGTTTTTCATAAAAGTCCTTCTATTTTTATATAAAATTACGTTTTAGGTTCCTGGTTTCTTCTGTTTAAGCCCCTGGAAAGTTAGATTTAGTTCAAAGAAGCCCCTAAATCTTGTTTTAGCCATATCTTAACCGTTTTAAGTCCGATTTGAGTGATCTTTGCGCTCACGCGATCGTCTCTTTATCAAGAATAGTTCTAGATACGTCTTTGCGTCTTTAAAATTTGTATGGTGTATTGTTTTGCTTTTATTGATTGAATGCTTGTGCGAATCGTGTAGAGAACGGTCCGTTCGAGGGAGATCAAGATCAAGTCTACGAGGAGGAGCCACCGCAGTACTTTGAGGAAGGCAAGTGGATTTTCCCCTATGCATACTCTTTTGAACCCATACACATTGCATGACAACAAAGTTTATATTTATGTTCGCGATGCATTAATTTGATGGGTCCTATGTAAGGATGACTAGTCTTTTACACCTAAGCCTTGATACACCGGGTTTACTTTTATGTTGGGTAGCTATGCTAGATGCTTAACCTTGGTTCATGATGGGTTCTATCCAACATTGATGAATATCCTTATTATTATATCTTGTTATGTTAATACAAGATCACCATGCTAATCGGAACATGGAGAACCACCCAGGATTAACCGTACAACCACAATACTACATGGCTCTGGTCTTGGCTAATTAATTAGAAACCTTGGTTAGCAATGATCTTACCGAAAGGGCATGGGGGGTGGCGGTTGACGGTGTATAGCCCGGTTCTCTCGGGAAGTGGGCTTGGCTAAGACACTACACCCGTTAGGGAGGGTTATGCCTGCTTCCGATCCGGAAACCTTAGCAGATTATTTCTAACTAGGGAATCTTTGTAAAGGCCTCGTAGCGTCTCTATGCGGTCACAACTTGATAGTATGGTACGTGCCTGATCATCACAGCGTGGTTGGGTCTAAAGTTCTTCGGAGCTTTTACGCGAATTGTGGTGAAAGTGTACAACCTCTGCAGAGTGTAAAACTGTTATAACAGCCGTGTTCGCGGTCATGAACGGCCTGGACCCTCACGTGATTAATCTATCGGAATATGAAATCAAATCATTGCATGCATATGTTATTGGTTATGTTTATGGTTTATTTTATGCTAATATGGGTTGGTATATACTTATATCTTAGTAAATAGTTGCTTGTTAATAAAATTTGACCAACTAAAATGCAGACCGCTGCAAACCAAGTCTTTCCTTGATAGCTTGCATATTTCCCCCACTTGCTGAGTACCAACCATAAGTGTACTCATCTTTGCTTATATTGGATCAGAAGGTAATAATGGAGCGGAGTACCTCAGCGATCTTGATGAGTTCTAGGCGTGTGTTCCACCAGTCAGATGCCTGTGGAGTGTTTTTGGAGTTATCGTCTTTAGTTATCGTGTGAACCAGTTTAATTTGGCCTTTGTGCCATATTCGTGACGGTAATAAATACTTAATTTATTAAATATTCATTTGAGTACTGTTTCTGTTATTCACTCACGGTCTATCATATGTGTGAAATTTGATCCTGGCACACACATGAGATGTACTCAGTTTTCTTTCTAAAACCGGGTATGACAGAGTGGTACCAGAGCCGTGGTGACAGTAGGACGCTAGCCTAGTTAGAATGGTCGAAGTAAGGATTTATTTTAGCAAGCCAAGTCAGTTTCTTTAGAGGTCTTATTTTATTAGTTAAAAATTCTTTGAACTTCTTCCCTTTTCTTTGGTCACCTTTGCCTCTATTCAAGTATCTTTACTAAGGTTCTCTCTATGCTTAGATGGCCAAGAACTTCCAGACTGACCCAGCGCAGCCAGCCCCTCCTACACCACAGATGGATGATGATGTGCAAGGAGATCCCGTGTGGGTGTGTTTCTCTGATGATGAAGATGTATCTGACCCTGCTTCACCCACAGCGGATGTTGAAGGGAATCCAGATGGCACTGAAGATGAGGGTGATAAAGTCTATGATGATGAAAAGGATGATGAAGAAGAGCCCAAGGTGGAGATGATCACTTCAATAACAGAGCTAGGCGCTTTCCCACTCTTGCTTGAAGATGTTCTGGAAGCATTGGGCAACTACACCAGGCCACTCTACATGACCACTTACAGTTCCGCTGCAAACTACCTGGAGTATTACCATACTCAGGTTCATGTTAGGGAGCAAATGGAGAATGCCTCTCGCTTCAAGACTTGGTCTATTCATGAGTCGAGCCTTCTCCATATTTCCTATGAAGCTGCAGTCAGTGATGCTGCCCGGAGGGCAGTGACATCTATCAGCCACCAGTTCCAGAAAGATCGGTCTCGCACAGAGTACCGTCACTTGCCTCGTCGCCGTCCAGGAACTGAGCAAACCGATGTCGTGGGAGGAGGACCAACAGCAGATCCTCGTCTCAATGTTCTTGCTCGAGTCACTGCAGCACTGAATACTGATTTGGAAGGTGTTATTAATGAACTTGCCGAAGCCCAGGAGCAGATTGCAGAACTTGAAGAACAACTTGCTGAGCAACAAGGTCAAGATGATGATGATGAGAGGATGGCCAATGCTTGGTCCCCGCCTCGGAAGAAGCTTCGCTATGGAGCCCCTTTCTCCATCACACAGTTTAGGGAATAGGTTATTTATAGGTTTCTTTTGTAAGTTTATCGTTAGTACGGTTTTGTGAGGTCGATCATTTGTTTAATGCTTGTTGCTTGGACAAATGTGTGAGTTGGAATCTTTGTTTGTGTGTTTTTTTTGTTGTGGAGTGATGACCACAATTGAAAATATATATATATGGTAATAAAATATTAGTTGGGTTTAATTCTAGTCCCCTCTTATCCTTTGCTCTTAGTTTCTTATCTATCTCTTCTCTATCCGGCATCCATATCCCTTATGCTGAAATCTGCTCACGCCGATAGCTGACACAGCAGTACTGTTTTGGTGATTTCGAGAGTTACACAAATTCGTTTGACCTCAAACTAGTAGGGTTAGTTTCAGAATTTGATGAGTGAATTTCTATGATTTTTCCATAATTTTTGGAAATCTGTGTCGAGGGAAACACACCAAAAGTTGTCAGGTACAGAATCTGTTTTTTCCAGCTTGACACAGGCAGCTTGATTATTTTGTATCCGGAGTTTTAGAGGTCCGATTGAGGTGATTCCAGTTGTATTGGATTCATAGCTTTATGAGTATTGTTCTGGAATTTTGGTATAATTTTTGGATGCTGATGATTGGCTCAAGAACGTTGCAAAGAAGCTAGATATTGCTCAGTGCACTGATCGTGAGAAGGTCTTGTATGCTTCAGGAAGATTGGAAGGCCCAGCAGCTGATTGGTGGGATGCGTATGTTAATGCGCACAACGTTCCCGACACCATCACATGGCAGCAGTTCCAGGATGCTTTCCGCACACACCATATTCCAGCAGGTGTGGTGGATCTAAAACAGGAGGAGTTTCATGCATTGGTGCAAGGAAGCATGAGCGTGTGTGAATATCGGGATAAGTTCACACAGCTATCCCGTTATGCACATGATGATGTGGATGACGATGCGAAGAGGCAACATCGTTTCTTGAAGGGTTTGATTGGGCCTATCAAGTACCAGCTGCAGACACACCTTTTCCAACTTCCAGACAATGTTAGACAAGGTCATTGGTTGTGAGAATACACGTAAGGAGTTGAGTGAGCAGAAGAGGAAGTTCCAGTCGTCGTCGTCAGGGCAGACAAGCAACACTCGTCCTCGCTACAGTTCTTCACAAGGCTTCCAGAATCGCTCAGGAGGTAATGGTGGATATTACCAACAAGGACAACAGATACAACGTTCTGGTCAACAGGTTCAGAGGTATTCTCAGCAGACACCCCGTACTCCTAACCAGCAGCAGAATCGTTCTGGCAATGGCATCCCGCCAGTGCGGACCAACAATCCAGTCACGCCAGTACCACCCAATGGTTCCTTTAAATGTGGTGATATGGGTCACTATGCTAACAATTGCCCCAAGCGCAACCCCTAGACACCCCAATCTTAGAGGAGCAATGGCCAGAGGTCCGTTCAACCTTCTTCCCAGCAAGGCAACAAGGGACAACAGAACTATGCACGTGGCAGGGTCAACCATGTGACAGCTGAAGCCGCTCAGGAAGCCAATGACGTGGTCATCGGTATGTTCTCCATTAACTCAGCACCTGCTACAATATTGTTTGATTCTGGAGCATCGCATTCTTTTATTACTGAACAATTTATGTCTGAGCATAACATACCTAAGCAACCCATGAAAAATATGCTTTTAGTAAACTCCCCAAATGGGGAAATGAAAGCTAAATACATGTGCCCTCGAGTTAGACTTGAAATTATGGGGATAGAATTTCCATCCAATCTAGTGGTTTTGAAGTCTGAGGGAATTGATGTGATACTTGGAGTGGATTGGTTGGGAGCTCATGATGGAGTTATTCAGTGTGCCAAGAAGGCAGTGCTATTCACAAGTCCACAAGGAGACCGAATGGAGTTTCAGATGAGACCAGTTGTTTGAAAAGAAGCAACAATTAATCAGTCGAAAGGAAAGTCACTGGAGGATATCAAAGTCGTGTGTGAATTCCCGGATGTCTTTCCTGATGATTTACCAGGTATGCCGCCTGACCGAGATTTTGAGTTCATCATTGAGCTTGTACCTGGTACTGCACCTATTTCAAAAAGAGCATATAGAATGGATGTTAAAGATTTAGCAGAATTAAAGAAACAGATAGATGAACTTTTAGCCAAGGGTTATATTCGGCCTAGTTCGTCTTCATGGGGAGCCCCTGTTATATTTGTTGATAAGAAGGATGGTACTAGAAGAATGTGTGTTGATTACAGAGCTCTTAATGAGGTGACTATCAAGAATAAGTATCCGCTTCCTAGAATTGAAGATTTGTTCGACTAGATGAGAGGTGCAAAAGTTTTCTCCAAGATTGATTTGCGTTCAGGCTATCATCAAGTGAAGATTCAGAAAGAGGATATCCCTAAAACTGCGTTCACTTGCAGATATGGTCTTTATGAGTATCTAGTGATGTCGTTTGGTTTGACTAATGCACCTGCAAACTTCATGTATCTGATGAACAAGGTATTTATGGAGTATCTTGATAAGTTTGTGGTGGTATTCATTGATGATATCATGGTGTTCTCCAAGAATGAGGAAGAGCATGAGGAGCATTTGAGACTAGTATTGCAGAAATTACGGGAGCATCAGTTGTATGCCAAGTTCAGTAAGTGTGAGTTCTGGTTGAAAGAAGTATCTTTTCTTGGACATGTCATAACAGATGGTGGAATCATGGTAGATCCGAGTAAAGTGCAGGATGCGTTGAATTGGAAGCCACCTCAGAGTGTTGCAGAAATCAGAAGTTTTCTCGGATTGGCAGGGTATTACCGTAGATTTATTGAAGGTTTCTCCAAAATTGCTAAACCCATGACTTTGTTGTTAGAGAAGGGACGAAAATTCAAGTGGGATGATGCTTGTCAGCAGAGTTTTGAGGAGTTAAGGAAGAAATTGACCACTGCTCCAGTGTTAGTGATGCCTGATATTCAGAAGGGGTTTGATGTGTACTGTGATGCTTCACACGTAGGACTTGGATGTGTGTTGATGCAAGAAGGTAGAGTCGTGGCTTATGCTTCTAGACAGTTGAGAAAACATGAGAAGAATTATCCTACTCATGATCTGGAGTTAGCAGCAGTTGTACATTCATTGAAGATTTGGAGGCACTATATGGTTGGAAAACAGTGTCGAATTTTCACTGATCATAAGAGTTTAAAGTATATCTTCACCCAGAAGGATCTTAACTTGAGGCAATGCAGATGGCTAGAATTAATCAACGATTTTGATTTGGATATTCAATATCATCCTGGAAAGGCCAACGTTGTTGCAGATGCTCTAAGTCCCAAGAGTCAAGTCAACTCGGTCATTGGGAGACTGATATCACAAGAATTATGTTGGGAGATGGAACGACTTAACTTGGGTATCTGTGGTCATTCAGAAGCTGTGACTATGGAAGTAGAGTCAACATTAGAGCAAGAAATCAGGAAGGGACAGTTAGAGGATCCGAAGATCGAGGAATTCAGAGCCTTAATCCATTTGGGAAAAACTGAGGATTTCATTGAGGATGAACAGGGAACAGTGTGGTTCAGAAAAAGAATATGTGTTCTAGAAAATGATAGGCTTCGAGAACTCATATTGAAGGAAGCACATGATTCACCTTATTCCATTCATCCAGGAAGTACTAATATGTATCAAGATTTGAAAGAGAAATATTGGTGGTATGGTTTGAAGAAAGATGTTGCTACTTATGTGGCTTTGTGTGATGTTTGCCAGAAGGTTAAAGCAGAACACCAACGTCCAGCAGGTTTGCTTCAACCATTAAGAGTACCAGAGTGGAAGTGGGAAGAAATTGGTATGGACTTTATTGTCGGGTTACCTCGTACTCGTGATGGTCATGACTCTATATGGGTTATTGTGGATAGGTTGACGAAGTCTGCCCATTTCATACCAGTCAACACAACATATACAAGTGCTAAGCTAGCAGAGCTGTATATGTCCAGGATTGTGTGTCTACATGGAGTTCCGAAGAAAATAGTGTCCGACCGAGGTACTCAGTTTACGTCACGATTCTGGCAGAAGGTACATGAGATAATGGGTACACAACTCAACTTCAGTTCTGCTTATCATCCACAGACAGATGGACAGACGAAGAGGACTAATCAAATTCTGGAGGATATGCTTCGAGCCTGTGCTTTACAACATGGTCGTAGTTGGGATAAGAGTTTGCCATATGCAGAATTCTCCTACAATAACAGTTACCAAGCCAGTCTTAAGATGTCACCCTTTGAAGCATTGTATGGAAGGAAGTGCAGAACACCATTGTACTGGAGCCAGACTGGGGAAAGTAAAGTGTTTGGACCCGAAGTTCTTCAAGATGCAGAGCAGCAGGTACAGTTAATCAGGGAGAATCTTAAGACTGCACAGTCTAGACAGAAAAGTTATGCTGACACATGAAGGAGAGAATTGGTCTTTGAAGTTAGAGATTTTGTTTATCTCAAAGTATCACCTATCAGAGGTCTTCGTAGATTTAAGGTCAAAGGAAAGCTATCACCTCGTTTCGTTGGTCCTTTCAAGGTACTAGAAAGGAAGGGTGAGGTAGCTTATCAGTTAGAGTTGCCAGCTCAGTTGTCGGATGTTCATGATGTGTTTCATGTGTCACAATTGAAGAAGTGTTTACGGGTACCAGAGGAGCAATTGCAGTTAGAGGAACTCAGTGTAAAGGATGATTTGACCAATTCAAAGTATCCAGTCTAGGTATTGGAGACAGCAGAAAGGGTTACTCGGAATAAAGTGATTAAGATGTGCAAAGTACAATGGAGTCACCATACAGAGGATGAGGCTACATGGGAAAGAGAAGATGAGCTCAGTGCAGAATTCCCTCAGTTGTTCTCCGATCTTTCCGAATCTCAAGGACGAGATTCTTCTTAAGGGGGGTAGGATTTGTAACACCCTAATTTTGTTCATCACACTTAAAATCAATTTAGGCAACATAATTCTTTATATTTTTGCTTAGGGAAATATTAAGTTGCAAATTTAAATCTTGGCTCTTAAATATTTAAACAATATTTAAATTAGAGTCAATAAAGTTTTTGTTGCATTCATGCTGATTGCATATATTTTGAATGATGGTTTGAATTTTGAAAAGGTTTGCAAAAGTTTAAACTAAAATTTCAAAAACTTTCTTCTTTTCTCTCCCTTTTTCTAGCCCAACCCAATTTTCCGGCCCAATTCCCTCGCGCAGCCGCGGCCCAGTTCTTCTCCCGGCCCAGTCCGCCGCGCGCACAGTGGCCCAACCCGTTTTCTCTTTTCTCTCTCTCTTCTCTCGCTGACGAGTGGGCCCAGGATGTCAGCGTCGTCTTCCTCGCGTCGTCGAGCAGGACTTGACGCCGAGTCCGAGCGCCATACGCCGCCGCGTCGCGCCTTGGTGTGCAAGTCAGAGTTCCCTCGGCCTTTATAAGCGCGCCGCTCGAGCCCCCTCGATCCTCAACTCAAGCCGCAGCCTCCGTTGCCGCGAATCGAGCTTGCGTCGCCCAAACCCTAGCTTCAAGCCGCCGCCTCGTTTTCGAGCTCGCCTCGCCTTTTCGCCTCTTCCAACTCGCCGCCAAGCTTCGCGTGGAGGTAAGGAAATCGCCGAGCCCATTTTCCCTCTCTCTCTCGCTCTCTCGTGCTTGTGCGAGCTCGCCGTCGCAACCGAGCCGCCGCTCGTCGGCGTGAGCCTGCCTCGGTTGCTCAACTCTCGTTTAGAACCCCCAAAATAGGTTCCCCATTGTCCCAGCTTTCTCCCAAGCCTAGAATCGTAGAAAACCGAGCTCTCTAGCTCGAGTTTCGCCCGTCTCCGGCGAGGCGCCGCCGTCTCCGGCCGTCAGCGCCGCCGCGGTCGAGCCGAGCGATCCAGAGCCGTTAGATCGAGATCCAACGGCTGAGATCGAGCCCGACTCGAGTCAAACCGAGCCGCGTCGGTCAGCCAGCCAGTTTTGCAGAAAAGCCCCTCGGTTTTAGAGAAATCAACCCGCGGTCCAAGCCAGTTCAAAAATAATTAGATTTAGGTCCTGTTTCTTTCAGTTTAGCCCCTGATCTTTCTAAAAATCTAACCCACTGTCCTATTTGGTTGTTTTTCACAAAAGTCCTTCTATTTTTATATAAAATTACGTTTTAGGTCCCTGGTTTCTTCTGTTTAAGCCCCTGGAAAGTTAGATTTAGTTCAAAGAAGCCCCTAAATCTTGTTTTAGCCATATCTTAACCGTTTTAAGTCCGATTTGAGTGATCTTTGCGCTCACGCGATCGTCTCTTTATCAAGAATAGTTCTAGATACGTCTTTGCGTCTTTAAAATTTGTATGGTGTATTGTTTTGCTTTTATTGATTGAATGCTTGTGCGAATCGTGTAGAGAACGGTCCGTTCGAGGGAGATCAAGATCAAGTCTACGAGGAGGAGCCACCGCAGTACTTTGAGGAAGGCAAGTGGATTTCCCCCTCTACATACTCTTTTGAACCCATACACATTGCATGACAACAAAGTTTATAGTTATGTTCGCGATGCATTAATTTGATGGGTCCTATGTAAGGATGACTAGTCTTTTACACCTAAGCCTTGATACACCGGGTTTACTTTTATGTTGGGTAGCTATGCTAGATGCTTAACCTTGGTTCATGATGGGTTCTATCCAACATTGATGAATATCCTTATTATTATATCTTGTTATGTTAATACAATATCACCATGCTAATCGGAACATGGAGAACCACCCAGGATTAACCGTACAACCACAATACTACATGGCTCTAGTCTTGGCTAATTAATTAGAAACCTTGGTTAGCAATGATCTTACCGAAAGGGCATGGGGGGTGGCGGTTGACGGTGTATAGCCTGGTTCTCTCGGGAAGTGGGCTTGGCTAAGACACTATACCCGTTAGGGAGGGTTATGCCTGCTTCCGATTCGGAAACCTTAGCAGATTGTTTCTAACTAGGGAATCTTTGTAAAGGCCTCGTAGCGTCTCTATGCGGTCACACCTTGGTAGTGTGGTACGTGCCTGATCAGCACAGCGTGGTTGGGTCTAAAGTTCTTCGGAGCTTTTACGCGAATTGTGGTGAAAGTGTACAACCTCTACAGAGTGTAAAACTGTTATAACAGCCGTGTCCGCAGTCATGAACGGCCTGGACCCTCACGTGATTAATCTATCGGAATATGAAATCAAATCATTGCATGCATATGTTATTGGTTATGTTTATGGTTTATTTTATGCTAATATGGGTTGGTATATACTTATATCTTAGTAAATAGTTGCTTGTTAATAAAATTTGACCAACTAAAATGCAGACCGCTGCAAACCAAGCCTTTCCTTGATAGCTTGAATATTTCCCCCACTTGCTGAGTACCAACCATAAGTGTACTCATCCTTGCTTATATTGGATCAGAAGGTAATAATGGAGCGGAGTACCTCAGCGATCTTGATGAGTTCTAGGCGTGTGTTCCACCAGTCAGATGCCTGTGGAGTGTTTTTGGAGTTATCGTCTTTAGTTATCGTGTGAACCCGTTTAATTTGGCCTTTGTGCCATATTCGTGAGTGTAATAAATACTTTATTTATTAAATATTCGTTTGAGTACTGTTTCTGCTATTCACTCACGGTCTATCATATGTGTGAAATTTGATCCTGGCACACATATGAGATGTACTCGGTTTTCTTTCTAAAACTGGGTATGACACTCCTGATGAGGCAACCACTAGTACAGAACGTGCATATTGTAACACCAAGTTATGTTACTATAGGTCCATAAAAGTGTTACAATGCGATCTAGTAACACATTTTATTAGTGTTGCTAAGTTCAATGTTACTATGGTGTGATCTATTGGAACACAAAAATTATGTTGCTTTTACATAAAAATTGTGTTACTACTTTGTAACACAATTACTCATCAAGTGGAACCCTTATCAAGTGTTACAAAAATCTTATTTGTAACACATTTTTTAGCTCTTGTAACACTTTGACATTTTTTTAGTAACACTTTATGAATAGAAAACATCAGAATAAATAGCAAAAAATCTTATGCACTTCATGGCTAGCAAGATTCGAACCCATGACCTCTTCCTCATCTATAACCTCCTCTACCACTACACCACAATATCACTTGTGTCAAAATTCTGTTTTGGACCCTCACATATTATACCAGGTCGAGTGTAAATTGCTTATTTGAGGCCCTAAATGAATTGAAACTAAAAAGATGTCAACTACAAAGTTTCATAATTTTTTGAGTTGTACAATTTTTATTTTGGTAGTTTCTCGATTTGCTGTACAATTTCAAATAAAAAGGTTATCTACAACTTTTGTAACTTATTATGATCTACAACTCTCATTTTTCGTTGCTCTAACTTTTATCATTCGGAAAACTCAAATTTTGAATTTGAGGAATTCAAACGTACTTCTCATTGCCAAAATTAATTCAAATTAAAAGGAGTTCAAATACAAAGTTGTATAACTTCTGAAGATCTACAACTTTTATTTTGGAAAAAATATTACTATCTCTTTGTTGAAATCAAGAAATAACCATTGTGTCATTATTGAAAAGATGTGTGTGAAAAGATAAAAGGGACTACTAGGCGAATGCATGTTAATTGTTTGCTCAGACTTGTGTTTTTCTTCTTCATGGCTACTCTCCATCGTTGAGGTTACAATATTTTGCATTGTAACACTTTAGTTGTAACAATTTTTTATATGTGTTACAATATAACACTATTTTGTAACACTTAAGGTGTAACATTAATTTTGTGTTACTATAACTTCTATTTGTAACACAAATTTATAGACGAGCATTATGTGTTACTAACTTATTCTGTAACACATGATTTTGTGTTCCTATAGAACTTCTTCGTAACACATTAATTAATATGTTACAAGAGTGTGTTACAATATATGTGCCTTGTAGTAGTGAACCACCACGACATCTCAAGCACAATCCAAGGATTGTGGATTTGGATTGCGTGCTAGAGTTCTGGAAGTGTTAATATATAATAATTGGCCATAGAAGAATAGATGGCTGTGATGTGTAGCTACAGATCTGACGATATTGGTTAGTTTAACTAGGACGTGGGGTAAAAAGTATCAAGAAAGGTGCGGTAGGCAGTTGAAAGAAATGCACGTCTAATCCCCATAATTTTCATTGTGCACGACCATATAGGACTTGCCGACTGGGATAGTCTATAGCTCTCGGCCATTTAAAAGGATCACCAACAGTGTTGAGAAAAACAGTCAGCCAGTAAGATAACCATTGGCCATTTGTTAAATACGCGAACGTGTTTAAATTTACAGTCGGACATTTGAAAACTGTTGGTCATTCGTACCTTTACCGAGAGGTACTCGGTAACTAGTAGAAACAGTAGGCGAAAGTTAGAATTCTAGTAGTGTAAGTTTGGAGGAGGGCAACGAGGGAGAGAAGAGGATGGAGAGGAAACGAGTGCCGGGGCAGGGAGAGGGGGGGTCGTGTGCCTCTCAAGACGCCCGACGAGAGCGAGGCAAGGGGAGGCGATGGGTTTTTCCAGAATTAAGCCAATGTTTCCATCTACTCCCATAAGTTGTTTTCATCGTCGTGCCGCAATTTGTCCCATCGAGATGGACTCCATGAGGCCGCTGCCCGTGGACTTGCCGACCAGTATGGAGCCCTGGCCAACACCGCCGTCACTGGATCCCTTAGGGCTGGACGACTAGTTGCTTTGGATCCATCAGCCAGTGGCGGTCCTGTTTTGCCCTCTGTTCTGGCAGGGTTGGTTTCTCTGCCATTTCTTGAGTGACCAGGCTAGCCGCTCCAGCATTTCTGGCCTGGCTGAGCAGACCGTGTCGGGCGGCTGTTGCCTGGGCGGGCCGACGACCTTCAAGGCTCTAACCGGCGGCGAGCGTGGGCCAGCGGCACCCCTGGCGCTACTCTCCTTGCCCAGGCTGTAGTGACTAAGGCCTTGTTCGTTTTGGCATGGAATGACATGAAATGGGCTCCAAACCACATGGAATATCTTGGCATGGAATCAATCCCAATCTACCCAAAATGTTTGTTCGGTTAGGCATGGAAGGATTTGAAACCCAGCATGGTTTGGTCCCGTTCCATGCCAAAAAGGCCTATTTCATTCCATGAGTATGACCTCATAGAACTAAACCCCATGATTAGAGTGACATGCATGAAACCACTCAAACCATGCATGGAACCATTTCAGCTTGGGAGCAATTCCTAGGTTGCCGAACAAACCCTAAGCCTGCCTGCTTGCCCAACCAGCTGGCAGTGGCATCGAGCAGAAGCAGCCGTGAGCTAGCTAGCTGCAGCCAGAGGCGATGCTCGCATGCAGTGGGAATAACAGAAGGATAAATTGGTTTGTTAAGTCCCAAATGTTCGAGCGCGCGCGTGTGGCACGCTAATCTCCTCTTACCAACTTCACAAGCAGTGTACCCCAGGTCTACCCTATAAGTTGGTTGAGATTCTCTTTAACTACCCATATGACCCATATGGGATTAAACATAATATCTATTAATATTTATCGGTAGGTTTTAATTCTTAATTGGAATAAATAATGGGCCAAGCCCAAATATTCTAACACCAAATACATGTGTTTATGTGAAAAAAAAGAGAAAATACCATAAATGTCATAAGAATTAAGAAGCTAATGTTTGGAGGGTCAATTTTACATGTACGATGTTTGGAATTCTAAATTACGAAGTGAATTGTTTCGAGTGTTGAATATGCAATTTTCTCAAACTTTTAGCTGATTTTGGTTTAACTTTGGCGTCTGGCTCCATGCGTGACCGCCTTTCCTCTGTGCACGGCCTCTCCCTCTCTCCGTCTCTCTCTTGCGGCTGGCGACCAAGCTGATGATTTTTCCCTTTGCACAAAATTTCAGTAATAGTTTTTTTAGTTCCATTTTGTACTCATTAACTTGGACGAGTTGTGTCTTCATACGTCACGAACAACGAGTACGACTCAGATCCTGATCTATAGTCGATCCAGCAATGAGCCAATGACTGTGCAACTCACGCGTGGGCCCAAGAGCGCCTGGGCCCACACATGAATGCAGATTGCGGAGTCACTCCGCAGTCGACTGAACATCTCGCCGCATGTTGAGATAGAAAAATGTAGTACAACACTGCCGTCGTCATCACTGGGTAGTTCGTTAGGTTGACCAAATGCTCACCAACAAGGTTCTTCATGGCCCCACCGGCCAGGCCAGGTAATCCACCCAACCATTCCACGCTCGTCGCGAAGACGAGACGCCATCTTCTGAAATTCAGGCGGCCTGCAAACAGGCTACATCACACAACAGCCAATGGCACTGCAGCATTTTTTCCCAACCAAACTCCCGTCGCACACATCTTGCATCATGTCCTAGCTGGTTCTTACAATCCGACTTGTGTTATTAGCCTCTTCGATTATCGGTATACCTTGCGAGCGAGCTAGCCCGTGACCATTGCCATGGCAGCTGGTGCAGCTTGTCACGGCAAGCTCTCGTGCCTTGCTCTGTTGAGCTCGCTGCTCGTGCTGCTACATGCACACGTGGAGCCGGCAGCGGCCGCGTGCTCCGTGGACGCGATCTACAGCTTCGGCGACTCCATCGCGGACACGGGCAACCTCCTCCGCGAGGGCCCCGTGGGGTTCTTCGCCTCCATCGGCAGCTACCCGTACGGCAAGACCCTCGGGAAGCCCACCGGCCGGTGCTCCGACGGCCTCCTCGTCATCGACTATTTCGGTGGGTGCCTCGTTTTCGGCGTCAATATATATACTGATCTTAAGTTGCAACAAGAAGCAACCATACAAATAATGTTTTTTTTTCCTTGTAGCGATGGCGCTGAACCTGTCGCTGGTGAGCCCGTACATGGACAAGGGCGCCGACTTCGCCAGCGGCGTCAACTTCGCGGTGGCCGGAGCGACGGCGCTGGACCGGGCCGTCCTGCTGCAGAGCGGCGTGATGATGCCGCCGGCGAGCGTGCCACTCAGCACCCAGCTCGACTGGTTCAGGTCGCACCTCAACGCCACCTGCGGTTCACAAGAAGGTTAGGATCGAGCAGGCCTCAGATTCTTTTGTACAGATTATTGGAAATGATTTGTTCTCACTCGCTTTTGGTTTGCAATGTGCCTGTGAAATCTACGAACCTGACCAGATTGCGCGAAGAAGATCGCTGGAGCGCTGTTCTTGGTGGGGGAGATTGGCGGGAACGACTACAACTACGCCTTCTTCCAGGGGTTAAGGTCCATCGAGTCCATGAAGGCCTACGTGCCACAGGTCGTCAACACCGTAATGGACGTCGCCAAGGCAAGTCTTCTTGTTTGGAACGCCCGGGTTCACATTCACATCAAATAATCCTTTCGGATAATTTTGGTTAGTGATTATGTTTATTTAAATTTGTCCACCGGCCACCATTTGCCCCGTTGTGTGTTTGATAATATCTTGTAGTTTTACACAAAATCACAAAATAAGAGTCTGGAAAAGGTTCAAATGTTTTTCTCAGTTAAGTGGCGTCAATCTCAAGGCCTGATCTGTAGTCTGAATCTAGATGTTTTTAGGAATTTTTGAAACACGTAACATAGTACATCAGAGTTTCTTCTCTGCATGCCACTGGCTTAGGTATAAGTTAGGTTGGTAGGTGGCGTATTAGTGTTCAGTTAAGCGACATTCTTTTCTTTCAAATCTAGCAGGGGTTATCAGATGTTTCCGGAGAACGCTTTCACCGAAGTTAGTTGAGCAGACTCACGAGTGACTCACCTACCTAAGAATAATCATTGACATGTCCTTGTAATTCCGTTTTCATTAATGAACCTGCAGGAGGTGATTGAGCTAGGAGCGACCCAGATCATTATCCCGGGAAACTTCCCCATCGGGTGCTCGCCCAGCTACCTCTCCCTCTTCTCTGGATCAAGCGCCGCCGACCTCGACGATAGGGGATGCCTCAAGAGCTACAACGCCTTCGCCCAGCACCACAACGAGCAGCTCCAGGAGGCCATCGACGACCTGAGGAAGGCCAACACTGACGTCACCATCATCTACGCTGACTACTACGGCGCTTTCATGCACCTGCTTGATCACACCTCCATCCTAGGTATGTAGGTATACACGAATCTCAAAGTGGCCGTGTTTAGGAGGGTTCTGAAGAAGTACCTGCTCTGAGTCGTTGACACGTGTCGTGCGTCGCAGGGTTCGACCAAGGCTCACTTCTCCAGGCGTGCTGTGGCGCAGGAGGAGCGTACAACTTCAACATGAACTTGATGTGTGGGGCCGTGGGCACGAGCACGTGCGCGGACCCTGCACGCTACGTGAGTTGGGATGGCATCCACCTCACGCAGCAGGCATACAAGGCCATCGCGTTATCCCTCCTCATGGAGGGGTATGCCCAACCGGATGATGCCGTGCAAGAGATCTGGAGCTGCTAAAATATATCTGCGGTCGGGCTTGATTGTGCCTGGAATGAGCGAGTTTCATTAGTGTTGGGCTTGTAATTTTGATGAGTGAATATTTTCTCTTAGATCATATAGCATTTGTTTCACTGAAATGTAATGTATGTGCATTATATAGAAATTACCTAATTCCGTTTTAGCTGTTTGTTTGAGGTCACTCGTACTCTATTAACATTGTAATCCGATCCCGTACCTACAGGACTTCGAGACCCATCATCCTCCCTCGTTGCAATAGGATATAGCCCCAAATCATAGAGATCATCATATTTTGTTGTATTCATGACATATTGATTATTTATTGAATATCCATGAAGGACAACTTGTATTGACAGGCAATCATGTGAATTGTTTGTGAAACTCTTTTACTTGTATGGTTATTCTACAATTGTCCCTAGTCTGAGTTGATGACTAGCACATGTATTAGTTTGTAACTATGTTCCACAAGTCATACACATGAAGATGTTAAACTGATAATGTGGGTGCATGTATGCTTTTTCCATACACCCGAGATTGTCTCATGTTCTCAAGATATGATTTGACCTACGCAGGAGCTATCAAACGCTGCTTTGTAATAGGCACTTATAATGGTAGCTTTTGGGTTTGTCATGAAGCATGTTGTGAGGCATGGTCAGTTAAGATGAGAATTCCTCCTCTCTGTGTGAGGGAGATATCTCTAGCCTCCTCAAATGTTTGAATCAAGGAATACAAGTCCTATGTTTAAGAGTGAAGTAAAATACATTTGAATTGAATTTCAATAAGAGCATCTTTAAGTCATGACCTTTGGTCAAACTCCCCAAAGCCCCAACTTACACTTGACTACACCCTGTCATGGCGCTCCCTATCCGCTTAGGTACCTTTAGGTCACATTCAAGAAGAATGTATCGAACCACTTAGTAGATCTGGTATGAACCCCTATCAACCATGGCTACAAGAACACCACCGAGCAATCTATCTCAAAAATAGATTGAGGAACAAGTAAAACTAAGAAAGAACAAAATTCATAGAAAGAGGCACTTGATCGCTAAAGCTTTGAAAACACAAAATAACTTCACCATGATGATTGTACATCACAATATCACCTCTGGGACCTAGCCTTCATCACGATGATCCTAGCTTCAAAACTCCGATGTGGTCTTCCTTGCACGATTCCTACATCGACTAGGGTAGAACCTTAGACAACTAGCACGAGCCTTGGCTCCTCAAAAGGTGTCCCTCTAGCTTATCTGGTCCTCGGTATCGAATGACAAATGAGTTGATGCATGGCGAATGGAACTGCGGGGGGAGGGGGGGCACTAGAGGAAAAACGCCCATTCGCCCCCTTCCAATCAGTACCGGTTGCTTACCAACCGGTTGCTTACCAACCGGTTGCTTACCGACCAGTACTAAGGACCATTTAGTATCGGTTGGTAAGCACAGTACATCCTGAGGACCATTTAGTACCAGCTCGTAACATGGCCCGGTATAAATGGTGGCATTCAGTACCGGTTGGTGTTCCGAGCCGGTACTAAATGGTCCAGGGGGGTTCCCGAGGGCCCTTTTGCATACCAACCGGTACTAAATGCACCACCCATGGTTACTTTAAAAGGATAGCATCCTTCTCTCAACCACAAGTGCTCTATGGGTGGGGTGGTTAAGGAAGAATAGCGCGAGGGGGAGGTCGCGAGTTCGAGTCCCAAGAACCGCACACGCGCATTTACGCGTGAAAAATTTGCGTGACTTGTGACTACCAGTGAGTTCAAAAAAAAATTTCCCATTCTTTTAGGCTCAAATTCATTTGGTATCGGTTGGTACTACCAACCGGTACCGATCGGGTTGTAACAACCGGTACCGATGGGCGTGCCCATCAGTACCGGATTGCCAGTACCGGTTACATAACCGGCACCGATGGGTGCCTAGCAACCGGTACTGGGGGCCTTTTTCTGCTAGTGGGGGGAGGGGCATTTTTATCCCTGGGGAGCTCTAGGTCAAAGGGATGATAAAGGAATCCCCAAAATGGGCTGGACTGGCTAGCTCAATGGGCCCTATGCCACCGTACTGGCCTATTTCTTGGCCGCCTCGTGCTCAGCTTTATCCCTAGGCGTTCATTAGTTGTCTTCTCTAAGGATGTGGGCTTTGTACGTCGGTTGCTTCGGGATTAATTCGAGATAAGAGTGGGGAATAGATATTCTTCTCGAATCTCCATTTGATTCACCCTGGTCCCAAAGTCACTTGATCTTATATTCAGATGCTTGGCTGCCCTAAAACATTCTTGGAGGATGGTTCACCGAAGATGAGTGTGAATGGGCTTTGAAACTCCGTGGGCTGGCCAGCCTACACCATGTGGGGCCGGCCGGCTTACACCTTGTGGGCCCAGCTAGCATGGCCTTCTCCTTGGGGAGCTGACCTTCATCTTTCTCCATGTTGTCCTTGATCATGAGGCTCGTCCATTTATACTCCAAAATAGCTTAAAAACTTGCATAAACAGAAATACTCTAAAAACACATGCATATGCGAAGATGGTCTAATTATAGAGTAGGAAAAATAGTTTAGATGTCAAATTCATGACAATAATAAAGATAAACAAGGGTAAAAGGTGTCTCTAAGGAGCGCCAACACATGTACATGACGCTGTAATAATCCGCCTGATATAATCTTTACGTGTATATAGAAGTTGGTATGCTTTGTCAGAGGCCGCTGCAAGCTATTGGGCTGAGTAGGAGTACTTAGGCTATGTTTATTCGAATGTTGAAGGGACCGTGACACCCTAAGAGGGGGCGGGGCTGAATTAGGTGTCTCTAAAAACTAACGCTCCAAAGCATATATTAAAATATATCTCAATTTATATATGAATATGCTCTAGGTTTTCTCTAGTGTTGCTATCTGTACCGCTACAAAGTTTCGCATCCTAGGTCCAATCCTATACTAGCATGACAAGTCTAGGAAAGGTAAATACGAAAAGTAGAGTATGAAATGCGGAAGCTAAAGGGTAGAGAAGAGCAAACTTCCGGCACAATAATTTTTACCGAGGTATTAGAAAGCTCACGAGCTTTCCACTAGTCCTTGTTATTGGAGCCCCTCTCAAAGGGAATGCCCGAGCAAGAGCATAAACTCCCCGGTCGAGTAACTCCGTGGGTGACCACGGTATTTCCGCACGTGCAAGTGGGTCTCCGCTTGTCCCTCACCGGATGCTCCTTGTCGCCTTCACTTGGTAGAGCTTCGGCCAAACGCCAAGGGCCTATCCTCCCTTGCACAAGCACCAGCGACCACTCCACAAACTCGGTTGGAGGGTCTCGCAAGACTACAAGTCCCAATTTTACAATACTTGGTGCGTGTAGCACCGGTGAGCAAAGAGGTATGCAAACCTCGCTAAGCTATAGGCTAAACACCTAAGAAATGCGCTAAAAGGTCTAGACTAGCACTAATCACTTTGCTAATCACCTAGATCTTCTAATCAGCACTTTGATGGATTGAGCATTTAAGAATGTATAGAATAATTGCTAATATCTTCCATAAGCTCAACCACACTTCAAATGGCCGAGGCAACCCATATTTATAGCCCCAACCCAAGAAGCTAGCCATTGGCAGTCGTTGCCACCTTTCTACGTACCACAGACTGATTTAGTGGGTGCAGGAGAGGTACCACCGAATTAGTCGATGGTGCCACCTCAGCTAGCCATTGATCCACTGTGTCGCTGATATGTGGGCTGGTCCAACCACCGACTGATTCGGTGCCCGTTGCTCCTTCACCACCGAATGAGTATGTGGTCTATGAGTGGATCTTTATCTTCGGTCTTCTTCAGGGTGCCCCTTCCTCTTGTACCACCAAATGAATCGGTGCCTCTGCAGAGCCTGACAGCTCTTTCCAGGCCAAAAGACTGATTGGTTCGGTGCCTTCCTCTAGACCCTACCGAATGAATCGGTGCCTTCCTCTAGAACCTACCGAATGAATCGGTGCCTTCCAAATTTACACAATATTAAACTGGTATTTCTGGGCATAAATGACCGATTGATTGGTGCCCCTTGATGATACCACCGAATGAATCAGTGGTCCTTCTCACTGGGCTTCACAGGGCTCTAGTTCCCGCCACCACCGACTGATTCGGTGGGCTTCAGCACAGAGCACCGAATGAGTCGGTGCCTCTGCGATTCCTGTTGTCTTCTTTGCTTCTTTGCGACTTTTCCACGTGTCTTGGATGGCTTTAAATTGGATAACCATCATTTGGATATTGATTATATAAGCATTTGGATGACTTTCAAAGTATCTTTGAGACCTAGAAATATCTACAAATATCATCTAACCAAATATATAAGCATTTGGATGGCTTTGAAGTGCAGCTATATAGTTGAGAATACGAAGCCAACCATATGTAAAGAAGTTATCTGTTATACACCGTAGAGGTTGTTGGAAATAGCAACATTCAACATCCTAGAAAAAAAAATCCACGAGTTATGCACAACCATTATTTCCCATCATTTTTCAATCCAGGACTATACTCAACCAAGCACAGAGCTTTAAACATGTGACAAAATACATTGCTAATTGTACAACGATTTAACTGCTGACTTTCTCTCTGAGCAGAACCTTCATCTCGTTTCTTTTCCGGATGCCAATCTGGAGGCGCCACTGGTTGAGAGCAGCATCTGGAACTAGCGATGCCAAGAACCATTGGACGGAGTGGCGCCAATACGGTACACACCTTGCCTCATAGCCAATGCAACGAAGTGCAGCCTTGGCGTACTCCTCAGGTGATGGTATGAATGGTGAATCACCCTTTACAGGGGACATCTTGGTGGCGACATATAGAGGGATCTGGATCGAATCAGACCACCAACACCGGTCCACCACAACAATGGGAGAGCGTATCGTCAGAAAAAAAGATGATGCACGACAAAGTTGGAGGAAAGCATATATTTTATATAGCATATATTGAAGGAAACAAATCGCCTATATATACCGTTTTACCAAGTTGGAGAGATAAATAAGTATGCAAAAAGAGTACGTATTAGAAATTTGTGACAATTTCTACTTACAAATTACACCTTTGACTAATATATAGTACACTAATACCGTACCTAGGTGCTAATTGATATTATTCCCGTAATGTGTCTGTAGCAATGAAGTATGGAATTATAAACTTGAAACAACGAGTTAAGAATGTAATCCTTAATTACAGAAATACATGCAGTAAGAAAGCAACAATATTATTCATATATACCTGGCATTGCACGTCTACTCCATATTGTTTGTATTCAACACTTAAGCTTCGAGAAAATTGATCAACGTACCTATAGCAGAATGCATAGAGAATAAAAATATAACTTTTTCTCAGGTCCATTCAATCAATATTCAAGACAAAATATTTTATTATTACCTGCCAAATTTACCTAATGGTTGTAAAAAAGATATAATCCCGGATCTACTAGGTGAAAACACTATGTGACCTCACATTGTTAAATCATACAGAGCAACATTTGATTGGTGTGAATTGTGACGTGCTACACCGAATTTTTCATTGGGAATAAATGTAATTCCTCAAAATTATTTCATATTCGTACAAAATTCTGGTACTAAAGTACCCTATCCACTTATTATGCCCATTAAATGAAAGCATATGCCCAGCCTGTGCTGCCACCTACCCGAATATGTCGCTCGGAGTACTATCCATGTGCCAGTGGAGCTGACTTGTGTGGTAAGCACACAGCCTATAGCTATATAGTTTGTTTTGCCACAAAATACCAAATTAAACAATATTAATGTTGTCCCAACTCCATCCTCAATTCTCAATATCATGCATGTTTATTCTTTTGTACAAAAACTCCTTACATATACTTGTATCTAAAATTCGCACAACCGGCCAACTCTGAAAATTGGTCCTCAGAAAAAAAAAATCACGTTCTCGCTGGCGTGATAAAATGGTTCCATGTATTTTTCCAGTAAGTACAAAAAGTCAAGATTTCTTATATAGAAATCAAAATAGAAGAAGTTTCTGTCTTTAGTAAATGCAGTGCGAATATTGCTCGAGAAAAAAGAAGTTGTCCCGATCGAACAACAACTTGAAGTTGATATTCAACATGTTGCCATATCTCTTTATAGAAATATGTCACCTTTGGGGAGATAGGGCTGTCTCCCATTCACGATCTTTGCCGTTACGCCGCACCACAGTTGATACGAGCAACCATATTGCATGGCATCTCTTTGGCTTGACAATTAGAAATTAAATGCAATATTATTATGCACCGAGATGGAAAAATATCTAAAACTTTATCCAACATGTCATCTCTCCAGTGAATTCTAATAGTGCTTATAAAAATAATGCATCGAAATATTAATATAATAAAATATTAGAAAAAATGAAATATGAAACACCGAGATGAAAATGGGCAAATTAAATTTGATTGGTAATAAAATGAAATCACCCCTATTAATAATGGAATAGTGAAGCGAAGGCCCATGTGAAGGCAACAGAATTAAAGTGGTCCTGTAGCGTGTCGTGCAATACCGTACGACAAATACAACTGTAGCAACTTAATAATTAGTCGAACCATAAAATCCGGACGCGATGGGGCTGAAGTGCGTTGGCCACCATGCAATATGCTTTGCGATGGCAGATGGCTCATAAGTTAACTAAGTTGTGCATGTGCACATGACACTTGTGAACTCAACGAAAAGGGAAAACAAACTAAATCGCCACAGGAGAGGATCAGAGCACGGGCTTACGCTTTGGTGGCAGCGTAGACAGCGTAGAGCGGGAACGCCGGCACCACCACGGACGATCCGGACCCCACGTTGACGACGGCGCCCCGACCCTTCGCCACCATCAACGGCACGACGGCGCGGGTGATCCGCGTGGCGGCCTCGACGTTCACCCTCACCACGTCCTCCCACACGTCGCCACCCACCTCGTGGAAGTAGGCCGCGCACGGGTACGTCGCGCCGGCGTTGTTGACGAGGACCCCCACGTCCTTGCCCTCCACCGCCGCCACCACCCGCGCCACGCCGCGCCGCTGCTCGTTGTCACCAGCGGAGGCGAGGTCGAACACCACGGTCCGCACCTTGCACGCGTGCGACGGGGGTGCGGCGGCCGTGGCCTCCTTGGCCACACGGGCGAGTTTGTGAGGCTTGCGTCCCACCAGAACGAGGTGCATGCCGCGGCGGGCGAGCTCCAGCGCCACCGCGCGGCCGATGCCGTCGGTGGCGCCGGTCACCACCGCCCACCTCCCGTAGGACATGGCCAGGTCCTTGCCCGGCCGGAGGAAAGCGCGGTGGAGCCACGCGAGGAAGGTGGCCGTGGAACGGACCACGACGAAGAAGCCGAGGGTCACCATGAGGAGGAACCACGTCGGCGCCGGTGGTGAGGACGACGATGTGGGCCATAGCACATCTGCTGATAACAAGAGCATCGTGCTCGTATCTATCAACAGCGTGGACAGCAGCAGGGGCATTTGGCCTTCGCTCAGGCTGAGTCTACCATTATATTGCCCTGAAGAGGCCAGCACTGCTGAGGCAAAAAAAATTATAGTGCGGTCCTCGCACGTATATGTGCAGAGTTAAGCCAGTGGGCGAGGGGCGTTTATGGCCGGAGTAAATGCAAAAGGCGAGCTTCCCCATGCAGCGGGAGAACGGACGACACATCCTGCGCTGCATCAGGGACCGCCACGGCGCCACGTATTGCATGCAAATGGACCAGTGTCACAATGTTTCGGTACCATACGCATACGCGGTAGTACATGAAACCATATAAGCATTCAGACTTCTCTCTACTACGATGTTAGACTAACTAGAAAAACACACGTGCGACACGTACGTGATAGAAAATTATTGAGGAACAAAAGCTCGCGCGGTGGCCAGCGCAAGGGGACAGTCGGGAGCACACGACAAGGATAGGATAGGCCATGGTAAATAAAATTATTTTTTTCGTAGAAACATTTGTCCAACTTTGTGATTTTGATGATCTATACCTCCTTCCATCTCCTTTGGCTTGGATCCTAATTAATTCCTACGGCATCCCGCATGGATTAGTACTGTAATAATGCCTATGAGATGTCTGAGGGCTGAACAGAAATACATCTGATTGTTCTCTGCTAGTGGCACCCTGAACTGAGAAACAATTCGCTGGCTAGTCACCACTCACCACACGCTTTAACCAGCGATCTAGTTCATCACCTCCTGATCGTTGCGGACACCGGCGACAAGCGGCATGCAGCCTGCTGAGCTGCCGGCGAGGGCGTTTTCGGCGCCGCCGTCACCGATGGCTCTCCGTCCATCGCCAAACTTCGGTGACCTGCTTTGCCCCGAACCTGAGAGCCTCTTAATGATGTCGATGACGACGTCGACCTGGAACAGCGCGTGGTGCTTCTCCCGAAGCCGTTGAACCACCTGCACACGGCCATGTCCGCCGCGAGCGCGGCGTCCCGGTCGCCGCCGTTCTTGAAGGGCTCCTCGGCGACGGCCTCGGCACACAGCCCGCACACCCACTCCCACGAGAGGCGACGCAGCACCGTGCCGATGTACGCCGGCGTGGTGGAGTCCGACATGCCACAGCACTCGCATCGAGCGTCCTCCACCTTGTCACGTGGGTCGCTGCCGTCCTCAATTGCTGATTCGCCGTTGTCGTGGCCATCAGCAACGCAGCTGCGGAGCTTGTAGGACAACAGGATCCTCTGCCACCTGTGCTCGCCGCTGCCCAAGCTATCGATGACCCGAGAGCAGTGCCACGATGGTGGGCATGGCCGGTGCTTCTCCATTATTGGGCGCCATGGGGGAACTTAACAGTAAGTTCAGCTTCTTATTAACGTGCGTTTTGATTTGTTTCAATCGAGTGCACGGGAGACAGAGAGAGAGGCGATGGAGGACGTCGATTCGCTGGCGAGGTGTGCGCCTGCCCGTCTCTCCAAAGGCGCTCGCGGCTGGCGGGTGGGGACGGTGTGGTGCAAGCGCGGGTAAGGCGGGATACGGTGAAGAAAACAATTTGTTTTTGGCAGAAATATTTTCTAAATATCAATTTTGGTGGGTTTAACCTATTTTCCACCTCCGTTGACCCTTACAGGTGGACCCAATGTGAGGGGTACGGTGGGCCCAATTTGGATAAGAATTATTTTTAATTCTACTCATTCTTTTATAGATAAGATTAGGCCAAAAGCTTATTACAAGGAGACAACAAATTTGAAAACCCATATTTTTATCATTAGTTATAATTATAATGATACTACCTTGGAAGTTGAAGAGGATACGTCTCCAACCAATGGAGCTTTACTACGCCTAATAACTAGGGTCGTGTTGGCGTAAATTGATGCCCTGTGCAAACTTTAAATTGGGATCTATGTAGCCCACTCTTTTGAGCCGGCTGTCCCTATGCCGCGTACTATGTTAGTCCATCTATACCTTCATGCTCATGCAATCATACCACTCCAATCATAATTCACATGTCACACAAGTCACAACCATGCAAATCCAATGGGGTGACGTTGTATGCTCATGCAGGCCCTGGATAAGGGCCTACAGGATGTCAACAAGGGAAGTAGCTAGAGAACGACCACTACCCTTTGGGCATATTTGCTTGCACTCAAAATTATCTTGATTATATAAGTTGTTATAATGTGTTATGAGCAACAAATAATTTAAATTAATTGTTGGATTGTATAATCTACACACCTAGATTATCATAATCCCATAAGCCACCCAATAGTGCTTATTTCAGATTATTTCTACACCAACCATTTAATCCATCAATAATCTAGGCAAACAAATAACTCTATAGAGATTATATAATCTAGAACAAATAATCTCAATTATATAATATAGCACCAATAAGCTAGATTGTACACGTGAGTATATTGGCATAGTCTTCAATAATAACATTTGACTATTAATATCTTCAATGATATAATATTTGTAGCAACAAAATTACAGTAATGTGAAACTACTTTTAAATATGAATACGATGATATGATTCATATAACACAAATTAATGTTTCTCTCGAAGCACCATGATTTTTGTTACCTACCGGTGTCACAAACATTATATTCTTCCATGTTCATGGTCGAGAAACATCAGTCAAGGAAAATTGCCTCCACAAATCATGCCAAGGAGAACCAATGCAAAAGAAGTATCATCCCCTTAGGCTATTGCTAACCCAAGACAACATCTAGTAGTGTCTATACATCCATGTTAACTAGACACTACACATAGAAACCACCTCCCCAATGCATAATTTCTTAAAAATAAAGTACCGCCCAATCATATATCTTCTCTCTCCTTTACTCTCCCTATCATCTTGCTTTCTTTCTTGGTTCTTGTGTAGATATGGTTTCTCATGCAAGACACCATGTCCTTCAAATTGCTTAGAGTTAAATACACCAGCAGTCCCTGAACTTGTCATGGTGTGCCACTTAGGTCCACGAACTCACAAAATCGAAATTTGGCACCCTGAACTTGTTAAGTTGTGTCACTTAGGTCCATACCCCTTGAAGTGATGCCATGTGGCATCATCTATGCAAAAAAAGCCCCAATATTTTGTCATATTTCATATTTACATCCTTCACATGTCTCACCTCTCTCTCTATCCTCCAATCCTACCGTGCACCGTTGCCTGGGCCAGCATGAGGCGGAGCAGAGAGGCGCGGCAAAGCCAGTCAGGGGCCTGCCACCCGCGCGACAGAGCGGAGTAGACCAGGGAGGCGCAGCAGAGTGGATCAGGGTGGCACGATCCTTGGGGTGGAGCAAATGCCTGATGTTCTCGGGTGGAACATAGCAGAGCAAGGGGGCAGTGGCATCCTCGGGCTAGAGCACAGAGTCGAGGAGGGGTCTAATGTCGGTGTCCTCAGGGAAGAGCAGGAAGGTACGACGGGGAAGAGTAGGCAGGCGTCGCGGCACAGCGAAACAGAACAGATCAGGGGATTCGCCACTGACGTCCTCGGGGCGGAGCAGGTTGACGCGACAGGGTGGGCGAAGCATGGAGGCGCGGCGGAGCAGAGCAAAGTAGCAGGTTCCAGAGCTATGGATTGAGAGAGAGAGGTGAAGAGTTTAGAAGAATGTAGAAATACAAGATGATAAACCTCAAGGGTTTTTCTCACATGTTTATGCCACTCAATGGGGTATGGACCTAAGTGACGCAACTTAACAAGTTTGCGGTGCCAGATTTTGATTTTACAAGCTCGTGGACCTAAGTGACACCCCGAGATAATTTCAAGGATTGTGAGTGTATTTAACTCAATTGGTTATGTGGCAACCTATTTAATGCCATGGACTTCCTAGTCATTGGGTTGGGGATGGCCTTACGTACATGTCCATGCAACCATGGACATCAATTATGGACGGCAGTTTGCAGTCAAGGAATTTTCTCCACCAATCGTGTCAATTAATTAGAACCAAAACCAATCTTATTCCGGACAGGACAAATAAGCCGGGGCCACTAGGAGGGCTAACCACGTCCGTGCCGGCGGTGAGGACGTAGGCCATACCACACGCATGAGGCATGCCCCTCCCAACGTGGACAGCAGCACGAATCATTTGGCATTCGCTCAGGCTGAGTCTACCATTATATTGCCCCGATGAGGCCAGCATTGCTGAGGCAAAATCCCCAGTGTGGTCCTTGCAGAGTTAATAAGCCAGTACTTACGTGAAGCAGTGAAAGCAAAGTATATGAGCTGCCCATGCTTCGGGAGAACGGAGGGGCCACACGCATTGCATGCGTACCCTACCCACCGCCGTTTACCGCAGCGAATTTAAATTGAAGACAGTTTTTTTTCGTCAAACTGACTTTAGGAAAGAGTATATAATATTTTATTTTTATAATAGGAGGCATGTTACAGTGCTAGGAAGGACCCCTTCCCAGATCCCAACTAAATAAGCTCAATCGTTCATCTCAAAAAGAAATACATTTATTATAAGAGCTCTTTTACAATAATTGTCAAGTATCAATGACGCTGCCGGTTCCATCCAAGGTCCCAACCACGTCGTCAACCACACCCAGCGTCAGATAGCAGGGCCGCAGGGCACGGTGCTCGATCTGCAAATTCGCATCGGTAGGATGGGGCAGCGGGCAGCGGTAGGCGTCTGAGCTGAGATGCGTCGGCCATGATCTGCAGTGCTGGCAGGTGGCAGCAATGAGGACGGGGCAATCATCAGCTAGGACTAGCGTCCAGCACTGCGGCAGCGACGAGTGGTAGCGCCGGCAATGACCCTGGTGCTACTATAATCAGTAGGGGAAACCCCTCCTATTGCACAAAAAAAAAACAAAAAAAAAAACAAAACGATCCTGGTGCTGCCGTAGTTCGTAGTACCGTTAATGATGTGATGGTGTAGCCGAGCGCCGTCAGGAGCTGATGCATCTGTGTGGAGAAGACAGAAGAGGGACAGAGAAGGATTATACGTTAATTGCACTCAAAGATGATTAGTGAAAATATGCTAACAAAAAATAATTAGTAAAAATATAAATATACCCTTTTAATTGATTTTGCTATTGATCCTGGCCCACTAAATTTTAGTTTCTGACCCATCACTTAGGTTCCTCGTAACAAGTTACTTTTAACTTTTAACTATTAGATCAGTGACAATGAGCGGTTTTTTTAGACAGGTTCAATGAACGGTTGTTATTAGTTCCAAACACTGTAAAAATCCTCTTATAATATTATTATATATATTATTACTAGGAAACATACCGTGTTGCTACATGCTAATAGAGACGAGAAATTTCAAATTTCTTTGGGTTACACTGTCATCCCTTTGATATATATTAATTAAAGAAAAAGATCGTGACCTCAACTTCAATTCTAATATCTAATCCGAGCTTGCGAGCACGTCATTTTTAACCAACAACTTGCGAGGACTTTTTGTATCAAATGCCCATGCACGCTTGGTGGCTTGACAGATAAGCCGTAGGCGGCTCTAGCTGAAAGATCTGCATCTGCATGCAAGGAGCTGAGCGAGAGTGGGACGCGAAGCGGCAAGCAGCCTGGACCGTGGTGGAGGGAGACCGGAGACGCGGGCCCGTGGCTAGCACCGCGCCTATGCAAGAGAGTAGGTATGACAATTTGCCCCGTAGTAACGTACAGTACTACAGTGAACCGATCCGAACGTGGACGTCAGCAGGGTCAGTTGGTACTTGGCCCAGGCTGATGAGGCCAGCACTACTTAGGCAAAATTCTTGTGCGGTCCTGGCACATGTGGAGAGTGAAGCCAGTAAGTACGTGATGGCGAGAGGCGTTTATGGCAAGAGTGAATGCAAAAGGTGAGATGCCCATGCAGGAGGGGCCATGCATTGTATGCATACAGGTGGCTACCCCTACCCGCCCCTGCTGGGCGTGGAACCGATTAGGGCTCGTTCGTTTGCATCGGAACGCCCAGGAACGAGGTCCATTCCGAGCGAATTGATTTGGCCTGGTTTTGAATCCGGCCCATAGAAAAATAGCTGTTCGGTTGAAAGTAAACGGATCCGGCCCATCTTAGCCATTTTGTGCAGCCCATGTCCAGGATTTGTTCCCCACCTCCTAAGCTCGGGAACGAAAACAACTGGATCAAGTGAATCCCTTGGATTCACTCGTTTCTGGTCCGAAACAGTTCCTGGGCCTATTTCGTTCCGAAGAAAACGAACGAGCCCTTAGGGGGCGTTTGGTTCCCCGTTGAGAGTGACTCGTTTATTGGAGCTAGACCCGTGGTGGCCAGGCTCAGCATATACAATATTGGTTGGATTTTCTTTGGATATATATCATTATAATTTACAGAGATTGGAGACATAACATTAGTATTCGACTACTTTGAAATATACCATTATAATTCGACGCTCACCGAGACACGCTATTTTATACGCTTGCCACGACGGCTGGCCCACCTTCAGGCCCTATACGCACACACAACCATTCGTATACCCCGTTTTGCCCCTATATTGAGTTGATAAGCCCTAGTTAACCCGTCGGCCTCTCGCACTCACCATGTCGCCATCTCCCTCTTCCTCTGTTCAAACCCCATGGTTTGCCGCCATCTCCAACCGTCGAACACTAACCATCTCTTGGAGGAGCCACCAGTTGTGACACCTAGAATTTCATCACATGTCTTAAATAGCAATCATTTAAAAATTTTTGGAATTTATTTATAATCCAAATTTAATTTGTATAAATATTGATTTGAATAGGCATTTAAAATATTTTTATTAAAAAAAGAACCAAAATAAATATAAGGTCACTATTTGATTGAATGCATTTCATGTTGGAGCATTTTATTTGAGTGTTGAATTCAAATTGTTTTGAATTTAAATTTGGTTTCTTATTTGAATTTCAATAAAAGTTTATTTAAGGTTCAACTTTTCAAAACCGAAGTTTCAACATCTCTTCTACTCTGCGTCAACTTTCCAACACTGTTGCTTCAACAATTCTCCTTATCTCTCTTCTCTCTTCTCCCCGGTCCAAGTTTCAGCCCGACCCGTCTCCTCGCTTCGGCCAACCACTCCATCCCCGTCGGCCCACTCCCGTCCGCTCGGCCCAGTAGATCAAGAATCGGCCCAGCCCAGCTTCCCTTCCTCTCTTCCTGTCGCCGACAGGTGGGACCACCCTGTCATCTCCCTCTTCCAGCTACCTCCCTGAACCCATCTCAACCCAAGCCGAGCAGGCCGCGCCGCCCTTCCATCCCTTGGCGCGCACGCCAAGGTCCGCTATCCTGGCCTATAAAAGTCGCCGCCGCACCTTCTCCAGCTCCCTTCGCCGCAAAGCCAAACCCTAGCGCCGCCGCCAATCGAGTCTGGCCGAGCCGAAGCTCCACAGCCACCGGCTCGTCCCCACTCCAATTCGCCGCATCTAGTATACGCCTGCAAGAACCGAAGATCCCACGAGCTCCGCGACACCGAGCCTCACCGATTCCACTCATCCACAGCCCCAATCGACTGCCGGAAGAGCACAGCGACGTGAGGATCAAACTGTCGCCGCCGCCAGCCAAATTTAGGCCACCACCGTCGACCCCTGCTTTCGGTGAGCACTTCACCGAGGTCGCCTCGACCTCCTCCCTCTTTTCCCCCATCTGGCCGAGCCAATCGCTCAGCGAATCGCCGGTGAGCCCGCCGCCCAGAGCCGCCCGACGGCCGTGAACAGATGATCCGAGCTTTTACACATAGACCCCCGATCCAATCTATAATATCATGTATATTCTTTGTGTCTTGGCGAATTCATAGAAACCCCCCTAGATCTTATAAGATCTTTTCAACTTAACCCAAGCCATGGTCTTTTTCAGATCTAACCTAGCCTTTAACCTATTCGCAAGCACTATTCTCTGTGTCTTGCAAATCTTCTCAGATAGCCCCTGTAACATATAGTCCTTCACGTTTAAATCCCGACAGCCTTTAGAAACCAATAAGTTTCACGTTTTATCTCTGTTTAACCTCGTTCTTGTTGCGATAATCTTCTAAAGGCGCATAGTTTAATTTAACAGTGTTGTTTCCCATGTTGTATGTTTTGAAATAAATAAATAAATATTAATTTTCCTAATTGTCATTTAACTAGCTTTTTATATTAAAAATTTAATTAGAGCTCTACCTTCATGTTTTACAATAAAATTAACCACTTTTGAACTAGACTTTGGTAATTAAAATATGGTTAGAGTTATATCTTGTCTTTTTCATGAACAAAGATGTTAAGTTGGTTAATGTTTATTTCATATGCTTTTCCAAATAAAAGATAATTAGCTTATATAGTGGTTTTATGAACTAATATTTAATTAGCTTAATGATCAATATTCAATATACTTTCATGAATAAAACACAACTAGGTTTATACATCGGTTTTCGTGAATAAAGGTTAACTTGATTAATAATTATTTAACTAGTATTTCCAATTAAAAACCATATAGGGATGTACTTCGGATTTCATAAATTAAATTCAATTTGGTTAATGATTAATCAACTTTATTTATGAATAAAATCTACATAGGTTATATCTCGAGTTTTCATAATTACATATTAACCTAGCTAATATGAATATAAATGATTTTTATAAATTATAATTGAGTAGTTAAACACGGATAATAAAGTTATTCGATTAGATGGTCATATATAATTCTTTTCTAATAGTTAATTGTTTAATTGATATAATTTATATATAATATTTACAAATAAAATTGATTATGCTTTAAGCCGCCTTTTCATATGAAAGTATAATTTAATTAATTCAGATATTGAATATTCCTCTGAAATATTCATTGCATACGTTTTCTAAATAAAATAAATGAAGCGTATAGTCTTTGCTTTCTTTTATAATATTAATCATCCGATAGTTGTATCTTTTCAACCCTAACTCCGATCTCAGCGTTTCTCGTGCCCTTTCAATCCTTTCCGAGACCTCTACCCGTTTCTATGCTTGATCAATATTGTTGCCCATGTTTGGTGTCTGTTTATTTATTTGTGCATATGTTTGCTTGTATGTGCTCGTGTGACGATAGACGTTGTTAAAGCTGAATTGGAAGGTCAAGCTGTGAGGAGTTCAACGAGTTATTTGAAGATCAAGTCTACCAAGAAATCAAGTAATAGCATATATTCTTAGGATTTAAGGCAAGTGGGTTTCCCCCTCAACATACTCTCTTTTGACCTATGCAACATCATGTTAATTAATGTTATGTATGTATATTGCATTAACTTGATGGGTCCTATCTAAGGATGAATAGTCTTTTTCCCTACGCCTTGTTACACCAGGTTTACTTTATGTTGGGTAGCTTTGCTTAGCTGCTATACTTGGGAATGATTCACACTAAATGTGAAGATAATAATTTTGTGTTACCATTTATCAAGATATTTATATCCATGTTCTGATGATGAAGTTAAACAAGATCACTAATGTGAATTGGAACATAGAGCGGCAACCTGGGATTTACCCGTACAACCACAGTACCATATTGGCTCTGGTCTTGGCTAAGTAACTAGATGAACTATATGTTGTTTTCGCGCTGCACGATGGTGGGTTATGGGGTCCAAAGCTTAGAGTGGCGAAGAAATGCTTCGGCTTCCGAAGTACCGTCGATACCAGGGAGCGGACACATACATATAGGGAGTCTTTGGAAAGGCCTCGTAGCGTCCCTATGCAGTCACACCTTGGAAGTGTGGTACGTGCCTGGCCCGCACTGCATGGTTGGATTTAAAGTTCTTCGGAGATTTTACGCGAACTGTGGTGAAAGTGTACAACCTCTGCAGAGTGTAAAACTATTATAACAGCCGTGTTCGCGGTTATGAACGGCCCGGATCCTCACATGATAATTGAACTTGAAGTTGAAAATAAATTATGGTTCCTGGTTAAGGAATGAGTGCTTTGGCACGTATGATGTGAGATGATATATCTCTTTATATTATTAATTGGGTTGGTATATACTTATATCTTAGTAATCAGGTGCTTGCTAATAAAACTTGACCAACTAAAATGCTGACCGCTCTTAACTCTTAGCCTTTCCTCGAGAGCTTTGCATATTTCCCCACTTGTTGAGTACCAACAATAAGTGTACTCACCGTTGCTAAATATTGGATCAGAAGGAGAAGAAGATGTGAAGTTCTTTAGTGCATTCAATGAAGATTGCTAGGCGTACGCAATCCCCAGTCAACTGCCTGTGGTTAAGAGTTGAAGATTCCGCTGCTAGAAACCGTTTGTAATATATTTATTTTATTATTTCCGCTGTAACTTTGTGTTCTGTATTCATGGAGTCTATCATATGTGTGAAACTTGATCCTGGCGCGCATATGAGACGCATATGGTTTTCCTTTGTAAAACCAGGTGTGACAAAGTGGTATCAGAGCCGAGGTTGACTGTAGGACGTAAGCCTGGATAGCAATGGTCATTTTCTAAAGTCTTCCTTGATATAAATAATCATCATGGCCCTACCAATGAATTCCCGGATGGTCATTCTCACTCATTGACTATTTATTCTCTCATCGATTATTCTCACTCATTATCTATTGATCCCCTCCTTGATTGGCGTGTCCTTGACCGCAGATGTTACAAATATCAAACTTGTTTTTTTTAACACCTTGGTGCTTTTGTTTCCTTTATCATTGTCATTTATTTGATTAATGATTTACTCATTTATCACCTCCTTGTACTAGTGATGTTGCTAATTCATCACTCCTTGATTTAACCATATCCTTGATAATTCTATTGATTATTTTCCTCTAATTTGCAAATTAGCATTTCCTTGATACTACTTTTATCTTCCCCTTGATATTGGTTAATTCAACCCTTGCTATTTCTTAATATTATCACTTGGATTCTTTCCATTGATTTATAGACTCCAAAGTATCATTTGTACCCTGTCTCTCTCTGTTAATTAATCTGTATTCGTGCCCCTGCTCTTCTCTTGAAGAATGAAGGTACTCTTTCGTAGAGCGTGAAGCTAAAAAAAAAGATTGAAGAAACCAAGGTCGAAGATGCTTTTACAGGATATCCAAGCTTGAGCATATAGCCCCTAGTTAGGAGTATCACCCTATGGCCGATAAAATCGTTAGCATCGCTTGTGATGTTGTTGTGATGTTCTTCATGCTTGTTATTATGTCCTTGTTTGTTTTGGATCTTTGTAATATTGCTCCTTAGTTGTGGAGTGATGACCACAGCTAAGTAAAATCAACATAGATAATAAGTTTAGTTGGGTTGTTCTCTTTTTTTCTTTCCCATCCCCTACCCTTGCTCATTCTTTTGTTCCCCTCTTTGCCCTCATCCAGATGGAAAACCTCAAAAGAAACAATGCAAATAGTGCATAGGGAGATGATGTCAGTCTTTCATCACCAGTTGACCCCAAGAAGATGGAGCTTATGACATCGTCAACTCAATCTCCACGCAAGATGGATCAATACAAGGAAAATATACAACAAGCAGTTCTAGCAGAAGCCCCATTGATCAACAATGGTGAAGCCACTATCAGTAATACAGATTAGAAGGTCTCACTTAAGTCACCCCCGCAGCTGTCTAACAAAGAGAAGCTTATGATCATGCAAGCTTAGGATCTGCGATGAAGAATGCAACACGAAGTATCGAACAATCAAAGGTTGAAGAGAAGCCGTGAAACATTGAACTTGGAAGAGGCACATGAGAACAGTAAAACACTAGGGAAGTGTCTATGTTGTGAACACTATGGACTTCCATGTCTCCAGAAAGAAGATAGCCTAATGATGGATGAAGCAAGACGTCGTTTCCATGTAGATATGAGTAAAAGAAGAGAAGTAACCATTCAAGGGCCAATCGCAGAAGGCAGTACTAAGGCATAAGACAGTATTCAAACCATGAACCTTGATGATTGGACTATCACCGTCACAGCAGCCTCAGAAGAACAAAAAATCGAAGGAGCAAATTAATGAAGCAAGTCGAGATGGACAGGAAATGAAAGATAATGTAGTGCGGTGTTGCAACAGTAGCAAGTCAGGTCACAACACCAGAAGATGCTCAACAAAGAAAAGTGTAGACACACCTCAAGTGGTTTGTTTCAAATGTGGAGAATTCGGACACTATGCCAATAAATGCCAAGGGAAAAGTGTTAGTACATCCTGGTCCATTTGTCCCGATTGTGGTAAAAAGGTACGACCAGGTGATCGTTGCCCACTAAAAGAATGCCGAAAGAAAAGAAGGATGGCATTGGTTGAAGGAAAATGTTTTAGTTGTGGAGAAGCAAGTAATTATGAAACTAAATGTCCAAGGAAATGTAAGCCAGCAAAGTGGAGTACTAATAAATGGTTTTGTCTCCTCTGTGGTGAAGATGGACACCTTGCAAGTTGGTGCGCAAAGGAACCAGATGGCCAATCAAAGGGTCAAACTGAAAGCACAGAACTATTTCATCCCCAACCCTCCAGTATATTAGAACCAGGTCAATCACTACCGAATGATTCTCAGCCAATGATCGACAACAAGGATATCAAAGCTAGAAGAGCTTGTTTCTATTGCAAAGAAGTTGGACACTATATCGGTGAATGCCCTTTAAAGCGTTTACATGAGCCTCAGAAGAAGGATTAGAAGAACAAAGATAAAAGTTGCTCGGAGATTTTGAATTTGTGTAGGTTAAAAAAACAGTTGGATTAAGTGATTGTAAGGTCATTAAAGGTTTGTTGGAAATAAAGGATATACAAGAACATGAAGCAAAACTTTTATCTAGCTTTTTCTTGCTAGCCTATCCGAATCTCGGGACGAGATTCTCTTTAAGGGGGGTAGGTTTGTGACACCTGGAATTTCATGACATGTCTTAAATAGCAACCATTTAAAATTTTTTGGAGTTTATTTGTAATCCAAATTTAATTTGTAGGAATATTGATTTGAATAGGCATTTAAAATCTTTTTATTAAAAAAAGTACTAAAATAAATATAAGGTCACCATTTGATTGAATGCATTTCATGTTGGAGCATTTTATTTGAGTGTTGAATTCAAATTGTTTTGAATTCAAATTTGGTTTCTTATTTGAATTTTAATAAAAGTTTATTTAAAGTTCAACTTTTCAAAACCGAAGTTTCAACATCTCTTCTACTCTGCGTCAACTTTCCAACACTGTTGCTTCAACAATTCTCCTTATCTCTCTTCTCTCTTCTCCCCGGTCCAGGGAGCGGACACATACATATAGGGAGTCTTTGGAAAGGCCTCGTAGCGTCCCTATGCAGTCACACCTTGGAAGTGTGGTACGTGCCTGGCCCGCACTGCATGATTGGGTTTAAAGTTCTTCGGAGCTTTTACGCGAATTGTGGTGAAAGTGTACAACCTCTGCAGAATGTAAAACTATTATAACAGCCGGTTCGCGGTTATGAACGGCCCTGATCCTCACATGATAATTGAACTTGAAGTTGAAAATAAATTGTGGTTCCTGGTTAAGGAATGAGTGCTTTGGCACGTATGATGTGAGATGATATATCTCTTTATATTATTAATTGGGTTGGTATATACTTATATCTTAGTAATCAGGTGTCTGCTAATAAAACTTGACCAACTAAAATGCTGATCGCTCTTAACTCTTAGCCTTTCCTTTAGAGCTTTGCATATTCCCCCACTTGTTGAGTACCAACCATAAGTGTACTCACCCTTGCTAAATATTGGATCAAAAGGAGAAGAAGATGTGAAGTTCTTTAGTGCATTCAATGAAGATTGCTAGGCGTACGCAACCCCCAGTCAATTGTCTGTGGTGAAGAGTTGAAGATTCCGCGGCTAGAAACCATTTGTAATATATTTATTTTATTATTTCCGCTGTAACATTGTGTTCTGTATTCATGGAGTCTATCATATGTGTGAAACTTGATCCTGGTGCACAAATGAGACGCATCTGGTTTTTCTTTGTAAAACCGGGTGTGACACTAGTCGCTGGCGTGAGAAGTAGCCACTTGCTTGTCGCCGACGAGCAGCGGAATGATGTGGTCCAGATGCGGTCACATGCAGTTTGGAACAGTCTCAAGCTCAAGGGCGAGTGGCAGCAGACGCAAGCAACTGCCTCTCGTGGACTGTCCCCAATGTGTTTGGTGGGGGCTTTGCTACCGTACTCTAAATTACCGTGGACCGTCCATTTAGTTAGATCTAAATAACTATTACCCTTAAGAGATAATAGAAGAAATATATAATATTCAAAGAATTTTTATTAGAAATTAGCGTGAGGTGTTGGTGGGTTTTCAACGTGAGATAGTTTTCAGCCATGACACGTTTTCTCGGAAGAAAAATGTGTAGTAGTCAATTCCATACATCGTGACACACCATGTTCCTGTACATGTAATGGCAGTTGATGCATACGTACGCACAGTTGAGGTAGAAAACAACCCATGTCACGTGTGCTGGAAAAAACACTAACAGATGTTTTTTTAAAAAAGTTACAGTACCCACTTGACACGGTGCACAGATTTAAGGTGGAAACAAAATGTGCACAGGAAAAAAAATGTACAGATGCACGCTCCGTGACCAGGAGGCATGGCGGGGATGTCCGGTATTTTCCTTTTTTTTCTTATTTTATAATTATCAATAAATGTTTTCCTGTTATAAAAAATGAAGGGCTGTGATTTGTTCAAAGTCTTACCTCTTAGGAGGTAAGAGGAGTACCGTAGCAAGCCCCGTCGGCCGGTTGATAAGATCCACAGCAAGCAAGAGGAGACATTCAGCTAGGTGTTCTTCAAGTGCCCCAACAACATTAAGACGAGATTTTTTTTGTTGAAGTTGTGATTGTTTTCCCTCAATTCAATGATGGTTAGCCTCAATTTGTTTTCTTTTCTTGCCTTAGTTCTATTGCCGCAGGGTGACACTACGACCTATGGATTTGTAAGGTCCGAGGAGGACGAGTCCTACCTCCGTGCTTTGGAGAGGTTCATGAAGCTCAATGCTTTGGAGATGGAAACGATGAACTGGGATTGCAATATGCTGAAGATGAAGCAAGACATAGGCATGATGAAGAAACAACTTAATATGACTCTAGTTGAAATTGGCAACCTAAAGATGCAAAGAAGTGAGATGAATGAAAAAAAAAGAAGGCCTTTGTCATGGATATTCATGTTGCAATAGTTGGATGTGTAGGTGTACTGATAGGCGTGTCATTGCGAGCAATGTAGAACTGAGTTGTCATGTGAACAATGTGGAATGTGTTGTTTGGCAATATCACTGAATGCAACTCAGTTCATTGATGCAACATTTATTTTGGCAGCGAACAGAACATGTATTTTGGCAACAATATTCCATAGAGAAACCAACATTCATTGTTCAGAGATACAAACCAACATTTTTCAGTGATAGAAAGTTAGAAACCACTATAAGGAAGCCTAACATACCACACATAGTTCATACAAAAATAGTTCACACATAGTTGACAGTAACAGACCATAGAGTTTACTGTGATAACAGACTAAACTGATCAAACCCCATCTACATTTGCAGCCAATCTGTCTGGCTCCTAACGACAATGGCTGGTGGAGCACTTGCAGCCTTCTTTTGCTTCTTTTTTTGGCTGGAGTCTTCTTTTTTCCTAGGAGTCTTTTCCTTCTTGGTTGGAGCCTTCTTTGGCTGGTGTTGTGATGGTCCAAAAAATTAGTAAGTATATGATGGTTCATGGGTGATAAAATGTAGATGCAATCATATAGTTACCTTTTATTCGTTGTTTTTTTGTGTTGGCTTCTTGATCATTTAGCTCATGCATCCTCTCCTTGCAAGTTTTGGTGAAATGGGCAAAACCTCCACATCTCTTGCACCTGTCCTTTTTGTTTGCATTTAACTCAAACCATCCCCTGATCCTCAGTACTCTGGGCCTTCCTGGTGCTCTTTTCAGGAGAGGTGACAAAACTTTGAAGCCAAGGTCCACCTCAGGCCACTCTAATTTGTCTGCCATTTGAGGTTAACTAAGTCCACAGTCTGCCATTTGGTGTTGTTGCATTGATCAAGTAGTGTAACTTAAGCAAAGCTTGATCACATATTGTTATCTTGACAACTTTCAGGTTCTTGCAAATTGTGTTGTGCTCTTTCTTGACATTGGCCTATCTTCATACTTTACCAAGCAGTAAACTTTCACCCAAATATGTGTATTCATTGCACATATTAGCATAAGGGAGGTTGGGCGTTATTAATTTGTATGAACAGAATGATGCACTTATGCTCAAACAGCTACATAAATTCTGCTCCAAGCAACAAGTTCCGTGGGTTGAACTTATATGGTCAACCTATTACAATGACAAGGTGGTGCCTCATGCTTCAAGGGAAGTAGGTTCCTTTTGGTGGAAAGAAGTCTTTAGACTAAATAATTTGTACAGAGGTGTGGCTCAGTGTATGCTTGGTGATGGCTCAACTGTATTGTTCTGGGAGGATTTGTGGTCTTCAAATATCTTAGCTCATTCATATCCCAGACTATTCTCATTTGTGAAGTCAGAGACTACCTCTGTGAAGCAAATTATTCAAGCTCAAGATCTTGAATCTATCTTCCATTTAACACTTACTCAATAGGCTTACCAAGAGTTGCAAGATATGAAGGTTTTTCTACAGGATATAATATATGATAGCAATGATAGAGATTAGTGGATATTTGTTTGGGGGTAATAGTCGGTACACCTCTACGCAATTCTACAACTTGGCCTTTAGAGGCCTAAATGTCCCTCCAACCTTCTCCTGGTTATGGAAGGCTAAATGCATGCCTCAGATCAAATGTTTTGGTTGGCTACTTCTTATGGATAGACTAAACACAAGGGAATTTTGCAACAAAGGAATTTTAATGTTCAGACAGGGGTTTTATGTGTGCTATGTGATCATGATCAACGTGAAACAAGAGATCATCTCTTTTTGTAGTGTGGATTTGCTAGACAATGGGGGTGCTGGATATTACTTGGACTGGTAGTCCAAGGATACATGATCGAATTCTTGAGGCCAAATAGGTGTCGGCTAATGATTTCTTCGTTGATGTGGTTCTAATAGCAGCATGGGAACTCTGGAAGCTTAGTAATGCCATCATCTTTAATGCAGAGCAAAGAAGTTTCCAACTTTCGAAGCATCGGGTTATGGAGCAATTTCACCAACAATCCTGGAGATTTAGGGAGGATAAACGAGTTCTTTTCATTCAATGGCTAGACTCGGTGTTGTAATTTAAGCTCTCCCCCCCCCCCACATCTCTCCCTCTTGCTTGTATATACACTCTTTTCGAAAAATGAAAATGAAGTGTCGTGGGGAACTCCCCCACAGTTTGCCCTTCAAAAAATATTAGCATAAGGGAAAAATGCCTTCTGTGAGGCCTGATCTACATTAATTGTTCAGTCGTTCAGACTTTTTGTTGTTTCCTTGTAGCATGTCTTTGGAATATTAATGATTCCAGTATGATAACCCACAGCATCAACATATATGCTAATGATCTTTTGATGTGTACCTTGCAGGCTCCAGCGGGTGGCAACCCAGTAAGTCATTGTTTAGTCATGGTTGGCAAAAATATACACATGCAAGTGTACATTAGCAAATGTTTGTTGATTTTCTTTGAATGTCATGATAAGCAAAGAAGGTTGCACGCTGGTCATTGAGAGCAGCAGCATTCCAAAGACACCATTGCAACGAGCTATATGTGACGGGACACATTGTGTTGCTGTGAGCATGGAGGTACAAGATGCTTACAACATGCACAGCACACTGACCCAGTGTGATCATCACCCAAACATATTGAACACAATTGGTGGTTGGACAGACGCTAGGGACAACAGGAAAGCATATATTGCGGTCTCGTCGTTGACAGTGCACTTACCACTTATCTGCCTTCCAAAGGAACAATTGTTTTGCATAAAGGGGCAATTTTGCCATGGATTTTCTGAGCTAGGGTTCAAGGTGTTTAGGTATGAGAATAAACTACCATTACAAATTAAAAATTATTACCCTTCACCACTACTCACTTATAGAAACTATCATATATTTTTGTTTCAGGGAAATTTTCTGTGCACTTCAGTATGTCCATAGTAGATATGAGAGAGGGGCTACATCCAGTGCCAGCAACAGTCCCTCGATTCAACTGTTTCCGATGATGCTAGAACCCAATAACATATTTGTGAAGATGGTGAATGGCCAAGCTCGAGTTATGTTTGGGCAATTTCAAGATGAATTTGTCCAATGCGTATGTTCCGAGAAGCAGAAGGGGTGCTCGCAGAGGTAATTTTAGCCATTCTCTCCAAAGTAAATCTCTATATGCTTACATCTATCTCTATTTCATTTGCTACTCTTAATGAGCATTTTTTGTCAGAAATTAATAATGACTGATGCTCAGTATAGTTAATGGTTAGATTAATTATTCATTAAACCTTGCAATGGGTTGTATAATTTGAAATCGTGCAAAATTATGCAAAATTCTCAAGGAAATCCCAGCTATATTGATATTATGTTCTACACAAATGCATTTTTTTAAGAATATAAATTAATTATTTAATCTCATTGTGAGATACAAAAAGAGAAATTGTCTGGTCGTTTTTTAGTAACGAGTAACAATAAACTATATGGTTGAAACTTGAAACAGTATAAAAGGAGTAAATAATATTCAGTATTGGCATTGAGCCGTTGTTAAAATTTACTATTGTTTTCCTTTTTTATCCACTAATGAGATTGAGGAATTTATTTTTGCTACTCTGTAAAGTAACTTTTGTTAAGAGCTTTTCAAGACTGTACATAAGTTGATGGATATCTAGCTCCTTTTCGTCTCATCTGTACCCTGAAATGTGTTCATCATGCCAGCAGCTAGATCTAAGAGATTTCGCTTTAGGCCATGTTCAGATTCCCAACTATTCACTATTCATTCCAACTTTTCACTATTCATTTTAACTTTTCACTATTCCTCCCTCACAAAACACGTTTCCCAGCGAATACTACAGTGTTTTTCTTATGCTACAGTGTTTTTTCCTACAATCTAAACACACCCTTAGATGGAAAATCCACAATTATGAACTGTTGTGTCACATTTTGAATCTCTGATTTTACATTTTGAATCTCTGATTTTTTTTAAAATATAATTTCTTATGCGTGCATTTCTGGAGATAGAAATTACACGGGAAGAAATAGAAAAGGCAAATCGAAGGAAGTTGGACAGTGCCTCACTGAGATTTATGGGGCTGACGACGAAGCCAGTACAGAGTTGAAGGAACTTTGCTATTGCTTACGTTCTTGAAAGGAGCAGTGACGTAAGTCAACTACGACTGGCAGGTTGAAACAAATCTCTTGTTACACAAGTTCTGTTTTTTCTCACTTTATACTGTTCTCGTTGTGTAGATATAAAAGCCTACTCTGCCAACCAGGTATATGGAATGCACGCATAAAAATTTCAATTCACAAGAGAGATATTTTCGTGTCGATGCAGAACGGGGTAGTGAGGGAAAAATATTGATGAAGAAGGATCCTCTTGGCCTACTTCTAATCATGGAAAAATTTTATGCACCACTAGACCGCAATGGTCAGGAAAAACAGATTAGAAGAAACAAACTTGCTTGACCCTGTGGTATTTCTCAGGAACAAAATCATAGCTCATTTTCATGAATAATACCCAGAGTTTAAGGGCTCCAAGGTAATCACATATAGCTCATTTATCGGTCTGGTAGTACTGCTCGAGGGAGACGAGTGAAACGACTACATGAGGCTGCAGAGCCACTAGAAATTACACGACATAGCTACCAAAAATGGCCTTTCCCTGTTCGTCAGGCTCGTAAAATCTTGTGACCTGTAATTGCTCTCATCTATAATTTCTAGCGCACAATAAAACCTAGCCAGTTGCAAACTGGTGTTTGGGTAGCCGAGTAAGAGAAGGGTGAGAAGGAATTTGACCCCACCGCTGGCAGCCTGGCACCGTCTTCTTCCCATCCTGAGTCTCACCAGGCGAGCTGCTAGCATACCACTCTTCTGGTTCCCATCTTATTGGAAGAATGTGGTTAGATCAGGTATTCGTGATGTAACGTGATCAAGGGAACCCTCAGTTGGAGGGCAAAACGGCATGAAATACATATGTTCAACCATACCTAGGTTCTGGCACTCCACCTTCCAGAAACACCTGCACAAAAAACAACAAAGGCGTTCAAAAGAGATGAATGAAACAAGGTCATGGAAGAGAAACACAGGTCATAAATATTTGTCAAACAGATTGATGCTCAACTTCAGCAATTATCAAAAGACAGTAACAATGACAATTGACAAACCACATACACAAGGGACATTCATCAGCCTGATCAAGTTGTTAATCAGTTAAAATTTTATGGGTCGCTTTGTCAAAACACTCCCACATTATTTGAGGCTCTCGAATGCATCAGTGCGTATTCTTAACTTTTGAATATCCTTCCATTCCATGTGCCCCATTTCTGCAGTACAATTTCCCGCACACCCCTCTTGAATCCCAGATCATTGCTAGCACCCTCAGACTCGACTTTGGGGGCAGGCATCCAATAACACGTATGTTTTATTGTTCCAAATTAAAGCCATGACTTTAGGCCTATAACAGGAGCAGGTCACCCCGCTTATGAGTCCACTCCGACCCTAAAATTAGCGAACGGATCGAATAGGCTTGATCCCAAACCTAGGAAGGGCAACAAGGGTCATGGCTCCATCAAACCCAATCGATCCTAGCGCCGAACCGAACAGTGTCGCCTATCACTGGGGCAGCTTCTCGTGCCCGGCTTCAGGGGCCTCGCCGCACCGAGGTCTGCACCGTGCCGGCTGGTGATGGTAGTTCCCTGGCAAGAAGACACTATCCACATGGGACAACTTATCCTCTTGTTCTCCAGAAGAGTTAAGTTGTCCTATTCACCCCACTAGACTCTAGTGGCCCACTATCACCTTTCGCCATAATACCCGGACAATGTCAGTCACTGGTCACACAAAAGCCACACCCTTCTCTATCATAAGTCACCATCTTCCCCTTGAAGCACAATCTTTCAGGAACCAATCCACTTTGGATTGGGGGCTTACCGAACAGCCCATCAGGTTGTCTCGTAGAACAGCAACTCAGGGTGTCAATTGTTCCAGTTTAAGCCTAAAATAATGCAACTTGCACATAATATGTGTTGTCCTCTATAAACCTCGGGACCAATTATGCAAAAATCATGGGCACTGGGAAAATGTGAAATGGGGCTTCTTCATGTGGTTGGTTGCACTTGCACATCATAGGTGCTGTACCGCTGATTGTGCAAGGTCTGCCACAACCTGCTGGATGTCCTCACTGTGATAAGGATGAAAAGATTATCAACCGCCTACTTATCACTCATGTTTTTGCACATCAATTCTGGTGTAGCCTATTGCAAATGCACATTCTCTCACCACGGCTTGAAGAAAACACATTTGCGGTGCATTTGGTTGGTGGGATGAATGACAATAGGACGGAGCAGCTCCATTCTTACAGCTGTTTCGCTGAGGAACATTGTGCTCCTGTATGCGAATATATCCTCAGATTCCAGGATGAGCTCATCCTGTAATAAGAGACAGATGAGCTCATCCCAGCTAGTCAGCTACACGGCGTCAGCTGATCAGCTGAGCTCCCGTCTCCTTCCTTGGCACTCTTCAATCCTGTGCTCCTCACGCACGGCTGTCCTCCCACGCTGGCGCCCCTCATGCTGGTGCCCTTTTGACAAAGGAGGCTCGCCCAGTGGAGGCGACCCACAAGTAGGGGCAAACAGCAAATATCACAACCGTTGTGTTTTTATGAGCTTTCAACAAGCCTAGCCAAAGCTTGGATGCTCATTAGAGAGATGTGGATTGTGGCAGGGGCTCGAGGTCTTTCTTAGATGATTGCCCTAGTGCCGGAGGAGATTAGTTGCTTAAGTAGGTCCTTCTGTTGGTTGTTGTTTCAAGGTGCCCATGTTATCCTAAATGCAGCTAGCCATCTTGTAGCATGCACACGACGTGTAAATGGGCTAAACGGTCATGCAGGCAAACAGTGCAAAGCGGTAATGTAATCATAATACGTTAACCACTGGGTGTTTTCAAGGGTTTACCTACTGTTTTCTTATTCAACAGAATGATACACTACTCTCCTACAAGTTCGAGAGAAAAAAAAGGTGAGTAGCATAGGCCCAACAAAATGCTGGCAAATACTATCGAACATGGAACTCAGCAAGTCAAGAGATGATTTTTTTCCCTTGAATACGCAGGAGAGTTGTGTATCTTTATATTAGTGTAGAGAGAAAATCAATCTTGTACCATCCTCACTGATAGGATTGCGGATCCTACCGGGCTTCTCACGTAGTCTATAGGGGTGGCGAGGAGGAGGTGGAGGGCGACGAGGACAGCGCAGGGGCGCCGTGGCGTCGCGAGGCAAGAGCGAGAGGGAGGAACGGCGAGTTGAGTTCGGCCTTGAGGCCAGGCAAAGATATCTGCCTTGCTTGATTCAATCTCTAATAGTCCAGGGATATTTATATCCCAATTACAATCTCCTAAGGAAAGATAACAATTTCTGAATAATATCTATAGAAACCCTAGCCACTACGACGACAACGGCTTGGGCGCCAACTCGTGGCCGCCCTGGGCTCCCGGCTGGCTAGCTGCGGCCGGCTGTGATGGGCCCTGGCCAGCCGCCGGCTCCTGGGCCGTAACATCTCTCCCCTCCTCGCGAAACAGCTCGTCCTCGAGCTGGAAGTCAGGGTAGCGGTCTCTGAAATCCTGCAAAGGCTCCCAAGTAGCAGCCTCAACCAGAAGTCCCTCCTAGGCGACGAGGAGCTCCCACAAGTCGTGCACCGGTGACGGCAGCCGGCGTAGGCACCAGACGGCCATCATGCAGAAGCGGCAGTGGTGGAGGAGTAGCTGGAGGCTCACCATGGAATGGTTTGAGAAGCCCCACATGGAACACATCATGTAGACGGGCACCTTCCGGAAGAGCCAAACGATAAGCCACCTGACCAATGCGCTCCACCACGCGGAACGGTCCCGTATAACGAGGCCCAAGCTTTCCCTTTGCACGCGGCTCGAGGGATTGAGTAGGACGGTGAAGCAAGCGCAGCCACACCCAATCCCCCACCGCCAACTCCAGTAGTAGATGTCGCCAATCGTAGTAGAGCTTGGCATAGTGATGAGCCTGTAGAAGACGCTCACGGACATCCGCCAAAAACGCATCGCAATCCCGGAGAAGGGTATCCGCCTCCTGGACGTCCGCCACACCCGGCACATGTGGAAGAAGGGTGGGGGGAGGCCGGCCATAAACCACCTCAAACGGCGTAGCCCGCAGCACCGTGTGGTAGGACGTGTTATAGCAATACTCTGCCCATGAGAGCCAGTTGACCCAAGCGCGGGGACGGTCACCCGTAGCGCAACGTAGATACATGGCGATCACCTTATTAACCACCTCGGACTGGCCATCGGTCTGCGGATGGAAAACAGTGCTGAAACGAAGCTGCACCCCGGCCAGTTTGAACAAGCCCCTCCACATGTGGCTAGTGAAAACAGGATCTCGATCACTGACAATCGAGCTCGGGAACCCATGAAGCCGAACAATGTCGTCGAAGAAGGCGTGAGCCACAGATGCTGCCGTGTAGGGGTGCCCAAGCGGCAGGAAGTGAGCATAATTGGAGAAGCGATCCACCACCGTGAGGATGACCGACTTCCCACGTACTTTTGGCAGGCCCTCAATGAAATCCATAGAGATGTCCGCCCACACCTGAGATGGAACGTCGAGGGGCTGCAAGAGACCAGCTGGCTGCAATGCCTGAGTCTTGTTGCGCTGACAAGTCTCACACTAGCGAACGAACTCCTGAACCAAGTGTTTGTCGCGGGGGATGAAGAAATCCGCACGGAGCCGATGGAGTGTATTCTGGATACCTTCATGCCCAACCGAATGGACAAACGCCAAGATCCGCTGGCGTAGGTCGCCCACCGCAGGCACGTAAACCCGTGTGCCATGAAGAAGCAGACCATCCGATGTACGCCACGGGGCGCCCAACTCGCCCGACTGAAGCTGATGAAGAAGACGGCCAGAGTCGGCATCGATCGAAGTGCAGGCACGGAGCTCGTCCAAGAGGACAAAAGATGGACCTGACAACACATGCGCGGCCAGTAGATCAGAGTCGGAGTCATCGCTATCACGGCGGGACAGCGCATCAGCCATCGAATTGAGGCACCTGGGTCGGTACTCGACTTCGAAGTCGAATCCAAACAGCTTGCTGAGCCACTGGTGTTGCGGAACTGTGGACAGGCGCTGGTCGAGGAGGAACTTCGAGCTGTAGTGGTCGGTGCGGACGAGGAAACGCCGGCCCCAGAGGTACGACCGCCAGTGTCGAACGGCCTGCACAAGGCCAATGAGTTCACGCTCGTAGGCCGCACGCTTGCTGTGGCGAACTGCAAAGGGCCTGCTGAAGAAAGCCAGGGGTCCCTCCCCCTGGTGCAGAACGGCACCGAAACCGGTCCCAGAAGCATCACAGTCGACGACGAACCAACGCTCAAAGTCGGGCATTTGCAAGACCGGCCCCGTGGTGAGCGCCTGCTTCAAGGCATCGAAGGCAGACGCCACCTCCAGCGTCCAAGCGAACGCCTCCTTGCGAAGGAGCTGGGTGAGGGGGGCGACAATTGCCCCAAAACCTCGGATGAACTTGCGATAGTAGCTCGCCAAGCCAAGGAAACCACGAACGCCCTGCGCTGATCGGGGTTGAGGCCACGTCGCGACGGCGGCGACCTTGTCTGGGTCCTTGGCGACGCCATCCGCCGTGATGAAAAGGCCGAGGTAGGAGACGGAGCGTTCACTGAAGGAACACTTGGACTCCCTGATGTGGAGGCTGTTGGCGCGGAGGGCATCCAGAAGCAAGCGAACATGCTGCAGGTGCTCAGTCCAAGAAGAGTTGTAGATCAAAATATCATAAAAAAACACTAGCACAAACCGACGCAGGAAAGGCTGCAGCACATCATTCATCAACGCCTGAAACGTAGCTGGGGCGTTGGAGAGGCCGAACGGCATGACGAGGAACTCAAAGTGGCCATGGTGGGTGCGGAACGCCGTCTTCTTGATGTCCCCCCCAACCATGCGCACCTGGTGGTAGCCGGAGCGCAAGTCAAGCTTAGTGAAGAAGCGGGCGCCATGGAGTTCGTCTAGAAGCTCATCAACCACCGGGATCGGGAACTTGTCCTTGGACGTCTTGTCATTGAGGGCCCTGTAGTCGATGAAGAAATGCCACGATCCGTCCTACTTGCGCACGAGGAGCACTGGCGCGAAGAACGGAGAAGTGCTGGGGTGAATGATTCCCTGCGCCAGCATCTCCAAGCACTGGCATTCCAGCTCGTCCTTCTGCAACTAAGGGTAACGGTACGGACGTACGGCGACAGGTGCAGTCCCGGGCAGCAGGTGTATGCGGTGGTCGTAGGGTCGGGGTGGAGGAAGACCCCGAGGCTCGGCGAAGACGTCGGCGTACTGGGAGAGCAAGGTGGCAAGCTGAGAACGCTCTGGATCGGCTTCAAGAGCGTGGAGGCACGGCACGCTGTCGAGGTTCGGGGCGCCCAAACTACGCCAGAAGACACGCCTGCCCTTCCGGTCGAAGGCCATGCACAAGTGGTCGAGATCCCACAAGATGGGACCCAGGGTGCGGAGGAAGTCAATGCCAAGGACAAGATCGAAACCTCCCAACTTGATGCTGAAGCAACGAATGGCAAAGTCCTCCTGGCCGATGGCCATTGGTACATCTTGGGCAACGGCGCTGCAAGGAACATGGGCGCCATTGGCAACCGTGACGCGCAGATTAGCATCCACGGTGGCGAGCTGAATGTGACGCGCAGCCGAGGGGTCGATGAAGTTGTGGGTGGAGCCGGTGTCGAGGAGCGCGATCAGGCGGTGGCCATTGATCACAACCGGCATCTGCATCGTGTCAGCAGTGCGGATGCCCGAGATGGCATGGACGGACACCACCGGCTCTTCATCCCCAGCAAGCAGCGGCTGCTCGGCCAGCAAGGCCGCCAGGACAGCGGAGTCCTCGGTCTCTGAAGGCGTCGCCGCGGAAATGACACGCGGGCGGGACAGGGAGCGCCAAGGGCGTCGCTGGAGCCGGCAGACGCGGCGTCAGAGAAGGGCCCTGCTTGCGCGGCGGCCAGCGCTGTTGCCGCGGTGCTGCTGGCTGCAGCATGGCCGTGGCGCAGCGCTCGTAAGCTCACGCAAGGTGCATGGCCGTCTGGAGGTCCTGCGGCCTGCGGCTTCAGGAGTTCAACTTCGACCTTGATGTGCTCTGGGAGACCGCCAATGAAGAGGTCGGCCTTCATGCGTGATGGAAGGGGCTCAGTATGGCCGAGGAGCGCGTTGAAACGTTCCTGATAATCCTGGACGGTCGATACGAAGGGAAGACGAGCCAGCTCCGAGAGACGGTTAATGCGGATCGGCGGCCCAAAGCGTTGATGGCAGAGGTCCACAAAACGCTCCCAGGATGGCATGCCCTCATCCTGCTCGAGCGCGTAGTACCACGATTGGGCAACTCCGGTCATGTGGTAGGAGGCGAGCCAGACACGATCAGTCAGCAAGGTACGCTGCCCGCGGAAGAACTGCTCGCAGCAATTGAGCCAATTCAGGGGATCTTCCGAGCCATCGAAGGTGGGGAAGTCAAGCTTGCTGAAGCGAGGAACACCCAGGCGATCCGACAGACCAGCGCCATATGGTGGCTGGAACAGAAAACCGCCTGCTCCCAGACCCGCACCCACGGTGGCTCCTGCAGGCGCCTTGTTGCGGCGAGATGTGGAGAAATTTCCCGCCCTGCTGAAACTAAACCGGCGGCGGCACCGAGACTGGAATCCCCAAACCCAGGGATCTGTGACGGGGAGTGAGGGAACGGGATGTCGGTGATGCGGAGAGGGGTCGACGTCGACACCGGCGCGGCGGAGACGGTGGCCCCAACGGTCAAGGCGCTGGCGGCAGCAGAAGACGATGCGAAGGTGGAGGACACGTAGCCCTGCATGCCGTATGGAAAACCCTGGGGAAGTGTCGGCGTGACCTCAGGGGGCGCTCCAGGGCGTCAACTCGCAGGGTTAAGGCATCGAGCCGATCCATGATCGGCGTGAGGAGGCCGGCGATCTCGTCTAGGGACGGCGGCGGCTTGGAAGTCTCCGGACCCGTGTTCCGATCGTCGCCTGACATCACTGATACCAAGTTGATAGGATTGCGGATCCTTCCGGGTTTCTCACGTAGTCTATAGGGGTGGCGAGGAGGAGGTGGAGGGCGACGAGGACGGCGCAGGGGTGCTGTGGCGTCGCGAGGCAAGAGCGAGAGGGAGGAACAGCGAGTTGAGTTCGGCCTTGAGGCCAGGCAAAGATATATGCCTTGTTTGATTCAATCTCTAATAGTCGCGGGATATTTATATCCCAATTACAATCTCCTAAGGAAAGATAACAATTACTGAATAATATCTATAGAAAGCCTAGCCACTACGACGACGACGACGCGAATACGTAAGCAGGGGCTTGGGCGCCTGCTCGTGGCCGCCCTGGGCTCCCGGCTGGCTAGCTGCGGCCGGCTGTGATGGGCCCTGGCCAGCCGCCGGCTCCTGGGCCGTAGCACTCACCACCTCACTCTGATAAAACTGGAACCAAGGTGTTTTCCGGGTCTAAAACTATGATTAGTAAATTTAACCCAATGTTTTTTAGCATCACATTCCAATTTAGATAAATGTCGAACAGAAAATTGCAAAGATAGACTGACTAATTAAATTGAAAACGCAGGCCACAATCTGACAAGATACTAGACTGATTGCTTTCATTATTTCAAATATAATAGTGTTAAAACCTGCAAAGGCAAATTTGCACATATGAAAGAGAACAGTCAAACACTAATGAAAGAGAACAGTCAAACACTAACGAAAACTTGAAAGAACTAGGTCACATCATATTAAGTAGAAATCATATTAAGTAGAAATAGGAACTCAGAATCATCTCGACGACGACTTGATCTTAAGTGGTCTAGGCATAGATTTACACCCCCATGCCTCAATGAACGTCCCCATTCCTATAGTCAACGCTTTAATTAGTTTTTAACTTTTAAGTAGTTCCAGCCTTACACATATAATTAACAAAGACATTGTTACTAGAAATAATCCTCTGAAATTTCTAGCACATATATTCTAGTGAAAATTTATTCAGAAACGCATATCTGACAGGGTTCATATCAAACCCAACTGTGAAACATTTCATTATCAGGTTATTAACAATTCATATAATAAAGACACAACCCTCAGCTGAAAATTTCAGGTCATGAAGAAACAATCCTAAACCGGCTAAAGTTTAGGAATTGGTTAGTAGATGGGGTTTTGCATGGGTATATATCCACGGTGTACTCTTCAAGAAACAATTAAGCAATAGATCAATCTTCCTTCCAAAACCTCTCAAGCGCAGAGCAGACGGGAGTTGATCTTCTCCCTCTGTCGTCGTTACCAGACGGTTAACCCCGGCACACCATAGTTGCAATTTTACTATTCATAAAGGAAACTTCCAATATAGTGCATGAATTAAGGGCACTACCTCTTGAAGTGGTCGCGCAAGTGTGTCATAGTACTTGTGTTTATAGTGTCTTGTGTCCACCCAAAACTGAACAGTTCATAAGTCAATAGACACAATAATATTAACCAAATCATATGGATATATGATTCTTCATACCTGTTGACGATTTTCCTTCCACAAGACATTTGTCTTAGTAACAACCTGCCAAGTCAATCATTACAAGTCTTTAAAACTTTTTTTTGAGACAAAGAAGTCTTTAAAACTTGGCAAGGGGAAATCTTCATTAAAAAAAATACATGTTGACCTTTAGGAGGGTTTACCATTCTAAAAGCATCTTGCAAGTCAACATCCTTTATTTGCAAGATTTGTTGATAATCCTGGCCATAAGACGTAAAAGAATTGAGTTCAAATTATTCTTCACAGCGGATGAGAAAATTATAGTATCAAACCATACTAGTATTCCTTGGATGACAAGACATCTGTCAATGGACTGCGTAGGGAAGACCATTTTGTTGAATTGGTCTATTGAATCTGAAAACAATTTATTATCCTACAAAATAGATATGGCCATAATTTCAAATATCTAATTGTTAAGAGAAGTACCATAATTGTACAGAGATGGATTTACTAGCAAGAGAAGTACCCAATCCACTTTATCATCATCAACACTAAAAAAGCCTGCTTCCTTCAGCACTGTCATCAAATTTCCAAGTTTATCCTTCATCTGAAACAAGGTTATCAGCATCACTGTTAACGTACTACAACACAAAGCTCCAGAAGTTTCTCAGAACAACTCCATAATTACAAAGATGATAATTAGGTAGAATCTTTGAACTGACAAATTTGGATACAATCATATCCAATCCTACGATTAATAATATTTTTTAAATAAAAACATATTTAAATATGCTTTCTTTCTCAAAATTATAAATAAATTAAAATACAAAAAATAAAAAGGGCACAGAAACATATGCACACTTGGAATGCTCGGACATTTCAAAATTAATAGAGCATGTTTCTCTCAAGCCACATAATTTTCAGAATTGTGTGTTGCAAGTATGATATATGTCAAAGTAACTAGGTCATAAATTTGATCAAGCATGTCCTACTTAATTGAAATTCTATAGTTTACAAGTTTCACTAAGAAAAAAGATTATTCGAAGTTCAATTTGTTCATAATAACATAATTCTTTGCTTAAGAAAAATGTAATATCATAAATCATGGGTTAAAAATAACGAAAAAGGTTAAGATTGATGTGAAAGATCATCCTTCAATAATTGCACCAAGATTTTGCTGTTCAACTATTATTATGCTTTTAAAAATTGCACAAACTCTCTTCCTGACGTTAAGAAAAAATGTTGCAAAACATAGTAGCAAATAAGTGATTTTCAAGATAAATCATGGTAAAAGTTGAATGCAGGGACAATATATACCTCATTATTTTCCAGGACAGATGTTAAGCATACAAGGACATTTGATTTTCCCATTCAACAATCTTAGCCATTCGCTATAAAGAATTAAAAAAAGTTAAATATGTGTGAGATATCCTCCTTTTAACAGATGAAATCAAATGTCCAAGTAAATAGAACCTCAAAGGACATTGCAATGAGATCATCCTCCAGACCAGAAAACTGACTCTTGACTAAGTCGCACACAGCAAACTGAAATGTATCCTACAAATAATGGACATCAAAGAATTACAATGTAGACGCAAGATGGACGCCAAACAATTAACAAGGTATAATGAACCAAACAGGGCAATATTTATGACCAATTGGATGTACCTTAAAACAACTGAACTCAATCTTATGATTATCCAGTATGGCTGAAGCCAAATGGTTGTCAAAGTCTTCATGCAAGCGTACTTGTTCTTCGATATGAAAAAACTGGAGAAAAGGCAATAGATTTAATATAAGATAATGAATGATGTAACAAAAATGGAGAAAAGGCGTTAAAAATCAGAAAGAATGCAACAAATCAATATGCTGTAGGTGAATGATGCATAAGAAAGCAATAAGACCAATATTTTAGAAGTTATGAAAAAAAAATAACTTCACAACTTGGGCACTAAACCACTATACGGAAAAAAAAGGAGTGCTTTGCTCAAATTCACGACAATTAAAAAGAAATGCCAAACAAGGGAGAAACTGCATTCAGTACAGGATTTACTATACTGAAAGGACTCTAGATTTTGCTTTAGTTGGACAAAGTAGATGATTCTTTTTTCCCCAATGGATTACAGAAACCCAATAGTGGATCTTGGCTAGAATAATCAAGTGATAAATTGGCATATATCTCTTTTATTTGTAATCACTTGCACTTTACATATGATATGGCTTATTGACTGGAAGGATTATAATGGCAGGTTGATAAGAACCCTGCTCGCCCTCCCTAGGAGGCTCTGAGCTTCTAGGCTTATCTTTCTGCTTGAATCTAAACCAACTCCTCACGCATGGCTAAAAAGAGTTTCCCCTAACCACTTATTCCTAACTTTCAGCCAAGCCAAACAACCTCAGCATGCTTAAAAGATCGTAACCTTTCTTGCAGTAAAGCATATACCATGAGACAGGCTACAAAAAATAACAAAATACATGAGTAAAAAAGTGCACCAAAGTATGTAAAAGAAACTACAAGTTCAGCTTAAAGTCACATTATTAGGCAATTGCACTTGCACCTATCACTCCCTAGAAAATATCTTACAAGAGTACAAGAGTGTGCGATTATTTAGATACATACATATGATTGCTCAAGTCATCCCATACCACATTTTCCATACTATATCATCAGTATCCCACTATAATATATGGCTTCGATATAAAAAGATGAGAGCTTAGCCTTACACTGCTCAAAAAAGTGTGGGAACAGTAGAAATAAGTGATAGTAATGGCATACCCCAAATTCTTCCTTCTTCCTCTCAATATACATACGTGCATAAGGCCGCAAATGCCCCATGAAGTCATTCGGCTGTGGTTCCAGTGGCTGAAAGGAGGAACAAGGTGAAATTTCGTACTACAAACAGACAATAAAAAAACAAAATAGATGAACAGACCTCAAAAAGAAAACTTTTGTCTGCTAAGGCCAATTGACAAGCTATTGTCTTCAGAAGGTCCTTGTGGGCCTAGAAAATGGGACAAATAATTAACTTGCAGCATAGAAACACAAATATGCTGCATACAAAAACATAAGGAGCATAGCAAACAATGATATTCATGATAACCTCACGTATCAAAGGATGAAATTGAGGTTCCCAGTAAAACAATATTGAACCACGAAAAATCTGCAAGAATAAGTATATCAAGACTGACATCCATATTTTCAACTACAATGAAGTACTAGAGAGCACATAAATACTCACACCAACTGCGCTTGCTGGATTACATGGCCAAAAATCATACTGTGGTTACAGACTTCCTGAAGACGCTTGAAAACACTATCTGTGGGTGTAGAGTCCTGACGGACTAAACAACCCTGGCGGCCCATCCTATGGGCCGGCCCACGAACAAGACTTGACGCACAAGACAAGGATTAGTCCTAGTCGGTTTGGATATACTGTATTAGGGAATTAGAGATAAACTTGTAAAAGTCTCCTAGTCCTATACGGTTCCCATGTAACCCTGCCCACCGGACTATATAAGGCGAGGCAGGGACCCCCTCAAAACATGATAATCAATATAAGATACACCATACAGGACGTAGGGTATTACGCTCCGGCGACCCGAACCTGTCTAAATCGTCTCTTGTCACCTTCGACTCTAGATTCTCGACGACTTCTCCCTAAACCCTTCTCTCGGGGCACCCCCTCAAGAACCTAGTCAGCATAAATCGCCGACACTTTGGCGCCGTCCGTGGGATCTACTCGTCGAGTTTTCAGTAAAGAGTCGATGGCCACCTTCAGCGCCTCCATCGTCACCAAGTTCGAGGCAGGCACCTCCTTCATCTTCGGCTCCTGGCTTTGCATTGCAAACCAGGAAGGCGAACTCCAACACCACTTGCGCGACGAGGCGGCTGCACCAGCTTTGCCACGCGCGCAGACCGCTCCGCAAAGATCTCGGAAGACTCCAAATTCCGACACGATCTTTGGATCGTATCCTACTCGGAGGAGTACGTGGCGCCCGAAGCAGATTCAATCCCGGGCAGACCACGACAACCCAACCCCTACCAAGGGGCAGGATCAAGCCACGTGTCCAAGACTCCCCGGCGGACTCCGGATCACTTCCGAGTTCCGCCAGGGTTCAACGATCAGGACCGTGGCAGCAACCCCGCGGGTATCCAGGAACCCTGGCTACAACCCCCGCGGGACGAAGACTTCATCACGTGGATCGCGCGCATCCCAGTTTCCCTTCGGGTTAACAAACTCAGCCGCGGTCCACCAGAAGCACCTGAAGAAGAAGGTTCTCCAACCCCGCGGAGCAACCTCGGATCTTGTCTTGACCACAACTCCCTCGGGGGTTATTGTTCATTGGCCTGACATGGATCCCGAGGCGGCTCTGTTCGAAGCAAACGTACCTTCCACGGTACGAGACATCCTACCTCTGCTTCCTTTCCAAGAAGGCAGAGAGCTCCCTGCTGCCACGGGTAGCAGAAGAACCGGGCCTAGCAACCCCGGTCGCCAGTCCTGCGTGCTTCTCAATGAGCACAGCGATGAAGAAGTTGTCTCCGACGACGCTCCAACAGAGGAAGGGGAAACCGACGCAGACCGGGAACTCCGTATCGAGCGCAACCGCAACCGCGCACTCCGACGTCGCTTCATCAAGAAGAAGAATCTCAACTCGGAGTTCGACAAGCAAGACATCTTCAACTCCCCTGTTGCCAACATCTTGTTCGGGGTCAGCGTCTTCGAAGGGTTCCAAACAACCCCTGAGATCAACCTCGCTAAGGCTCGCCTAGAAGCCGCAGCCGTCATGGTCGATCGCCTGGATGGAGGCCGCTCCTCCTCCAAAAGCAAGAGTTCTTCGCGCCAGCAAGCACCGTCAGCCAAGCGTCAGAGCAGTCACTATGGCAGCTCCGCCGGCCAAACCAAGGACAAGAACAGGCCTCGCGAAGAACCCCGCCGTCCTCGCGAGGAACCTCCTAGGTCCCAGCGTCGCGAAGAACCCCGTCCAGCTCGCTCTCATAACACACCCAACGACGCCCGCAACGACATCATCCGGATCAGAGAGGGAAGAGCTACCTCCCACGTTGCGGATTCTGCAGGAAGATGCGGCGTCCCCAATCCCGATGCCCTGCCATGCTACACACGCGCCATCCGCGTCAGCTCCTTCCCGCGGAAGTTCAAGCCGCCAGGCATCACCAACTTCGACGGGAAGCAAGATCCAAACATCTGGCTACGCAGATACTCCTCTGCAATCGAAGCATCAGGGGGCGACGACATCTCAAAGATGCTCTACTTCCCAGTTGCGATGGAGCAGGGTCCTCTCACCTGGCTCGAGTCCCTCCATCCAGACTCCATCGACAGCTGGCACGCGCTGAAGAAGGCTTTCGTCTCCAACTACCAGGGTTCTTTCGAGCGCCCTGGCAGCAAATATGAACTCCGCGCGTGCAAACAGAAGCCAGACGAGTCCCTGCGCGACTACAACAGGCGATTCTTCGCCATCAAGGCATCCTGCGTTCCCATCCCCGACTCAGAAGTCATCGACTACTTTCAAGAAGGGATGACCGATCGCACCCTCTTCCGTGACTTCGGTCACAACCGTCCTCGTGACCTCGAGGAATTTCGTGCACTGGTGTCCAACTGGATGGACACCGATGATCAAGAACGGGAGCGCTACGGCAAGAGACCCAACAACCCTGGGCGCAGGAACCAGGAAGACAACAGGGATCAGCCGCGCGACTCCTTCCAGCGTAACGGCAACAACCCACGGAAGCGACCACACAACACGGTCGCAACCGTCCAGACCGTCCGCTCCGCCAAATCTGCGCAGCAACGAAGGGAAAAGTTCAACAAACTCCTCAAGAAGCGCTGCCCTTACCACCTCGACAGCAAGCACACCATGGGCGAGTGCGTGCTCCTCCGGGAGACGTTCAGCACCCCCAACAAGAAGCAGAAGTCGGCTGGCGACGGAGACGACGGACACGACAAGGGAGACAGCGGTTTCCCAGACATCAACAACACTGTCAACGTCATCTTCGGAGGCATGGCAGTCAGCGACACCTCGCGCAACCGCAAGAATGCAAGGCGCGAGGCATACGCAGCAGAACCAGCGGTGGTTACACCGCTACGGTGGTCTGACACCACCATCACCTGGTCCCGAGAAGATCAGTGGGCCGAGATCACCTCTCCTGGACGATATCCGCTCGTCCTCGAGACTGTGGTAGCAAACAGCAGGCTCACCAAGGTCCTGATCGACGGAGGCAGTGGGCTCAACCTCATCTTCGCCAAGACGCTGAAGTCCATGGGCCTCGACATGAGTACGCTGCAGCCGGCGGATACTCCTTTCTACGGCATCGTGCCTGGAAAGGCCGCCATCCCCCTCGGGCAAATCACCTTGCCCGTCACGTACGGTACGTCATCCAATTACCGTACAAAGTTCATTAAGTTCGAAGTTGCAGACTTCGACACCTCCTACCACGCCATCCTCGGGCGACCAGCATTGGCCAAGTTCATGGCCATCCCCCACTACACCTACCTGGTGCTGAAGATGCCAGGGCCTCATGGCATTCTTTCCCTTCGCGGTGATATCAAGCGCTCCTACCTCTGCGACAAAGAGGCAGTGGAGTACGCCGTCAGAGCCGCGTCCACCATAGATCGCCAAGAGCTCCAACCCTTGGCCGCAGCCGTCGTCGCAGAGGACGATGACGCCCCGACGCAGAAGAAGACACGGGCTATCAAGCCTGTGGAGAAGGTCGCAACAAAGACGATTGACCTCCAAACAGGAGATCCATCGAAGATAGCAGTGATTGGCTCCACCCTCACTCCTGCATAGGAAAACGCGCTCGTCGACTTCCTGCGAGCCCAGGCAGACATCTTTGCTACAAAGCCTTCCGACATGCCTGGAGTGCCCAGAGAGTTGATCGAGCACAAGCTAGACCTCAACGAGAGCGCAAAGCCCAAAAAGCAGCGCCTCCGAAGATTTGCCACAGAGCGTCGGGAAGCCATCAAGAAAGAACTAGCTAAGTTATTAGCAGCTGGTTTCATTAAAGAAGTCTTCTATCCGGATTGGTTAGCCAATCCGGTTCTTGTTAGGAAAAAGAATTCAAATGAATGGAGAATGTGTGTTGATTATACTGATCTCAACAAACACTGCAAGAAGGATCCCTTTGGGCTTCCTCGCATCGACCAAGTCATCGACAGCACCGCCGGGTGCACACTACTCTGTTTCCTCGATTGTTACTCAGGATATCATCAGATATCACTGAAAGAAGAGGATCAGCTCAAAACTTCGTTCATCACGCCATTTGGCGTATATTGTTATACAACCATGCCTTTTGGCTTGAAAAATGCAGGTGCCACATATCAGCGGGCTATACAGGGTTGTCTTCAAGAACAACTTCACCGAAATGTTGAAGCCTACGTCGATGATGTGGTAGTCAAGACAAGAAATCCCGAGGATCTCATCGCTGACCTCACCGAGACGTTCGATAACTTACGCAAATGGCGCTGGAAGCTCAATCCCGCCAAGTGTGTTTTCGGCGTACCATCTGGAAAGCTCCTCGGGTTCATTATCAGTGAACGCGGCATTGAAGCAAATCCAGAGAAGATAGCAACTATCATGAACATGGAGCCGCCGACCACTGTTAAGGATGTCATGAAGCTTACGGGCTGCATGGCTGCACTCAACCGCTTTATCTCCAAACTGGGGGAACGCGGCACTGAGTTCTTCAAACTACTCAAGAAGCAAGACAGATTTCAGTGGACTCAGGAAGCTCAAGACGCCTTCGACAAGCTCAAGCTATTCTTGACTACGCCTCCTGTGCTCACTGCACCGCTCCCGGGCGAAGATCTCTTGCTCTATATTACAGCAACCACCAATGTCGTCAGCGCCGCTATTGTCGTTGAACGCGACGAGGAAGGCCATCTTCAGAAGATTCAACGGCCTGTGTACTTTGTGAGCGAAGTCCTCTCGGACTCCAAATCCAGGTACCCTCAAGTTCAAAAAATTCTATATGCTGTCTTAATGACATCCAGAAAACTGCGGCATTATTTCGACACCTACAAGATCGTCGTGGTTACTGGTTATCCTATTGGCGAGATTCTCCACAATCAAGACGCTACAGGGCGTATCGCCAAATGGGCTGTTGAGCTCGGAACATACAGCATCGAGTTCCGTTCTCGCACGGCCATGAAGTCTCAAGTCCTTACTGATTTCATATCGGAATGGACCGAGCACAATCTCCCAGTCGCCACCACCAAGCCTGAGCATTGGATCATGTATTTCGACGGGTCACTCAAGCTGGAAGGCGGAGGCGCTGGAGTTCTGTTGATCTCACCGCGAGGGGATCAACTCAAGTATGTTCTGCAGATTCAGTTTGCTGTCACCAACAACGCTGCAGAATACGAAGCACTTCTTCACGGCATGAAGATGGCCATTACTCTTAGTATCAAGCGTCTGCTGGTATATGGGGACTCCATGTTGGTCATCAAACAAGTCAATAAGGACTAGAATCGCAACCATGAAGACATGGACGCATACTGTGAAGAAGTCCGGAAACTGGAAAAACACTTCCTCGGCATTGAATTTCATCATGTCGAGCGAGATTACAACGTCGCTGCAGACGTCCTATCAAAGCTGGGTTCTTCCAGAGCAGAGGTGCCCAGCGGGGTGTTCGTCAATGAACTCTCCAAGCCATCAATTTCTGCAGCGGTACCTCCTGATGCTGCAATATCAGCTCCCAAGGTTATGCTCATCGACGCCACTTGGAGTGCTCCGATTATAGACTACATCTTGCACGACAAACTTCCTGCCGAGAAGGCAGAAGCTCAGCAAATTGTCCGCCGTAGCAAGTCCTATGTTATAATCGGTGATACACTGTACCGACGTGGCGCACGCTCTGGCGCATTGATGAAATGCGTCTCACAGCAAGAAGGAGTCAACATCCTGGCGGAAATTCACGCAGGAGAGTGTGGCAATCATGCAGCTTCCCGCACCATCGTAGGCAAAGCCTTCCGTGCCGGGTTCTATTGGCCTACAGCTCTACACGATGCTGAGGAAATTGTTCGTCACTGCAAGGGTTGTCAATACTTCGCTCATCATTCACATCAGCCTGCTCACAAGATCAAATTGATACCTCCGTCATGGCCATTCGCATGCTGGGGGCTTGATATGATTGGGAAACTACCCCGGGCGCCTGGTGGATTCGAATATTGCTTCGTCGCAATTGACAAGTTTACAAAGTGGATAGAAGTCTTCCCGGTTGTCAAGCCAACCTCTGAGAAAGCAGTCCAATTTCTCCAAGAATTGATTCTTCGCTTAGGGATACCTCACCAAATCATCACGGATTTGGGCACCACCTTTACAAGCAACAAGTTTTGGGACTACTGTGAAGACCGTAGCATCGAAGTGTCTTACGCTTCGGTTGCTCATCCTCGTGCCAATGGGCAAGTTGAAAGGGCCAATGGCATGCTCCTTGATGGACTTAAAGCTCGCATGGAAAGGACCCTGAAGAAAGCAGAAGGCCGGTGGATGAAAGAACTATTTCCAGTTGTCTGGGGCCTACGATCTCAACCCAGTAAAGCTACAGGGCAATCTCCCTTCTTCCTGGTGTATGGATCCGAGGCCGTTCTACCTGTTGATGTCATGCATGGCGCCCCTCGTGTCGAGGAGTTTCAAGAGGCCATGGCGGATGAACAACGGATGCTGGAGGTCGATACGGCTGAAGAAGCGCTACTGGCAGCCTTGTTACACAATGCTGCATATCTTCAGGGCATTCGCAGATTCCATGACAAAAATGTGAAGACAAGATCATTCCAGATTGGAGACTTGGTGCTACGACGAATCCAAAATACAGCCGGTCACTCCAAGCTCACTTCACCCTGGGATGGTCCATTTATTGTTTCCAAGGTGCTCAAACCAGGCACCTACAGACTTCAAACAGAAGACGGTGTGGAATTACCAAATCCTTGGAATATAGAACACCTACGCAAATTCTACGCGTAGCTCTGTCACTACAGCAGTGCTTCGGCACCACAAGAACTACTTGCTTCGGCACCCAGAGGTCTTCTGTAAACATTGCTCCGGCAATATATGAACTACTTGCCTCGGCAATACATGTTCTCTTGTTCCGTTGTTCCGGCAACGAGGTTTATCTCAAAAAAACTCCCTTTACTGGGTTGTTTACTTGTCTTCGTGACATTACCTACAACTTCCGTGTTCTTTTGAGACTTGGAAAGCTTCTTTTCCATTCGGAGCCTATAATTGAGGTCTATCCGGGTTCTTTCGAGGCCAAAAACGGATCTGTTCCTCCTATTGCACTACTCTGTGATAATTTTCAGCTTAACGCTGCCGCTCCATGGGTCTTACTGGGTTCTTGCTTCGGCAGACCACATACAGTTAGTTCCCAAGTATCCTTCCAGGGTACATTTTATAAGATAGCTAATGCTATAAGAAATCTCCCTGGGTTCCTTTGGGTCCTTAACAGGGTTGTTTTTCAAGTTAAAATCCGCTCAGCGTATATTTTGACTAAGTCCTGGTTATTAACACAGAGACAACCCAGGAATTCATAAAAATTCTTGGTTTTTCTTCCAAACATGGCAATAAAAATATATTACATTGCATGGTACTTATGTTAAAATAACATCTGTTTACAATTACAGCCTAAGACTCTGAGCAATTGTTTCTGCAATTGGCTCGGCCTCTTGCTTCAGGTCCCTAAAGGCAGACTCCGTACAGTTTGGCTCTGCGCCCTCAACTATTTTGCCTATGTCTACCTCCGGGTACCTGGACTTCACTACGGCCAGGACATGCACAAGACAAGCCTTCGAAGATCTCTTGATGTATGCTTTCAGCTGTCTTGGCATGGCCTTCAGGCGCTCCAGGAATGTTTGCGGCGCTGAAGGGTCTTCGGGCACCAAGGCTTTCACCACCGGGTTCGCTGCCTTCTCTAGCTGCGAGATCCGGTTCAAGGCTTCCGCCAGGTCGTCGTCCGACTTCTTCATCAACCGCAGCTCTTCTTCGAGCTCAGACATCCTCCTGGCCGCCTGCTCAAGCTTCTCGTCCAGCACCTTCTTGTCTGCTAGATGCTTCTGTGCCTGGACGAGATCCCTGGATAACCGACCATTTTCCTCGCGAGCATCCTCCAGGTTCTTGGCAAGTTGTTTCTGCTGCTCGAGGATTTGAATCAGTTGTTCGTCGGCATCCTTGCGTTGTTGGACCGCCACTCTGAGTTGTTCTTTGACGCCTTCATGATCAGCAGAGAGGGTCTTCAACGCTTCTTCATAACGGTTGGCCACATTGGACCAATCCGTCATTTTGCTCTGGGCTGTTGCTAATTGCTGTTGCGCCCCTGCGAACACACGACAAAAGACAGAGTTGTTATTGAACACAGGCAAAGGACAATTCTTTACAAGACTTTGGTGGCGACAGCGTACCTTTGAGCTCTGATTTTGCCGCCGCAAGCTTCTTCTTCATGTCCTCCTTCTCTGCGGCCAATTCCTTGGTCCGCAGGTGCAAGGTACGGATCATGTCGGCGTCTTCCGCCTCCTGGAGCTTGCGGTCTTCGCGTTCGCGCTCTAGCTCCTTTTGGAGACGGTCCACCTTGGCGTGCATCAAGGATATGTTGTGGAGGTACTCGGTCTTCTTCCTTGATGCTTCGCCAACAACCTACAGCAGAGTTGTTATGAGATATACTTCGTCACATACTACAAGACCAGGGTTGTTTTACTAACCTTGAAGTAGGCTACTGCCCTCTCGGCGTGGTAAAGCCCCCTGTCAATGTGTTGTTCATCCTCCTCCGCGTCCAGAATGTACTCGAAGGTCTGCGGATTCGGATTGCACATTGGGTCGAAGCTTCCGATGCGGAAGCTCCTACCCTCCTCTTCAGCTCCGGTACTCTGAGGTACCCTGGGGATTTCTTCAATCACTTGCTCTGGGGTTGTATCTTCAGTTTGCTTCTCCCTTGAGCACTCTGCTTCCGCCCCGGCCTGGGTTGTTACTGTCACGCTCGGGGGCTGCGCAGAGGACTGATCGCGGCGCTCTTGCTCGGATTCTTCAATTACCGCCGCCGTGACCAGTTGTTCGATCTCCGCCAGCACTTCAGCAACTGTCTCCTCGACTTGGGCTTCTTCTGGTGCTGGCGGGTCTGATGGCATAGCTTCTTGGACTTCTGGCAGGGTTGTTTCTGGAACAACCCTGGGTTCTTCGGACACTGCGGCCTCTGGCTCTATAGCTGCATGGTCAACCAAGGATTCTACCCTGGTTATTGCTGGAGTATCTTCAACTCTGGGAAAATGAAGTTTGTTAGTTATAGCGGTATTATGCGCCGCTACATTGTGTATTGATTGACAAAATACTTACATGGTGGAGGGTCGCATGGGGATCTCTGGCTCCCCCAAGGTGAACTCTTCCTCTACCTCCTGCTCCGCCGCCGAAGGTTCCGCTGGACAGGGTTCTTCAATTATTGGTGTTATCCCTTCAAACGGCGTGGAGACAGGGTTGAAGATCTCGTGCAGGATCTCTTCATCAGATAATGCCCGCCGAGCAGAGCTGCTTTGCTGCGGCATGCTGGTTCCAATTTCTCCTATGGCTATCCCCACTGAAGATGTTGTCCTGGGTTGTGGGGATACCTTTGCCCTTTCCTCTGGGATTGTTCTGGCTCGGGGCTTGGGCAATGTGCGTGCTTTCTTGGGCACTGGTGCTTGTGCCTCTGATGGCACCGGTCTCTTGGACCTTTCAGTTCCCCTGGAGGTCGCTCCTGACTTGGCTTGGGGTTCTTCAGGGGCCTGTGGTTCAAGTTTTACCATTGGCTCGTCAGGGTCTTCAATTGCAGATTTCATGCGCACTTGATCTCTTACCCCTGGATCCACACAGCGTGCCAGCAATGCCGCTTCTTCAGTGTTGGTTGGGTCCAGGGGCGGCAGACTTACATATAAGGCGCGCCGGGCTTCATACTGTGATGATCAAGACATTAGTTCACAATATATTTTCAACAATGCAGAACTATATTCAGAAAAGGATTTTACCTCAGGTGTCATGGTTATCGCAGATACTTCCATTATTTCAGGAAATTGATCATCAGTAATCACCAGGAACTTCTTCAAGAGTTGGTTCACTCTCTTCTCCGATATGTTCCCGGTGGCATTCCTTGAGGGGTCTGCTTCCCCAGAGTACAAGTACCCTGGGTTACTGCGTTGCTTGCATGGCTGGATTCTCCTCAGCAGAAATGACTTATATACCATGGCTCCTGTTAGGCCTTGTGCCTTTAGATCTCTGATCATGTTGAGCAGCTCAGGGATTTGCATGGCTTGGTTGACTCCAACTGTCTCGCTCCAGAATGGTTTCATTACTGGAGGATTTCCTGAACGGCTCTGCAACTGTGGCTGGTGGTTCCATGCGTAGAACCATTCCTTCTGCCAGTCCTTGAGGCTTTCCTTTGTTGTGTAATCCAAATACACCGGCCTCATGCCCTGGCGGAACTGGATAACAACTTTGCCTACCACTTGCAGTGGCCCGCTGGAGGTCTTTACCCTAAATAGATGGCGGAAAAGGGCAAAATGGGGATCTATCCCTAAGAAGGCTTCGCACAGATGGATGTAGATGGATAGATTGAGAATGGAGTTGGGATTCAGATGACATAGTTCAATCCCATAAAATTGAAGCACACGGCGGACAAAATCACATGCTGGCATGCCAAATCCAACTTCATAAAAGGCCTTCCATACCGTGATTTCCTCGGTGTCTTCGGTGGGGTATTCATGCCCGTATGCGCTTCTCCATCGGCTTATTCCTTGTGCCGGCAAGAATCCATCCGTCTCTAGGGCCTTGATGTGCTTCTCCTTCAAGATACTGGTCGGCCAGTCGCTGATTGGATCTCCAATAATTGGCATGTCCCCCGCGGACGTTGTCTCCTCGGTCGTAACGATCTGCTTCATCGCCTCTGCCTTCCTCTTCGAGCCTTTGCCTCTGCTGGATCCTTCACCACCGGCCATTGGGATCTCTTGTGATTTGGTGTGGATTGGATCTAAGATTGGGGGAAGTTGTGGATGCTTGTGTGCGATCTCTGGATTACGCGAACTGCAACTGTCGCAAACCCTAGATCTGTATTGCGCAAGCGTACGGATACAAAGGGACGCAGGCGGTTTATATGGGCTTTTCGAAGCGTTACTTCGGTAATTTTCAATTTTGGTCCTTTCTTGATCCTATATTTGAATTTGTTCAAATTTAGGCTCGGGGGCTGTGGACATATTTTCAGGAAATATTTTTCTGAGAATTTTCGGCTTCAATTGATAAATTTATGAGGAATTCTACAAGAATTCGGGTTTCTTCGGAAATTGATTCTCTTTTGGTTCGGACTTCGAAAGAGCCTCGAATTTTTTCTTCAAAGATAAACGAGGCTCGGGGGCTGCCCAATTGGGCGCACCTAATCGGTGCGCACCAATCCGAACTTCGAGAAGACTTATGAGCACATCATTACCTATCGAACAGCATGGTTGCAACTTCCAAGATCAAAGAACCCTGTGGGTCTCAAAGAACCCTGGCGGGTTCCAAAGAACCCTGGCGGATTTCAAAAGAACTCTGGAGGACCTCAAAGAACTCTGTACTTTCAACAAGGCTGTTCTTTAGGAGAAGAGGTGCTCGGGGGCTTGTGGGTGTAGAGTCCTGACGGACTAAACAACCCTGGCGGCCCATCCTATGGGCCGGCCCACGAACAAGACTTGACGCACAAGACAAGGATTAGTCCTAGTCGGTTTGGATATACTGTATTAGGGAATTAGAGATAAACTTGTAAAAGTCTCCTAGTCCTATACGGTTCCCATGTAACCCTGCCCACCGGACTATATAAGGCGAGGCAGGGACCCCCTCAAAACATGATAATCAATACAAGATACACCATACAGGACGTAGGGTATTACGCTCCGGCGACCCGAACCTGTCTAAATCGTCTCTTGTCACCTTCGACTCTAGATTCTCGACGACTTCTCCCTAAACCCTTCTCTCGGGGCACCCCCTCGAGAACCTAGTCAGCATAAATCGCCGACACTATCCCAAGAATCAGTACGCTGCAAGTCAAAAAGCTAAGGCTGAATCTGTCCCGGATAACGTGCTAAAGTAAAGTGACTCTCAGGCATTGGGGTTTAGGTTTCCTAGTTAGGGATTTTGCGTTTTTACATAGCCTGTGTTGCATGTGTTAAGTTGTCTGTCTGTATTTTTGCCTTTTGAGGCCTTAGTTGGACTAGTTTTTATCCTTTCTATGATGCAAAGATGAACAGCTCTCCCGCAGTGTTTGAGGAAAAAAGGACAACGGCAAATACCTTCACATATGGTTGAAGTGTAATAAGCCGGTTCAAACATTGAGAGATCAATTTGATATGTTTCCAGTAGTGTACAGCGGGCATCTTTCTCTTCAGACAGAGAAAACAAAATAACATGAGACAATGAGAAGACTATGTGTGTGTGGAAATTGAAGGTTTTGGGATTAACTCGCCTGTAACATCGAAGACATGGTGTGCACATAAGGATGCATATAGCTGTTAATGCCATACCTTGACTTAAATTCAGGTTTCAATTTCTCAAGAAGAATTTCTTCTTCCAAATAATTATCCTGTGAGTACGAAGATCATTAGTTAAAATGGAGGATGGATTTTCCTGCCAATAACCCGATCCCCCCCCCCCCCAAAAAAAACCAACAAAAAAACACAAATTATGAAAGAGTTTAGGATCAGGAGATGAAACTGATGTTATTCCAAGTTAGTGCCTTTGTGAGGAGATAAGCACTTGAAGTTTGAGGGCGACTATTGGGAGGAACAGTTGACTGCTAATACTCGACAAAGGGATACGTCTACACACAATGAGTTCAGCCATTGCATTCACACAACTAGATAGCTAAAAGTTCAGTAAATCAAAATAATATGGAGCGAGCATTATAACAGAACCAACATATTACCTCCAAGCAGTCATCCATTGCATCCACTTCTTCCAGCATTTTCATATAGGTAGGAAGGTATCTTTCAAATTCTTCATTAAACTAAGAAGGTTAAAAAAAATTGAAGGAAAAAACACTTAAAAAGTAAGTAATGTAATGGTACAAAATGGGGTATTTAAAATAAGGGGAAAAACAAACCTCCCAATTCCACACAACATCCTTTGGGAAATCCTCTGGCACAGCACAAGAAGCACGCATACGAAGACATTCCAATTCCTTAGCTAACCAATCTTTAAAGAAATCGGACACCCCTTCATCCGAGGTAACCTGATAGATGTATATAATCATCAATTATGCACTTACAATGTTATATCAAGCTTGAATTCACATGGAAAAGGACGGAAGGTCCTCCAAATTTGACTTTTGTACTTTAGCTATTACACCCTTGACCTACTTTAGCATTTTAAAGTCTCCCTGCCCCTGTATAGAACGCCAGCCCTGCCCTAGCTGACATGTGATTCTCCCCCCAAGCCATGCACCAAATAGATGTAATTTTATAGAACTTGGTATGCTACTTGGTCCTGGTGTTTGCACAAAACAACCTAAAGTTCATTTGCAGCTGGTATGCAGCCATATAATTTAAATCAACATGTAGATTGTCATCCAAGTAAACAGACAACTTTGCAACCAACAACTCCCAGGTAGAAACTTGGATTTCTCTTGCTTTACAGAAATTTTCTTTTAAGTAATTTATCTAAGCATTAAGTAATTAGATTTCACATAGGGAACTGGCAGTAATAAGTACAGAACATGATATTGAAACATGTCATATTAATTTGAGCCTGTGGTTGCAACACTCAAAATTATTATTTTTACAAGTACACAACAGAAAGAACTTGAAGACTTGCCTGATTCTCGATATACACTCTGTAGATTTGCAGACAAAGACGAGTAACATTATTCCTAGCATCTTCTTTTGTGATTGAATTTAATGAGCAATTAAGCTGTGAGATTGCACTCTTGACATCATCACCAAGAAGCAATATAGCAGTTGGAAGCATTTCATTAAGAATAAATTGGTTTAGTCTCTCATGATTAGTAGCCCTTGCAATATGGATCAGATAACAGCAAAATGGCAATGCATTCTCCGCTACTTCATAATCCGCCAAACATCCAAACAAGTACATACTTAACCTCCCAAAGCAGTTATGGAGTAAAAGATACCTATAGGTAAATCATAAATAACAGCTTAGAAAATGTCTTGAAAGTTCAAACCACACAAAAACTCAAAACACTACCGAATATTTCTGTACCCAATAATGGAGTTGGAAGATATTGACTTCAAGTCCTGCACATCAGCCGTTGTGCTAGTTTCTAACCCAGTATTTAGTCTTTCTAAAGCTAAAACCCTGAGCAGATTAGATACAGAACGAGTAAATTTAAGCAATAGCTCCTTTTCGTACTGTTTTACTATTTCTTCTGGTCCCCTGGGATTACCAAGATAAGCTGGAACTTTAGCTCTGCCCTCACGAAAAAAGTTGGACCATGCATTATATAAGATCTCTTCACAGTAGCCAAATACAGGTTCCAACAACCTGACCATCCATTCATCCCAGCAGTCACGAGGGCAATATTCAACCAACGGAATGAAGACAAGTTGTATGAGCTGTATCAAATGAGTAAATTCCATTGATCTCAAATTTTCAGTGAGAACATTGATGATAGATGATCCGTCAAGTAATCCATAGAATGCTCCCTTAACAGAAGCACACAAACGAATGACATTGTACCTGCAACATTATAAAAATAACTTGTGTTCAAATATATAAAAGCAATAAACAAGCTCATAATCATTTGGGCTAGACTAATTGTGACGTATTTTGTAGAACCTCTGTTTTAGGGGCACATTATGGTGTTTACAACAAAAATAAAGTGCTTGTTGCGATTCAAGAATATATAACTGTTAAATGCAAAAGGACTCTCTATATTCATATGAGACTCTATATTCTCATGAGTCTCTATATTCTCATATGGCACTATAAGTACATGGCCATCTCTACAGCTAGGACTATTCCAACTTCTCATTTATCCAGGGATAGTAACAATAACTACATATTTTGAAGACAATTATTGAAAAAAATTAGGGGGCTTTCATTAGGAAAAAAAACATCAAGGACGAGACAATTCCCCTAACATGTAGTGTTCAGTGTATTCTAACAAAACAAATAGTATCCGTGTTGGAAACTAAAAAGTAGAAAGCAACTGCCCAACTGCTCTAAATAGCACACTTACCCAGTTTCTCGAAATTCCAGTAACCAAGTTTTTGCATTCTGCTGCAGTTCAGCTTCGTCATTGTCAGGCAGTTTACCATTCTCAGATATAAACTTTATGTCCTTGGCAGTTACCCCAGACAGATCATAAGTAATTATTGGTTCCCTCCAAAGCATTTGTATACACTTAAGAACCTGAAGGCGAAAAAATTGAACTTTATAAATGCATGTTCACATCCAAAGACCACAAACGGTAACTCAGTACATTTACAGATATAAAGCAACAGAAAAGCGCCAGGGCAAGCTCATAAATCAGTGATAATGACCGGCTTTCTTTTCCAGCATTATTACAAAATGTCCTTTAACCTAGTACATTAATTTTGCTGCAACAGATCATTAGCATCGGGATAAGGAAACAGTGTTTGCGATAGCTATTTACCCGTAAGATTAAGGAAAGCATCAATTGTAGAAGGGTAGACACATACAAATAATCAGCAGACACTGAAGGTCCTTCCCAAGCTCCTGAAAACTTCAGAATTCTGTTAACAAGCAACTCCTCAAATGATTTTACCAATGAATAAACAGTCCTCCTAAATTGATCGTTTGCATAAAGACGAGATAAACAATGTGTATAATGCATATATTGGTCAACCCAGTCTGATTGTGTCCAAATTTTGTTCAAAGTGTTCAATATATCTGTCAGCAAATGCATCATATCTTGAATCCTGAAACAGAAAAAAATAATAAATGTTTCTCTCTAGTATGAGACGTGGTAACACCATAACTTAGTGCACTTAAGATTATGAATAAGAAAACATGAAAGATGTAACTTTCATTGCCAATATACCCAGGAAAGGATGTCACATTGGTAAATGCTTCAGATAGGATATTATACTCCACAAGAAGTAGCTCGCCCTTTTCTAGATGGCATGGCATGGTTCCCTCAATGCCCTGCACCATGAAAATTAATTTCAAATAAAAAACAATCACGAAGAGATGTCATCTTTTTTGCTAGCTGTTTCAGTCTTCATAAACAAAAACGAGAACTATGATGGCTAATGAGTATCGTGTCTTGAACTAAATGCGAAATGGAGAACTATGATGGCTAACGAGTAGCTTGCCCTGAACTATGCAGTTGCAGTAGTGAGTGCCCCAACGGCCAAATCTATCCGCTTGGGGGTTCCCATATTCCATTTCCCTGCTATTCCAAGAGTGGGTGTGTGGGTGGATGTGGGGTGGGGTGGGGTAATGCTCTATAATTTTGGGTTGGCCTGAGTGTCTGCAGAGAGTTTGGCCTAAGTGTCAACATGAGTCGTGCATGGCTTACAGTCAGTCATCCCTGCCCGCTCCAAAATATCAAGTGCATACTGTCGCTGGTGAAGCAAGAGGCCAGAGGGGCGATGCTCAACAGTGACACCCAAGAAGTGGTGAATGTTGCCCAGATCCTTCATGGCAACTCGTGCTGCAGTGACTGTATGATCCGCTGAAGCAAAGTCTGACACACCCGTACCGCCCGCCGTGTCACCATGGGATCGAAGGGCCCCGGCCGCCCACCGTGTCACCATGGGATGGTTGTGGCCAGGACCGGTGGGTGGTACACACCCGTATCGACGCAAGAGCGGATCCGAGGGCGCGTCGGCGGTACCAAGGGAGGAGGCGGTGGTGGCGGCGGAGACAGCGCCGGAGGACTCGGTGAAGGGAGCGACGTCGCTGGAGCCGGCACCGGCCGTCGCCGGTAGACGTGCACGGGCTGCCAGGAGCGTGCCGGGAGGCCCGGGGGCACGAGTGGGGCCGAAAGGGGCTCCGGGGCCACGCGTGGCGAGGCGGGGGGCGCCGGGGCCGCGCGTGGCGCAGCAGGGGGCGCGGGGGCCGCACGTGGCATGGCGGGGAGCATCAGGGCCGCGCGTGGCGCGACCAGGGGTGCCGGGGCCACCCACGGGCTGGTAGGGGCCACCGGGAGCGGTGACACCATACCAGTAGGACATGTAGAGAGAGGGTAAATAGAAACTGGTGGTTGAACCACCGGGTCAGTCAGAAACAGAGACTCCAGCTCAGGGTCGGAAGACGGGGTGGAAGAAGTGGAGTAGGGGAAATCCGACTCGTCAAACACGACATGCCGGGAGATGAGGATACGTCGAGAGGTAAGATCAAAGCCGCGATACCCCTTGTGATCAGGGGAGTAACCAAGGAACACACACCGAGTCGAGCGGGGCGCGAGCTTGTGGGGAGCAGTAGCGGGGGTGTTAGGGTAGCACGCGCACCCGAAGACACGAAGGTGATCGTAGCTGGGAGGGGTACCGAAGAGAGCATGGTGTGGAGTGGGGGCAGAGATAGCAGTGGAGGGGAGGTGGTTGAGCAAATAAGTAGTTGTATGGAGAGCCTTCGCCCAGAACCGGACAGGAAGACAGGCCTGAATAAGAAGGGTGCGAATGACATCGTTTGTGGTGCGAATCATCCGCTCAGCCCTGCCGTTCTGAGAGGAGGTGTACGGACAGGACATACGCAGTTGAATCCCCTGAGAGAGAAAGAAGTCACGAGAAGTGTGGTTCTCAAACTCACGACCATTGTCACACTGAGCAGCCTTCACAGTGCGACCGAACTAAGTAGAAACCCACGCAAAGAAGTGGAGAAGGGTGGGAAAAGCATTAGACTTAGCTCGCAAGGGAAAAGTCCACGAGTAACGAGAAAAATCATCCACCACCACCAAGTAATATTTATAATCAGCAATGCTAAGTACAGGAGATGTCCATAAGTCATAATGAACAAGATCAAAGGCATGACTCGCATGCGAAGAAGAAGAAGAAAAGGGAAGTCAAACATGACGAAGATGCTCATCGGGAGCCCTAGTACATGGGAGACCTGTACAGGAGATGTCCATAAGTCATAATGAACAAGATCAAAGGCATGACTCGCATGCGAAGAAGAAGAAAAGGGAAGTCGAACATGACAAAGATGCTCATCGGGAGCCCTAGTACATTGGAGACCTGTACTACGACTGAGACGGGCCAAAACGTCACGGCCAGGATGACCGAGCCGAGGGTGCCAAGTCGTGGAAGTAGAGGTGGTGGCGAAGGCAGCGGGCGAATCAGAAGAAGTCGAAGTTGGAGCAGCGGAAAACGGGAGGCGTAAGGTGTAAAGGGGTCCCGGGCTATCACATCGGAGGAGTGGATGCCGAGAAGCCAGATCCTTCACAGTAACTCCAGAAGAGTCAAATTCGACAGAACAAGAATTGTCAGCAGTAAACTGGCGAATAGAAAAAAGATTGTGAACCATCTGAGGAGCAACAAGAACATTGGAGAGACGAAAAGGACCAGGAGCAGTGCCCACAGATGTGACAGGAAGACATGAACCATTTCCCACCATGATGGAGGAAGGACAAGAAGCAGAAGGGGAGGAGATAGAAGAAAGTATACCCGAATCAGGGGTTGTGTGGCACGAGGCCCCCGAATCAGCGATCCACTCAACGTTGCTCGGCGGAGTCAAGCCCATGGTGCTGAAGGACTGAGCGAGCGCAGCCTGGTCCCATCCCCCAGGCCAGAAAGGAGGCAGACTGGGCTGGACAGGTGGAGACCAGGACGTCAGGGCCAAAGGAGCCGGGCCAGCAACCAGAGCCGCGGGCTGGTGCAGAGGACGAGGCCCTCTGCCCGGGGCCTGAAAGGGCCACATCGAGATGCGTCCTGACCATTGGTTGGAGAAGGATGGCCAGGGTGCACCTCCAGGAGCAAGAGAGGAGCCACCAGAAGCTGGCGGAGCCTGTGGGCCCCGACGTCCCCCACCAGAGCCACCGCCGCGACCCCCTCCCCGGCGACGACGGCCACCACGGTTCCCCCCACCCCCGCTCGGCCCGGGGGGAGGAGCACCAAGGAGGGAGGTGGCCGGCGGAGTTGCAGAGGTCGACGGTGAGGCCACAAGCGCGGTGGAGGAGGACAAAGGAGTCAGGGGCGCCTGAGGACGTCGTATAAGGTCCTTCAGGACAAGGTCGTCCCGGACCTGCAGGTAGGTGGGGAAAGGTCGCTGCCTGGTGATCCAGTCCCGTATGTGGTCATATGTGTCGTTGAGGCCACAGAGGATATGGGGCACCAGGGTCCGGTCCTCCACCGAGCAGCCAAGATCCGCAAAAGAGTCGGCTATGCTCTTCATCCTGCGGTAGTACTCCCCGACGGAGAGGTCACCCAGCTCGAAGTTGGCGAAGGCGGCACCGACCTGGAGGGCGCGGGTCTCGGCGTGGCCGAGAAAATGGTTCTAAAGGGCCAGCCAAGCAGCGCACGCGGTGCCTCCGGGAGTGTTGACGGAGTCCTAAAGGTCCTGGGCGACGGTGTCCAGGAGGTGCCAGGTTGGGTCCCGTGCGGCCTTAGGGGTGTCGGCGAGGACGTGGTCGGTGAGGTGGACGAAGAATTGAGGACAATGCTGACCAGCCCCCGGATGTGCTGGACACCAATGGCCTGGAGGTGGAACTGGGCAACAACTAGACCGGGAAGGTGGCCGCGGGAGCCCTCGAGCGGAGGCGGGCATGAGGAAGAAGCGTCGAAGTCGGTGTAGGGGACGACGGGCTACGAGCTGGAGGCGGGATGGAGGTAACGCTCAGCCTCGGCAACCCGGCGAGCGAGAGCGTCTGCGGTGGCACGCTCACACGCCCAGGTGGCAGAGGCCGCGCCAAACCGCTCCTCGGCCGCCGCGGCCTCAGCCTTGGCCGCACGGAGGGCGGCGGCGAGAGCCGCTTCGGCCGACACGGCCCCGTCGGGGACCGGCTTGCCCGTGTCGCGGAGAGGACGGCCCGCAGAGCCCGTGGGGTCGAAGACCCGCATGCCTCCGTCGAGAGGGAGGGAGCCTGCATAGCCACGCGGACCCGCGGTGGCCGCGATGAGGCCCGCGGGGTCGGCGAGACCCGCGGCGATCGCAAGAGCGGGGAGCTCTGCGTGGTAGGCGGTAGCCATGGCCAGGGTCAACGGCGGCGGGACGTGGGGCAGGTCATGTTCCCACGCCGGAGGAGGTGGATTCGGCGGCTGACGGAGGAGAGCCTGCTCCGGCGGCGTGGGAGGTGGAGGCGGCGGCTAGAGGCCCTGCAGCTACTCCTGAGCCTGCTCCGGCGGCGGCTGGAGGTGCTGCATCTGTGTCACGCCCGGAGGAAGAGAGGGCGGCGGAGGCGGCGGCTGGATCGAGCCGCCGGCAGCACCTGCGCCCGCGGCAGCCCTGGCGGCGGCCGCGGCAGCCCGAGCTGCAGCAGCGGCGGCCGGATCTGCGCCGGCTGCGCCAGCAGTGATGGCGACGGCGGCTGCAGCTGCAGGCGGAGTAGAGAGAGGGGGAAGGGAGGAGAGAGGGGGTGGCGGTGCCGGTGGCGGCTGGTTGGCGGCGGCGCTCAGAGGCTGGTGGTGGCGGCTGGGGAAGGAGAGGAGAAAGGGAGAGAGGAAACCCTAGCTGATACCATATTAGAGGGAATATTCTCAGTTGTATTTTTCGCCAACCCTAGAAGGGTGGGGTATATAGACATACATGGGCCTCTATATGGGCTGGCCCAACACTATACTCCAACAGAAGATAGCAGATCCTTCAATAAAGATATTTCACCACTCAAAATTGCCTGCAAATGAACAGTGACATGAATGAAGTAACCATAAAATATCTACAAAGCAACAGTGATATGAAGAATTTAATCAGGAAAAATATAAGAAAAAGAAAAAACAGAACCTCTGCCATTAAAGAAGATATAGCATTTTCTGAAGATAATATATCAGTGGTGCCATATAATCCTGTTGCCAAACCAATGATATCATCGGAAGCCCTCCAATCCTCTATGCAAAGTTCATCCCACCTATATCTCAACATGTGCTGGCAATATAAAAATGCAAATTTTAATGGCTAAGTCATGATCAAAATAACCAGTAACATATCAAAGCAAGAATGATGCCATCTTGAAGCCTGAAGGCTATATTTATTATAATTAAGGGAACTTAGGAATTTGAACAGCGTTAGTTAACGGTTTAGAATTGCTCCTCTAGACTTCACCTCAATCATATGCCACTCAAAAAATAGGTATTTTGCCCAGTAGTGGTCAAGGAGGATGCAAGTAGAACGACGGAACCTTGGAGTCAATGCCCCTTACAACCAGCTACCCACAGGAACTTTGCTCTCTGTATTACCCGTGGTGGGTCGAGATGATGATTGTTAACAAGGAAAAGGACAGCAACATTCACTTGAATGCAAAATTTAGCAGACAATCAAATAAATTAAAATGATCTACCTTATGCAAGGTGTGGCATGCTGGCTATTTCCATGAACTGAATGGAAAATAATCAATGAGAATTCAGAAGAGGCATTATTCTAAACCACCAGAAAGATTCTTAATCTATCCACTCATGACTACTTTCTTGTGTGGGTTAAAAGTTAAAACACTTCGCAACACAGTAATGCCAATGAAAGGATGCTGGAACATTTATCCATGTAGCGACTAGCATGTGTACTCAGCAATTTATAATATTTAGTATTACACATTTATACCTAATCAAAGAGATAATGAACGATCGAGTGAAAACAAATAGGGGAACGCAACTGATTGACAGGAATTTAACCAACGCTGTCGTCTATATTATCCTTGCAGAAAAACAAAACAATCATCTTCAATCAAGAAGAGCTCAAAGCTAAGTGCTAAGTATGATGCATTTCCAAGCACACCTATGGGAATGGAAGTATGGAAATCACATCCCAATGCCCTGGGAAACTGACCATGAAAACATTATAAGATGCAGCCAGATCCAATTTTAATCTATCTGAGGCCTTCAACACGACGTAAAATTCACTAAATCTAGCTGCAACACACCAACAGGAAATAATCATCGCGTAATAGAGAAGGTGGGGGGAACGCAGTGAAGGAATAATAACCATCATCAGCTTCAGGCCTTGGCGACGGATTTCGGTGGGGAGGCCCTTGCGGAGCAGCTGATGCGACGTCCTGAGTAACGAGTCAACGTATCCCTGACACTCCTCCTGCGACAGGCCAAAAACAGTAACCGTTTACAAATCAAATGAAAAAATAAAAGTAAATCTTAGCACAAGATTTGGGACGGAAAGGAGAGGTGCTGACAGCCACCACCACCCCGGCGGTGGCCGCGGGGCGACTCGGATCAAGATCTGCTGCTCCGCCGGAGGATTTCTCCTCCGCCGACGCCTGCGAGGAGGCGGCGCCGTCCATCGGAGGGAGGCCCGGACGCCTCGGCTTCGTGGAGAAGCCTAGGGGTAGGGGGCGACTGTGGCGTTTTGCTGGGTACTGGTCATTAAAGAATTTTTAAACAGGCTATTTATACAAGATTGAGAAGAGGAGACCCACAGGCCACATCCACACATTTTTTTTTAGCACAGGCCACATCCACACATGACATGTTGTCTTTGATGACTTAGGTTTTTACTGTTCATCTCATCCCTCGTACTTTTCATCTATAGTGTTTTTTTTGTCTACAGTATTTTTTCGGAGAATCTTTCCCAATCTAAACGCACCCTTACGCTCCTAAGAGCACCTCCAACAAGTTGATTAGGACTCGCTATTTGGGTGCTGACTAGGCTAGGAATCTTACACGGAGGAGAAAGAACATGGGAAAAGCAGCTCGCTAGCGATTTCTTCGGTGCTACCGATTACCGTGTGAACGCATGCGTGCTATGGGCCTCCGGTGCTTTTTTGCTTTGGCGATCAATGAAAAGAAGGCACGCTAGGATACTGGTGTATTAAATTATGGTGGGCTATCTGGTTGGTTTTCTCTCTCTCTAGGTCAGCTATCGAAATAGATAGGTCTGTTGCGGGTGGCCTAAGAGCAGGGCTAATAGCCACGCAGGCTGCTGGCTAAGCGCCATGAACTGGTGGGTTGTGATGGTGGGCCATAGAAAATTTAATACAATATTAGTGAGCTTGACCAATAGAGGCAGTCGCATGTTCTCTTCGCCGGCTTAAGCTAGCGCATCATCAGACGCCCGCACGGCAGTTCTCTCTCCCCACCATTAGCTTTCATCTGCTCTTTGTCGACCACTATCTTGTTCTAATATGAGGATGTCCCAAAAAAAATGTATGTGGAGCAATATCTTGAGGAGTTATTGTATTTGTTCTAAATTTTAACGCATCACATTCTCGGCATCAGCACACCAATCGCACGGCACGGATCTTATGGGTTCTTCAAGAGAAGTCACCATTAACTCTTTATCATGAGAAATAGTGGTGCTGCCTTTACTCACTGTATCAATGTTTTTTTATAGCGATCTATACAATATTATACAATATGGAGTTGTTTAGTTCCATAGAATTTACTATTTCTTTAATTTTTTCGTTCTATGGAAAACCGTAATTCGCCTCACAAACTTTTGCTACAGTAAAATTCTGCTAGAGTAAATTTCCTTCGACCTCCTCCAATTAAACAACTTCTATGTATTGTACCATATTCACTGTAGCAACATCTAATTCATCCATCTAAAAATGAGAGGTAAAAAGATCATAAAAAGTTATAGCTACAAGATTTTCCTGACTTGCGTTATCTGGAGCGCCCCGCATGCGCGAGATGCCACCGAAGCCAAGTCTCAGCACGACCAGCCTTATCTCTAGGATCCCAGACTCCCAGTTTCTCCGGCTTCGTCGTTGTCGTCTACTCGTCTTCCTGCTGGGCCTCTTCGTCGCAATCGCCTTCCCTTGGCCGTGCCAGGTCGAAGTAAGAAACAACAGCCATCGGGGTCATCAATATTAATCGATGGGGTCAACAATGCTAATCAACAGTGGTAACACAGTAATTTCAGAGATGTTCCGGCGGGCAAGATGAGGGCACCCGCCGCCTGTCCATCCATCTGACCACGGACGACAGTGCTCCAGGCAGCCACGCCCTGGTCCCGCGAAACACGGTGGCTATCCATTCCAGGCTTCCAGCTGGCGCCACAAGGTGTTGTGTAGCTGCCCAAGTCAGCCGTCGCCAATGCAAACGTGTCAGTAATAAAACTCACTTTGTGAGAAATAAATGTCTGTGACAAATAAGTACTGTGAAATATTTTACCAGTTGTCTTGGTTCATTTCCTTTACATTTCTCATACTTTGATTTGATGAGATCCGGAACAGTTCTTTTGGACAAGTTTTGGTACAGCAAGAATGAACTTACTGCTAGATGACATTAGCTAACAATTCATAATGTAATGTCGCGCTCATTACGTAACACAGGTAGAATAGAGAATGGCCCAGAACACAAAAGACGAGCATTAAAAAGGTACAAGGGCGGAGATGAATCATGAGTAATTTTCGGAGCAGAGATTAATGCGTCGACATTAATTTGGAACAGGTACCATAATTTCAAGTTGGAACAGGTACCATAATTTCCTGATGTTTCAAGTTGGAACAGGTACCATAATTTGCTCAAGATATGTGTACAATGGAAAAAGGAAACAACTACACGAGGGTAGAATCCACCAATGGAGGCACAGAAGAAAATGGTACAAAAAAAAAGCAATTCCTTGAGCATAGTTATTTAACTAAAACTTGCAGTCAACGGAACTGCTTAAGGTTAAAGAGACTATAGCTACATGCAAACACCATCCTACTTGTCTTTGCTTTCCTCTGTTTCCTGTTCGTATCGGCGTTTGAACTTTGCAATCTGGCCTAGGCTTTGAGCCATTTGGCGCTTGGCTCTCATGTGGTACACTTTGCCGGTATGGTTCACCTTGGTCATCATGATATTGATCAGCCTACCACTCTGTGTCACATATGAGATCCATTGCATTTGAGGATGTAATCCCTTCCTCATTCTTGAGACCTAGTCATAAGATACCAGGTGAGCAATGTCATCAATTCGGTACTATAATAAAATATAAAAATTATTTATGATGAACATATTTTCACCAGATATTAGCTTGATCAATTCAGATAAAAAAGATGTACCTGATAAATGTCTACTATCAATCTATCATGATGTGATGTTCATGCAGTAGCTAACAAATGGGACAGATGGTGGCAGACAATGGCAATGGTGGCATGAGGTACGAACTGTTTGTTACCCATTAACGAGCAATACCGTAGTTCTGTCGTGCAACAGGTAGATCAATGCAAGCAGATTTAAAATATCCAACTCAATATGAACATAACATTCCAAGCAGTAATAACTGATTCGTCAGTCACTAAGGCAAACAACTGTAAGCATACACCCGATTTGGATCTATACAATTGAGACCATATTCAAAATTCTTCATGCAAGCTTAGTGTCATAACACAACTGATTTGCTCTTATGTACAGTAGGTGAAAGTTTATTTGGGCTACACCAAGATGGAAACGTGCAGATAGCTTTTAATTCCCCTGGTAAGCCTGTACAGATGAATAATAGCTCTAACTCTAAGTAAACATTGAAATGTTCAAATTACATTAATTAAGCTAAGTTACTTTTATGAGAGAAAGCTAACACCGTAACCAGACCATTTATCATCACAGGTCATTTCAGTTTCCAATGCAGATCATGTGAAGTAAATTGTTCCATTGCCAAAAAAAGGGCTACAAAGAAAATTAGATAATTGAGAAGGCAATGCACTGGTGTTAAAATGCTGGTATTTCAAGCTACCAGATAACCCTGCCTCTCTTTATTTTAGCAAATAAAGTTAACCTAGCTTCTTAAAAGTAAATGTTGTGAACCAACTGACATACTTTATTAGTCTATTTTCAACGTTTTCCATACCAATATTCAGACTTCTTAGGCAGCTCAACTAACCAAATTGCTGCAACTAATAATAAGAGAAGTTAACAAAAGCTCATCAGTCACACCCATTTACAAGAGAGGCCTCGATTAATATATCAAAGTTCATGCACATGATTCACTAACTCTGAATCTGAATGATGCAAAATTGTTACCCTCTAAAATGCCATTCAAAATATCTTTTTTTTAAGGGCTATTCGAAATATCTTAGATCTTGTAGAATATACTCAATGCGCATGTTGATGTGAACAACAGTTAGAAAAAAGACAAGTAATCATGGTAGATCCCTGTTACACACACCCTGCACTATTCTAAATTAATTAGCAAAGGTAGCACTAGCTCTTTCTATGGAAGCAAATATGACAGAAATCACAGCATATTCAATCAGAATTACGAAAAATAAATCAGAAGTTGGCAATAGACTGCTGATGGATCTGAGAAAAGATTTTAAACTCAATGAAGCTACAGAATAACAATACCAACAACAAAATCCTGCTTTCCTACAAGGATAAGCCACAACCGAGCAGCCTATAGTCCACTTTCATGTTTTCCAGAATCAAGACCGACATTCAATTGTTTGGCAGTTCAAATGTGTAAGTACAACCAAGCAAAGTTACAAGGACAGCATATCAGAGTTATATTATGAATTACAAAGAACATAAATTTGGTTTCTACCATTCAGTAACCACTAAATATCACAACTTACAATGATATGGATGTAGAAGAAAACGGATTCAGATAAAATTTACCACAATATGTTGAACAGAACGAATTTGACTGGCTACCATGCCTTGAAAATTTTGATAATAACTTTAGCATCACAAAGTACAACCATTCAGCCACCAAAATGATTGAGCAGCCAGCCAAGTGCACGCGCTTTCAGAAACCCATTAGAACCCTATTGACAAAGAACTCAGCCATAGATAGAAGAAACCCCAGCTCTGACAAAACATGCAAGGAATATGAGGGTCATCGACAAGTAGGTAGAATGAATCTCCCAGACTTAATTCGAATAGCAATCAGTACAACTAGGGTGCAAGAACCACAATTCTTAATCGCACAAAGATTTGGGTCACTTACCAACAGGGAGGAATCAATCCAAGTAAATGGTAGAGGGAGGGAAAGAGGAGGCTGACACCCATTACAGGTGAACGTTTCAGCAAAGCCGGTCGCCAGAAGAGGCCTGGCTGCTTGTCGACGATGGTGAGAGCAAGACACAAGGAGCTGTGGTGGTGGCAGAACAGAGGAAAGAAGCGAGCTCCCTCAGTTGTTCAGTTCTCAGTTAAATAAATAACAATGTTGGTGAGGGGTGTTTGTGGATCTAACTAAAACCACTGCCTGGCTGGCAGCAAGCAACCATTGATCCACTGTGTTGAATTGATTGACATTGGACTTTGGATAAAGTGTGTCTCTAAGTTGAAATTCAAACAAGTCAAACAATTGAGGCGAATGGGTTCCTGAGAAAATTTACAAAACTAGATGTCCTTATTTGGAATGATGAGATGAAAGCGATAAGATATTTAATCCTTTGTTTGCTTTTGAATAGGTCATTAACTTATTCCAAATAACGTAGTACTGCATGGACATCACCCATATTACTGGTAATCTATTTTCCTAAGTTTCACTACAAATAAATGCACCCACATCTCCTCGGAACCTAAAGCATCTTGTTATCATGCTTCAGTCAACTAATGTCGCTGAGATATTTATATTATGAATTCAAAAGTTCATAGATTTGGTTTGTACCATTCAGTAATCACTAACAAATCTCAAGTCACAAAATATGGTTCTAGAAGAAAACACATCACAGAGCTAGCCAGAGCTCAGTTGTCTGGCATCAGATAAAATGAAATTTACTGTAGTATGATGAATTTAACGAATTGGATTGGCTACTTGAAAATTTCATAACTTCAGTACTACAAAATACAACCAATCAGCCACCAAATGATAGAGAAACGAGGATCTCTATCTCGCAGGGAGTCACCGGACATTTTCAGCTAATCAAATTTTTTTATATCAGAAGAAAAATATTTCACGTTGCTTCAGAGCACTCATTAGTCCGCCTAATGACAAAGAATACAGGCCCGTAAAAAACGAAGGTAATCGTCAAGGTAGAGAATGAATCTCCCAGAGCTAATTTGAAGCAATCAGTATCATCAGGGCGGAAGAATCACCGTTCTCTAGACAAATAGAATCGCGCCAAGATTTGGGTCAGTTACCGGCAGCAAGGAATCGATCCGGGTGCGTACTGGTCGATCTCCACGCCACGCCCACCCGGTGCCGGTAAAATGATGAGGAGCGGAGGCAGCCGACAGCCCTCGACGGCAGAAAGCTTCTGCGAAGCCGGAGGATTCCTGGTTGGTGCTGCCGTCGCCGGCTGTGAGAGTGAGGCACGGATGTGGCGGCGGCGGAAAGGAGGAAACCCCCCGGACTCCCTCAGTTTCCAGTTCAACCCCTGTCCACAGCTAAATATCGTTGTTCCTTAGGGGTATTTCAGTGAACTAGTAAGAATTGGGGCTTACTGTGACATTGCACAAATAAAGCAATTGTGAACATTTAAAAAATAAAAAAAATACTCTAGGATGAGGTGATAAATGCAATAAGATATTTAAGTAGATATTTAGTCCTATTTAATATGGATATACTTATATCTAACTTATTCCATATAACTTGGTACAACATATGAACACAATCTAAAACACAAAAGCTGAGTCAAACCTCATTCTCACTGAAACGTTTTTTTAATGTTTGTGCAGCTTATCTGAGAAGAGTTTCTCCCTACAGCTGTAGCAAACAGGGCCCAAGTTTATCTCGGATAAGTTTTGTTTGATACTCATGTTGATTCAAATGCCTCAATAGTTAGCTAGGTTTAGCATATACTTTCTCCGTTCCAAATTATATGCCATTGTGGTTTTTTACCAGATTCGTTAAAGATGCTATAAACCTACTCCCTTTGTTCAAACATGTAGGTCATTTGACCTTTTTGCCCCCAACTTTGACCACTTGTCTTATTCAAAATATTTATACAAATATAGTAAAATTTAAGTTATTCTTGAAATTATTTTATTACTAAAGCAAGCCATAACAAATTATATGATATTTTATAAAAAAAATTGAATAAGATGAGCGGTCAAACTTGGAACAAAAAAGTTAAACGACATACATTTTGGAACGGAGAGAGTGAATAAGAACATGCCTTGTTCATAGAAGATATCATGAATTTAGTCACCCAAAAGGATAACCAGAATTACAAGTATTTTGGAACGAAGAGAGTAGCTTCCCATTATAAAATAAGTGTAATTCTAGAAAACATACGAGTATCAAGAAATGATCCGTTGCTCCAAATTATTCATGTTATTGTGATTGAAAGGCACGTTATGTATTTGATTCTCTAGCTCCTAATAAGGGTGGGGTTGGTAGGAATTCAGAGAGAAATCATATTCTTTGTGTAAACCTTTCTCAAGAAAACGGAATCACTACTGTGGTACCTTGATTCAGATTCTCAAAAGAGGAGAATGTAATGGGTATATACCCATGTGATGCTATTTTCATTGAGCAATAACAAGGATAAATCAAACTATGTGAAAAGGCATCTAGACCCTAAATTTGGATTTGGTGATTAATGATGATATAATCATTGCGACTAACATGTGTTTTGCAACGGCAATATTTAAGTTAGTGCAATGGTGGACTTTCATGGTTTTCTTGATGCCCATCATGGTGACATAGGACCTGGTACTCAACTAGGAGAAGTGTCACTTCATGGTCCGAGAAGACATTGTCCTAGGGCATCTCATATTTGAACGAGGGGCTGAGTGGACAAAGCTAAAATTGAAGGAATAGAAAAACTTCGAGCTCCCATCGATGTCAAGGGAATCCGTAGCTTCTTAGGCCACACTGGATTATCGATGTTTCATCAAAGATTTCTCTCAAATTTCTAGACCCCTCACAGCTTTTAAGGTAAGTATGCAACCTTTGATTTCACGGATGAGTGCTTAGCTGCCTTTCTTACTCCAAAAAGGCACTCATCTTAGTGCCAACTAATGGGAAATTGCTAGGGTTTGCATCCCAATCATTCGATGAGAGTTTTGGATAACTTGATTGGGGGTATGTGGGTGACGTTCACGGCCCGACTACAACCTTCAAGGGTTGCGCCTTAGCGACCGATACACACTTCCAATGGCTACCGCGATCTTGTGGGAGCGCGACACCCGACCAGTAGGGCACTCATCCTGCAAGCAATCGAAGAACTAGCAAGAACAAGTAAACAAGTACTAAAATTTCTAGATGTAGATGAAGATTTCAAACTCAATCTCAACAATGGTGGGGTTCCAAACACAAAAAGACGGGCGGCTGATTCAGCACGCGCGCTTGCAAACAAGTAGCGAAGGATAAACTTGATATAAACAAAACCCAAACATGGGTGCTGGGGTCATGCTCCAACCCTAGGATGCATCCCTAATGGACCCAATTTGATACACGGCACATTGGGCCAAAATAGGGTGACACAACATCGTGGGCAGAAAAGGACTCGGTAGTATTTCAATGATTTCGGACGACTCTTAGAAGATATATATGTGGGGCCAGATTCGGTGGAAAGTAGACTTGATAAGATTTCTATGAAGTATTTGAACACCCAAAACAGAGTCCGTATGAAGTCACGATGGTTGCCACAAGTTGATGTTGTCCTGTAATGCGAATCCAGCTCGGTCAATGCCTCTCATCATGTGATCCACTCCATTATTCCTGAGTAAAACAAGAGTGCACACGTCTCCATTGTCTAAATATGATGAACATGAGCTTAATAATGAACTTACTTAGTGGTTGAGTTGACGAGCACGAGCGTGTGAAATAGGACCAAGTGGTGTTGCCGAACTAGGCATTGGTGTAGTTGTGGATGTATCGTCGGTGTTGATACCCTCATCACCAACCATCCAACCCCTAGATTGGACACTGGCTTTGAGAACATGTGTGATGCTAGTGACTATGCTATAGGAGTTGTTCTAAGCCAAACTAAGGATCAGAAGGATCACACTATCTCTTATGTTAGCATGACTCCTACAGGAGCTTAGCTTAATTATGCTACCACTGAGAAAGAACTCCTAGTTGTTCTCTTTGTTATATAGACAACTTTAGATCTTACTTAGTACAAGCCAACAGCATAGTTTACACCGATTATGCAGTTCTAAAATATCTGCTCACTAAGAAAGATGCTAAACCTCGTATGATTCATTGGATCTTTGTTGATGGTCCTTAAGTGATGAATTTCACCATTAACATCTCAGGAAAATTGCTACCTTAGTTGCCTCTTTATTTACATTAACTTGGTTCCACTTGTGTTTTGTGTCTTAATGTTACCAGGAACACAGGTCTACAGTGGAGAAGAAATGAATAAAAAGAATAAATAAAATACATTTTTAGAAAAGCTCAAATTGGTGGAAGGGCCGACAAGACCGAAGCAAACGAAGCTAGCATTGGTGAAAACATGATTGGGCCCAAACCACAACACACTCTTGGCTTGACTCGGGTCCAGCTTTGGCGAGGCTGTTGTATGGCTGTACACAGAGGCTGCAACTTCAACTACCACACTTAGAAGTTTGTGAACCGACCTATGGGGCCTATATATATGAGGGTACCCTCTCATTTGTAACACACACCACAATTGATGGGTATGATTTCGTATCCTATCTGTTTAGATCTTATTAATTATTCGTATATTATCTAGGGTGATTATACTACCTTGATAAGATTCTACACAATGATATATGCTTCCATGAGTTATATTCTCATATGGTTAAGACTAGAAATCCATGCTTCTATAATGTTCGAGGGTGTCTTTGTGCTTGAATCTAGTTCTTAGCTTGTTCATTCGTAGAGTGAGAGTATCTGGTGGAACTGGATCAATTTTCTCATCTGCAGGCGTGGTGCATGCCTAGGTGTATGCATTCCTTTAGATATGCACCTACTACTAGAATTGTGGGGTAGACGATAGGCAGTGACAACTTGTTTGTTCGGCATGCTTTACGAGTCTTGTGTAATCCCCGCCGCTAGAATATGGGGTATGAGTCATATGATACTTGGACTCTAACAACACTTGGGTCTAGGTATTCTCTTTACAAATAGGCTACAAACTCTTAGTAAAAAGGTTAGATAAGTAGTTATATGAGACACACTTATCTAACCATAATTTTTAATGGTATAACTAGTATCTGTTTCAACATCACTAAAACAACAAAAGCATGCACTGAAAGTAATTATATACTTCCAAAATAAAGGCTGCAGCAATAATGAAAGCAAGGACTACAAGAAATCCTCAATCACATGTACAAGTTTCAATGCATGAAGCTTGTGCGTGTGTCATGCATCACCTCTCCCATAAATCATTGAAAATAAAAAAAGTAGACTAAAGTAACTAGATGACACAAACTCATGTCAAATTGTAAGGGAAAAAGCACACATGTAAAGGTTAAAGAGGCAACAACCCTAGCACGTGGCAAAAACTATTTGTTTGTTTTGGATTAAGCACATGGAATTCTGTGGGTTCCAAATGGAAAGGCAAAAATGATACACAATAAAGTTGAATAGTGGGGAAATCACCTTGAGTCTCCCCCGCACTATCTTTTCTACAGCTGGTTCACATATTGCAAAATATTGCTTTGAATACAAGTCGCATTGCCATGTAGGTAATGGCTTCAAACAGAATAAATCGATGGACCTATATCTAATACTTTTCTCATTAGTACATGTATCAACATCACTAAAACAGCATAAGGCTCTGTTCGGATTACAAACAAAAACTATTCATAACAACTTTTCACTATTCAACTATTCCTCCCTTGTAGAAAATACGCTTCCCATAGACTTAGCTGCAATGTTTTTATGGAGCTACAATGTTTTTTTCCCTCCATCTGAACACACAATTATATAATTATATACTTCCAGAATAAAAGCTGGGGCAATCATGAAAGCAAGGACTACAAGAAATCTGATCACATGTAGAAGTTTCAATGCATGATGCATGTGTTATGCATGTTTCATTCATCAAATCGCCCATAAATCATTGAAAATAAAAAAGTAGACTAAAGTACCTAGATGAGACAAACTCCTATCAAATTGCAAGGGAGAAAGCACAAATGTAAAGGTTAAAGGGGCAACAACCCGCCTGTGACAAAAATGCTTTGTTTCTTTTGGCTAAAGCACATGGAATTCTGTGGGTTCCAAACGGAAAGGTGAAAAAGAGATGGATTAAAGTTGAACAGTTGGGAAATCAGTTTGAGTGTCCCTCACGGTATCTTTTCTCCGGCTGGTTCGCATATTGCAAAATATTGCTTTGAATACAAGTCATATTGCCGTGTAAGCAATGGCTCGAAAGCAAAAGAAACTGATGGACAAATATCTAAAACTTTTTCTCACTAGACTAGATCACCCATGCAAGCAAAGAAAAAACAAAAAATGGTTAGGTGATGTTTTTATTATAATCTGTGCGTGTAAAGCATGTATGTTTATTGGTGCAAATTCTACTGAGATTAAAAAAAGAAACCTACTGAACACATTTATGATTATCATGAGGTTCTTATTGATATTTTTACACAAATGGTTAAAGTTATGCAAAATTTTATTCCAGCCATATGAAATTTTACATTCTTGGGGCAGGCGCATTTAAATGTAGGAAATATTACTATTATCCGTGTTTTGTACATATAGCCCTAGAGATATTGCAGATGGCATATACAAAATCTAAATCTTCATCTTCAGTGCTGTCAAATGATCGTAACCTATAAGCCCCGCCAGACACAACCATGACACAACATGGGTGCAACTAAATGGTGGGTGTAACCACAATCACCGATCACTGAACAAAGAGAAAGTCTAACATTGTTATACTGTCAAAGAATGTGCAAACACAAAACTACAAAAGTATGATAGGGATGCAGGGATGGATCCTATGACAACCACTTGATGTCATCTTTGCTGCTCTCATGGGTGCAATAATTTTGACACAAAGATCACATATCTACTGTCACTGATTTAAACATGAAGGAGCCAATAACGCAACACAAGACCCAAACAACACGCTCCACATATAAAGTCTGTTGAACCTAGTTGTAAATAGGTCGGGAACAACTACCATCCATGGTTGCTACTGAAGATCACATGCAAACTACTGTCATCATCAATCAATATGTCCAAGGAGTTGTGTTAAATGTGCACAATTAACCATGGGAAATAAGGATAATGAAGATGTATGACCATGAGATGACTCTCATTCTAAGGAACTTAGCGAAATAGCCCCCATAGTAATTTGAGGAGAGGTGTTGTAACCACATTGGCATGGCATCGATAAGAAAAAAAAGTGGAAATATCATTTTTTAAAATATCTTGTCTTTGTTAGTTATAGTTAGCTACGCACATCCAAAAAAAATGAGGATTGTGTCCTAACAAAGAAATATTGTACGCCAAAAAACATATGCAAGTGGCTATAACTAGATTGGGCCTCCCGAAAACAATATGCGGCCCACCTAGCAAATCAATAAAGCATGCAAATGTTTATGCTAGATAGGAAATATGAATTCAAGTGGAAACAATTGAAACACACAATACAACACAATCGCTCCACCACTAGGTCCCAATCGCTGTCCATGATGTGGTCTCTTTCTGCACCACCGTCATCTGCTGCTACACCTCAGTCCGTGTCCGAGTTCCACGAAGTGGTGCTCAAAGAAGAGAAATGTCAAAAATTAAAAAAAAATCAAGACTCCTCCTATGATCATATATGCGTTATCCCTCTATGGATATTGTCAAAGCCATCACTTGGAACATGCAGGAGAAAAAGCTATCGATCCAATTGGAGACATAGCACCTTGAGTCAAAATGCTATGAATTATCGTGAGCCGTCAGATGAGTAGCGGACATTGGATTATGCGGCGCCAGTTATGTCTTGACTTGCCTAAGGCAAGTCACTGAATCCAGATCCACTTGTATGCCGCCAAAGCTGTCTGGCAGGCCTCTCCGGCAACATCTCTAAGTGGAGGAACCTGGCACAACAGAGAAGCTCCTCATTCTGTTAGACATCTATCACTCTAGAATCCACTGGCACTGTTCCTGAATCCCAACAGTGTTGCCATGCCAATACATAGATGGTGAACCACCAGAGAAAGATGGAGGGTGGCTTATGGATGAGAGGCGAGTGAATAAGCATAGTATATATTTCTCATTTACGGAGATCTTCATGAATAATGGGTGGCGGTTTAGTAATAGGCTATGTTTTGTAAGTAGTTTGCTTTATCGTGCCGCTTATCAAACATGTGTCGTTCCAATTCGTAATAATGGTTGGATATATTGCATTGTGATGTAGAAGCCAAAAATATTAAACTATTGCGTTCTATAAAAAAATATTGTCTGGATAGAGTGCAATTCTTGGTGCATAATTGGTTCGCCTTACTCAACACTGCCAATTAGTGGTGCTCCTTACTAAATATTCACGAAACAGAGTTGTTTATTTCTCATGAAATTCGGTTTGACACTGTGGTAAGTTGAAAGATAGAAATTTCAAGCATGGAAGTGGCATCCAATTGGAAACTTCATTCTCTACGAATAGAAGCATTTGGCTCAAAGCTTTGGGATCCAGAAATTTTGCATGAGTAGCATTTGTACATACTTCAAAGAGCCGTAGATCGACATTGCTCCATGATACAAGTAGGCGTTGTAGAGCCATGAGACTGCCTCAATGTGGTTGAGCCTTGCACATTGTTCAAAGCATATTAGGTTCCAGTATCAATCTCTTTGAAGCCCAATTTTTTCTGTGAGCTAATTTTTTAAAGAAGAGATAGAGCATTCTCTCTCCTCACCTTCTCTCTTCAACCTCATTAAAAATCTGATGTGGAGACACAAGAGCTAGCTAAGTCATCAGTGTTGGAGGACGCCTGAAGAAATCTGACCATGAACCACATAGCACAGACAAAAATTAAGTTGCAGAGGGGTTTTGGAAAACGCACAATTTTCTAGATCCTTTTGAAAATATCAACATTAACAAAAATACACATAGCGATACAGTCCTCCCAGTTTCTCTTATTCCATTTTAGGCCCTTGATTGCAGCAATTGTTACATCTTAATCCCCTCCCCCCCCTCCTCCAAAAAGGTGAAAAAGGCAGAAGTGAGAAAGTCACTTTTTTTTGTCATATCTATACATAATGCACACTACACCACATTTGTTATGTAGGACCATAAAAGACAAAAGGAAGCGTGTACAGAGAGAAAGTTACACGGGAGGGACATAAAAGATAAGTACAAGTTTCCACCTGACAAGCTCAATTTCTCCTATAAATGCCATCCCTCTTGCTCGCTCACTCCTGTCACCATCACAAGTATTAAAAGGTCTCTCTATCTCCACAGTAGAGCCCAGTATTCAGCCACCCACCATTAAACCACCCATGGCTGTCAGCCATCCCATAATCACTGGAGCCTCTATTCATCCCACTCCAGGGCTCAAGCTTACACTGTCCGATGAGGAAATCATGATGCACTACCTCCATCCCCGTGCTATGAATGAACCACTTCCCTCTAAGTCTATTATTGTTGATGTGGACGTCCTAGCCTATAATCCTTGGGAACTTTTACCAGGTATCGGTTGCATATAAACCAATCCGGTCCCAATCTTCTACATTCATTTGATTGCATCTTCTGCTACCTAATCAGCATGGCTATAAATTCTTGCTTTGTTTTCTTGTTTATTGTTGCTACACATAGAAGGATCCGAGGGGAAATATTATTTTTCTCAAAGGGTTCCTAGAGGTACACAAGGAAAGAGATGCAAGCGTGTTGCGTCTGATGGCTTTTGGAAGGCATCTGGCAAAGAAATCCCAATTTTCAGCTATGGCATCAATGGTACAGTTCCTTTGATCGTTGGCATGAAGAGAACCCTGGTTTTCTACCGTGGAAAGGCAACAGCTAGTCAGAACACTGAGTGGGCCATGCAAGAATACAGACTCGCTGAAGCTGGCCTCATGCCCTGTCCTGTGATGAGGCTAAGAGGTGGTAGAAACTTAGAAAAATGCGGTTGCGCTTCAGCTGTAATTGCAAAGGTACTACTTTGACTCTCATCAAACGATCAAATTTTTGTTCTTGAATAATCTCGATTACATATGCTTAATCAATAATACATAGCTATAGTCACTATTGCCAGTTTGTCAATGCTGAAGTATGACTACTGCTCTTCTATTGTCTAACGACCTGTTTTACAAAGAACTAGGATACCTAACAACCATTTTTAACTATCTACAGAAAAATGATGAACTATCTCAAACACTCCGGAATGCCATTGCAAGGATTAACAATGATGATCCTGTTATGGTAAACCCTGATGATTCTTGGGTGGTTTGCCGCATCTACAAAAAGAAGAAGCACATTGCAGGAAGAGTGCAGGTCCCCTTCTTTGACTTCATTGGTCAGGGAGGCCCTGAGGGGACTGCCACCTCAAGTAGTGTCATTTGACCCAATGGCAGGATGGCACCAACAAAATGCTTGATCAAGAGAGGGAAAGTGACTGCGTATAGCAGCCATGGTGCAAGAGTGACGGAAAGCAATAATGAAAATAGAATAAGAAGAAGCATCAATCAAATCTAGTTGAAGTTGTTTTGTTTCGAGTGAAAGTGTATGTGGATCTAGGAATAATGTTTTCCCCTAATGCAAGTAATACAGGAGATTTTGAGACATTTCCTGAATGATTGTCTGCTATCATGTGAGAAATATGTTACACATGTATGTGAGATAATATATATAGTTTCCTTTTCTTATTTTGTACTTTTTATCGTTATTCTGTATTTGATGTTGTTTTTCCTTCTAAGAGGGTGAAATCTCTCAATCACATGGTACCATAGTATTAGATTAGAGAAGCACCGGATTAGTTACAAGTATTTATATTTCCATTGGAACTGATATAGATTCATGCACATGATACAGATGATAGAAATGGGCAAGCTGAAGGATGGCTTGCATGCTGTGTTTTCTTGTAGATCTGGTTGATCTAGTTTGTACTTTGGTCGCAGTTTGCAGCCACTATTTTAGCATTATGTCAATACCTAGGAACCACATTTCTGGAACCACATTTTTATCATTACATTGATACTGAGGAATCACATTTAGACACATTTTTAGTGGTCATATCAAAATGTTTATCATGAGTTGTTTTGAGTATGTTTGTTAGACGTGCTTTACTAGACCAGCATTATCTATATGCTTTTGGTCACTGCTACACTTGTTCTTAAATGTGCATGCATACAAGGACATTCATGCCAATGGATTAAAGGTACATCTAGGGGATGAAGGTAGAACATTCTACTCAATTGAAGCTCGAGATTTGTATTATTATATACATGACAAAGGAAAATATGTACAGTATAATGTGCAGATATTAAAATCCAATATTATAGTATACATTATTGAAATGTTATTCTAACGTCCAACATCTACAATCAGGGCCACAATCCATTCGTCCACCTCGACATTTTTGCATATCTTGATTGCTCATTTTATTCAGTCATATATCCAAATTTCCATATCTTATAATAATGTCTAACTTTAGGAAAAACACCACCTAAAAAATATAAAACATGTGGTATGTGGACACTGATGTTCATAAAATGACATCTATTTGGGCATGTAAGGGTCAAAATATATATTCATGATGCATCAAAAATCCTTCCAACATATTAATAATTCCTTAGAGGTTAGAGACTAGAAACATGTATTGCAATTAGTGTGAATGTTTTATATAGTTGTTACAGAAAATTAAGGAATCAGTCAAGATATAAACAATAAAAGCTCAAGTGCTATAACAACAAACTACAATCGTTGGATTGGCTTCAAATAACGGTCCATCTTTTTTTTTAGCAAAAATAACAGTCCATATTTTTTCATCCTTTGATCACATGGGTGACTCTTCTTCTTAGCTAGTTTGACCAACATTTGTGATAGTTGCCTCCCAGTCTCGCTCTTTCACTCTTATCTCAGGTAGTTGACACAATTTGATGCAGCTCAGGTGGTTCCCCCGAAGCTCCACCGAAGAGTCTCCAGCACCCCATGCCTTCCTTTGCCATTGCCAGAGTTGCTGGCCAGAAGCCCAGCGAGAAGCAAGGAGAGCGGTGGCAGGTATCCCCTCCCATTTTCCTTCCTCCCATATCTTTCCTTCCCATCTTCCTCTCTTCCTTCTCTAGTCTTCTTTGGCATAGTTGGAGCCTGGATCCGCTAGGCAGTTTGCCGATCGGTGTGGGGGAAGACAGGATCTAGGCACTATTGGTGGTTTTCACTCAGTTCTGCAGTGGGAGAGACCCTTCTCTGGTGTGGCAACTGTGCCTGCTATAGGTGGGTGCTGTGCCTATGGCGGCTTAGCGCAACAGAATAAGGTTGTGGCCCTAGGCAGGCAGCTCACTTATGCCTGGTGCACCTTAGGTGCCTTGGCGGTTGCAGTGCCCTTCTACGGCATTGCAAGTGTCGGAAACGGGCACTTGGGGGCGATGACACCTCGCACCATGGAGGTGAGGGCTACCAGTGACGTGCATAACAGGGACGCCAATGGTGTGTGCGGTGATGTCTTTTGACTATGGGGATGCTCACATTCATCATCAGCATCGGCGAATGTCAGGGTCTTGCTATGTTCGCTCCTGCATGGATATGATGGATCGACACACTCGAGGTCAAGGAAAAAGGTTAGATGGCAACATCTACGGATGTCACTTCCTCCATGGAGGCGTCCTTTTCTACCTCTTTCTTCCTCCTAATGGATGATGCAGGTAAAAACCTAATCCTCTTTGGGCTGGCACCAACAAAGCCATTGGCATCGTGACCTTTTGGAGACGATGCCAAGCAAATCCAGCATGGTGGCTCGCATATCCCACTTGGCAACAATGGCTACATACATGATGTTTTCTTTCTTCTCTGTTCTTATTTTCCTTTCATAGTGAAAAACAAAATAAAAATGTTGTTGGGGTTGGTGCCATTGGTTGGCCATCTAGTGGGGTGGTAGCTAGCGATGCCGCATGTGTGTTGAGGCTTCTTGAGGAGTTGAGTGGCACTACAACGCTTGTTGAGTTGAGTAGAGCGGTGTGTTGATGTACCAATCCAACTGTTGATGGTGTTATTTAGACGAGTAAAGTGAAGGAGTTGTACGGTCCATGTTTGTCCCAATCCAACCGGTTGGTGTTGTCGTTTGTTGCTATGCCGGTAGGGGTATATTCTTCTTTTTAAAATATACTCATTCTGTCCCGTTTTAGAAGGCACAACTATTGTTCTCCCATGCCCCGGAATATAGGGCGCTCATCTTGGTCATGCAAAGCAATAAATGAAAGTGCTACTTGCCTGCTTTAAAAACACTTCATCTGCATGCATGGAGAGAGTAGTTGATTTCACTTGTGGAGGTGTACGGTTTCCACACGTTCGTAGTAAGGGAGATGCTGAACCAAAGCGTCTCTCCTAGAGAATTGAAGTAGTTAAGAGGCTCCTTGGTCTTTGTGTCGGAGGCAGTTACGCCTTTTAAAATGAGCATAAAGAGGAGCAAAGGGAAGCGGAGCGAGAAGGAGAAGAAGGGGCTTACCTGCTGCACTAGGTGGCAAGGGCGGAGCAGAGCACCGCTCACAAGCCTCACGTGATACTGAGCCACAACACACAAGTGAAGCCTGCGTCTGCTCGGCTGGGCAAGCTTGAGAAGGATACAGCTGGGGGCAGGGAATGGATAAGGACTAAGGAGAAATAAGAAGAAAAAAAAGGAAAAATAAGTAGGGGAAAAATAAAAAAATATAAGAGAAGAAAACAATGAAGACTAGATGAAAAAGGTAAAAAATGGAAATATGAGGAAATATTAGCACATTATACTATTTAAAAATTAGGAGAAGTCATTTTGCTAAATGTTAACTAGAAAAGCCAGAGAAGAAAAGTTGCTTCAATAGGAAAGCCAAAGCTAAAATTGTTTCCACAAGACCTGGAGTCATGCCAAGCGGGCCTGAAAGAGGGGACGTAGGCGTGTACCCAGGCGACATCGACGAGAACAGACAAGAAAAATAAACCCTAGCAGCTCCTCATCTCATTGAGGTGCGCATACCTGAGAACAGGTAGCAACTCATGGGCACTTTGCTATTAGTACTAGAAAATACTCGTTTTTATCAACTTGTATATCGGTGTACGTAAATGCAATTGGAGGCAGAATGGATACATCCTCTTAGTGCTGACCATCGGTAGGATACCTCAAAGATGGTTTTAGTGTTGGCACTCTTTTCTCCTTATCCTATACCGACTAATCCACAAGTGCACGGAGACTGATGTACCTTTCACCAAGGAGTATACCTCAGATATTGAATCCGAGGAACGACAATGCAACCAATCCTAGATCTAGTCAACTGGACCATCAGGAAAGAAGAGGTAAAAGGGTAGAGGGTCTGACACTGATAACTAGTCAACTGGACCAACTCGTCACCTAGATAACTTGTTATCTACTAACATGATTTGCTTCGGCGACTGGAATAGAAAGGGCTCGAACACTGATAAGAGGGGCCCACCGACAACCTGCTACTACTGCTATGAGAACACCTGAACATGATGAACTATAAGGGATGGACATGGCTGTCACCACTTGCCGTGTACCATAATGTTCGGTGGGTGGAACAACACAAGTCAACTAACCAAGCCTTGGCACCATGCCTAACCTATCTAGTCACTTACTCCTACCTCACGTTGAGGCTAAGAGCAAACTCAAATAGGTAGAACTTTGCTACCTACATAAACAGGGGATCCTGGAGATGAAAGGAACTAAATAAACAAATTCCTCAAAGTAAAAAAGGAAAACTAGCCAGCTACTAAAGATTGACAAGTAACTTACTCAAAGAAATTTTTTTTCGATGTGGCTACAGAGTCAGTAGGATCAAGAAACTCGGCTCCCCTCCTAAGATTGGCTCTCAAACCAAGTTCACACATAACACTCTCCCTATTCTACACTAAGATAGAGCAACTAAACTAGATAACTCTTATTCCCTCCATGGAACATTGAATGGAGGTGGAGGCTACCTTTTATAGTGCTGCAAGAATAGTTGCAGGCTTGCAACCACTATTGTTCTCGAGAGGCTAGTTAGCAGCCTGGCTCTGACACGACTCGGGCCACCGTTGCACCGACTCATCCATAAACACATGCATATAGTCCAGCTAGGCAGTCTGGAGCCTTAGAGATAGGGTAGACACTGTATGTGGGGCTATCATTCCATCCTTGGCCTTTCGACCGTGTGATGCACCATTGTGTTGATCTTTAGCCAGGATGAATTGGACATGTGCTATTGAGCATGCAGAAGAAGAATGGGCCTGAGGGACCACAGTGCCAGCTGGAGTGCCTAGGAATTCTCCCAACTTGGCCATATTTTACACAATGAGCTCCTTTAGTCAACTAAACACCAAAACCAGTGAAACTCATCAGTTTAGTTAATTTTGACATGATGTTGGCCTTATAAGCATGAAATCCAAAGAAATATTGGCGGCAAAAATCATGGAAATTGACCACCAAGAGTTATGAGAAGAGCAGATTCTTTTTTTACATCTCCAATTTAAAATCATGGAAATTGACCACATCTCTAGCTACTAACTATGGGTCTGGAGGTAACCCACAGTTCAGTCGACCCACCCCAAAAGCATACATTTGGTTTTCATAATTTATAATACACTAGGAAATATGCCTGTGCGTTGCCACGGGTCAAGCGAGATGACTCGGTTAGAAGTTTTATAGAATAAATTATCCCCTCTGTCTCATCTTTAATGAGTTTGCAAAAAATTATCCTTAACTTTTTTTACTAATTTTCAGCCCTCGTTGGTTTTGAATTGTTACTGTCCAGTCCAATTAATTAAATAATTAAAAGAAAAAATCAAAATAAATTTAACATGGGCTGAGCTAACCTCCCGAGCCGGCCCGAATTTGGCCTGGTCCATTTCTGTGCAAAGCCTTTCCCACCTGGGCTGCGGGACCAAAAAGGCCGGCATGTTAGGCATGTGGGGCAGGCGGCCATTGCGCTTCGTCGGATGCCGATCTGACGGCTCGCATCGCGCCTCTTGCGGGTCAATCCGGCCGGCCGCCAACACTCGAAACCCCAATCCTATACCCCCCACTCCGGTCACTACCACCCGGTGGCGGCGCGCTGTCGCGAGCGCGCCTAGCATGGAGGAAGCCGGCAGCGGTGCCGAGCGTCTCTTGCCGGAAGCCTTCGTAGGCGCACGGCTCCATCGAGAGGTGCTCAACATTGCCGTAGGACGGAGCTTGAGCTCGCCCAACGCTGGGGGCAGCGCTCCTGCTTGCCCAGCGCCGACCACGAGGCTCGTCCGCGGCGGCTGCCCTCTGCTCGCCAAGCGGAAACCGCTAGTGCTTGATGCATTGAGTCTGTGGTGTAGAGCTCGCCGTGGTCGCCCATGCCGTGGATGAAGCATGAAATCCGAAGAAATGTTGGCGGCAAAAATCATGGAAATTGACCACCAAGAGGTATGAGAAGAGCGGATTCTTTTTTTACATCTCCAATTTAAAATCATGGAAATTGACCACATCTCTACCTACTAACTATGGGTCTGAGGTAACCCACAGTTCAGTGGGCCCACCCCTTAAGCTTACATTTGGTTTTCATAATTTATAATACAAGTACAACTTTGCTTGATAAGTCATTTAAAAAAAAACCTTGCTGTGTGGTGTGGTTTGTACATTTTATTTGAGAAATTTCGTTTCTACATCTTTGTCAGCGTACATGTCATACTCGTCTGGACGCATATCTTGAAGGCCGATGCACATTCTTCTAGTGCGTATTCCCTTGGCATGGGCCTTTCGAGTTGACCCATAGAAAAAAAGACCATGGTTGTGGTGGTGGGAGGCCACAATTTACCGGGGCTTGGGCTGGGTTGACCCCATTCTCCAAGACTAGAAAAACTACCTCTGGTATGTTCCTCAATGTTGTGCTTTCAACAAATTAGGATCATCTAGTCTTAAAAGGGGGCAATTCAGCATGCTCTGAATTGTGCAAAATTGTCCTAGTGCAAATTAGACTCAAAAAATGAGTGCAAGATTTTTCACTTTAGCTTGGAAAGTGCCAGTTTAATTCATGCATAGATGTACCTTTTCACATTAATGTAGCCAATGTCCTTTTTAGTATAGATGATCTCATATGGAACAATCTGTCAAGCACACTGTATGTCACCTGTGTGCAGTATTTATTTTGGGATTTCTCGTGGGCTTTTGTTTTATGATCTATCTAGTTCTTTTCTTAACACGATATTGGTTATTTGAATTTCTCTATGGCCCACTGCTGCTTAGTTTATGTTGCTTCTTACACGTTATTGTTCTCGGGTCTTACTAATAAGACACCAAAAGATAATATACTCTTATCTATCTCTATCAGAGCAGCCATAGTGTTGGGTCTACTAAAAAATGATTTTCGGAGGTGGGCATTTTGCATTTCCGGAGGCAGATTTTGCGTCCGCCTCCGACCATGCGCTTCTGTTAATCGCGATTAGCAGAGGCGGTTTTCTACCTGCCTCCGAAAATGGGACAAAAAACAAAAAAAGAAAAGCCCGACGAGCTAATCACGGGCCCACCGAGCCCATCAGCGCCGCCACCGCAGATCCGCCGTCACCTCCACCGGATCTGCCGTCACTGCCACCAGATCCCCCGTCGCCACCACCGGATCTACCTGCTCGCGGCGGAGGAGGTCGCGGTGGAGGAGCCCGTGGTGGAGGAGAGGCAGCCCGCGCTGCGCCGAACCGCCTCGCGCCGCCGTGCCGCTCCATGCCGCCTCGCGCTGCCGCCAGCGTAGCTCCATGCTGCCTCGCGCCACCAGCGCAGTTCCACGATGCTGCGCGCTGCCTGCGCTACTCCACGCCGCCTCGCGCCACCGCGCAGCACCATGCCGGCTCGCACCGGGATGCAGAGGAGGAGGTGAAGGCAGCTGGGATGCAGAGGAGGAGGTGAAGGCGGCTGGGGGTGGGAGGTGGGAGCGAGGGTGGCCGTGGAGGAGGGAGGCGTTGGCCTGATTGGAGGAGGGAGTGGCCGGCGGCTGCAGGGAGGAAAGAGTGAGGAAATGAAAAAGATTATGTTAGGGTTTGAGAGAAGGTGTTGTGTATATGTGATGAGGAGTTATCGGGCTGAGTTGGGCTTGTTTGGGCCTCGGCCTTTAGGAAGCGGGTCTTATAAGTGTCTGCCTCTGAAAATCGACGGAAAATAGACTATTTTAGGAGGCGGTTGTTTTAAAATGACCGACTCCGTAAATCGATTTGCAGAAGCGCACAAAAACAACCACCTCTGAAAATAAAAAATATCCGCCTCCGTTAATACAACGATTAAAACCTCTGAGGGCTTTTTTGAAGTGTCCCTAAAATGTTTTTTTGTAGTAGTGGTAAAAACAATGCTTGATAGGAGAAAAAAGATTTGGATCATTTTCAACACTGTAGCGGGCGATGCTAAAAAAGGATGGTGTCATTGGCTAACGTAATGCATCCATTAATAATATCACGACAATAAAAACATGTTCCATCTCTTCCATAGCTCTGTGCTACTCTGGGACTGAGTATAAATGGCATATGTACACTTCATCGTTTTTAATTTGCATAGTAACCCCCCAACGGATCACTCCTACTGTACATAGCAGCCAATAAAAAGATCAGGCATCACTGTGATGTGCCGTCACTACAACTACATTCATGACAATCATATTATGTCACAAATGGAGATTTTTTGTCATAATACAAGTTTCGCTGCATCTTGGAGATTAAGAAATAAGAACCCAACAACACCTTCAGTGATGAAACAGAGAAAAGCGTTATAGATTTTATACAGATGCAACTTCGTCAAGACATCTATGATGCTCTAAATCATCTTAATATCTCAAACCGTTGTGTAGAACAATGCCACGTGGCTGACGACATGTTGAAGTGATGTGGCAGTTTTTTTTTGAGGGGTAAGTGATGTGGCAGTTGATATGGCAAGATTGTCACGATGAATTAAATAAATGTGCATCATCAATGGGCCTATGTGACTGCAACATAAGGTAGACTTTACTAGGCTTGGCCATTTTTGCATTGTAAGGCCCAATTTGATTTGGGCCAAGCAAATTTTGATAAGATATTAATCTGGCCGAATTACCAATTTCCTCAATAAAGTGCCATACTCTATCTACTAAATGCTTTGAATCATGCTAGTGAGAAAGAGTTTGAGTACAGAGTTGTGCTATCAAATGAACACTAACTAAAGAGAATGATCACCTCATTTCATATTTCGTGTTGAAACATCTTTTTTGACCTTATAATGATGCACTTCGATTGCTAGCCAGGTTTTAAGGGATTTAATCTAAATTTATATTAATGTGTAAGTCATTTAGCAAATGAAGTGAAACATAATACTTCCTTAATAATGCATAAGGACATTTTTTTGTTAACTTCTCCACGGTTCGGTATTCTTTGAGATTTTCTCAAAAATATCCTCTGGGCTCTCTCTCTCTCATCCGAAAATGAATCAGGCACAAGTTATAATTGGGGCATGAGGGGGGAGAGCGGTGGGAAGGATTGGGCTCAAATCAGCCAGAGGCTAGTTGAATGTTTTTACTTTTACAATAACTGCTAAAATGATTTAATATTTGAAACCGAGTTCTCTAGCTCTGAGAATTATAAAACATAAAGAGTTTAATCAAATTAATTAAACCCGTGCTCACTAGTAAAAGTATTTTCATTATTTACTACTCCTCTTTAATTAGCTGATTTGTTTGGGCATTAATGTAAATTACAAAAATACCTATGAGTGTCGATTTACTATCATGTAGGGGAATGATTATAGAAATATTGATTGCCAGCTTATCATTAGAAATACTGATGAAACAAATTAAATAAGTTCATAATGATTACTAAAGATATATTTTTCATTATTTACTTCTCTTTAGTTGATTTACTCCTTGCAACAAAATAAATGAGCTCAGCAGCTCGAGGCCCGCTGCAACCCACTTTTTGGCCCTTTTCATGAACTTTTTCATGTTTGGACCCCTCAGCAACCCATCTTTGGACCCTAGGGTCGGCGCCATGAACCACGGCACCGAAGTACCTACCACATCGCCGCGCTACAAGAAAAAGTGTCCTGGGTGTACATCTAGCGCTCTAGCGCCATGAATCATATCCCTCAGTTGAGGGGCTTGGTATGGTACACCAGAGTAATTGTGGACCGTCGATTTTAATACAATTAGCTAAGCCAAAAGAGTGAGAAAGGGCAATGCTTAGAAGACTAGAAGCTGTAGGTAGGGGGAGAGAAAAGAGATGATAAAAAAAAAAGACTTCTAATTTGGACATTCGCTTCATTACTACATCGCTTCTTGGCTTGCACGCAGTCTACTTCGCAATCGAATATTTGACTATGCAATGCATGATGTGATCTACAAGACTAGATGCGTGCAGCATGACCGTAGAAACAAGTGACCAATGCGTCCGTTCCATGATCTCTTTGATATGCAGTATACTATACGTTTGGTAAAAACGACGTGTGGGCGAATGTCGTCCGCGTTCGATAATGGGGCAAATTAAGGTTCAACATCTCGTGAAACGACATAAGACTTTTTTTTTTCTCAGTGCCTATCTACAAGACGAAGACGAGTCTATCTCACTCACTGCCAGCTTATAGATGATATCAAATCAATCCAGCAAATTTGCTGAAATAATACTTGGGCAGCAGCCAAAAGATGGGTTTTGATGTACTAGGAGTAACACAAGCTCTTGAGAACGTATAGGGACCATCTATGGCTGCTCACATGGATGTCGTACACCAATTCATCGATGCAACGACACCTCTAGCAGTACAGCTTCCACTTCTACTACTGTTCATCGTTCCTCTCATCCTGCTGCTGCACCTGCACGTCGCCTCTAGAAACAAGAAGCATCAAAAGAAGCCTCTGCCGCCTTCGCCACCGGGTCTGCCCGTCATCGGCCACCTGCTCCTCGTCGGCGACCTCCCGCATGTCTCCCTCCGCGACCTCGCCGCCAAACACGACCACGGCGGTGGCCTCATGCTCCTCCGCCTCGGCGCTGTCCAAAACCTCATCGTGTCATCCCCGCGCGCGGCGCAGGCGGTCCTCCAGACTCACGACCACGTCTTCGCCTCGCGGCCGGCGTCGACGCTCGTCGACAGGCTCGTCTATGGCTCGTCGAGCGTCGGCTTCGCTCCCTACGGCGAGCACTGGCGGCAGGTCAGGAAGCTTGTCACCACGCACCTGCTCAGCGTAAGAAAGGTGAACATTTTTCACATCGCCCGCCAGGAAGAGGTAACTACTTTCTTCAACTCTTTGCCGTGTGCTTTACCATCCGGCACATGGCAAAGGACCTGACAACGTTAACAAAAACCATCGTTCAACTTTTCTTTGCTGTCCTCGGCACACAGCAAAGGTCCTCTTTGCCGGCCAAGCTTTGCCGTGTGTAGGAGGACACGGCAAAGGTCCTCTTTGCCGGCCAAGCTTTGCCGTGTGTAGGAGGACACGGCAAAGGTCCTCTTTGCCGGCCAAGCTTTGCCGTGTGTAGGAGGACACGGCAAAGGTCCTCTTTGCCGGCCAAGTCTTTGCCGTGTGCAACACACAACAAAGCTTTACTGTGGGTTAAAGGTCTTTTGCCATGCGTATCCGACGTCAGGGTTCACATTATCGATTCCGATATTTCTGATATATCTGTACTATCAATGGGTACCGATAAATTTAAATTCATCACCCATAAATTTTGTGATTTTGAAATTTAGCCTGATTTTGAAAATTGTTTCACCTAAGAACTTAATGTGGAAGGATATAACTTTATGGTGTCAAATCCAAGGTGATACACTGCTACAAAAAGAGCTCCCAGTACCAGTTGCTAGGCACTTATGGGTACGCCCATCGGTATCGGTTGTCAACCGGTACCGATGGGCGCCCATCGGTACCGGTACCAAATGAATTTGAGCAAAAAAAATGGGAAATTCTTTTTAAACTCGCGGAGGGGCCCGCACACGCGCAGCACCATTTAGTCACAAGTCATGCGATTTTTTCACGCGTAAATACGCATGTGCGGTCCGTGGGACTCGAACTCACGACCTCCCCCCTCACGCGATTCTTCCTTAACCATCCCACCTATAGAGCACTTGCGATTGAGAGAAGGATGTTATCCTTTTAAGGTAACTCTGGGTGGTGCATTTAGTACCGGTTGGTAACACCAACTGGTATGCAAAAGGGGCCTCGGGAACCCCCGGGACCATTTAGTACTGGCTCGTAACACCAACCCGTACTGAATGCCACCATTTAGTACCGGGTCGTGTTACGAGCTGGTACTAAATGGTTCCCGGAGGCACTGTGCTTACCAACCGGTACTAAATTGACATTAGTACCGGTTGGTAAGCAACCGGTACAGAAGGGAGGTGGACGAATGTGCGTTTTTCCTCTAGTGATACCTGGAATTTGTGCTATGAAAGGGTGATATTTTCTTATTTTCTGCATGATTACATAAGAAAAAAAGATACTTTTTGTTTAAATTTTGACCGAAAAAATTTGTTTATCGGAAATTAAAGGACCCGATCCGTAGTGATAGGTATATATATGCACAACGGTCCAACGTTCATTATTCATGAGTATATATGTTATATAATAGGTGCGCTTGGTGATTGCCAAGCTCCGGGAGGTGGACATCAGCGAGACAGTGAACGCGTTCGCCAACGACATCGTGTGCCGCGCCGTGTGTGGCAAGTTCTTCAGGGCGGAGGGCCGGAACAAGCTCTTCCGGGAGCTGAATCATACCACCACTGAATCATACATCAGCATAATATCGAGGCGACGATGACGACGGCGGCGACGGCGGCGACGACGACGGCGGTGACAACGACAACGGCAGCGACGACGACGGCGACGACGGCGACGACGACGGCAACAATGGCGGCGATGGGCGGCGTCACTGACCAAGAGTGAGCTGGATCAGGTGGAGAAGAAGGGAGTCGAGACGATGAAGGGACGGCTACGAGTTCGTCGTCTCACAATGGCTCCCACGGCTCAGCCGGGGTGTGCTGAGAAGCACACTCCGATGGTGCATACGAAGGAGTGCTTTCTCGCTGCCGAACAGAAGGCGAGGGTTTCAGAGTTAGTTCATGTGACTACTCCAAAACCAAAGCCTCAAGTTCATGGCGTGGAGGATGCTATGGGATCCAGGTTTTGGGCTCTCGGTGGGGAGTCAGAATCAGATTCTGAAGATGGTGAATCAAATTCCGTCGAGTCAATTGACACGCCGGATTTCATCCAACAGGCACAAGAGGTAGGCTTCACAATACCTCAGCTAATTGCAGCGGAGGAGGAGTTGCACGATAGCACAAGAAAGGCTCAACCGAAAGGTAGTTCTCTAGCCAACAAGATCGTCGATACACTCGTTCGTCACCGGATGTCGAAAGGACGACCTTGGAGAGGCAAGCTACCGGCACCGCGGGTCTCTCCATCGAGAACCTTTGGTGATGCGATGGCCTCTGCAAAGGTATGCAGCAATTCTTCTCTTTCCTTTGCTGCAGCTAAGGTCAATGTTTCCCCGTCCCATGCTTCCTCTCCGCCGTGGTCATTGCCGGGATCGGAGACGGTGCGAACAGCGAGATCCGCTTCAGGCGGATATCTTGCCAGGGATTCGGGGAAGAGAACCGATTCAAAACAAATCTCAATAAGGGAAAGAAAAAACTCTATGGGCCCGAGTCCTATGACAGGCTCAAAGAAGTTGTGGTTAAACCCTTCTGTGCCATACCGGCCTACACAAGGCTTGGTGGCTTTGTTTTCACGGACAGGTACCACAACAAGCAACCCTAGAGCTCCTCACACCGCCGTATTCCATACATCTGCGGCATCGTATGCAGAGGTCGTGCATGGTGCAATGGAGGGCGGGGGATCTAACCGTGGTGCGCGTGATGATGCTGCCAACAGAGGCAACGGAAGGGCCAATGGCCAGGCCGGAATGATTGGTCGTGGTGGCTACCAGCAGTCCACGTTCCATCCTGGGTATGGCGGCGGCGGCGATTATGGAGGCCGTGGAAGGGGACGCTACAACGGAGGAAATCGCTATACGGGAGGTCGATTTGATGGCAGGAACACTGGTGTCCACAACCGTGGTGGTTATGGAGGAAGGAACGGCGGAAGGAATGGCCGTGGAGGGCCACATGCTGGGCAAAATCAGCTTCCTGATGGTGCCACTAACGTGGTGCCAGGAGAACAGGCTGCACACGCGGCTGCATTGCTGCAGCAGGCTTTCACGGCCATGCAAGGAGCTGTGACGCCAAAGCAAAGCCAAGGATCTGTGTTTCCTGAGCACACAACATCATTAGTGCAGCAAGCATTAGTGGCGTTACAAGGAGGTACATCACTAAATGCTCACAATCAAGTTCCTGCAAATAATTCAACATACAAGTTGGAGAAGATTGATGCCGTGTCAAAACCACAACCAAGCTCTGACAAACCAGAGTCATCTTCTCAGGCTGGAGGGATTGTAAGTGGCAAAGTTCCATATTGTTACCGCTGCTACACCAAAGGCCATAAGATGACTGATTGTACCATGGAGTTATATTGTGACATATGTGAGTCTGCCGAGCATGCTCAAGAGCGATGCCCCATTTATCGTTCTGTGCAACCCGACCCGCACAAAGCTACACCATTTGCATTCCGTGCGGGTATGCTGTTGATGGACTTGGTTTCTACTACATCAATCCTCCGGTAAACTTCAAGAACAAAGTTGAGTCCAAGGCTGCAGTGATCCAAGTCACTGGTGGTCCACTGACCCGTGCTAATGTGATATCGGAGTTGGAGCGGCTGATCCCTGGGACTTGGCGTTGGAATGTGGAGGAAACGGGGACAGACTTCAGGACGGTATTTCCATCAAAAGCTGAACTGAATCGGATGGTCGAGTGGGGTGTGCTTCACACAAAATTCCCTGGTATAACAATGAGGATTGAGGAATGTGCCGGAGGAAATGAAGTCAAATACATCATACCTAAAGTGTGGGTTCAATTCACAGGCCTACCAAAAGAGTTACGTCATTTTGTGATTATTTGGGTAGTTGGCTCAATTTTGGGAGTGACAAAGGCTGTCGATATAAAGTTCACTAGGAAGCATGATATTTGCCGCCTACAGGTGCTTGTGCTGGACCCAAATCTCATACCTCAGGCAGTTGATGTGGTCATTGGAGACTTTTTATATGAACTTCGATTCAGAGTAGAGGCGAATATGGATGCTAATAATCCGGAACCTATAGACATGGACTATGGTAATGATGGCAATGGTGAGGAAAACAATGGTGATCCGGCTAATGATGCACCAGGAAATGATGGGAGAGACAAGGTAAATGCTAAGAAATATGATCAAGTTGACAATGGCTCTGAGAACAATGGAAAGAAAACAAGCACTAGTACTCGTCAGGTTGCTGGTCAGGGTGTACAACCGGGTGCACGTCCTATCGTCGTACTCTCTGTGCCAGTTGCTGCACAGGAGTTTGTGGGTGGCCAATCTGATGGCACAACCCCAATGTCACAGCAGCAAGGTGGCTTGGAGAGTGACGCAAAACTGATGGCGCAACAGAAGGATGATGAAGGAGGGGTGGACCGAGTGAGGCCATCTGCACTGGAAGCTATCCCAGAAGCGACAGTCAATGAACTTCGTCGCAGCAAGAGGTCAGCTGGGTCGTGTGATGAGGTGATGATAGAGCGTGCAACAAAACTAAAAGCTGTCAAGGATGCACAACCAGTTAAAGGTGACACATCGAATACCTCATCCTTCTTGCATTTACCTGATTCCTTAATTCAATCTAGCTTTAGTAGCTTTGGTCTTAATTTAGGTACTGATGATGCTAGCGTTACGACTTCTATTTTAAAAATAAAAAGGGTAGAAGAATGTAGGGTCCTTGAGTCTCATAATGCAGATTGGAAAATGGATGCTTTAGACAAGGTAGAAAAGGAAATATGTGATGAACAGGAAATAGACACTTATATACTAAACAATATTTGTGGAGAAATTATGGATGAGGTGATGGATGTTAGTAGTGATTTTATGGATTATACTACGGCACTTCCAAAACCTAAACATAATGGAAAACAAAATCCATGGCGTCGAATTATTCTAAACATCCCAAATTGTCTAAATGAAGGGGATGTTTTGGAATAGTGATGGGTTTAAAGACCCAAAAAAACATAGATTTATTTCAGATTTAACAAAGGAATATAATTTAAGTTTTATTGCTATATCAGAGACATGTAGGAAGAGTTTTACTAGTCCTTTTCTTAAAAATCTTTGTAGTGGTAAAAATTATTTGTGGCATGTCAAAGAGCCTAAAGGTCGTTCAGGGGGCATTCTAATGGGTATTGATCTAGATGTCTATGATATTGGTGCAATAGATGAGGGTGACTACTATGTGAAATTCCATTTGTGTAATAAAAATGATAGCTTCAAATGGGCACTTGTAGCAGTCTATGGTCCTGCACAACAGGAACATAAAGAATCCTTTCTGACAGAGTTAGTGCAAATGTGTAGCCATGAACAATTGCCATTAATAATTGGTGGGGACTTTAACATCCTCAGGAGTCCCAATGATAAGAGCAATGAAAATTATGATCATCGTTGGCCTTTTCTATTTAATTCTATAATTGATGGTCTTAATTTACGGGAGCTCGAATTGTCGGGTAGGCGTTATACATGGGCAAACTCTCTACAAATACCGACCTATGAAAAATTGGATAGAATCTTAATGACAACGGAGTGGGAACAAAAAATTCCGCTTTCCACTGTCATAGCACTTACTCGAGATATTTCTGATCACACCCCATTGTTACTGAACACTGGAGACTCATCTTCGAATTATAATCAACACCAGTTCAAGTTTGAACTTGGTTGGTTACTTCGTGGTGGCTTCATGGATATGGTAAAAGTAATATGGGACAGTGTCGAATCAGCTGCCACTCCTATGGAAACATGGCAGGCTAAAATCAGAAAAGTTCGCCAACATCTTCGGGGTTGGGCGAAACATACGAGTGGTTTATATAAAAAAGAAAAGAAAAAGATTCTAGACAAACTTGATGAACTAGACAAAAAGGCTGAGACTGCTTTATTGACACCACGGGAAGTCGATCTCAAGCACTGTCTCAAAAATAGACTAGCAGAAATGCTTAGGGAAGAAGAAATTAAATGGTACCAGCGGGCAAAGGTTAAGGAGTTACTAGAAGGTGACTCAAACACTAAATATTTCCAACTGGTGGCCAATGGTAAACATAGAAAAACAAGAATATACCAGTTACAAGATGGGGATCATATAATCAATGGGGATGATGAACTGAAGAAGTACATCACCACGTATTATAAAGGTTTATTCGGTCCAGTAGAGAATAATGACTTTGACCTGGATGAGACTCGAATCCATGATATTCCCCAAGTTACAAATGCAGAGAATGAGATTCTAGCATCAGAATTCACTGAAACAGAGGTTAGAGAAGCTATTTTCCAGATGGAACATAATAAGGCTCCAGGACCTGATGGTTTCCCCGCTGAGTTCTATCAGGCCTTCTGGGACACAATAAAAGGTGATTTAATGGCCTTATTTTCAGAGTTCCATAGAGGAGATTTACCTCTCTATAGCCTTAATTTTGGTACTATTATCTTATTGCCGAAGTGTAGAGAAGCGATCAGAATTCAGCAATACAGACTCATTTGTTTGCTGAATGTGAGCTTCAAAATCTTCACAAAGGTGGCCACTAATAGAATTTCAATAGTAGCATAGAAAGTCATTAGTCCTACGCAAACTGCATTTCTCCCTGGTAGGAATATCATGGAAGGTGTAGTTGTCTTACATGAAACCCTTCATGAATTACACAGGAAAAAAATGAATGGGGTCATTTTTAAAATTGATTTTGAGAAAACATATGACAAAGTTAAGTGGAGTTTTGTCCAGAAAACACTAAGAATGAAGGGTTTCTCCCAAAAATGGTGTAGCTGGATCGAAGCTTTTATTCAAAGGGGGCATGTGGGCATCAAAATCAATGATCAGGTGGGACAGAATTTTCAAACCTTGAAAGGGCTAAGACAAGGTGATCCGCTTTCACCGATTTTGTTTAATATTGTGGTTGATATGTTAGCCATCCTAATCAACAGGTTTAAAGACGATGGTCAGGTAAAAGGTATTATACCACACCTAGTTCATGGGGGTTTGTCAATTTTGCAATATGCCGATGACACTATACTCTTCATGGACCATGATATTGAAAAGGCCGCAAACATGAAAATGCTTCCGTGCGCTTTTGAACAATTATCAGGTCTAAAGATAAAATTTCACAAAAGTGAGATATTTTGTTTTGGACAAGCTAAGGAAATGGAACAACAATACTCACAATTGTTTGGGTGCAAATCAGGGAACTATCCTTTTAGATATCTTGGCATTCCAATGCACTATAGGAAGCTTAGCAATGCAGATTGGCGGATCATTGAAGAGAAGTTTGAGAAAAAGCTTAGTGGTTGGAAAGGGAAACACATGTCTGTTGGTGGGCGTCTGGTTCTAATTAATTCAGTCTTAACTAGTTTAGCTATGTTTATGTTATCTTTTTTTGAAGTTCCTAAAGGGGTACTAGAAAAATTGGATTACTATAGATCAAGGTTCTTTTGGCAATCAGGTGATCATAAAAAGAAATATCGATTAGCCAAATGGAGCATCATATGCCAACCAAAAGAACTTGGGGGGGTTAGGGATTAAAAATCTAGAGATACAAAACCAATGTTTATTGAGCAAATGGTTGTTTAAACTAGTTAATGAAGAGGGCATTTGGCAGTCGTTACTTAGAAATAAATATTTAAAGAATCAGACACTATCTCAGATAGACAAGAAACCTGGTGATTCTCATTTTTGGGCGGGTCTCATGAAAGTCAAAAGCACTTTTCTTAACTTTGGATCATTTTGCCTGAATGATGGAAATCAGATACGGTTCTGGGAAGATAAATGGCTTGGTGGTTCCACACTTAGAGAACAATATCCCTCTTTATTTAATATCGTCCGAAAGAAGCATGCTACAGTTGCATCAGTTTTTTCTACTGTGCCTTTAAATGTTTCTTTTAGAAGAGCTTTGGTTGGTCATAACCTCACATGTTGGCATGATCTAGTTGCTCGTATTACTCATATACGGTTAAATAACAACAGTGATGTCTTTAGATAGGATCTTAACCATTCTAGGCTTTTTACTGTTAGCTCTATGTATAATGCTTCAATTAGCAATGGTAATGTGCAATTTGATAGGAATTTGTGGAAGTTGAGAATGCCCTTAAAGATTAAAATATTTATGTGGTATTTAAAGAGAGGAGTTGTTCTAACTAAGGATAACTTAGCACGTAGGAACTGGTATGGAAACAAAAAGTGTTGCTTTTGTTCCTGTGACGAGACGATACAACACCTCTTTACTGATTGCCATATAGAAAAATTCTTATGGAGAGCTGTACAGATTGTCTTTGATTTTCACCCACCTACTAGTATTACTCATATGTTTGGTAATTGGCTTAGAGGGGTTGACACTAAACTGAAAAGGCAACTGTTAGTAGGAGCATCTGCTTTATGTTGGGCTATATGGCTTAGTAGAAATAACATTGTTTTTGATAAATCTCCGGTGAAAACATATATGCAGGTACTCTTCCGGGGAACATATTGGCTCCGATTTTGGGCGCATCTACAAAGGTGTGAAGAAGACAAGGAGACGATGATGAAGGCATGCCAAGCCATTGAGGTCTTGGTTATGCAAATCTTTGCCAACTATGGATGGAGGTTTAGTAATAGGATTTGTTCTTAAATAAATGTCTTCATCAAACTTTGTTGGCTATTTTGTCATACAATTTTTTCTAGGATTATGATCGCAGACGTTTGTGCTGCAAATTGTGTAATCACTGGCCGTAGCCTCATGTGATGTGAGGTCAAGGCTGGGTACTCTTTTCCCATTATCTAAAAAAAAAATTGCAGGGTTTAATGTGGAGGACTACTTCCCTGGGCTTTCGAAGTTTCTGGGTGTATTCACAAGGTTTATGAGCAACAAGGTGGACCAGACGCACAAAAGATGGGACAGGTTGCTTGAGGAGATAACAAGTGATCACGGGAGGCGAAGAAGCTCTGAGCATGGGCATGGTGCAGGTGGGGAGTTCGAGCAAGAAGAGAGTGACTTCACTGATGTGATGCTCTCCGTTCAGCAAGAGTACGGTATCACAAGAGATCATATCAAGGCCATCTTGATGGTCAGTGAATAGCTCCTAGTATATTCATTTTCTATACCGAGAGAAGAGAATTATGGTGGACGCAGTTTTTTTTGTCTTTTCCTTAATAACGTATTTTTCCAGGACATGTTTGAGGCAGGCACAGCCACATCAACTTTGGTTCTTGAATTCGCCATGGTGGAGCTTATGCGCAATCCTCGTCTCATGGCCAAGCTGCAAGCTGAGGTGCGGAACATGACGCCAAAGGGACAAGAAATGGTCAAGGAAGAGAACCTACCAAGCATGATCTATCTAAGAGCCGTTGTGGAGGAGACACTAAGGTTACACCCACCCGCTCCTCTGCTAGTACCTCACAAATCCATGGCGGACTGTGATATCGGTGGCTACACAATCCCTTCTGGAACTAGGGTTATCATCAACACATGGGCTATTTGTAGGGATCCAAAATCATGGGAGAAGGCAGATGAGTTTATGCCCGAGAGGTTCATGAATGACGGCAGTGCTGTGGACATTGATTTAAAGGGGAATGACTTCCAGTTCATACCGTTTGGGGCTGGCCGGAGGATGTGTCCTAGCATAAATTTTGGTTTAGCTACTATCTATATCATGCTGGCCAACCTCATGTATTGTTTTGATTGGACGCTACCGGCCGGCATGGTGGATGACGATATTGATATGACAGAGGTGTTTGGACTTACAGTACTTCGTAAGGAGAAGCTCATTCTTGTTCCAAAAACCACATGATACTTTTGCCCAGGTCATGCAACGGAGGATCAATGAAGGCATGGTCGACTGACAGCATGGTGGATCAATATTATGAAGGCGTAATCAGTAAAGATTTGATCATTGATGTACCACATGTAATGCCCATATACAGTTTCTTTATTTTTAGGTATATGCTGTTTAGGATAACAATTAGTTTTTCACAAACATTATATATAGAATGGAGGGATTTTGTGTGTGCATGTGTTTGTCTAGCAAATCTCTCAGTGATGATATATTTACTTAAACAAGTTTAAAACCATATGATGTTACTGCTTTTTAGTGAAATGGAAAGGCAATGTAGCTCAATATATTTCTTATTTTTTCATAACGAAAGATTATTTATGTGACAGAACCGTCCAATTTAAACTGGCTCAAGTGCGCCCAATCACCCACGATGGACAAATATGGCAACGCACTTCAAACAGTCTAAACCCGATAGGGCAACGCACTTCAAACAGTCTAAACCCGGTAGTCCGTCGAGTGTCCCCCGGATCACCCGATTCATCCACTGACAACTTTTATCTTCACCATAATTCAGGATTGCTTCCACGATAGGAAACACAACAGGCATTACCTTTTTACATAAATACGGAAAGGTACGAATTATTACAAACCAAGTTTGAAATAACCTTAGGTGCAGGTCAAAGGTACTAAGAGCTTTAATACAAACTGGTTTAGGCAACTACGTACTAAGTTATATTACAACACAAGGTAATTTTATTCGTCTAGAGACATCTGGGACCAACTGATGCTCTAGGGTTTCTGGTTCTACTCCTCGACTTCCTGCTGCAGAGCACCCTCTGGAAAAACAACAAGGGAAGAACCCTGAGTACGAAAGTACTCAACAAGGCCCTTACCAGCGAAAAGACTCTCTAGGAAAATATGATTAGGCCTTTACGTGGGTTTGGCTAACTCAACTCTTTTGCAAAAAGGCTTAGTAAATATTGATCCTTACTTAGCAACTTTTTAGCTCAGTTGAGTGGTTACTTATCCATCTAAGTTATAAAATGCTTTTCATACAGGTGGTACTAGGCTCAACCAGCATTTTTGAATCAAACTTATAAAATGCTTTTCACACACAGTTGTTCCTACTGTACGCAACAACCTTTCGATCAGCTGGGCCAGAGACCGGAAATATCCTTACTCGAACCCAGGAACGCACCCCCACATGGGCCCCACGTCTGGCGACCACCCCGTGAGTTACTGGCTACGGCCTCGCTTTTCTCCGACCCAGCAAGCATGGGTGAGCGATATTTCCAATCATTGAGCCAACTAATCTAGTTAGCTTTACTAGTCCATAACCCAGTAAGAAACCAGGTAGAATCACTTGATCAATCAATTAAACAACGAATCGGTCCTTAGTCATTTAATCAAGTAGGCAGAACTACCGGATCAAGCTTCCTCACTCCCTCATTTCAATTTCTGCCCACTAACTTCAGCCTAATAGCTTCTTTAATTCAAATGAGATTAATGGTAGCCTAGATTAACATATTTTAAATAACCCTTACTAAGCATAGCAATTGTAGGTAGTGCTAATCATGTTTTCTTGACTGGGCAAGGATATAGCTACCAAGGAATTTATTATGCATCAGAGGGTTTCAATCAACCTCCTAGACTCAATGCAATATTTAAGCATAATCTTTGGACTCATGGAAATTATGAAATAAATAGGTAAGGTAAATGCACCGGGGCTTGCCTTGAGTCCCAAAAAGGTTAGTAGCATCGATAAATTCTTCAGACTCAGGAGCTACTACCAGAACTTTCTCTTACTGTACTTGTTCTTCGGGAAGTTCAATGTACTCCACTTCCGACGCTTTGGGTTCTAACATGAAATGCAAGTCAGTTATAAGAGATGCAACAAATTTTAGAAAAGAGCACACAAAACTGTATCTCTCGATACAGTTGCAAACCAACACTTCAACCCTCCTATTTTCAAAAGAAAAACTTTATATTTTTCTTGTGGTGAAAGAGTCCTTATTTCTTTTATATTTGTTAAAGATGAATCATCAAGGGTTCCAAAAATCACTACAAAAGAGATAAAACCTTTCTTTTATTTTTATTTGTGATTATAAAACATAAATAAGAATTTTTAGTTATTTTTATAAATAGCCTAAGCATTTTACTTAATAACCTACAAAAGATGAAGTTTTTTAATAAACTTATAATCAACTCAAGATAAAGGTTTAACATTTTTAAAACAACAAGGATAATTTAAGAAAGCTATCAAAATTGGTTTCACATTTTTCTGGGTTCCTATTATTTTCTATAATTAAAACAATGAAAACATAAATTTAAATCAAAATCTAACACCTAATTGGCTTTCTTATAAAACCCCCCCTAAGCTTCTATTTCTTCTACCCCAGTACAGCCCAAAAACTCCCCAAATTCAGGTTTGCTAACTGAATTTCTCAAATTACTCTCAAAGTTTCAACAGAACATGTGACAGGTGCCAAAAGAAAGATTGAATTCACATCATGAAGCACAACTTTACTGTTGGAAGTTTGTGTAGAAGATCTCAAATTAGAGCTCAAAATCCAAAAGTTCAGTTTCAGCCCCAATTTTTGAATTCTCTGAAACCTTTTGCTGATCTGATTTTCAGTCTGGTTTTTCTCCAAATTTCACATCTCAACTGAACCTGATCCAAAAAGAAAAGTTGTCATAAATACCTTGGTTAACAACTTCCTTTTAAACTTCAGGATCGGAAAACCAATATATTGCCCACAATATTCTCTCAAAATTGGCTGTTCATTATGCTCAAAAACCCCAAATCCGAAAATGGCTAAGTCCTGTTTTCAGACCGTGAACAGTGTTATTTCTCTTTTTCCTTCTTCTATTTAATTGAGGCATTGTCAAATGAGTTTTGTCCCAAATTCTTGGACAATTTAGTTCCTTTAGTCATAAACTCACTTTAGAAATTCTTATCTCCCAACTTATCTACATTTTTCTCAAAATTTTGACTTTGGTCAACTAGACCTTCTCTTTTTCTCTCTTTTTTTTTTTGATTGAACACATCTTTTCATTCCAAACCACTATACTTAACCACATACTTGACATGGGATGTCACAATTTAAGAACAAAATTACAAGTAACATGAAAAATATTTGTCATACTAATTTGATATCCAATTGTACATAACTTTAAACTTCACCCCTTGATATTTAAGTACCAAACTTTTTACATGTATTGGGTTTGTTCTTAGGTTGCACCTGTTGTGGGCCTAAAGGTCCATTTATAGCCTTTGTCCAACATCATGCTCATATCCCTATAAACTTTTGATGAGAGGCCAATAAAACGCCATAAGTTAAGAACAATATGTATAATTCATTTATGTTATCATTGCACAAGATTGTTCATTAAATTCTTACACTAATAAGTCGAATGAATGAATATCATCCAAACAAAAAAGGGTAAAATAATCTTAGCCCTTTCAAATATCATTGGGGTCCTCGCATAATATCAACGCCCTTGACCACAGCAATTGCATGAATAAATGGAATTATGACATTTGTGTCCTTCTTATGAAATCATGCATGATTATGTACATTTATGAGACCTATAAATCTATTTAATCTTTTACTATGTCATTTATCTTGTGCTATGAAAGCTCATACTTGTGTCCATTAAGGACTTTCAAGGGGAAAGTGCTCTAGGTGAGCAACCCAGGCGCACCAACTATTTGGATTACAGGTTGATTCACAAAAAACTCAGAAACATCATCTAACAATTGGTGCACTAGAACAACAAGCACTTGGAACACTATATCCTTTCTCTAGGAGTCTGTTCGGAAAGTCTTGATTAAGGTAAGTTAGGTCCTTTTTACTGTTTCTATAAGTGGAGGAGTTAGGGCCGAGATAAGCACAACTTCTCCATGGCACAATGTGTCACCACATCATTAATAAAACAACAAAAATATGCACTAAAAGTAACTGTATCATTCCACAATAAAGGTCCAGAAAATCAAGGAAGCAAGGTCTACAAGAAATCCTCAAGGCACAAAGTTTCAATGTATCATGAGCACAACCTCTCATAGAAAATACTGAAAATAAAAGGTAGATATGTAGTTGTATGAGACATTCTTATCTACACATAAATTTTTAAATGGCATGACTAGCACGTGCTCCACATGACAAACATCAACAAAAACACACTACTAGAAAACCCCCTTGTAGCAACACCATATTTAGAGCACGCTTTATTTCGTATCTATAGTCATGTAGGCATGCTTTCGTAAATCGTGTTAGAAGCGTGTTTGTATGTACCATGTCAGGCTTTGTAGAGACGAATTAATTAAGCATATCAAGGTAAGAAAAGACGTTTGATAGACACGTTAGATGCATGTGTACACAAAATGATACATTTTAATAGATACATATATAAGTCGTGTCTATTTGATGTAGATACACAATACAGTAACACTTAACTACATGTTCAAAATATAATAGAATGTAAAAATAATTGCTTGTGCTGGAAATTGAACCAGTGACCTCAATTTCCAAACCAAACATCCAAGCCACTATGCTAATCAAGTTATTTCAGTTGAGAATCAAGTATAATATCTTTTTATATCACACAAAATAGCATATTCACAGGCCTATCAAAATTTTTTTGATAGGCTTGCTACGCTTTTATATCGTTTGTACGATGTACACACAGTTGAAAAGCATGTCTATCAATGTATTAATTTGATACATTTCAACTATCAAGTCAAGAACCGTCTTTAGGTCCATATGACAATTACTTGTTGGGCTAAAATGATGATAGCAATGATTAAAAGCGTGTGTAACACCATCGTAACATAAGATGATTTTGAAAGTGTGTCAAAAAACATCATTACATACCTTGTGGTGTTGAAAACGTAAAACATATCATCTCAAATTGCCGCGTTTCTAAAATCGTATCAATATATGTATCTACAACCCAGCGTTGACATGCTTTCAAGTGGCATTACAAACAAAACGTACCTAAAGGGGAGTTTTATGTACTTCCACAATAAAGGTTGGGGCAATCATGAAAGTAAGGACTACAATAAATCGTCAATCACATGTACATAGTTTCAACGTATCATGCGGGTTCATGTTTCATGCATCACCTCACCCACAAAATATTGAAAATAAAGTACAAAATTGCAAGGGAGAAAGCACACATGTAAATATTGAAGGGGAAACAATCCTAGCCTCTGACAAAATCTATTTGTTTGTTTTGGCTAAAGCACAACAAATTATGTTCGTATCTTTTCTCAGTATCTTTTCTCCAGCAGGTTCGCATGTTGCAAAATATTGCTAAATATTGCTTTGAATACAAGTCATATTACCATCTAAATGATGGCTTAAAAGCAGAAGTAACTGATGGACCAATATCTAGCACTGGAGTACATCACCCATGCATGCAAAGATAAAAATAAACAATGGGTAGGTGATGCTTGTATTATGATGTATGAGTGTAAAGTAGGGGTGGATAAGGAGCCAGCTCGGCTCGTTATAGCTCGGCTCGGTCTGGCTTGTTTAGATAACGAGCAGGCTCAGCTCGGCTCGGCTCGGCTCGGCTCAGCGCATTATCTTAACGAGCTAAAAGTCTAGCTCGGCTCGGCTCGGCTCGTTTAGCTCGTGAGCGGGTTCCATAACAGATACATAGAAGCCAAATCCAAATTTCATCAAGATCCTCAAAATATTCTGATGATGTTGATCTTGTGATGATCAGGTGGAATATTATTATATGGACTTCAATTTTACTAAAATTTGGAACAACTTTGTTTTTTTTTCTTTTTTGTATGAAGCTCTCATCCGATGGCTAAATCTTTCATAGGAAACCACGCGTGATATAACCCCTCTAGACCTCCACAATCACAATAATTATGAACAAATGGAATTATGACACTTGTGGCGTTCCTTATGGAATCATGCATGATACTGTAGATTTGTGAGGCATATACATCTATATCAATTGTTTACCTTGTGCATACAGGCTCATACTTGTGTCCACTAAAGGAGTTTGGGGGTCAAAGTGCTCCAGGTGCTCCCGTGCTAGGAACAACCAGCTGCACCAATTATTTGGCCAATTGGTTGATTTGCGAAAAAAGCTAAGGAACAGCATCTTCAAGTGGTCGGGTGCATAGGAACCCTTGAAGAACATGGAACACTAGATCCTTTCTCTATGAGTTTGATGGGTTAATCTTGATTCAGTTAAGTTATACAATTTTTCTTGTTTCTATAAGTTGGGTCGATATAAGCCAAACTTTGCAATGGCACAACATATGTTGCCACATCATTAATAAAACAACAAAAACATGCACTAAAAGTATACGTCCATAATAAAGGCCATGATAAACAAGGAAGCAAGGTATACAATAAATCCTCAATTGGACAAAGTTTCAATGTATCATGCATATTCATTTTTATGCACGTTTCATACACCACCTATCCCAAAAAATATTGAAAATAAAAGGTAGATATGTAGCGATATGAGACACTCTTATCTAGTCATAATTGTTAAATAGCATAAAAGGACGTATTTCCACATCACTAAAACAACAAAAATATGCACTAATAGTATTTATGTACTTTTAGAATTAAGATAGGGGCAATCATGAAAGCAATGAACACAAGAAATCTTCAATCACATTACATAGTTTCAATGGATCATGCATGTGTGCACGTTTCATGCATTACCTCACCCATAAAACATTAATAATAGGAAGTAGAATAAAGTAACGAGATGGGACAAACTCTTACCAAATTGCAAGAAAGAAAGCACACATGTAAAGGCTAAAGGGGCGACAATCCTTGCATGTGACAAAAACTATTTGTTTGTTTTGGCTAAAGCATAACAAACTATGTGTGTACCAGACCCAGAGGCAACAAAAAAATTGGAAAACGTTGGTTAGAGATAAAGTGGGGAAATCAGTTCGAGTTCCCATCACTATATCTTTTCTCCACTGGTTCGCAAAATAATGCTTTGAATACAATGCATACTACCATGTAAGTAATGGCTTGAAAACAGAAGAAACTGGTGGACAAATATAAAAAGTTTTCTCACTAGAGTGCATCACCTATGCAAGCAAAGAAAAACCACACAATGGGTAGCATGTAAAGTGTGCATGTAAAGCATGTATGTTTACTAGTGCAAGTTCTACTTAGTTTAAAAGAAGAAACCTATTAAACGCATTTATGATATTATGAGGTTCTTATTGATATTTGTACACAAATGGTTAAAGTTATGCAAAAATTTTGTTCCAGCCATGTGACGTTTTAGTTTTTCTGGGCAGGGGCTTTCAAACCTAGAAAGATGATTATAATCGTGGTTTTATGCAAATCGCCCTAGAAATCTTGTAGTTTGCATATACAAAACCCAAATCTTCAGGTTTAGTGTTGTTAAATTGTCGTGACTGTTAGCCCTGTTAGACATCCATGACACAGTGTGGGTGCAACTAAAATGGTGGATGTAACACAGTCACCATGTGCTGACCAAAGAGAATGTGTAACATTGTTACACTGTCAAAGAATGTGTAAACAATTACAACATTATGGTAGACATAATGCAGTCCTCAAAGGATCCTATGACAACCATTTGCTGTCAACTACGTTTCTCTCACATGTTGCCAATAATCTTGACACCCAGAACACATATCTAGTGCCAGTGGTTTGAACATCAAGAAGGCAAGCACCCAACACAAGACCTAAACAACGCGGTCCAAAAAGTCCAGTGATCCTAGTTGTAGACAGGTCAAAAATAACTTGCATTCCATGGCGATGGCGGCTATTGAAGATCAGATGCAAGCCACCATCCATCATGAATCAAGATGTTAAAAAAACACATAACGAAGATGTATGACCACTAGACACCTGTGAGGGTAGAGAGTACCCAGGCCGCAAGATGACTCTCGTTCTATAGAATTTAGCTAAATAGCCCCCATAACACTTTGAGGAGAGGTGCCGTAGCCACATGGGCATGGCATCAAGAAGATAAAAAGAAAGGAAAAGTCATTTTTATGTCTTGTCTTTGTTAGTTATTTCTAGTTATATATGCACATTCCCAAAAAAAACACATGAGGGTTGTGCCCTAATAAATAAATATTGTACGCACGAAAAGATACTCTAGCGACCTTAACTGTAGTGGACCCGCCCAAAAACCAAGTGCAACCCACCTGGTAAATCAAGAAAGCATGCAAATGTTTGCGGTAGTTGAATAACACAATAAAACACAACAGCTCATCCCAGTTCCCGACCACTGCTAATCACGTGATCGCTTGCTTCACCAATTTTTCATGTGCTATCACATCTTGGCCCACACCCCAGATGCCACGAAGCAGTGCTCAAACAAGAGAAATGTCAAAACAAAAAGCACGAATCTTTCAATCATCATAGAGGTGCCCTCCCTCCATGGATATTGTCAAAGCCATCACTTGCAACATGCTGGATAAATAGCTATGGATCCAATTGCAGAAATTGAAATTGGATACCACCAAAGCTGCCCGTTGGCCTCTCTTGCCACACCTCTGAGTGAAGGAAGCAGAGAAGCTCCTCACTCTCTCAGACATCCATCACTCTAGAATAATCTACCATTCACACTGGTCTTTGTTCCTCTCCTTCATCTGGCTGGAGCTTGTGCCTCGATCCTGATGGTGTTGCGAAACCCAAGACCTATATGGTGAAACACATCCCCGACTGTGAGAGATGGTTGATAACACCTTATATATTTATGTTCTATGGAGATCTTCGTAATGAATGTGTAACAGTTTAGTAAGACACAATGTCTTTAAGTAATTTACTTCATCGTGCTGCTTCTTCAAATGTGTGTGGTTTCAACTTTGTAATAGTGGCTGGACATATTGCACCGTGATGTCACTAGTCCTTACTAAACAGTTTAGTAAAAATATTAAACTATTCCTTTATCTAAAAATTATATTTCTCGTCTAGTTAGAGTGAGATTCTTGGTGCATTATTGGTTCTCCTTACTAAACATCATTACTGGCTGCTGTGAGGTGTGATTCCTGGTCTGGGACACTAGTGGCTGCCCCTGAGAAGTGGGAGTCTGCTGCCGCTGCCGCTGAGGAGCTTGTGCAAGCAGGCGCCATCCAGTCTGATATCATTGCTGAAGGCGGGGTTGGGAAGAACTGCCCCGGGCTGCCTTTTGCTCCATCCATTTGCGCTTGTTGTCTTTCTTCATTTTAAAGGAGGTACACTCAGCTCGGAGTGCCTTGTCAATAAGTGCCCTAAACGTAGGGATATCATGAGTAGATAAAGTCCACTACAGCTCAGAACTGATCCTGCCCCTAAACCACTTAACCATTCTTGCCTCATCAGAGACCTTTTTTTTCTCGAACAATCACTAGTCCAAATATGAGCATTAGTATCGGTTGCAAATCCCCATTAGTACCGGTTTTACAACCGGTATTGGGCTTCCGGTACTAAATGGGCTGCCCATTTAGTACCGGTTGCAACAACCGGTACTAAATACCGACATAGTGCATTGCTCAAAGTATATTAGGTTCACACTCAAAGACTTATTATTAAAACATGGGTTCCAATTTTTTTTTTGAGATACTTTTTTAAGAAGGGATAGTATGTTCTCTCTCCTCACCTTCTCTTTTCCACCTCATAAAAAATAAGCACAAGAGCTAGATAACTCATGTGTTGGAGGACGCCTATAAGTGTAATCGTAAATTAAATAGGATAGACAATACCAAACGAGTGATATAATATTTGTAGCAACATTTCATAGGTATGTGAATTGACAAGATTAAGTTGCTGAGGGGTTTTGCAAAACTCACAAACTTCTGGATCTTTTTGAAAAAACAACATTAACAAAAATAAATATATATAGCAATACACTCCTCCCAATTCCTCATAATCCATTTTAGACCCTTGATTAAAACAATTGTTACCTTTAACACCCCCACCCCCCCCACCTTATCCCAAATAAGTGAACAAAAAGGAGGGAGAAAGTTCATGGGGGAGGGGGCTTTTTAAAAGGAGTGATAAATGAGTGAACACTTTTTTTGTCATATCTAAAGTAATACACACTACATAAAATTGTTATGTAGGGCCATAAAAGTGAAAAGTAAACGTGTACAAGAAGAAAGTATAGGGCAGGACATAAAAGATAAGTACAAGCTCCCCTCACTTCAAGAAACATGCCCCATTTCTCCTATAAATGGTCCCTCTAACTCCCTTAGTCCTATCACAAATATTACAAGAACACTCTATCACCATAGTAGAGCACACTATTCAAGCACCCACCCATGGCTGTCTGCCACCCTGTAATCAACGAAGCCTCTGACCTACGCCCCCGTGCTATGAATGAACCACTTCCCTCTAGGTCTATTATTCTTGATGTGGATGTACTGGCCCATAATCCTTGGGAACTTTTACCAGGTATAATACGCACATATAGCAATTTGGTCCCAAGAAACATATCAACTTATGTCTTCTATTAAATTCATCTAAACAATTCCTGCTTTGTTTTCATGTTTCTTGTTGCTACACATAGAGGGGTCCGTGGAGAAATATTATTTTTCTCAGAGGGTTTATAGGGGGGCACATGGAAAGAGATGCAAGCGTGCTGCAGGTGATGGCTATTGGAAGGTATCTGGCAGGGAAGTTCCCATATTTAGCAATGGCATCAATGCTAAAGTTCCTTTGATCATTGGTACGAAGAGAACTCTAGTTTTCTACCATGGCAAGGCGCCAACTAGTAAGAACACAGAGTGGGCCATGAAAGAATACAATCTCAGTGAAGCTGGACTCATGCCAAATCCTGTGATGAGGCAAAGAGGTGGCAGCAACTTAAAAAAATGTGGTTGTGCTTCTGCTGTTATTGCAAAGGTACTACTTTGATTGACATCGAAATCTAATTGTTGTTCTTGCATAATATTTATCACATAAGATTAATCAGTAATATAAAGCTATAGTCACTGCAAGTTTGTCCACCAACAAGTATGACTACCCCTCTATTGCTTAACGACATGTTTTTACTAGAACTAGAGTGCCTAACAACCATTTTTTTTCAACACTCTACAGAAAAATGATGAACTATCTCAAACACTCTGAAATGCCATTGCATAGCTTAACAAGGATCCTGCTATGGTAAACCCTGATGGTTCCTGGCTGGTTTGCCGCATCTACAGGAAGAAGAAGCGCATGCCCCGTGTCACCACCCAAGGTTACCATGTTGCAGGACGAGGGATGGTCCCCTTTTTGACTTCATTGGTCAGAAAGACTCCATGGGAACTGCCAGCTCAAGTAGTGTCGGGGCTGGACGAAAAGCTCGTAACTCGCTAGCTCGCTCGACTCGCTCGTTAATAGCATGGCTCAAGCTCGACTCGTTCTATAACAAGCCAGCTCGTTTTATAACAAGCCATCTCGTTTTATAACGAGCCAGCTCGAGCCAGCTCGCGAGCTGCTCGCGAGCCATAAGGAGCCAGCTAATTATCAAACCAGCAAATTTAAATTGGCTCGACTCATTTGATCTAGTGGAACAAACAATTAATTATGTGGCTTTGAATGTTTTTATTTTAAAGTTGTTTTGTTTCCTAAATTGTTAAACAATACTTGTTAGTATTTGAACTGACATGTGGTGGAAACTAATTATTTTTGGTTATGATGGTTGGGAAAACGAGCCGAAACGAGCCAAACGAGCTATACTTAGTGATGATGTGTTTTCATATTTCTCTCTACATTGGCTCACGAACCAAACGAGCCAGCTCGAGCTCGCTAACGAGCCGAGCTGGGCTGCTGGCTCGTTAGTATAACGAGCCAAGCCGAGCCAATATGTTAACGAGCCGAGCTATAACGAGCCGATCCATAACGAGCCGAGCTGGCTGTAACATCCCAGATGTTTAAGACCTTAAAAATACACTAAAAACGAGGTTAAGGGGGCAGCTTTGGTTGTAGCACACTTAAATAGATCAAAAATTCGAAATTTGAATTTCAATAGGCCAATTCGACATCCATCTGAGATCTCAAAAATTCTGAACTAAACATGAAAATCTCGAAACATAAAAGTTGTTTGTCATCACAAATAAAGCCTAGTTACTGTTGGGAACCTTTCCAAATTTTGCAGTTAAGCCTCTCAAAAACTCTAAAAACCGTGATGAACACCTTTTCAAATAGGGCTTGTTTGAACTCGAAAAATTCGGAATTTCAGATTCACCCCAAAAGGAAAGTTGTGTCCCACCTTTCAAACTCAAACTTTTGTGTTTCCACTTTTTGAAGTTCAGCTCAAATTTCTGGAGTTTTGCATGATTGAACAGAGATGCTCCACGGGCGTTCCGGCTGGCAGCTCGGCCAGCTCTGCCCGAGGCCGGCAGTGGCCGCCACGTGGCCGGCGAGCGGCGGCGACCGGGTCAGGTCAGCCAAAGCCGCAGCAGCCGCACCTCTCATCCCCACGAGCACGCCAGTGCCTCCGTTGGGTCGCGTCGCGCGCTACAGCGCCTGGTCAAGCCTCGCCACGTGGGCACGCCATCATGGCGAGCCGAGCTCCACCATTGGCCGCCGGCGCGCACGTCGAGCAGAGCTGCTCTGCGGCTGGATTCCTGCTCGCTACATGCCAAGCACCTCTGTGGAGGATCTCCCATCGCCCACGCCATGATCTTCAACCCCCAACCCGCGCCCGCGCCCTGTCCGAGCTGTCAGAGCCATCAATGGCGGCTCCGATGGTCCGAGCACGCGTGCACGCGCTCCCAAAGCCGCTCGGCCCTCTCTAGCTCGCCCAACACTCTACCGAGCGACCTCACACTCTCTCCCAGCCAGCGCTCAGCCATTCCCTTCCTCCTCGCGCTCGCACACTGCTTCTTCCACCTCTGGCCGCAGTGAACCAAACCGGTGTTCTTCGCGCCGCGAACCAAATCCCTAGTAATCCCTTCCATGGTTTCCCAATCCACCGCACATGAAGCTCGCTCATTCACCTAGCTAGCCCCTCGAACCCTCCCTAGCTCGAATCGAGCCGTACACGTCGGGAAATCGAAGTTTTCCCCGCCGCTCGACCATTTCCACCGCGAACTCCACCTCCACGTCGAGCCCTATACTCCGGCCATCCCCGACTCCGCCAAGCCCCACGACGAGCTCCGTATTTGTCCGGTGAAGCTCACACGCCTCTCCGCGCCTCACATCGACCACCGCAGCCGGCTACCGACGTCACCGGAGCAAGCCGCTCCGCCGCTCATCGTCGCCGAGCCGTGCCGCTTCACCCCCGTCCTCGAGAACTACCCCAAACGACTCGCGGTGAGCCCCTCGTCGTTTTCCCCCACTTCCCCCGCGTCGGTTCGCCGTCTCCTCGCCGGAGTCCAATCGCCGGCGAGCCTAGGGACCTATATGCGTTCCCCTTTTTAGTTCTAGGGTCCTCCGTGTAAGTTTCAGGGACTTGGTTGAAAGGTTTTAAAAGTTCTAGGGTCTCCGGCGTAAAAGAGATTCTTAAACCTAGATCCATTTTTCTGAGATCTTGTAAAATCCATTAAAAATCATAGAAAAAACAGAAAAATGCACAAAAATACTCCCTGGACTCGAGAGATTGTAACCTCCAATCTCATTTTTGCATGTATATACTTTTGAGGAATAGTTTTTGAACTAAAATTCAAACTGTGATTTTAGAGTTTTGTGCACCATTTCAAACCCTCGACTCTTCTGTAGCTGAGATTGGGATATGTTGCCTGTATTGACTGTAGAAGCTTTGTGTCCAAAGGAGACCTAAAAAGGAGGCCTGAAACTCCAGTTATGATTTATTTTATGATTTCTGTTCTATTTCGGTTCTGCATTTACTAAAATAATTCATGGTGCCAAAAATCACCATCTTTCACCAGAGGTCTAGAAACATGTTGGCACATGTTGGAAAAATTCTAAACTTAATTTTAGACTAAGTTTGGGGCATTAAATAAATAGATGTTAATTTTCGGATAGAAAATTTGTGAGGGCTGACCAAGTGTTATTTTTAGCCACCAATTGATCAGAGCCTTTCTTTTACATATGTCTAGCTCTGGTAGAGAAATCTTCTGTTTTGGAAGTAGTTTTGATTTTATATTAATTAATCTTGTTTCTTTGAGCAGCAACTTGAACTATTTTTAATAAATTCTGTATAGCTCGGTTTTAGCTAAATTTTGGAGTGAGCCTAGCTCTTACACTCCAGTAGCCGTCATAAAGTTTGTGGATAAAAAGGATGAACAGAAATAGAGAAACAAAAATGGGAAGAAACAAGAGTAGAATGAGTTTAATAAAATGAAGTAGATCACTTTTGATAATTATTTAAATAAAGCATGTGGAGTTTTAAAATTTCAGAACTAAAACACTTGCTAAGCATGAAATTCACACCACACGCACTTCCCTTAATTTTGTGAAGAAAGGAATAAACCACCTATATGTCTAGGTAATGGCCTTCAAGAGCCTTAACCTTTAGACTAAAAACCAGCAGCAACTCTTAAAAATTTGTGCATCTCATATAGAAGGCGCTCTCGCTGACGACACCTACAACCTCGTCCCCGCCAACGAAGAGGAGGCTCCCGAAGGCGGTGCTGACATGATCGTGCTTGACCCAGAGTCTGACCCCGGCGTAGCCCAAGAAGGCAAGCCCTGGAGCATAACCTAGTTTTAATTTGTGCAACTATGAATTAAATATGCTTGTGCATTTACGTGCAAGGAGTTGTTTGAATACCCTAGTTGCATGATTCTAGTACCATGACTTGAAATACTAGTATGATAGGGTCGATAGAGCAATGCTTTAGGACCGTTACAAGTCGAGTGATTTCCTGTCACTTGCGAGATATAGGAGTTGTTTGTCTTTACTTATGTTGGAATCATAAGGATAGACGGGCGGGATGGTATGTGTAGATCTCCCATCCATGTATGATAATTGGTTTAAGGTTGAAACGTGTGGTTCTGTGTGTCAAGTTTTTGAACGTACCATGCACATGCCGACCTATGGGAATCGGTAAGCCCGGTACCAGATTGAAACAGCTAGGACCGATAGCCATCTCTCCATGGAAATATTTCGTTTCCCTTGCCGTACACAAGTGGATATATGCGTGATGCCGTGAGTGAAGCGGTAAACCTTTATCCTAAGGGAATGAACCCGGCGCCATTGTGGATTGATGGGAAAGGTTGGAAAGTGCTTGTATCCTTTTATAGCAAGCATTATCCGTGTGTGTTGGGTTTCCCCTGGCCAGGTAGCAAAATTCAGTTCAAACTGTCCGCTTCTCGCGGTTAATGAGACTGCTTGACCGCTGTGCTGCATTGAGTAACAAGCGGAACTATGAGGATGATGAACTTGTTGTATGTACTAAATGGTATTACACCACTTGTATGCTTAGAGAGGATGCTAATCTAGAATGGTTAACACTATTAGAACTTGATGCTAAAATCATGAAAGTAAGGATCCAGTCTTAGTTGCTTTCTGGCAAACAAACTCACCAGCCAAAAGCCTCTCATGTCTAGAAGTCGGTGAAGTAGTTTAGTAGTTTTCACCCGATGGGTAAGCCTTGCTGAGTATTAGTATACTCAGCCTTGCTTGTGGCATCTTTATTTCAGGTACTTCTTTGGAGGAGGCGGTGAATTCCGTCCCCTGGCCTGCCCAGGTTCCACCTGGCTGGCATGTCGAGTGGGTACCGTCCTCTGCCGAGGATCGGGAGGAGTAGCACCATGGCTGGCTTCATTATGGTGTTGCTATGTATCGTCGTTAGTTTAATCTTTCCGCTGCAATGAACTCTCGTACTGTTATTTGAAATTCAGACTTGGTTTGTAATAACTTGATGGTACTATTTATGTAAGTTGAACTTGTGGAATGTTGTAATTTCTGTAACTCACCTTCGTGTGGGCGCGCGTGTTGTTTCGATCGTGAAAGTACATGGTTAATCGGGTATAATCCGACGGCGCTCCAGCTTGTTCCGGATTAAGTGCCTAACTACTTGAATAGTGGTCCGTGGGTACTTAACTTGGAATAATTTCGGAGTGGTCCGCCACAGCGGCTCGACAGCCCTAGTGTCACTGGACCCTAAGGCAGGATTCCTACCAACAAAAATGCTTGATCTGGAGAGGGAAAGTGATTGCGTATAGCAGTCATGTTGCAAGAGTGATGGAGAATAATAATTAAAATAGAATAAGATGATAGTGTCCATATATCTAAAAGGATCATCAATCGCATCTTGGTGAAGTCATTTTGTTTCGAGTGGAAGTGTCTGTTGATCTAGGAATAATGTCTTCCCTACATGCATGTAATACAGTAGATATTGTAACATTTCCTGAATGGCGTCTGCTATCATTTGGGAAATATGTTTACACCTTTTGTGTGAGATAATATATGTAGTTCCATTTTCCTATTTGGTACTTTTTTCATTATCCTGTGTGTGACGTTATTTTTATTTTAACTGGGTGAGATCTCTCAAATATTCACACGGTGCCATAGTATGCCTGCATCTTTGGTTGGATGACAGAAGCACTGGATTCTTGAACAAGTATTCATGATTCATGTTTCCAATGAAACTGCAGTTGGTTCATGCACATACTACATTGCTACAAGGATGGCTTGCATGTTGTGCTTTCTTGTAGACCTAGTCAATCTAGTTTATACTTAGGTTACCACTTTGCAGCCACTTTTTTAGCATTATATTGATACCTAGCAACTATATTGTTATTGTTCATATCAAAATGTTTTTCTTGATTTATTTTGCGTATGTTTGTTGTTGGAATTATGGGCTTGGCCAATGAAGGATTTCAGAAATTACAATAATCTCAGAGGCCCATGTGAACAAGAGAAAGTGGAGGAAGTGGTGGAGTAGTGCAAACCCTTTGGTCTCACCTTGCTAGTTCAAGTGGAGGATGACCAACATAGACATGGAGGTTGTCTCCACCTCTTCAAGTCATGTGTATGAGGAGAGGCGGAAGGCTCAACACGCGTGTGCGTTCGCTTCACCGGGTTGGGCGTGGTGTGGGGAAAGGCACATGGGCACGATGTCTGCGTATATGATCCACTGAATCTGATACCTCGCCTTGCAAGGGCATTATTTCTTTTTGTTGTTTTAGTTTTTTAGTTACTTGACCTAGTCAACGAGATATGGAAATCCTAATTGGTTGCAAGATATGGAAGTCTAACCTGTTTCCTAATCAGATAAGATACAATCACGATGCGAGGTCATAGGCTCCTATATATGACCTATTGGACTCCGAAAAATACATCAAATCGACTCAGGGTTTTTGCCTCTTCTTGATGTTGCACTGCTTACGCAGTCTTCTCCATCTTAAGCGCCAATATGCACTGCAGGTCTCCAGAACCTCTCACTCTTGTGACCCTACATCAAGGGAGGGCGAATAAGATTTTTGGAAAGTGCTCCTCTATCCAAGTTTGTTACTGGGTGCTGTCATAGGGCAAGCCATAGGGCCATTTAGAAATGGGTGTTGCCCCAAGAAGTATCTCAATGACAAACTCCATATACCGATCAGACAGCATCCCTGGCAACTCATCCGGGAAGACATCAGAAAATTCACAAACACCATAGGCACTTGGTCTATGGTGGTTTCGGCCATGGAATTTAGAGTTGGCTGTCTTGAAGTGGAAACTTGGAGCATTTGCAATTGGACGTGGGTGCCATCTGGATGGGTAACATTAATACAACGATTTTCAAAATTTAGTATCCCCTTATTGGTATGCAACCAATCAGAACAAAGGATGAATCTAACCCTCATGTGTCAATGATGATAAGATTGACAAGGAAAATTTTCCAACATATGATTATCTAAACACCCATACATGCATGTTCAGCCCTCCTAGTTGATCGAGGTTATTGAATAATAGGTGTTGCCTGTGCACTGTGCAGTTGATGCGAAATTTCCAGCTGTTGCATGAACTTTTTGGAAATGAAAGAATGTGATGCTCCCAAATCATAAAGGACTAGAGTAGGGGTTGAGCGCATGAGAAACATACCCCACACCACATCTGGTGCGTCACTTCCTACCTCAGTGGTCACGTGGCAAACACTGGCTGCTGTGAGGTGTGATTCCTGGTCTGGGACACTAGTGGCTGCCCCTGAGAAGTGGGAGTCTGCTGCCGCTGCCGCTGAGGAGCTTGTGCAAGCAGGCGCTCGTTATCTTGCTTCATTTTAATGGAGGTACACTCAGCTCGGAGTGGCTTGTCAACAAGTGGCCACGTTGCAGCTCAGAACCGATCGTGTCCCTAAACCACTTAACCATTCTTGCCTCATCGGAGAACTTTTTTTTCGAACAATCACTAGTCCAAATATGAGCATTAGTACCGGTTGGAAACCCCTCGTTAGTACCGGTTTTACAACCGGTATTGGGCTTCCGGTACTAAATGGGCTGCCTATTTAGTACTGGTTGCAACAACCAGTATTTAAATACTGCCTCGGGGAACTTGCGAGGACTGAGTTTGACTAGGAAACGGAGAAGTTAGGGAAGGGAATCGGGTTGACCGATGAGCTGGATGGAGAGGATCAGCGCGTGGATGGCGTGCAGCGCTGGAACACATCTTAGCCACGGATGCTTGTATCCATTTCACATCCTTGCTCTAGGTAGCACGGCTGGTCAGCGTGGGAATCGGGCGCATCCCACCACTGCACACAGGAGAGGGAGGGTTCGAGGCGGTGGAGGACAAGGGTGGCATTGTGCTGCTGCTTGACGAGTCTCGGAGGAGGAGCACCGGCTGCTAGCGCTCGGGACCATACTAGGCAGCACGGGCGGAACACGGGGCGATGCGGGAGGAAGACAACGGAGTATGCCGTGTTGCTGGCATGTGGGCCCCACGAGGAGAAGAGGAGGTCCGGCAACTGCGGTGGGTCCGGGGGCAACCCAGCAGATAGGGGGAAAAGAAGCATAAGGACGCAGGCCAGCTGGATTCGGCCTAGTTAGATATGAGAATTTCAAATGAATTCCAAGGATCAAAATTGATTGAATTCATCGCAAACACTTGAAGAGTTCATCAAGATCGTTTGTGCTTGAGGATTCTCGTGGACTTGTTCATATTTTTCTAGCATTCTTTTTTTAACATGCTTGCAAAAGATTTTATTTCGCAAAACATGAGAAGATCCAAATAAAAACCAAATGAAGTTTATTCATCTTATTTGGTTTCTCTTTATTTGTATTTGAGACTTTTGGGTTGTTACACTAATCGCATTGAAATCATGGTAGTGAGAACGAGTTTTAGTATAGAGTTGTGCTACCAAATGAAAAATAAAGAGAATGGTTACCAATTTCACATTTCATGTCGAAACATCTTTTTGTGAGCATATAACATGTAGTTCAGTTGCCGCTTAAGTGATTTCATCTAGAATTTATATTAATGTGTAAGTCATTTAGCAAGTGAAGTGAAACTACGTAATAATTCTTCCTTAATAATGTCCAACAATATTATTTGTTAAATTTTCTTTGTTTTAGTATTCTTTGTTATTTTCATATGGCGCAAGTCACTTGTGCAATTATTTTAAAGAAAAACTAACTAAATATTCTACATCAGCCACAGGCTGATTCGAGCCCAAAAATTTGTTAGGCCGGGCAAAAGCTGTCTTTATCCATCCTATTTTGTTTCCTCCATTAACCTCTCTCATCTGAAAATGGGGTGAATTGGTCATAACTTAGAATTGGGCTGATTTCGAAGGAGGGAGAGGGAGAGTGTTAACTGTTAAGAGAGGTGCCAAGGAATGGGCTCACATTAGCCCAACGAGAATTAAATATTTTTTTTCAATGGGCTCAAATCAGCCCAATATTTTAAGAGAGAATTGTGATCGTGACTAGGTTTTTTTTTTTGAGATAACGTGATGTGTGACTAGTGATTTGCCATATCATAATCTCTAAACTGAATTTTGAATGTGCCTATTTTCAAGCTCTAAATAACAATGCTATTTTTTGTAATTGTTCTTTCATCAATTATGAAGGCTAAATTAAAGCATTCTTGAATAGCTTAGGATCTCATTTTATATTTCACTCCAAGAACTGAATTCCTGGAGACAGCACTGGTGTAGCTAGAGCCCCACAATATGCATGGCTGCATGGCCACAGGAAGGGGTGGAGAGTGTGATGCGATGGATCCTTTGTCGATGTTTGAGACTATATTTTTACTTATACGTTTTTCCCCGAGGCAGTATTAGACTGGTAGCTTCGACGGATGATCTTTTTTCTTGAACTTTGCTTACTTCTCCTACTTTTTTTATGTAATCGACTTGTAAAATTTCGGTTCACGCAATAGAAATTGGGAGATAGCATCAATTCAAAGAAAAAAACATCATTCCACACTCCATGGGCTCCTTTTCCTCTCTGCCGTGGCACGGCGTTCCCGGCTTAATTCGTGTTCGGAGTTTAGTTTGTTGGTCATGCGTGGTCGGTTCTAGCTTCTCCAATCCAGCATCAGAGTCAACTTTGTGTCACTGCACTGCACTGCACACTTGATGCATCTCCAAGGATGTCTACTTTGGACAGCCAGCGAGCAGGACGGATCAAACAAAGTCACCTATCAAGATTTTGGTAGCTAGCTTGCATTGATTGATATGAAAGTCTTGTTAGTCCCGGATTGAAGAGGTCAACTTTATCGTTAAAAAAAAAGAAAAAGAAGATGTCCATTTTTTTACTGCTTGGACGCATGCATGATGCTGTATGTACGTCCCGTTTGTCATCACGCCACGGCTGTTGGTCTGTCCGAGAACCTACCTGCTGGTTTCCGAGTCGTTCTAGTGACAGTCGAATTCATACCAATTACCAAATAAAACATGTTTGAATTTCCAAGGATTTAATTGCTGTAATTCAATGTGGACTGAAATTGTTTGCTCTCTCCTCTCAAGTTCGACCCGAAGTATTCAAACACATCCGTGGATGCCCGAAGACCGAAGTATAAACATACTCCAATCACACAGACACCTAAAACGACAAAAAATTGTGTCCCCGAAGGTTACACGTTGACTCAAGCTAGGGGTGAACTTATTATATTATTGAAAACAAATACAAAGCGGAAATGAATGTTCGTTCGCCAGCTGGCTAGGCTTGACCTTTGTCTCCACGGTACCGTGTGCATCTTCCATGACCTCCCCCTCGTAATTCTATGGGCTCCTTGTCTCTCGATCTCCATGGGGAGTCAACTTTGGAGTGCCACGCGGGCCTCCTCAATAAAACTGAGTCATCTGAAAAGGACATTCTCCAACGTGCAGGTATCTCTATCTTGCATTGTGAGCTTGCACACTTATATAATATATCTGAAAAAAGAAAGCAAATACGTCAGTAGTCTATACGTACGGAAACTATCTTTTTAAAAGAAATTGGGTTCTTTTGTTTCCCTTTTATTTATAACTGTTTATAATTAATGCTATCTTAATTATAATAAGTACTAATTCCATATGGCAAATCTCTATATTTTCATGCTCTCAGATGTGGCACGCAGTTTTCAAAGAGTTTATTGTCTATAATACATTCTTGGTTGGTTAAATTAGATTGTAGCTTGTTTTTTTATTTACATCTTCTCATAATGCTCGCTTAGTTATAATTAATTCCATATGGCAAATCTCTATATTTTCATCCCCTCAGATGTGAAAGTTTTCAATATTTTAGTATACATAGTGTTGATTGAAATTATGTGTATGCTTCATTTGTTAAGTAGGTTGTACATAGTGTTGATTGAAATTATGTGTATACTTCATTTGTTAATTAGGTTGTACCTTCGCAGAGGTCCATGCATGTCCATTTTTTAATTTCAGCACATTGACGTGCATTCGAGCTTAGTTCACTGTCAGTCTCGCAGAGTCACAGAGGTACGAAACGCAATAATTCGATGCGACCCTCCACTGATGTCAAGTTGTCAACTTTGGAGAGCAGCCAACAAGGACGCCAGAAGTCACCTACAAAGATTTAGCAGCGGCTTAAAAGAAGTCTTGGTACGTCGCCACACCGATTGAAGATGTCCATTTTGTTTTTGTTGCCTGGATGCGTTATGCTCAACGTCATGTTTCTCATTTGCAGCATGTTATTCGTTAATATTAATTGCTTTTAGAATTCTGCACGAAACGTTGCTTTCAGGATTTAGACCCTGTTTAGATCTCATGGTAAATGGCTAAAGGATCCATTTTGGCTGTTTTTTTTCAAATGGATCCAAACAAAATAGGGATTACCGTGGGCAGAGGATCGCGCATAAAACCAGCGACCCGACCCAACGAACCTGAAGCGACCCACCCAAAAAAAGCCCGACCCAACCCGACTTGATCATGTGACGGGTCGGGCACAGGCTAGTTTTTTTACACAGAGCCCAAAAAAACCCGACCCGACCCGACCCAAAAATTTACACTAAAAACCCAAAACCCGACGCAACCCGACCCGGCCATGTGACGGGTCAAGCACAGGCCAACATTGTTTACCCGAAGTGACCCGATCCAAACCCGACCCGGCGCGACCAATGATCAGGTCTACCCCTATGTCATCACTATCTTCTTCTTCCTCCTTCCTCCTTTGTCTCTTCTTAGCCAAATCCACTACATGCACCCACTCAGCCCACCGGCCACTAGCGACTCTTCATTTGCCCCTCGAGCCCTCCCTCCATTGCGAACACAAAACTCTCTCTCTCATGATGATTGATGAATGACATTTTTGCTAAAGATATCACAATGTGCATAAACGCAAGATGGCGATGCATGGCATTTTTACTAGCAGGCCTATTCGATCAACAGGGTGCCCCAATGTTCCAAAAAAAAACAAACAAACAGGGTGTCCCGATGGTGTGGACCCAATTAGCTTGGCATGGGCTATAATTAATTACTCATTAAATGCACACTGTTTTTCATAGGATAAATGTACAGTTTTCTGTCGAGCACTAATCACTAGGTTCACAGGCTCACGGCGACTGAGACCCTCCGTAGTCGACTGTAGCAAACGATACGTGGGCCCGATAGGCGCCCAGGCCCACGTGCTGTTTGCGGTTCAGAGCCTACATTATTTCTTGGGTAAAGTACGTCATCGGTCCTTAAACTTGTACCGTTGTGTCATCCCGGTCCTTAAATTCACAAATCGACCACTTAGGACCTCAAACTTGCTCGGCTGTGTCATACTGGTCCATAAACCTATAAATAACTAGTTTAGGTCCTCAAATTTGTTCACTTGTGTCATCGCAGTCCGATATGAAAACTTTATATCAAAAAATAATTCATAACTTTTTGTATGAACTCGAATGTAGAAAACATCTATATCGAAATTATAACTCGATATGATCTACAACTTTGTAGTTAAAAAAAATCATTCAAAGTCATTTTTTGCCCTAAAATTTAATTTTAAATTTTAAATTTGAAAATCTATAAACATATAATAATATTTTGAGACCCTTAACATTTTTAATTCAAAACTTTTTCAACAACAAAGTTGTAGATCGTGTCGAGATCTACAGATTTGATATAAGTTTTGTCTTCATTCGAGTTCATATGAAAAAGTTATGAATTATTTTTTGATATGAAGTTTTTAGATCATCTATTTTGACTCAAATAATACTACAAACTAAGTTTAAGGACCAGGATGACACGAGTGAACAAGTTTGAGGACCCAAATGGGTGGTTTGCAAGTTTAGGTGCTGGGATGACACATCAAATAAGTTTGAGGACCTAAATGAACAATTTGTGAGTTTAGAGACCGGATACAACGGTACGGACCGGTGACGTACTTTACTCTTATTTCTTATTTTCTTACAAATAGAATAATTCTCTTTTGTGAATTTGGAAAAAACAGTAATAAAAAAAATTGATTCTCAGAAATATAGGAATAAAAGCTTTAGCCATACAATTTTACTACTCCTATTCACAATCTGTTTCAGATTTTCATTACTTAATTTTATTTTTTATGTAAAAATAAATTAAGCATCTTCTTGCATGTTTACATTGTCAAATAACACTTTCATACCATAAGAGACTAAATGCAAAAAAATATTATTTTTTGATTTAGGAATAAAATTCTGGCCTTCATGTTCACAAGGGAATGCCTAACGTCCAAAAATATTGTAAAAGCTCAGGCCTTGTTTATCTGTTGTAGTATTAAGAAACTATGGTATTGACAAACTGCAGTTTCAGAACTCATAGACACGCCAAACCATGGTTTAAAAAAATATATCTAAATGGAGGTTTTAAAACTCCAAAAAGACTACAGTTAGCAATCTTGTGGTTTTCAGAGTTATAAAGAAGACTCTTATATCCAAACACTTCATAGCGCTCTAAAATCAGAGTATTTTAAAAAATCATAGTATTTTTCTAAAACACTAAAAATACTTTGCATCTAAATAGGGCCTAGCTGGTTGGAACCAACATTTATTCAATGCTACATACACCTTTGGGAAATAAAACTATTTGCAATCCGTTTTAAAATGAAGAAACGAGTCCTTGGTTTTGATCATTTATACTAATTTGCAACTCATAGTCCCAAATTCTCTACAATGTGGTCATGGCGGGAAGTAGAGAGATCGCCGCGCGGGAGAGGAGCATGCGTGATGCTGATGCCATGGCAGAAGGCCAATAACAAAGCTAGGACCGGGGAGGCATTTGAGGCGGCGACGGCAAGACCTAAAGATCCACCTTTGGTTCTCATAGGGCAGAATTTCAGTGGTTGTAAAAAAGCAATTTGTTTTACCCAAGTGGAACCCACATTTTTCCTTGGTAGGACTTTGCCATCGTGTGATTGAATATAGTTACAACCATCTGCGACGGGTCCCACTCTTACTGCTTTCTGAGGGTGGCACATTAGACTTGCCCTTATAGCATCAAGATTTTAGCATAAGCCCATTCTCAACCCAATGACTAGGATGGTGTTCATGGCATTAAATAGGCTGCCACATAAGTAATCTGATGATGTGGCAGAGCAATTAAGGAGGAGAGAGAAGAACATGATGTCTTGCATGAGAAACCGTATCTACACAGAACCAAGAAAGAAAGCAAAATGATAGGGAGAGTAAAGGAGAAAATATATGATTGGGTGGTAATTTATTTTATTTATTTTTAAGAAACTATGCATTGGAGAGGTGATTTTCATGTGTAGTGTCTAGTTGACATAGATGTATAGACACTACTAGATGGTGCCTTAGTTTGGGATAGCCTAACACATCACCCGTGGTCCTCAAAATTGAAGCCGTTTGACTTGGGGCAGCCTCTAATAACATGCTTTTAACTGTTAGATATTCAATATGTTACAAACATCATCACAACTAATCCAACGAGATCACATTTGTACAATGTAAAAATAAAAAACTAAGTGCCGGTAAAAGATTGAAAGTTTGAATTTCAGATTGGGTGCTTTATGAAAAGGAGGAGGAGAATAGCACAAACGCGCAAAGGAGATAGTAAACAGAACAGCATGTTTTCAATTTTGTAGTAGATAAACACCTGACATTGCTACAAATTCACAAACATTCCTACCAGGACACTGGAAGTCTGAAATCGCATAAAAGCAAAACCAAAATAAAAAAATATATATGGGGAAAAGAAAAACAAAATAGTTACAGATTGGCTCATTGGCTGGCCGGCTGTCAGCTGTCTCCTTCCTCCCGTTCTTCCTTCCCTTCGCTCCCCGTCGCGCTGTTGAACGTTCAAACCCTTCCACCTCCTCCTCCACCTCCCCCCCTCTGGGTCGCGCCGCCCCATTGACAACCCCCTCGCTTATAAATCCGTCCACTCCCCGCGTCATCCTCCTCCCCATCGACGCCTCATTAATTCCAGCCTCACCGCATCCGCAGCTAACCCGGGGGAGATCTCCAAGAAGGCGTCTTGGAATCCAAGAACCCGAGAATCGGAATCAGAGTCTGCCAAGATTCGAATTCCGAGCCGCGAGCTCTCCGGATTTAGTCCGAGAATTTCCGCGGAGAGCGCGTGGAGGCGTGGAGGGAACCAGAGGAGGAGAGTCAGGGGGGATTAGGAAGGGGGCAAGATGGTGAGGCTGCCATACACGACGGCGCTGACCACGCTGTTCAGCTACGGCCTGCTCTTCGCGTTCGGCCAGCTCAGGGATTTCTTCCGCAAGTTCGTCGACTGGTTCAAGGCCAAGAACGTCAAGGTACACCGACTGGCCGAATTCCGCATCTTCCAGCCCGGATCCGGGAGGTTCCATCGCAATTTCGGTTGGTCTTCCCTTATGGTAGCCTGATTCGAGTACTGGATTGATGCAGGGGTACGCGCCGATCTGCCTGGGCCTGGAGGATTTCTATGTGCGCCGCCTGTATCTGCGGATCCAGGTGAGATGAACATATCCGAATTCCTTAGTGAATTAGCATGGGATTTTTTATGCTAAACTGGGAAGATTGTTGGTGCCAGCAGAAATTTCTTTGCATTATTATCATGAAATGGTCAGACGCCCATATGTTGCGCAAGTATACCTTGCAGCATCCTATGAAAAACACAATTGTTTTGCTATTATCTGTTCAAAAGATTAGACTTTTTTTGTTGATTTGCCAGCATTTTCAGTGCAATGTTCTGATTTTCTTAGCTTAGACCTTTTGGAAATCAAATTGGGTGGTTATCGTGTTTGCTTGATTCTTCATGCCTATGAATTTCATATGCACCTGACAAGAGCGAACAGAAAAGCATGAAATGAATATTGTTCTGGACCAAATACTATGTTCTGATATAGTAGATGAATTTGAGTGACCTGTAAGTTACAGTATTGCACTAGTTAATATCAGATTCAAGTCTGTTTCATCGAGCACTGAGCAGGATTATCCCTTCAGCTACATCATTATTGATTGGATATAAATAACCAACCCTCCCTTTTTGGTTTTACAGGATTGCTTTGGTAGGCCGATTGCAAGTGCACCAGATTCATGGTTTGATGTTGTTGAGCGCATCTCAAACGACAATAACAAGACTCTACAGTAAGTATTTATTCTATTATTCTAATTTGAATAAATAAGTTAGCCAAGGCAGTATACCATAATTAGGAACACAGTAAGTTTACAATTGAAAAATTTCTCGAAGTTGACAATTGAGTATCAGTAACACATTTAGTCACAAGTTAATGGCTCAGAGTAAATGGAATGCAGAGCAAGTTTCAACTATAGCTAATGCTCTCACAATTGTTGCAGGCGTACCTCACATACCACTAGATGCCTCAATTTGGGATCCTACAACTACCTTGGATTTGCTGCAGCAGATGAGTACTGCACTCCGCGTGCTATTGAGTCTCTCAAGAAATACTCAGCAAGCACCTGCAGTGTTCGTGTTGATGGCGGTATGCCTAGATTCTGAACATGTTTTTACTTAGAACATTTTAGGAACCCAAGTTAGTAACCTGATTCCTTGCCTCTGGCAACAGGCACGACCAAGCTTCACGCTGAGCTGGAGGAATTGGTTGCACGTTTTGTTGGAAAACCTGCTGCTATCCTATTTGGCATGGGTTATGTTACAAACTCTGCCATCATTCCCTGCCTAATTGGAAAGGTCTCTTAATATTCTTATTATATCCATTTAACTAAAATGCGTTTAAACCAAGTGGTGATTACTTACTTTACCTTTTCACAATATTTCAGGGTGGGCTGATAATAAGTGATTCTCTGAACCATAACTCAATTGTCAATGGTGCAAGAGGATCGGGCGCAACTGTCAGGGTTTTCCAGCATAACTGTAAGCTTCTGTGCCTTTGAATAATGCAGAGTAGTATTTGGCCTCTCTGGTATATAATGACTTATTGTTGCAAATGTACTATTGCAGCCCCTGCTCATTTGGAAGAGGTCCTGAGAGAGCAGATAGCTGGTGGACAGCCACGGACACACAGACCATGGAAGAAGATCATTGTCATTGTTGAGGGTATCTATAGCATGGAAGGGGAGCTGTGTAAACTCCCTGAGATTATAGCTGTCTGCAAGAAATACAAGGTTCGAATAGTTTCTTGTACTTTTCATTCAGAGTTTGATACATAAGCTATTATTTTCTGCTCATCAACAAAAGATTGATCTTTTTCATTTACTCCATGTTCTGTCAAACAGGCTTACACATATTTGGATGAGGCTCATAGCATTGGTGCTGTTGGGCAGTCCGGCCGGGGCGTTTGTGAACTCCTTGGGGTTGACCCAGCCGATGTAGATATAATGATGGGTACTTTCACAAAGTCTTTTGGATCATGTGGTGGATACATTGCCGCATCAAAGGTGCACATTATTGAGAATTATATTACAATTATAATACTAAGTTTGACTGCCATTAAGGTTTACTAATCGTCATGCTATAATTTTCAGGATATAATTCAGCACCTAAAGCATACTTGCCCGGCCCATCTGTATGCTACTTCCATGTCGCCACCAGCTGTGCAACAAGTTATCTCTGCTATTAAAGTTATCCTTGGGGAGGATGGCTCCAACAGAGGTAATAAACAAGCTTTTTGATTTTTTTTGTCCTTTTCACTAGAATTTTCCCTTGAATCATCCTTTTTTGCTTGTGATATGTTGCAGGTGCACAAAAACTTGCACGCATCCGTGAGAATAGTAATTTCTTCAGGTCAGAGCTCAAGAAGATGGGTTTTGAGGTTCTTGGTGACAATGACTCCCCTGTCATGCCCATAATGCTATACAATCCAGCTAAGATTCCTGCATTTTCCAGGGAGTGCCTTAGACAAAAGGTTAGTAGTAGAGTTTGTTGCAATATTCTGAAGATCCATATAGCACTATGCTTCTGAAATAGTTTTCTTTGAAAATGCCATTTTCCTTGAGAAGTGCTCTGCTAACTAGTAATCTGCATGTAGTTCATATCCATCACTATTTGCACCATCAGTTCTATTCTTATTTGTCATGGAACTAATAAGATGCTTATATTTCAGGTTGCTGTTGTTACCGTGGCATTCCCAGCGACACCTCTTCTTCTAGCAAGAGCACGTATCTGTATTTCTGCTTCACACACTAAGGAGGACCTGGTGACAGCCCTTGACGTGAGTTGTATTTTTCAGGCATAAATACTTCAATTTATTCTAGTGACATTAATAGAGCTTAACTGACGTTGTTCTTGTCTATGCAACCCACTTTCAGGTTATCAGCAGAGTTGGTGATCTTGTTGGCATCAAATACTTCCCTGCAGAACCACCAAAGATTGCTGAAGTTGGCCATAATAAGCTGGAGTAAGGATGAACCCTGTGTTACACCATGAATGATTGAAGTTGTTAGAACCCCCCTGGAGAATGAATTATCAACAAATCATTACGGAAACAAGCACAGATTAAGCAGTTTCATTAGGATTTTGTCGATACACGAGTCCAGAATCCATCCAGAATTCGCCGTATTAGCTGACTATTGTTTGTTGATTGTACTACTATCCTTCCAAATGTGTACAGCTGGTTGAAGTTCAATTGCTCTGTCAATCCATTCTCAATATGTAATACTATTAGATGCAATACAAACTTTCAGTAGAACACCCTTAAGATTTTCTGCTGCGGGACCATTGACAACTATGAAGGCCTCTTGCTTTCATGCATTTTCTTTTTTTTGCATATTCATTAAGGTTATATTTGACCAAGTAGATGTCTCTTTAGATATGATGTTATGAACGGTTTTACTCAGGTTTTTGTAAGATATTGTAGAGGTATAATTATGCAAATATTTCGGTAAAATGTTCAAGCCTGTATGTGCCTCTTTTGCTGAGGCTGCCAGCCTCTCTTGTAAGGATGTATCGTGTATGTGTGTGATGATTAGTTGGTTATAAATGTTTTTTTTCTTATTATTACTTCTGATGGAAGTTATACGCGAACATGTACTGTGTCTAAGTGACCAAATGCCACTGACAACCCTGTCAAAAATACATTCACCATCCATATACCGTGGTAATCACATTAGTGTAATATGGAATACCTAATACCTAAATTTATCTGAAATCATAGTTCTCGGCCACCCATTTTCATGTCACCAGCTAAATTTACTTGACCTCAGAAAAAGCTTGATAAACACATGCTGCTGCATCGAATAAACATTTTTTTTAAGAAAAACATATTTGCTTTTTAAGCATTATATTGCTACATGTAAGTTATAGGACCACCAAACTAATTTCTTTATAAAAACATGGCAGCTGTACCCTGGGCTGCAAAAATCGATATAGCATCATGTGAAGGATACAAAAAAAAATATATAATTGTTTTGTCAGTATACGAAAGTGTTTTAGCGATAAAAGGGAAAATGTTTATCGTAGAATCCATATCTATAGTTCGCAAACAAGGAAAGTGTTTTATATAAAAGTGAGGACTATACTTGTTCACCTTTACCACATATATAAAATAAAAAAGGATAGCTCCCCCACCAACTATGCATCTCTTCCTATGTTTCTCAAAAACAATGTTCTCTGAAGTTTTTATTAGTTGGATAAACTATTAAATAATATTTTTTACTTAAATGTTTGCACAAAATTTCAACGTCGTATGTGTTCGTTAAAACTGAATCAGAAAAAGACATACGTGTTAGTTAAAACTGAATCAGAAAAAGATTGCTAGTGTCCGAAGCAGATTATGTGAAACAAAATTTCAACGTCATACAATGTTGCAAATTATTTTTCTAAATTTGATTGCTATTACATGAATATAGCATGAAACATGGCACTATATTGCACGCAAGGATTTTTAATTCTAGTATCGTATGACATAGTTATTTTTTTATATATTTGTTAATATTGTAAGCAATACATTTTAATAATTCCTTAAAATTTGTTTCATGCACTATAGAAGGGGGTGGTGGCTTCCTTAAAATTTTACTAATTCTTTAAAATTTGTTTCCTTAAAATTCCTTTTACCATACTACTTCCTTAAAATTTGTTTTCAATTTCATTATCAATAGTCTATTAACATCCCTCCATCCCACATTACATAATTTCATTTTTTTTTTCGGCGCCTATAGGAGTCGGGGGTGGCGGCCGACCAGGCGGAGGCGACCGGGAGGCCGTCGAAGTGGGCGGTGGTGGACAGGGGCAATGTGGAACTGGAGGATTAGCATGTCGCGGTGGACGCCGATGTCGTGCGAGCTGGGGTGGCTGGGGATTGGAGGAGCCTAATTGATAGCATCAAGCTCCCTGGTCAGATATGTTTAATAAAATCTTCCCAGCCATGCTTTTGACATCTCCATAATATACCTTTTGTTGCTCTAAATCCCAAAACTATACCCCTAATAATATTATATTAATAAGTAATACCTGAAGCTAGTCGAATTTAGATTTACATGATCAAAGTCAAAGCTCCTTTTTGGCTGGTGGCGGTTCCATCAGTGATATGTTGTGCATGCCTGTAGGGGTCACCCGGTCACCCCAGCTGCAAAGCACGCAAGGCCATAACTGCATCTGCATTTCCTCACTTGATCCGGTAAATTTGGGGGGAAAACCAGAACTGACGGTGGTGGCCTGGTGGGTACGGTCGTATGGACATCAGGTGGTGACGCGCGGAGAGTGATAACAATTAACAATACGCACAAGGAATACACGACGACTTGTACGAGGAGTCGACTGGCAGAGGCGGCGGGCGGAGTTCCCTTCCAAGATTACCACCACCACGGCCCTCGCGCGAGGGATACTCAGGTCGTCTTCTCCCTCGATTCCATCTCCTCGCCGCCTTCTCCGATCCGATCGACCGCGGAGCGCTGCGCCTCCTCTTCTTGCGGGGTTTGTTCATGAGTTAACTGCCTCTTTTCCTCTTTCTGGCGCGGGGGGTATTTGGGGGGTTTGGTACGGGGCTTGATCGGCGGCGAAAGGTGCGATCTTTGTGTGGTTCGGCCGTCGATTCTCTGTCCTGGAGCGGGGAATTTCTGTTATCGCCCTTGAATTGATTTACGCTACTGTTCGGATATTTTTCTCGCCCTCACTCCCCCCCCCCCCCCCCCCTGGATTTCGGTTTTGAGCGATGCAATGGAGAGTTGGATCATTTAATTGTTGGAGTTCGTCTCGGAGGAGCAATTTGTTTCCCCGAATCTGTCCTTGGATTGATAATGAAATGGAAAAGGCAACCCTGTTCTTGAGGTCAAAATTGGCATTTATTTCTTTTTCAGAATATGCCTTCTGTGTCAGACTGTCAGTCCAAATTGCAGGCTCCATGCGAGCTGGTGCTACTTGGAGTACTTTCTGAATTCTGATAGTCAATCTATTATCTGCTTCGCGATCTGTGTTAACTCCTCCCAGTCCCAGCTAGAAGTTTAGAATCGAGTGTTGCTTTGTGCAAATTCGCCCTTAGTATAGCACAATAAATTCGTGTTTGTTCATGGAAATGGTCACTAGTTACGGCCTAGTGCTAATATTAAAAACTTTGTCCCTTTTTTTTTTTCCTTTGTAACAGATAGCATTTGGGAACTGTGAGGGTGATGGAGGTTTATTTAGGATTCTAGGGGTCACAGCAATGGCATACTTCCCCGAGGAAGTAGTGGAGCAGATCCTTGGCTATGTAACTTCTCACCGGGACCGCAACTCTGCGTCGCTGGTGTGCCGGGCATGGTACCACATTGACTGCCGTAGCCGCCGCTCTGTGCTTGTAAGCAACTGCTATGCAGTGTATCCAGAGCGTATACATGTGCGGTTCCCCAGCATGCGCTCGCTCAGTGTGAAGGGCAAACCGTGCTCTGATGACTTCAACCTTGTCCTGGTGGGGTGGGGCGCCACAGCTGATCCTTGGGTGGATTCGTGTGCCCGTATGTGCCCTGGCCTTGAGGAGCTCCGTCTGAAGCGGATGGTTGTTACTGATGAGTGCCTCAAGCTGATTGCTGGCTCTTTAACCAACTTAAAATCACTTGTCCTTGTCAGCTGTCAGGGGTTGACCACTGCTGGGCTTGCTTCTATTGCCACCAACTGCAGGTGAGAAATTTTAAAGCTTTGAGTTTTTTTAAAAAAAATCAGACATCTTCAATTTATAAAAGAGTGTTCTGAGTAATATTCACATCTGGCATGGTTGTTTAGTTAACAGCGATTTGATTCAGTTCAGTGGTAATTTTTGCAATCTTGTTTCTGCTTAGTTTACGTTTTTGTGCCCCATCTTATACCAGATCATATATGCTTTTCGATCTCTCTAAGCTGGGTTGGTTTTTTATAGGGATGCAAGTTATATATATCTTGAGTCAGTGGGTCAACTCAAAAACTTGATAAAATGAACTTGGATGGTATTGTACCTAACAAATTTAGTAGGAGAAATGAAATAGAGTGACATGCCATCGTAATTATTTAGTTGACCCAAAAACACCATTGGTTACCTGCTTGCATCCCTAAATGTTGATATTAAAATTTGACTATTGCGTGTTTACCGATCAACAAAATGTAAAATCTACAGAAAAAGTTCTTTAAAATTTCAGTTGTATTCCATCTATAGGATTTAACTTGTTTTTAGTACTTCCTCCGTTCCAAATTATAGTTCGTTTGACTTTTTTGGCCCCAAATTTGACTGTTCGTGTTACTAAAAAAAATTGTGTGAACATAGTCAAATGCAAGTCATTCTTGAAGATCTTGATATTTTGCACAATTTTTTTTAATAAGACGAGTGGTCAAACCTATGGTAAAAAATGTCAAACAAACCATATAGAATTTAAAATGGAGGTATTAGTTATTATCTATTTATAGATAGCTCTATCTGTATTAGCCTTCTGTGATTTTGGCAGCCATGAAATTTTGTTTAGGATTTCTTTGATTTATCTCTGAATACCTTAATTATAACCATGAATGCTTGCAGGACACAGACCCTTGAAAGTATGACAAAACATAGTCATGGTTCACATGGCGGTGAGGCGTACTGTGGAATTCTGCCAACGCCTTGTCGCCTAGGCAATGCCTTATGAACCATGAACATAGTATACTACTCCCTCCGTCCCAAATTATAGGTCGTTTTGGGTTTACTAGATTCATAGACTTTGTTATGCACTTAGATATACCCCATGTCTAGATGCGTAACTAGAAAGGCTACAAGGGCTTATAATTTGGAACCGAGGTAGTAGTTTCGAAGTCTGATTAACACAGGTCTACTACATGAGTGCTTATCTGGTTTCCATTCCTTCTTTCTATCAGCAAACTTGAATCACCTAACTAGAACATTTACTGTTCAACTCTGGAAAAAAGATCAATGCATTGATTGCAACTATATAATATTATTGGTTTCCAGCTCTGGTGTATTCTGTAGTGTGATGAAAAGTTTATTTTCACTGTCGTCTTCCTGTTTAGCTTTGCAGGAGTTATTCCTTATGGTTGGTCACTCCTTACATATTATGGAACTCTTTGCTTTCAGGTTGCTTAAGGAACTTGACATGCACAAGACTATTGTGAAACATCAAGACCATCGTTGGCTTGATTGTTTTCCCAAGGCCTCTACATCACTAGAATCCTTGAATTTTGCTTGCTTGCGTGGGGAGGTGGATGCTTTTGCATTAGAGAGACTTGTTGCAAGGAGTCCAAATCTTAAAAGGCTAAGGCTTAATTGTTCTGTTCCGATTGATGTATTGTCCAGAATACTTCGTTGCAGACCTAAGCTGGAGGATTTAGGTACAGGATCTTCTGTAAGAGGCAATACCCTTGGTGCATATGTCACACTGTCCACTGCTGTTGGAAACTGCAGTTCACTAAAGAGTTTATCTGGCTTTTGGGATGCTAAGAGCCTGTTTGTTCAAGGATTTTTTCCAGTTTACAAGAACCTCACATGCTTGAATCTCAACTCTTTTACATTGATTCAAAGGGATCTTATCAATATTATTCGCCAGTGTAGGAAACTCAATGTCTTATGGGTAAGATTTCTATTTACTAGTGCCCTCCCCCCCTCCCTCCTTCCCTCTCCTCCGGGCAAAACACGCAGGGGAGTTTACTAGCACTGTTTCTATGAACTTTTGTTTTGTTAGATGAATCTAGCAGAATTGGCTGCGCTAGTAGCTGATTGGATTTGTAGCTGAATTAGCTTTATATAAACCATGCGCCTATGATTGAAAAAGTTATATTTTCCATTTGACTCTAATGCCTGTGATTTAAGTATAGTTGCATTTGTTCTGGACTGTAAAAGATTTAACTAATATTAACCTTTAATATCTATGCCTAATAAAGTTTGCATGGTGCATCTCTCTTTTCTTTTGATTAATAAGAATTTTCCTTATATTCATTATTTTCTCCCAGATGCTTCCGATTTTAGGATTTGGATTATTTTAGTGCCTTGACCCCAGCTGTTGTTTTTTACATGCACATAGATCACCTGATGCAGTTTTTGAGTGTTTCACCTGGTAGGTCGAATTAGATTTGTTAGCATACAGAATATTCTGGTGCATCTGTTTCAAGGTTGATTACACGTGAATGATGAAAATGGGATAATTTTTTCACGTATTAATCCCTTTATTTTTTGGCAACGTGTTCTACTGCTACGTGCTTAGGTATGAGTTTCAGTCAATGTGTAAGAGATCTGCATACTGTGACAAATTTCAAACTATCTGGTAATTAGTAAGGAGACATACAGAGTCCAATAATACAGCACTTATGTTTTGTTAAACTCTAGCTTGTAGCAATAGACATGTCACAATCTTACTACCTGCCCATGTAGCAAAGTATGTTCATGTATTTTATTATGATGAAACAGCTGGGTAAATGTATGGGACCTTTAAAATAAAAATCTTTCCAACTGGTATCTGTAATAAGGTCACAGCTGTTTCTATATTTTATTTTACTGCACTGCACAAGAAAAAATTGTCCCTCAACAAAATCAGCATGGTATTGATATCTTTACAAAGGCACTTGCATGATCCTGTGTGGATCTGATTCCTGTGCAGTAATACCTTAACTGGGTGATGGTCTATTAGATTTCATCAAGTTTAACAGCACTATAACTTTCCGCCCAGAGAACCTTTATGTCTGGGTTGAATAACTCCAGGCTTTTGCACTAAGTTCCATTTAATAAAGGATTATTGCGGCTCAATAGTTTTGTTTTCTAGAAGATGCAGAGAGTTGTGTATGGTCGTGTTACAGAGATATACAGTCTCATACAATAGCAACCACCTTATCTCACCGAGTAGATAGGGGGTTGCTGTACAGCCTATACACTAATCAGCCATTAAAGTGATCTGAAAATATCCTGACCTTTACTGCTTAAACTAGAACACCAGTTCGACCTACCCCCAATTCTTGAGGTTTTTGGGCATCAGCATGGTACCATAGCTTCATCTCCTCAATGAATAACTGGGTGTGAAGGGGAGGCATCATCAAAAACACCTCTGTTCCTCTGATTCCATAGGTCTAAGCACCTTGGATCACATACTGTTAAACCCCTTCTTTTGAAGTTTATCTATCTTTGGACTTGCCTTCCTCCACCATTCAGTGAAGCTATTATGCTCATTGCATCTAGGTGACTAGGAGCAACACACTTTACTTTGAGAGGGCTAACAGGATTATTGTGGTTAAACATTGGTGGACATATATTTATTTAATTTGTTGACAGCTTTACTGTTTTCCTTTTTGCATAATTGCTTATGTTTAATGCTTGTCTGCAGCTGGTAGATCGCATCGGTGATGAAGGATTGAAGGTTGTGGCCATTTCTTGTCCTGATCTCCAAGAGTTGAGGATATTTCACGGTCATGAAAATGCAACTACCGTGACAGAGGAAGGGTTGGTTGCCATATCTTCTGGCTGTCGGAAGTTACAATCTGTGGTCTACTTTTGCAATCGAATGACCAATGTTGCGCTGATTACTATAGCGAAGAACTGCCCGCAGTTGACGTCCTTCAGGCTACGCATTCACAATCTCCGTTCAGCAGATGCCATAACAGGACAGCCACTGGATGAAGGCTTTGGTGCAATAGTCCAGTCCTGCAAACTCCTTAAGCGTCTCTCCATGTGTGGCCTCCTCACAGATTGTGTGTTTCTGTACATTGGTATGTATGCTGAGAAGCTCGAGATGCTCTCAGTGAGGTCAGCGGAGGGAACTGACGACAGCATGGTCTACGTGCTTAATGGCTGCAAGAACCTCAAGAAGCTGGAGATCAGGGACAGCCCCTGCTTTGGCGACACTGCCCTGCTCGCGGGCGTGGGCAAGTACGAGGCGATGCGCTCGCTATGGATGTTCTCCTGTAACATCACCTTAGGGGCCTGCAAGACCCTCGCGGCGAGTTTGCCTAGCTTCAACGTGGAGGTCATTAACAGGAGGGGAGCGATCATTGACGGGTCGAATGACACCGCAAGCATGGCGAAGGTGGAGAATCTGTACCTCTACCGGACATTCTCTGGACCCAGGGCTGACGCCCCTGGATTTGTGTCGACATTGTAAGTGTGCTGCCTACCATAATTACTAGAGATGGTTCCTCCCTTAACCCCGCTCTCGAAGAATAAACTCTTTGCTCGGAATCATTCCCTGCGTACTTCTGCTACCCTGTTTTGGTAGAGTTGGAAACACTTGTTGATATATGTAGCGTTAACTGAAACCCTGGTGCTCTCTGGACCTCTGTGTTGGACATGTAAGACCGTAACCAATATTATGTTTGTTGAAGCGTCTCATGCTGGTTGGCGCTCTTCTTCAGTATCTCGGTAGTTTCTGATGTTGACTTTTGGTTGCCTAGTTGACAGTATTTTTTTTCTTTCCTTTACTTTTTATTTTCATTTGTGAAAACAATTAAAAGTTTTTTTCTCATGAATAATCTTTTGTGAAGGTAAAAGGTTGGAAAGATTGTCGTCGAAAACTAGACCCCATTTAGCTGTTTGTGTCTCCTAAAAGGATTGCTGAGTTGTGTCATGTATTCACAAGTTGTATAAGTAGATTCCACATTCAGTGAAAGTAGATTCCACATTCAAAGTGACTGTAAGAAGTGGCTATGTTTGATAGCAATTCACATCGTATTCAGGAGAGGTACGGTAATGTCAGAACTCATATCGTTATTTTGAATGCCTTTCTTGTTTACATTGAATTTAGAGTTGAGGTGCACTCTGATTTCTGTTCATTTTATCTCCGTCAAGTTGGGAGCGTTGCTACCGGTCGTATAGAGGCGTGAGGAAGTGCTCTGTCTCTGTTCGTGAACAAGCGATGTTTTGAACAGCTAAATATGCCATTGCATGCATAGTTTTTTTTTTTCCTTTTTGTGAAATGGGTATTTGAGCTTTCGAACAAATCCATGAATGCTAGATCACGGTTTTGCCAATCTGCAATAAAATGCATGATAGTACTACGCTATGCATTGGTCTTGCGCTCTTCGTGTTTTCCATTTTTCCACTATTGGAATAACGGATGAACATGCATTGTCGACTATGTTAATGAACAATTGAACAGGATCATTAAGCCGAACAATCTCACCTCGCTCAGTCCACGTGGACCAAATCCACGGCCTCCACGGCCGCATATGCGTGGCTCGATCCTTCCACGACGACTGCCCTCTATCCGCACTCGTGGTACTCTATTTCCATCCCTAAAAAGAATATTCCTGTCATAGTCATCGAGATTTCGTACTCCATCACAACTTCTCCCGCACTCTTAGTACGCTATATCTGATACCCTATACCAACTAACCTATATTTTATTCAACCAACCCCAACTACTATCCCCTCCCTCCTTATTTTTATTTTCCTTCACTTTCTTTTCATCTCCACACGATATTTTCTATCTTCCTTTTTTTATCTTTCTTTTTTCTCTTTTTTCTTTTTCTCTTTTTTCTCCTTTTCCTTTCACCCGTTCCTTTTCTTTTCCCGTTCTCGTAGCTTCCGCCTTCCGCCAGCCCTTCTCGATCCTGCGCCCTCTCCCCGAAGGCCCGAACACTCCAGGCGGCGAGCAAAGCTGCTGGAGCTTCTCGCGCACTTACTCCGTGCCGCCCCCTCCGGGGAGGTGCAGCTGCTACGAGCTCCTCTCTCTGGCGAGCTCCTCTATTTCCTCTCGCTGGAGCACATCCCCAACGCCTCAGCGGATCCCCACGCAAGGGTGGAGCACCTCATCCATGGCGACGCACGGCAGGGCAGCCGAGACGCGGGGCCTAGCCGTGGAGCTGTTGCTGCGCGCAGGTCGGGCCTCCTCGAGCTGCTGTCCTCAAGGTGTGGCAGATGGCCGGACTCAACGACGGGCGAGAATCGAGATGCGGGGCAGGGCGGGAAATTCTTGATTCCGGCCCGGGCGGTGGCCGGAGCTCGGCATGAACCGGTCGGGAAGTGAGCTGGAGCACGGAGAAAGCTCTGATTGCAGTGGATTTGGTAGAGATGGCCGGAGCTTGGTGGATTTTGGCCCGCGGGTGGCTCTGCTCGTGATGCTTACGGCAAGCTTCGGCTCCCCTTCCTCTCCATGGCTGCTGCTGGTCGAGCCGGCGGTGGTGGGCGTCGCCTTTCTACTCGCTGCGCCCTCCGCCACCACCTCGCCTTCGCGTCCTCTCCTCTCTCTCCCCGGCCTGTCCTCCATGGCCTCGGCGGCGGCGAAGGGGGCAGCGCATCCTGGTCTCCGCCACCACCTCTCCTCCGCGTCCTCTCCTCTTCGGCGGCGGCGGCTACTGCTGGTCGAGCGCGACGGCGGCGGCGGTTGCTCCGGCCTCCATCACGGCGTCGAGCGGTTGGGCCAACACTCGGCAGGCGGTGGGCTCCACGCCACGTCGGCCGGTAGCGCTCGTGCGCTATGGCTCCAGATTTGACGCCGCTCGAGCTGAGTGGGGAGGTAGCGCATCGCTTAGCGCCCCCCCCTCCCCCCGCTGCAGCAAAAATGGCGCTATATCGGTACCGTTTCTTTTACCGCACCCCGTGCGGATAGCCTTATTACTCCTTCATTCACCGTGACAGACAGACAAAGTCGTCCAATTAATCCACGGTCATGTCTGTAATGTCCGTGCACTCCACGGTCCACACCCTCCTGATGAACTCTGACCCGGCCAGTAAAGTTCTTGAGCAGGTGAACCTTCTTCGTCGCTGAAAAATCAAAAAAACAACAGAGGTGAGAAGGTAGCAGCACATGCACGTTGACTGGGCTTCAACTGTACGTCAGGGAAACACGCATGCAAAAGCGACCCAACACGAGGTCACGACGAAATAGAAAGGGATGCCATCATCCCTCCCATGTCAGCGTAGGCAGGAATTGGTGCGATCTGGAAACTGGAATCCACCGTCACCAACGCCATCGGTTAGTGGCGCAGTGGGCGCTGCAACCTTGCTCGCTCCTCACACGCTCAGCCACGGTGCCTGATAAATCTTTATGAGCTCGTATAATTTTTTGAGTAAAATACATGATGAATAGATTGATACGTTTCGGTTTAGCCATCGTATTTAGAAAGTATAACTCGTAGCCATTAAAATTGCATAACTATATCAATACGGTCATAAGCTCTCTAACCTAGGGTTTTTTTTTAACCGTTCCCAACCGGTCCGACTACTGCGGTAACCGGTCTTAACGGTCCGGACCGGTAGCGGTACCGGCCGGTTGGGAACCACCCAAATGCAGATTTTCAAATTTTAATTAAAAAATAAAAGAAAATTCCTAAAAATACTTCAAGATACGTAGAATCTAATGGTATTAATTTTTCAAATATTAGTTCATTTATTATTTTTTGCGGGCATTACATCTTTTTGGTTGAACTTGTAATGCCCGCAAAAATACTAAATGCACTAATATTTGGAAAATGTTGACACCATTAGATTCTACGCACCTTGAAATATTTTTAGTATTTTTTTATTTTCTAATTTTTTAATTAAATTTGAAAACATGCTAAAATTTGCAATTATTTCGCAACCGCAACGGGTCGGCTAACCGCTCTTACCGGTCGGTTCACCGATAGAAACCGTTTGCACTCCGTGTTTTGAATTTGATTTTAGCTTTGTCCGGTAATGTGCGGTAACCGCGGTTAACCGACCGGTTAACCGCTACCGCCGTTCGGCGGTAACCGGCCACCGGTCGGTAAAAAAACCCTGCTCTAGCCATACATATTTAGATGACACATCGTCCAACGTGGCATGGTTTCCTAAAAAAAGCATGGCATAAAAAAACACACATGTATATTAATAAATTGCTCTCTAATTGGATTAAGTTTTCACCCTTAGATCAAGCTACAGGAGCTTATAATAGGACTTGGGCGTGGCGGATAAAGCTATAGGAGCTTATAGTTGGACATGGAAATTATGGTAAGGATTAATAAAAGCTACCCAAAACAACCAAAATTCCCCCCGTGCAGGCGTAGGTGCTATATTATTGCCCTCGCTGGTTGATCGCCGCCACCAACGCAAGTCATGACTCGCCAGTGCTTCTTGAATAATCAAGCAAAGTTTGATTCACATATACTGTACTTCAGCAGTCTTTGACAACGGAAACCTAACCAAATGAACTAGGCCAGGCATGATCAAAGATCTCTAAAGGTCACTGGAACTCAGCACTCGATTGCGATTGAGCATTAATACATCAAAAACAAGCAGGCCTATACCATACCATATAACAACCAAGTATAACCATGTAGAGTGTTGAATATGATCCGAATTATAATGACTCCTACGGGGACACGTGAAGGGCCTATGGTAAGCAGTATAGGAAGCGTAACATGATGGTAACTCTCTCCATTATAGTGAAGATAGCCGGTTGGTGCCCTGGTTATTTCCCACAAAGTTCCACATAAAAATCATATCTTCGTTTTTTTCATAATTTGCAAATATCTAGGTCAAATAGATGAATAATAAAAATATAACATATAAAATAAGGAAATATGTACTTATTATGGAATTGTCCTATGCTTCATCCACATAGATGTAAGATTAACTTCAGCAAAACTATTGGTCAGATTGCCAGTGAGATGAAGGAGGACCTTCGGCCACCCACGTCGCGTGGGCAAAGAGGACACGCCCCTTCCATCCTTGTACCAACCATTGATTGTCTTGGCCGAGTAAAAAATCCTTGTGGTGGAACTTCATGACATTGTCCATTAGTGCCTGAACAATGCATGGATTTAGTGGCAGCTGCTTCAGGCCAGCACGCTGGTTTCTCACCTGCCACTGTCTATAGTTCTCTGGCCGATCCATCAAACCCAAACCCTCACAGGCAACGATATTTAGTGCCGAACGCCCAAACATGCTCTGCTCCAGAATGAATCTTGGTTCGCTCTCTCTCGGTATGGTTGCATCGAACATGTCAAACAGTGCCATATAATAGAACAACGCCTCCCGAAACCGTGTTGCGAAGGAGGTAGTGGCTGTGCAGTTCACAATGCTTTGGATGAAGACACTAGGCTGCATCTTCCTAATGTTATTTAGAACAGTATCCTTGGGGCTTCTCATATCAAAGAATATACTCTCGTCCATTAAGGTGCTTAAATTGAAGAGGTCAATCAGGACTAGCACCTCACTGGGGTCTGTCTTAAGGTCACTGAGGCAAATTGCCTCCAAGTCAGCAACGATGGTATGGAACTCAACTGTTATGCCATACTTACGAGAACAATTGCCAAGTTGGCACCCAGTTAATTCTGCCCACTGAATTGGGAATGAGCTTGGCTGGGGGCAGACTATAGAGGTGATCCTCACCTCTGGTGGGCCACCTTGTCTATTAGCCAATTGGCGGATTAAGCATGGCCACTCCAACCCAAAATTCGTTCCAAATTGAACAATGTGCAGCTTATTCTTTCCCTCCATGGCATGAAGTATGGTTGAAGTCGTAAACATATGTGCCACTTTATTGAAGGTGCTGGCTGCCATGTACAGCTTATAGGCACTAAGAAACTCCACGATAGAAGGGGGTTTTGCCATGATTGAAGAATTGTGCACATAACTGCTAGTGCCAGCTAACCGAGCCTCCAATCCCTCTGCCAAGCATTGAGCTAACCGCTGTGTGGCATCCCCTTTTATGGAAGCATATTGCTTGATCTGCTTCAGTAAGTCCCCCGCGCCTTTGCGATTGTTCGTAGTTACTGCCTGCACACAAAGGATCAGCAATGCATGGATGTCCACTACATCTCTTGTCACCTTGATATGGCCCTTCCTTTGTTTTTTGACAACCTCAATTGTCATGGAGCCATGGAGATTGGCCATGTCCTTCTTGCAAGTCTCGTACCCAAAAAGCATCAATTCATCAAACATCTCACGAGGGGCAGTCCCATATGGCATTTTCACAGTCATCAAAACATTATTGTCCCTTCCAACCTCTTTCTCGTTGGGCCTATTATTACTGCTTCCGTGGAAATTTTGATCCACAAACTTATCCATGTTGGAGTAAGAATGTTTGGGCAAGAACCTGCTGGCCTCCTCCACGCCTTTTAAGAATGCCCCAACTACATCTGTATCAAAAGTTGAGCTTGTCTGATCACCATTGCTATCCTGCAGGGAACGGTTAGCATCTAACTCCTTGTCATGGCACACCGAATGAGAGGCCATGATTGTCCCAGTGTGGACACTATTGGTGTCAAATGAATCGGAGGAGATGATCTGGGCAAATGACTGCTGCACCTCGACTAGTAAAGGATGGTCAGAGTACTGGTTCAATAACCTTTCGTCAGTGTCATCTTCCATGAGCATACATGATACGTATGGGAGCACTAGGGCAGCATCATGGTAGGTGACGTCAAGACCATCAGGTGTTTTTGGAAGGTCGAGGAAGACAGAAGGGGATGGAGGGATTGGCTCAATGGTGCTTTGCAGAAAGAATTCCTCCGGAGTGGTGGCCATGATGAGAAATGATGATTGGAGGATGTGGTGACACTTAGCTATATATATAATGGGAAAGCAGAGTACAGATCTTGTCAAGGTGTATTAGGTTCCATACTACATGATTTCAATAATGTGTGTAAGCAGGAGAGATCATAGGAACTCGATGAATCTAATGTTTGAGGGATGGTGGAGAACTTGGAGTTCTTCTTAGTTGCGGTTGTTTTTCGGCAAATCTCTTGCCGTCCTTTCAAAAAAATGGTGGAGAACTTGGAGGACAGACCTTGGCGATAACCATGGTAGTGCTTAGATGATACCAATAACATGTTTTCAGTAGAGTTCGATTATTCCGATGCTACTTGACAGTATGTACGTACAGACAATTACTAGCTACTGCAGATACCAATGAAGTAATATACTCTTGGCCTCTTGGGTAGTACGAAATTAAATATTTATGTGCATAAACAATTTGTTACTGTCCCAGAAACATTTATGTGCAAATATTATTATCCATGCACTTCATGCAATCCAGTAACACTATGAAACAGCAACTATATATGCATATAACGTAACACTCAATATATGAATTGGGAATTGGTAATGTGAAGCATGGACGAAGTGATAGCAGTTGGATGGAAGCTGTAAGCATATACGTGAATGGACATAAGTTTAATTTGAACATAGCAGTTTACTCAGGAAGCTACAAGTTGACCCTAGAACATAACGATAGCTGTTTCAACATTGACTAATTAGGGCTGGGCAATTGGTCTGTTCGGTAATTTCAATTCGGTCACTCGATCTGTTTTAAGAAAAAAGCTTCAGTGCGCCAAAAATAGCAACCGATCAGTGCTAGAGAAAGACCAAAACAGTCATGTTCGGTGGTCAATTTATTTGGTTCAGTGTTTGGTTTTCCGAAAGTTCAACGAGCTCCATTTGTTCAGTGGTTAATTTATTTGTGACAACGGCGCTAAAGGTCATTTCTGTAGTAGTGACATCGCTTGAACACTGTGTGCCGTATTTGGCATGGGACATATTCTTGATGGTCACTACTAGTAGGTCGAATTAGATTTGTTAGCATACAGAATATTCTGTAGCATCTGTTTCAAGGTTGATTACACGTGAATGATGAAAATGGGATAATTTTTCACGTGAAAAAATTATCCCATTTTCATCATTCACGTGTAATCAACCTTGAAACAGATGCAACAGAATATTCTGTATGCTAACAAATCTAATTCGACCTACCAATATGCTTGATGTTGATCACCACATAACTTCCATCTTCTCGCTTGATGACACTCATCAACACATGATGGAAATATAGTTTCTCATTCCTCTAAGCCTTGTAATATCCTTCACCACATGAAGTATATCATTTGCTTTGACTCCATATCCTCATGCATTTTTCATAAAATTGATACGGATAATCTGTAGCTTCATATAGCCTCTCATGGTCCATCGGCGCCAAGCCTTTACTCGCTCTTCACCATTGCCTTGGTCCATCGGCGCCAAGCCCTTCGCTTGCCCTTCACCCTTGCATGGTCCATTGCAACCGAGCTTTGCTTACCCTTCACCATCTTCCCATACAAAACCACTTTGTACCACACATCATCAATATATTCACTTTCTCATTTTGATCACTATGTTGATCATCATATTATGATATTCTTCCTTTTGATTTTCATCAACTCATGATGTTCATTTCTCATGTTCTTCCAACATAGTTGTTGATCATCAACTTATCAAGTTCTTCCTCTTGATGATCTTTATCAACTCATGATGTTCATTTCATTCAAATCCTCAAATTATTGATCCTCAACCAATGAAGTATCAACCTTTGTATCTTGATGCCGGAACTCAACCTAACACACCATGTCATGAAAATAGTTAGTCCTGCACATCCGGTTGTCATTAATCACCAAAACTCACCATAGCACAATGCTAGGGGCCTAGATCCTTCAGGTGGTGGTGTTGTTGCTCTTCGTGCTGTGCCGGCCGTTGGGAGTCTTGGTGACCGAGGACCTGTCTGGTGACCGACGAGGAGCAGCAGCACCGCGCTGCCGTCGGACCTGCAGAGCCGCAAAGACCGGATGGCCGCAGCCACGATGCCCGCAGCCGCAAAGCATGGATGGCCGCAGCCACGACGCTCGCGAAAGCAAAGCCCGGACGCCCACAGCCACGACGCCCAACATTCTGGGCAGCGGTCCATGGCGGGAGCACCTCTACTCCACGGGAGAAGGCCCGAGCAGCCCAAGCACATGGTGCCACATCTGCTTCATGGGAGATGAAATTAGAAGTAGATTTGGTTGGAGAGGGATCTCTATTTGGTGTGGCACACTCTGATTTGGTAGATGGAGGCGAGGAGAGGCGACGCCGTGCTGGCGGTGCGAGCAGAAGCGCGGAGGTGTTCGGTGCGGAAGAAAGAACGGAGGGGGAAGGGAAAGCGATGGGATGTTTTTTTATTCGTTGTGGGTCCCACGTTACTGCTTACTTTTGGGCTGCACATTGCGAGAATAGAAATAGCTATAGCCCCCTATCACAGGGCCCACATATAAGGACTAGTTAACCCATATACATTGCTCATGCCTTTAGGCATGGATTGGTTGGGTTCCATAATCCATGCCTAAACGAACACGCCCTAGTTTGGTCATCTAGATCAGTAGGCTACATGTTATATATGGTTGAGACCTATTTCTATTATTTGTTTCTACGCTACTCAAAACACGAAACCACAGCATTGCTTTGTTGGTCGCAATAAACGGTGTCAAACAAAATCAAGACAGAAAAACACACACTATGTACGATGTAAGTCTGTAACATGAAAAAAAAAATGTACATATCACCCCCTGCAAAATTCCATCTCCCAGATATCGGAGGGGTTAACAACAGATTAGTGATGGCCCTTGTTTTTTTCCCTCCTGCCAGACATTTAAACCTCTTTGTTGATTCTCCTCTCTCTTTCCGGCTGTTCTCGGCAGATTCCTGATTGGATCCCATGCCACTACAGTACAGTACTGATGGCAACCATGCACCGACCCGACACGATTGACCGCACCACCGGTCAGCATTGCTCGCCGTTGTCGTCGTCATTCGGTTCGTCCCGTCGGTGCGTGCATCATGCATGCAGCGGCAGCAAGCAGCTAGCTACTAGGATAATCATAATAAGCTCTGCTGGGAGCTCCACGTCGACCAGCTGTATCCTCGTCGCGATGTGGATGTCAGATCAGGTGTGTGGTGACTGATCAACGGATGATTCCTCAAAGACCAGACACCCGATCGAGTCCCGATAGTCGACTGAGAGCATCGCCTGTCTCTAACTTTTGTTACAACAGATGGAAACCTGTAGGATCGATTCGGTAAATATATATAGCAACTTAGCAAGATATAACGATCGATGACGATGATGACATAGAATTTGAGCTCCAAATTCCGAGCTTTGAGATTCGTGCCTGTCTATAGCTGCTGCACTGCTCGGTGGATGCATGCATGCATGGTGCAGCCTTTCTATTCTTTTGCGTACTGTATGTACATGTGTTTGTGGCCTCGTGCATCGTGACGGTTCAGGTTCATGCACCCCAGGCTTCACGCATGCAGGCGATGAACCAGCCGCGGCCGTCAGAGTTACTGACAGGGGCAGTGCAAGGCAACACACAGACGACAAATGGCCCGTGATTCTGCCCTGTGACCCCTGTCAGTAGTGACAGGCACGAACGAAATGCCCGATGTGCCGGCGGCGCCCAAGCCCAATGCCAATGCATGGAACAAGGAACCCGGTAGAGCCACGCTTGCATGTGGCCATTGTCCCTGGCCATTGTCCCATGTGCTCCAGTGCGTGGTGCCCGGACGGACGACGTCGCGCGTGGGCGCCAGATTCGCAGGATTTTATGACGATATTACTCCCCTCCGTTCACACATTCAGATCGAGCTGCATGCAATGCAAGCACACCAACCAAATACAGATGGACCTCGCTTCAGGCTGTGTTCAGATTCAGAAAAAAATACTTCTTCAATAAGTTTTTTCTATTCACCCCACTCACAGAACACGTTTACGTTTCCCAGTACACTATTCATCTAAAACTACTTCCTACTTCTTCCAATCTGAACATAGCCTCAGACTTAAGATGCAACCATTTGGTCTTGAAGTAGACAACAGAGAATCCTGACTAGACGACGGAGATCGAGCCGCACTGCCGCAGGTCGAGTGAGGTTACAGTACACAACAACAATGCAATGATATGATCAGATACCGGCATCTCATCAGATCACGTCTCTAGTGTATGGGCGTGACGACGACACGAGACCCAACTCGTAACATTGAGATTCTTCGCGGATCTTGAGATACTCATCCATAATGCAGATAATATAGTTCGAAGAAATGCTACACAGTGAGAGTTCATAAAAGAAATGCTACTAAAAGAAATTCTTTTTAATTTGTTTCTTCGAATACAAGCTGTGTTTTTAAATTCAAATTATGTGCGGTATATATATTGTCACATATGTGCTCCCTTCTGTCTGAAACAATACCGTTTTTATTCGGCAGTTGCATGGGATTCACAAAATTAGGCTTTGGCCATCGATATTTTCTTTAATGCTACTTCAACATGATCCTGAATACCAGTTCAGAAGTACTGAAATTAGTTTTGTAATTAGCCTATTGTTTAGCCTAATGATTCAAACTTATCTTTTTTTTTTCCAACGTCGATCTTTTCTAGTTCCAAAACATCAAATGACAAAGATATATATAAATTCGTTAATCTAAGTTGATGTTACTGGATTCATGCCCCTTAGTCCTGACGGACATATGAAAATTAAGTTATAGCTAAACAAAGGAAAGCTGTGCGCCCATCAAACAATCCAGGACGCCCAATCAATAGACAAGACAAGGAACAGAACAAGTGTCGGCGCTCTAGCTAGAGAAAGACGTGTGACATGATTATGCCTGCCTGCAGGTCATGCATGCGAATGCCAGCCCCAAGTGATCGCTTTCTGCTGTGGAAGGTGCAACGGAAAGATGCTGGGCAGCCCGTGTAAAAAAGTTGCTGGCTCTGCTTGCTGATCACACATAGACGCACACGCGCGCGCGCACACAAAATTAATTGCAGTTTTGCATGGGACCGATGGATAGAGGAAGGAAACATGCTGTGTTCAGATTCAGAAAAAAATACTTCTCCAATAAGTTTTTCTTATTCATTCTACTCACAGAACACGCTTCCCAGTATAATATTAATCTAAAATAACAATTTTTACTTTCAATCTGAACACAGCGACCACACACCACAGGAAAAAGAACCGATGCCTCGCTGCTTTGCATAACACATACAAGCAACCAACTGATGCCGTGCACGCAACATCGAGACCTGTTGTCGTCCCGATGACACTGCTGGTGTACGTTGTACTACACTTGCAACTGTGCATAGCCATCTTGGGAAGTAAAAAGAGGAGAAGAAAAAAAAACCGTTCATTTTGTCCTTTCTCTTGTAAGTTAGATGGGCATTTTTGTCTGTCTGACGCTTAGGTCCAACGTACATTCTTGGTCACTAACAGTTACATCGTTTGCACTGTTCTCCGTATTATATTTGGCGGGTGTGTGCCTGTGTGCTGGAGTATATTCTCGGTCACCAAACATGGTGATTCTAGCCACCAACAATAGTGCTTCAGCTTTGTCTTATGCCTCGATTACTTGTGAGTCCTTCCTGCCTACGTAGCTCATCTCTAGACACTGGAGCATGCATGTGCATATGATGATATGAGGTCCATGCATATTGAATACAGTGACACGTCAATATTATAGTGACCTGGCAAGTTAATTATAAAGAAAGAGAAGTGGTGGGTGTTTCATTAGGGTGAAACTGTGTACACATTGTTTCCAAGAAGATGAAAAAACTGGTGAAACTAGCATTGGGGCTATAAAGTTCCATCGATCCCCATTGTCCAATTAAATGTTATGACTTGTGAAATGAAAATATGCATTGCGAACCATATTTCATTATTCTTCAACTTAAATTTGTTTAGATCATGTGTATTGTAACTCTTGGAAAGTTGGAAACCACACGGAATAAAACTTCACAATGGGAATAGCCTATAACACCATCGATTGCTTATGCTAATAATAATGTGCCTGAAAAAAACATTGATCAGATTGGTTTCGGATAAACTATCCCAACAATTTTGTTGCGAACTAAAATAGTATATATCTCACCGTGCAGTGCATGCATATAGTAACGTGCATGCCTCATGCTGGTCACCACTCACCAGGCACCAAGTCATGTAGATGCATCAAAACTCAGTCCTTGTTTAGTCTCTGGGTAAAAACTTTCAACATGTCAAGTCAGATTTTAGATAGTAATTAGAAGTATTAAATATAGACTAATTGCAAAACTAATTACACAGATGGAGTGTAATTCGTGAGACGACAAACCTATTAAGCCAAATGAATTCATCACTAGCACATGTTACTATAGCACGACATTATCAAATTATGTTCTAATTAGGCTTAATAAATTCATCTCGCCAACTTCATCTGTGTAATTATAAGTTTTATAATTAATTTATATTTAATATTTCTAATTAGTGTCAAACATCCAACCCGATGTGACGGATGAAAAACTTTTATTGGAAGAGTCCTAAAAGGCTGCTACTCGAGACTAGGAGAAAAACAACTGTCAGTTTTATGTGGCCCTTGTTGTCTATCAGACGCCTATGCATGCAAAGCTACAAAGCCTAGTGTGTGCATGTGCAAAGCTTGAGACAGTTGACACGGCTTTCCGTTGCACCTGTCGCCGCGGAAAGCGATGGACCTGCGGCCGGCCGGCCGTTCGATGGACGACCCGATCGCTAACTCGCTGCGAGCTTTGCCAACGTTTTGTCAGCTCATTATTGCACGGCCATTCTTTTCTGGATCTACACAGCCGACATTTTTTCGTCGTCCATCATCTTGTTTAATTAATTGGCTATTAGTATTATATTAATGTCCTTGTTTTTTTTTATCTTTAGGACAGATATAGACGTTGGTTTAGTTGGGTTGCTAGTACTACAGTACTCCCTCAGTTCCAAATAATTAGTCATCTTGAGTGTCATTTTGAGTGTAGTTTATGATCATCTATAAACCTAGCTAGACATATACTTGTCTAAATTTATACTATATTCAATAAATCTAGTAAAAAATTAGAATGATCGATAATTTGGAACGGAGCGAGTACGTACATGGCACACTGCTAGGTGCCTTTGAGCACGTACGTCGTCCTTCGTTTGGAACACAACAACGAACTCTCGGTAAGATGGAGGTAGCTGCTAGCCTGCAGATTGGCGCGACAAAATGATGAAAAACAAAAGTCGCCAAGAATTCGCGGCCTGATACAGGACGTTAATTGCATTGGGAGTTTGCAATAGGAGCATGCACATCATACACAGCAGCGCGGCCCCAAAAACCGACAGGAATAGAGCTTTTGCTCATGGTCGACGTATACATTCGTACCGTGAAGCAGAAAGGGATCTCTGACCTACACACATCGGTGTACGTACGTGCATCGATCGCTAGCTGAGAGTGAATAAACTGCGTGCACACGGACGTGTTTAGTTGAGGTTGGAATTTTTTTTTTCTGGAATGCGTGTTATGTGAGGAGACGAATAGAAAAAGAGAAAAGAGAATTTTTAGAGATGCGTGTTCTGTGAGGAGGATAAATAGGAAGTCAAAAATATTTTTGGAAACTAAACACGACAAGCTTGTGGTTGTGGATAGGATGCGTGCCGCGTGCGTACCGTAGACCCGCACGTACGTGTACGTACGATATAAAGTCGCCGGTGGCTCCAGGTCGTCCGCAAGCTGGTCTCGCGTGTGAGCCCGTGCTTGATCGGAGGAGCTGCCGGCCGGAAAAGGATCCCATCTCGTACGGATGGAGAAATGGAGACGGATGGTGGAATGGATGGATCCGCAGTCCATGCTGCGTGCTCTTCAATTCAATTCTGTCGGTGCTTTCTATACACTGCATCCTAGCTGGGCGTTGTAGTATCCTGCTTTTGCCCTTTTTTCTACGCGTCTCGTACTTATAATTTATGCTGTCTTTATAATTTAGTGAAATGTCTGTTTTTTCTTTTTTTGGAAAAAATGTCTGTTTTTTCAACCTTCCACATTTACAAAAGTCTGATTTCGACCTACAAATACAAAACCAATTACAAACCATACAAAATTGGCCCTTTAGTGATTTTGAAGATGGTTTTGGATTTTGAAAGTCTGATTTTTAACCTACACTACAAAACATGACACTGAAGACCGTCCAACTTTCCAAACCATACAAAATTGGTCATTTGGGCCAAAAATTATGACATCGGTGTCAACTATTCTCTTAAAATGTAACCAACCTATTAGCACACTATTTAATGTTATTTAGGTATTGTATATGTTTATATGTCATACCCGGTTTTAGAAAGAAAACCGAGTACATCTCATATGTGCGCCAGGATCAATTCACACACATACGATAGACAGTGAGTGAATAACCGAAATAGTACTCAAACGAATATTTGATAAGTAAAGACATATTGCACTCACGACTAAGGCACGAAGGCCAAATTAAACTGGTTCACACGATAACTAAAGACGATAACTCCAAAAGCACTCCACAGGCATCTGACTGGTGGAACACACGCCTAGAACTCATCAAGATCACTGAGGTACTCTGCTCCAGTATTGCCTTCTGATCCAATATAAGCAAGAATGAGTACACTTATCGTTGGTACTCAACAAGTGGAGGAAATATGCAAGCTATCAAGGAGAGGCTTGGTTTATAGCAATTAGCATTTTAATTGGTCAAGTTTTATTAACAAGCAACTATTTATATAAGTATATACCAATCCCAAATTAGCATATAAACATATAATAAATAAATCATAAGCAACATCAATAACATATGCATGAACAATTTAACTTCATGTCCCGATAGATTAATCACGTGAGGGTCCAGTCCGTTCATGACCGCGAACACGGCTGTTATAACAGTTTACACTCTGCAGAGGTTGTACACTTTCACCACAATTCGCGTAAAAGCTCCGAAGAACTTTAAACCCAACCATGCTATGCAAAAGTAGGCACAATACCACACTTCCAAGGTGTGATTGCATAGGGACGCTTCAAGGCCTTTACAAAGATTCCCTAGTTAGAAACAATCCGCTAAGGTTTCCGGATCGGAAGCAGGCATAACCGTCCCTAACGGGTTTAGTGTCATAGCTAAGCCCACTTCCGAGAGGACCGGGCCATACACCGTCAACCGCCACCCCCCATGCCCTTTCGGTAAGATCATCCCTAACCAAGGTTTCTAATTAATTAGCCAAGACCAGAGCCATATAGTATTGTGGTTGTACGGTTAATCCTGAATGGTTCTCCATGTTCCGATTAACATGGTGATCTTGAATAATCATGACAAGATATAACAATAAGGATATTCGTCAATGTTGGATAGAACCCATCATGAACCAAGGTTAAGCATCTAGCATAGCTACCCAACAAAAAAGTAAACCCAGTGTATCAAGGCTTAGGTGTAAAAGACTAGTCATCCTTACATAGGACCCATCAAGTTAATGCAACACGAACATAAAGATAAATTTAATTGTCATGCAATGTGTATAGGTTCAAAAGAGTATGATGAGGGGGAAATCCACTTGCCTTCCTCAAAGTACTGCGGTGGCTCCTCCTCGTAGACTTGATCTTGATCTCCCTCGAACGGACCGTTCTCTACACGATCGCACAAGCATTCAATCAATAAGAGCAAAAAAATACACCATACAACTTTGAAAAGACGCAAAGACGTGCCTAAAACTATTCTTGATGTAGAGACGATTGCCGTAGCGCAAAGATCACTCAAATCGGATTTAAAACGGTCAAACTATGGCTAAAACAAGGTTTAGAGGCTTCTCTGTACTAAATCTAACCTTTCCAGAGGCTTAAATAGAAGAAACAGAGGATCTAAAACGTAATTTGTATAAAAACAGAAGGACTTTGGTGCAAAACTAGTTAGCAGGACGGCGGGTTAGATTTTTAGAAAGATCAGGGGCTAAACTAGAAGAAACAGGACCTAGATCTAATTATTTTTGAACTAGACAGGACCACGGGTTGATTTCTAAAGAACTAATGGGCTTTTCTGCAAAAGTAGCACGGCTGACTTGCTGAACGGTACGGGATTAGATTAGATCTAATTGCGACTGTTCGATCTTGATCCAACGGCTGAGGTTAAAAGGGGGCAACGACGGCGACCAGAACGGCAGCGCGCGGCGGCGCTCGACCGGAAGCTCGCCGGAGTTGGGCAAAACCCGACCTAGGAAGCTCGGTTTTCTTCGATTCAACGCTTGGGAGCTAGCTGGGATCACGGGGAACCTATTTTGGGGGTTCTAAACGAGAGTTGAGCGACACCGGAAGCTCTCGACGAGCCATGGTGGCTCGGCTGAGGACGGCGACGCGGCGAGACGACGGCAAGCAACAAAGACGCAAACGAACCAACTCGGCGGGTTCCTTACCTTCACGCGAACCCCGACGATGAGCTCGAAGCGGCAAAGGCGGCCTCGAGAGCGGGAATCGCGGCGATGGCTTCAAACTTGGGTTTGAGCGACGACGCGGCTTTGATGGCGGCGGAAGCTGGGGCTTGGGTTGAGGGACAAGGGCTCGAGGCGGCGTGCTTAAATAGCCCGGGAAACAAGCTTGCTCAAGGGGAAATCGACGTGGTGTCAGGGTGGACTCGGACTCAAGCTCAGCGGAGTCCTGCTTGAAGACGACGCGACGAAGAAGATGACAGGGCGGGCCCACGCGTCAGAGAAAGAAAGAGAGAAAGAGAGGGAAGCCGGCTGGGCCGCGAGCGACGGAATGGGCCGGGAAAAAGGAATTGGGCCGGCTCAAGAAAGCTGGGTTGGGCTAGAAAAGAGAGGGAGAAGAGAAAGGTTTGAAAATTAAACTTAAACTTTTGTAAAATCTTTTAAATTCAAACCAACACTAAAAAATATATGCAACAGCATGAATGCAACAAAAACTTTATTTGATTCTAATTTAAATGTTGTTTAAATATTTATGAGCCAAGATTAAATTTGCAATTTAATATTTCCCTAAACAAAAATATAAAGAAATAGGTTGCCTAACTTGATTTAAGTGTGATGAACAAAAATTAGTGTGTTACAAATCCTACCCCCCTTAAGAAGAATCTCGTCCTCGAGATTCGGAAAGATCAGAGAACAACTGAGGAAATTCTGCACTGAGCTCATCTTCTCTTTCCCATGTAGCCTCATCCTCTGTATGGTGACTCCACTGCACTTTGCACATCTTAATCACTTTATTCCGGGTAACCCTTTCTGCTATCTCTAATATCTTAACAGGATATTCAGAATAAGTCAGATCATCCTTCACACTGAGTTCTTCTAACTGCAACTGCTCCTCTGGTACCCTTAAACACTTCTTTAATTGTGACACATGAAACACATCATGAACATCCGACAACTGAGCTGGCAATTCTAACTGATAAGCTACATCACCTTTCCTTTCCAGTACCTTGAAAGGACCGATGAAACGAGGTGATAGCTTTTTTTTGACTTTGAATCTGCGAAGACCCCTGATAGGTGATACTTTGAGATACACAAAATCTCCAACTTCAAAGATCAATTCTCTCCTTCGTGTGCCAGCATAACTTTTCTGCCTAGACTGTGCAGTCTTGAGATTCTCCCTGATTAATTGTACCTGCTCCTCTGCATCCTGAAGAACATCGGGTCCAAACACTTTACTTTCCCCAGTCTAGCTCAAGTACAAAGGTGTCCTGCACTTTCTCCCATACAGAGCCTCAAACGGTGACATCTTAAGACTAGCTTGATAACTGTTATTGTAGGAGAATTATGCATATGGCAAACTCTTATCCCAGCTACGACCATGTTTTAAAGCACACGCTCGAAGTATATCCTCCAAAATTTGATTAGTCCTCTCAGTCTGTCCATCTGTCTGTGGATGATAAGCAGAACTGAAATTAAGTTGTGTACCCGTTATCTCATGCACCTTCTACCAGAACCGTGACGTGAACTGAGTACCTCGGTCAGACACTATTTTCTTCGGAACTCCATGTAGACACACAATTCTGGACATATACAGCTCTGCAAGCTTAGCACTTGTATAAGTTGTGTTGAATGGTATGAAATGAGTAGACTTTGTCAACCTATCCACAATAACCCATATGGAGTCATGACCATCACGAGTACGATGTAACCCAACAATGAAGTCCATACCAATTTCTTCGCACTTCCACTCTGGTACTCTCAATAGTTGAAGCAAACCTGCTGGACGCTGGTGTTCTGCTTTAACCTTCTAACAAACATCACACAAAGCCACATAAGTAGCAACATCCTTCTTCAAACCATACCACCAATATTTCTCTTTCAAATCTTGATACATCTTAGTACTTCCTGGGTGAATGGAATAAGGTGAATCATGCACTTCCATTAATATGAGTTCTCGAAGCCTATCATTCTCCGGAACACATATTCTATTTCTGAACCACACCGTTCCTTGTTCATCCTCAGTAAAATCCTCGGTTTTTCCCAAATGGATCAAGGCTTTAAACTCCTCAATCTTAGGATCTCCCAGCTGTCCCTTCCTGATTTCTTGCTACAATGTTGACTCCACTTCCATGGTCACAGCTTCTGAATGAGCACAGATACCCAAATTAAGTCGTTCCATTTCCCAACATAATTCTTGTGATATCAATCTCCCAATGGCCGAGTTGACTTGACTCTTGCGACTTAGAGCATCTGCAACAACGTTGGCCTTCCCAGGATGATACTGAATATCCACATCAAAATCGTTGATTAATTCTAGCCATCTGGGTTGTCTCAAGTTGAGATCCTTCTGGGTAAAGATATACTTTAAACTCTTATGATCAGTGAAAATTCGACACCGTTTTCCAACCATATAGTGCCTCCAAATCTTCAATGCATGAACAACTGCTGCTAATTCTAGATCATGAGTAGGATAATTCTTCTCATGTTTTCTCAACTGTCTAGAAGCATAAGCCACTACTCTGCCTTCTTGCATCAACACACATCCAAGTCCTACGTGTGAAGCATCACAGTACACGTCGAACCCCTTTTGAATATCAGGCATCACTAATACCGGAGCAGTGGTCAATTTCTTCCTTAACTCCTCAAAACTCTGTAGACAGGCAGCATCCCACTCAGATTTTCGTCCTTTTTCTAACAACAAAGTCATGGGTTTCACAATTTTGGAGAAACCTTCAATAAATCTGCGATAATAACCTGCCAACCCGAGAAAACTTCTGATTTCTGCAACACTCTGAGGTGGCTTCCAGTTCAACACATCTTGCACTTTACTCGGATCTACCATGATTCCACCATCCAATATGACATGTCCAAGGAAAGAAACTTCTTTCAACCAGAACTCACATTTACTGAACTTGGCATACAACTGATGCTCTCGTAGTGTCGGGTACCAAAATCAGGGGTACCCCAATTCGGGCCCTAAACCACTTGACAGAGAGGCCACATCAGCGAACGAGGTGAGCCCAGCTCTGCGGCCCAAGAAGAGGCCCACCACAACGACACCCCTGGCGACCAGGAGTCTCCTTCCTGCTCAAGGGTACCTCTTACCGTCGAGCGGAAATGTCCATAATGATCGAGCCCACCAAGCTCGAGGCTACCGTTCACCCTCGAGCGAGCGTCTCCATCACGCTCGAGGGACGCCGCACAGGTAACAGTGCCCGAGGCCCTGCAACGCATTCATTCCACGATATGATGGCTCGCCTCTGCGGTCAAAAAGAGGAGTCACTGCACTACGCCATCGTCCCACGCCGCGGAGAAGACACCGATCAAATCCGCTTGCCACAGTCGCTCTGCGTAAGACGCTGTGCGGACAGGCCATGTCAGGCCAGGCTACTGTGCCAACTACTCCACAACATTATCCGTCCCGGGTACGCCACAGGCCTCGAGGAAGGACCCACGAAGAACAACGGGGAAGGCTCGGCACCATCCCCAACCCCCGAGTGACATCCCTCGAAGCAACAGTCAGCCACCAACAAGTCAACGATGGCGATGTCCATGCCGTCAGCCGGAGTTGGAAGGCGCGATTCCCGCTCGAATAGTGCATGGCGTGGGCAGCACAGTGCATCTCGTAACGTCAGCACCACGAACACATATGTACGACTTCCCTCACCCTTGGTCTATAAAAGGGGAGGGAAGCCCATGCAACAGGGGGGCTCTGGAGACTGACGACACATAATGCACACTCACCACATTCTCAACACTCGACTCAGGGACTTGGGAGCTTTTCTCTCTCTCCCGCCTTGCTTGTACTCCCCTACTACGAGCAACACGAAACTCGGTGCTACGCACCACTACTGGATGTACGGCCGCATGGGCGGAACCAGGATAAACCGTTGCGTCCCGAGTTCATCACCCCAATCCCCCCATCGGATCAAGTGGTTGGTAGCGCAATCACTAGTTAGTGCCGGTGTGACCAAATCAGGCACCGACATGTAGCTTCTGGAATACTAGTCTCAAATGCTCCTCATACTCTTCCTCATTCTTGGAGAACACCATGATATCATCGATGAATACCACCACAAACTTGTCAAGGTACTCCATAAATACCTTATTCATCAGATACATGAAGTTTGCAGGTGCATTTGTCAATCCAAACGACATCACTAGATACTCATAAAGACCATATCTACTAGTGAACGCAGTTTTAGGAATGTCCTCCTTCCGAATCTTCACTTGATGATAGCCTGAACGCAAATCAATCTTGGAGAAGACTTTTGCACCTCTCATCTGGTCGAACAGATCTTCAATTCTAGGAAGCGGATACTTATTCTTGATTGTCACCTCATTAAGAGCTCTGTAATCAACACACATTCTTCTAGTACCATCCTTCTTATCAACAAATATAACAGGGGCTCCCCAAGGAGACGAACTAGGCCGAATATAACCCTTAGCTAATAGTTCATCTAGCTGTTTCTTTAATTCTGCTAAATCTTTAACATCCATTCTATATGCTCTTTTTGAAATAGGTGCAGTACCAGGTACAAGCTCAATGATGAACTCAAAATCTCGGTCAGGTGGCATACCTGGTAGTTCATCAGGGAAGACGTCTGGAAATTCGCACACGACTTTGATATCCTCCAGTGATTTTCCATTCAATTGATTGACTGTTCCCTCATTTTGAACAACAAAACCCATCTGGAACTCCATTCTGTCTCCTTGTGGACTTGTAAACAACACTGATTTCTTGGCACACTGAATAACCCCATCACGAGCTCCCAACCAATCCATTCCAAGTATCACATCAATTCCCTCGGATTTCAGAACCACTAGATTGGACGGAAATTCTACTCCCATAATATCAAGTCTAACTCGAGGACACATGTATTTAGCTTTCATTTCACCATTTCGGGAGTTTACTAACAGCATATTCTTCATAGGTTGCTTAGGTATGTTATGCTCAGTCACAAACTGTTCGGTAATAAAAGAATGCGATGCTCCAGAATCAAACAAAATTGAAGCGGGTGCTGAGTTGACGAAAAACATACCGATGACAACTTCATTGGCCTCCTGAGCGGTTTCAGCCGTCACATGGTTCACCTTGCCACGCGCATAGCTCTGCTGGCCCTTGTTGCCCTGAGCTTGGGATGAAGGTTGAGAAGATCTCTGGCCATCGTTCCTCTGAGCTTAGGGGGTCTGGGGGTTACGCTTGGGACAGTTGTTAGCATAGTGACCCATCTCACCACATTTGAAGCAACCATTGGGTGGAATTGGTGACTGGATTGTTGGTCCGTACTGGCAGAGTGCCATTGCCAGAACGATTCTGCTGCTGGTTAGGAGTACGCTACACCTGCTGAGGATACCTCTGGGCCTGTTGACCAGAACGTTGCACCTGTTGTCCCTGTTGGTAATATCCACCATTACCTCCGGAGCGATTCTGGAAGCCTTGTGAAGAGTTGTAGCGTGGACGGGTGTTGTTCGTCTGCCCTGACAACGATGACTGGAACTTCCTCTTCTGCTCACTAAGCTCCTTGCGTGTATTTCCACAACCAATGGCCTTGTCCAGCATTGTCTGAAAGTTGGGGAAGGTGTGAGTCTACAGCTGGTACTTGATAGGCACAATCAAACCCTTCAAGAAACGACGTTGCCTCTTTGCATCATCATCCACATCTTCAGGTGCATAGCGGGATAGCTGAGTGAATTTATCCCGATACTCACACACGCTCATGCTTCCTTGCACCAATGCACGAAACTCCTCCTGCTTTAAATCCACCACACCTGCTGGGATATGGTGTGTGCGGAAAGCATCCTGGAACTGCAGCCATGTAATGGTGTTGGGAGCGTTATGTGCATTAACGTACGCATCCCACCAATCTGCTGCTGGACCTTCTAATCTTCCTGAAGCGTACAAGACCTTCTCATGATCAATGCATTGAGCAATATCCAGCTTCTTTGCAACATTCTTGAGCCAATCATCTACATCCAGTGGATCGGCAGAGTGAGAGTAAGTGGGAGGATGCTGACTCAGAAACTCCCTGTGCCTGTCCCTGGGTGGCTGGACTGGGTTTGGCGGCGGTGGTGGCTGCTGGTTCTCTGTGCCTGTAAGTTGACCACTGTCTCCGTGAGCTGCTGAATGAGTTGCATCTGGTTTGTTAGGAACTACTGCATTGCGGGATCCATTGCGGGTTGGGGCGGTGGTGGAGGTGGTGCTTGATTCTGCTGATTCACCACGTGAGCACGCCTCTGACTAGGAACGTCTCTACCTCCTCCTGTCCTGGTGTTAACCATCTGAGCGTTAGAAAGATATGATTCAGAGAATGATAACTCAGATAGACAAGAGTAAAGAAAAGACACTCTCTTTCGAGAATAAAAGATAGCATTGAAGTTAAGAAGAAAGAACAAAGTGGATGAAAGTCAAACGTTCAGCATCACTCAGATTCTGTCCACCTTAAAGATTCAGCCATAACTGTCAATTCGTGTGCCCACAAATCATACCAAAATTCCAGAACGTAACTCATTAAGTTGTGAATCCAACCCAACTTGAATCACCCCAATCGGACACCTGTAGCTCCGGATATAAAATAAACAAGCTGTCTGTGTCATACTGGAAAAACAGATTCTGTACCTGACAACTTTCGGTGTGTTTCTCTCGATACAGATTTCCAAAAATCATGGAAAAATCACAGAAAATCAATTATCAAATTCTGAAACTAACCCCACTAGTTTCGGGTTAATCAGAGTTGTGCAGCTCCCGAAATGATCAAAATAGTACTGATAGGTCAGATATTGGCGTGAACAGATTGCAGCCTCTCAAGACTTAGGATAGATAGATTTGAGAAAGGCGAGAAATTATATGTAGAGGATGATATCAGGATATAACCCAACTAAATACCAACTTTATTAATGACCTTTTTTTCTTAGTTGCGGTCATCACTCCACAACCAAGGACACACAAACAAAATCCAACTCACACATTTGTTCAACCAACAAGCATTAAACCAAACGACTGACCTTACAAAACCGTACTAACGACAAACTTGCAAAAGAAACCTAAATATAAACTATTCCCTAAACTGTGTGATGGAGAAAGGGGCTCCATAGCGAAGCTTCTTCCGAGGCAGGGACCAAGCACTGGCCAACCTCTCATCATCATCATCCTCTTGACCTTGTTGCTCAGCAAGTTGCTCTTCAAGTTGTGCAATCTGCTCCTGGGCTTCGGCAAGTTCATTAGTAACACCTTCCAGATCAGTATTCAGCACCCTGCAGTGACTCGAGCAAGAACATTGATACGAGGGTCTGCTGTTGGTCCGCCTCCTACTACAAGTGTCTGTTCTGTTCCTGGGTGGCGACGAGGCAGGTGACGGTACTCTGTGCGAGACAGATCCTCCTGGAACTGGTGGCTGATAGATGACACTGCCCTCCTGGCAGCATCACTGACTGCAGCTTCATAGGAAGAATGGAGGAGACTTGACTCATGGATGGACCAAGTCCGCATGCGAGAGGCATTCCCCATTTGCTCCCTAACATGGACCTGAGTGTGGTAGTACTCCTGGTAATTCGAAGCGGAGCTGTGAGTAGTCATGTAGAGTGGCCTAGTGTAGTTGCCCAATGCCTCCAGCACATCTTCAAGCAAGAGTGGGAAAGCGCCTAGCTCTGTCGTTGAAGTGATCATCTCCATCCTGGGCTCTTCTTCTTCATCATCATAGAGTTTATCACCCTCATCTCCAAAGTCTTGTAGGTCTCCTCCAGCTTCTGGTGTATGCGAGGCAGAAACATGTGATTGTAGCGGGGCCTCTTCATCATCAGTGGAGTAGCAGACCCACACGGGATCTTGTTGCACTTCATCATCCATCGGTGGAGCTGGAGGGGCTGGCTGCGCTGGGTCAGGCTGAAAGTTCTTGGCCATCTAAGCAAAGAGAGAACCTTAGTAAAGATAGTTGAATAGAGGCAAAGGTGACCAAAGAAAGGGAAGAAAATCAAAGAATTTTAACTAATAAAATAGAACCTCTAAAGAAACTGACTTTGCTTGCTAAAATAAATCCTTACTTGGACCATTCTAACTAGGCTAGCGTCCTACAATCAGCACGACTCTGATACCACTTTGTCATACCTGGTTTTAGAAAGAAAACCGAGTACAACTCATATGTGCGCCAGGATCAATTCACACACATATCATAGACAGTGAGTGAATAACAGAAACAGTACTCAAACGAATATTTGATAAGTAAAGTATTTATTACACTCATGACTAAGGCACCAAGGCCGAATTAAACTGGTTCACACGATAACTAAAGACGATAACTCCAAAAGCACTCCACAGGCATCTGACTGGTGGAACACACGCCTAGAACTCATCAAGATCACTGAGGTACTCCGCTCCAGTATTACCTTCTGATCCAATATAAGCAAGGATGAGTATACTTATGGTTATTACTCAACAAGTGGAGGAAATATGCAAGCTATCAAGGAGAGGCTTGGTTTATAGCAATTAGCATTTTAATTGGTCAAGTTTTATTAACAAGCAACTATTTACTAAGATATAAGTATATACTAATCCCAAATTAGCATATAAACATATAATAAATAAATAAATCATAAGCAACATCAATAACATATGCATGAACAATTTAACTTCATGTTCCGATAGATTAATCATGTGAGGGTCCAGGCCGTTCATGACCGCGAACATGGCTGTTATAATAGTTTTACACTCTGCAGAGGTTGTACACTTTCACCACAATTCGCGTAAAAGCTCCAAAGAACTTTGAACCCAACCATGCTGTGCAAAAGTTGGCACAATACCTCACTTCCAAGGTGTGATTGCATAGGGACGCTACGAGGCCTTTACAAAGATTTCCTAGTTAGAAACAATCCTGGGTGGTTCTCCATGTTCCGATTAACATGGTGATCTTGACTTATCATGACAAGATATAACAATAAGGATATTCGTCAATGTTGGATAGAACCCATCATGAACCAAGGTTAAGCATCTAGCATAGCTACCCAACATAAAAGTAAACCCAGTGTATCAAGGCTTAGGTGTAAAAGACTAGTCATCCTTACATAGGACCCATCAAGTTAATGCAACACGAACATAAAGATAAATTTAATTGTCATGCAATGTGTATAGGTTCAAAAGAGTATGATGAGGGGGAAATCCACTTGCCTTCCTCAAAGTACTGCGGTGGCTCCTCCTCGTAGACTTGATCTTGATCTCCCTCGAACGGACCGTTCTCTACACGATCGCACAAGCATTCAATCAATAAAAGCAAAAAAAATACACCATACAACTTTGAAAAGATGCAAAGACGTGCCTAAAACTATTCTTGATGCAGAGACGATCGTCTGAGCGCAAAGATCACTCAAATCGGATTTAAAACGGTCAAACTATGGCTAAAACAAGGTTTAGGGGCTTCTCTGTACTAAATCTAACCTTTTCAGAGGCTTAAATAGAAGAAACAGAGGACCTAAAACGTAATTTGTATAAAAAAAGAAGGACTTTGGTGCAAAACTGGCTAGCAGGACGGCGGGTTAGATTTTTAGAAAGATCAGGGGCTAAACTAGAAGAAACAGGACCTAGATCTAATTATTTTTGAACTAGACAGGATCGCGGGTTGATTTCTAAAGAACTGAAGGGCTTTTCTACAAAAGTAGCACGGCTGACTTGCTGACCGGTACGGGATTAGATTAGATCTAATTCCGACCGTTCGATCTTGATCCAACGGCTGAGGTTAAAAGGGGGCAACGCCGGCGACCAGAACGGCAGCGCGCGGCGGCGCTCGACCGGAAGCTCGCCGGAGTTGGGCAAAACCCGACCTAGGAAGCTCGGTTTTCTTTGATTCAAGGCTTGGGAGCTAGCTGGGATCATAGGGAACCTATTTTGGGTCTAAACGAGAGTTGAGCTACACCGGAAGCTCTCGACGAGCTATGGCGGCTCGGCTGAGGACGACGACGCGGCGAGACGACGGCAAGCAACAAAGACGCAAACGAACCGACTCGGTGGGTTCCTTACCTTCACGCGAACCTCGACGACGAGCTCGAAGCGGCAAAGGTGGCCGCGAGAGCGGGAATCGCGGCGGTGGCTTCAAACTAGGCTTTGAGCGACGGCGCGACGGCGGAAGCTGGGGCTTGGGTTGAGGGACAAGGGCTCGAGGCGGCGTGCTTAAATAGCCCGGGAAACAAGCTTACTCAAGGGGAAATCGACGCGGCGTCGGGGTGGACTCGGACTCGAGCTCGGTGGAGTCCTGCTTGAAGACGACGCGACGAAGAAGATGACAGGGCGGGCCCACGCGTCAGAGAAAGAAAGAGAGAAAGAGAGGGAAGCCAGCTGGGCCGCGAGCGACGGAATGGGACGGGAAAAAGGAATTGGGCCGGCTCAAGAAAGCTGGGTTGGGCTAGAAAAGAAAGGGAGAAGAGAAAGGTTTGAAAATTAAACTTAAACTTTTGTAAACTCTTTTAAATTCAAACCAACACTCAAAAATATATGCAACAGCATGAATGCAACAAAAACTTTATTTGATTCTAATTTAAATGTTGTTTAAATATTTATGAGCCAAGATTAAATTTGCAATTTTATATTTCCCTAAACAAAAATATAAAGAAATAGGTTGCCTAACTTGATTTAAGTGTGATGAACAAAAATTAGGGTGTTACATTATATTACTAGTGTTTTATTGTTTTTTTCTAAAAATAATTAGAATAAAAATAAATAATATGCAAATAAATGGTTCACCAACATATAGGTCACATTTTTAGAAAACAAATTGGCACCAGATTCATATTTTACAATTTAAAATAAATTAGTTATAAACTATTCAATACAAAGTTATTTTTATTTTTTGGAAAATAGAAAACCACCATCGAAACGACCCAAAGGGCCAATTTTGCACGGTTTGGATAGTTAGATGGTCTTCAGTATCAGGTTTTAAAGTTGTGGGTTGAAAATTATTAGACTTTTGTAACCGTTAGAGGGTTAAAATAGAGTTTTCCCTGTTATTTACTCATATATACTCCGTACTGTAGTAATTTGTTGGATACCTATATTTGCATTCCACTACAACAAAGCTTTTGACCAACTATCTATCCCTCTTAACGATAGATAGCCTTGTGTGACAAGGATTAGTTTTTTATTGGTGTTGAAAAATATATAATTTATTATTATATTTTTATGGACAAAAATGAAATGGTAACAGAGCAACAGTCTGCCAAAAAACGAAATGGAGTGTTTATTTGATAATTAAAAATTTTATGGTACACTCCATTCATTTCAATTTTGAAGACACGTTATATTTTGGCCATTCAGCTTCTGCGACTATACGCGGCAGATAAAATTGGTACAAAATTCCATTCGTATTTAGGATCGTTTTCATTGCAACAATTAGTAGAATATTAAATATGGAAAGAGCCTCCGGTTAAAAATCAATTTTGGAGCATGCATCAAAAGACATCCTACAAAATCAATATAAGACCCAATTGCGTGAGTGAGTCCATTGTAATAATGTGATTACAAAAAAAAAAAGAATAGCTCAGTATCCGAGGGACGATGTAAGTCAAATGTGGTATGGTCAACGATAAACTCACGAACATATATAAAACTGCTTAATTCTTAGATGGAGGTAGGAACACAGTAGCCACATGCCATTGTGTAGTATTTTACACTGGCCACAGACGACCCAACGTATAAAATCTTTTGTCCCTGCCGGATCATCCGTGTCATAGGTAAGCAGGAGTACTAGTCAAACTGCTTCAACACCCCACATCGATCGTTGGCAGTAGTAGCCGTTGATTACAGGCTGGTTAAACTGAAACGTCCGCCCGGCCCATGCATATGCTCAAATAACGGGTCAACTAACCCGTCTGAAACAAGCTAAAGTGGCAATTGTATCTAAAAAAGGAGCAGAAGTGGCAATTGGCAAAAGAATCTCAACAATACATGCATGTTGTGTAAAGTAAACATGATGCCTGCCTGATCGTGACGGTTTGTGTCAATTCAATAACCGCTCCTAACTGAGTCAACTGTGTGGTGCTATCGCAATTATTATCGATTTTTCCTCTCTTTTTTTTTTATAAAAAAGTAACATCGCCTGCTCGCGTGCCTGGTTTCTCCGGCCAATATGTCTGGATTTGAAATTGGGCAGGGCAAGTAAGGCAGATCGTCACACCCTTAGGCCGGTGTGAGTGACGAGGTATGGCAGATCGTCACTACTTACGTGTCATGCATGATTAGCAATTTCTTTCTCTATTTTTTTGGCTCCTGGAAAACAAGGGGTATATTTTGGATTAAATAACGAATTTTGGTCACTTTAAATGTCCCAAATAGTAAAAATCATTTAGATGGTTCTAGAAGAAATGTAATCTCAGAACAGAAATTTTGCAATATGACATTGGCATATATTAGTACCGAATTGCTAGCTAAAATGGTGCGTACTGACTCCATTGCCCAGTTTCCCGACAATATAGATTAGATGAAATAGCAAATGCCTGGATAGGAAAGATCCAGCTATCCAAATAGACCCTTTCTAAGTATACGCAAATTCACGATGCCACTAACACTAGATGGGAGTAATTTCTTTAACTATTTACTATAATCATTTTCCAATCATAGCTGAATAGCTCTAAGCTGATCCGATCCGTCCAAATGAGAGGCACCAAACCACCTCACGCCGGATCATATGATTCGCTATAGCATATATGCAAGATCTTTTATTCCGGAGAGGCTATCGTCGACCGGGCTGGGCTTCATGTGCTCTCACCAACTTTCCAGCTTCCAACCTTCTCCTGTCTCCCCTCGTCTTTCCATATTTATTGCTGTGGATGGGTTGTGGGTCCCATCTTTTACACCGATGGGGCCCACCGACAGAGAGTCGTGGGTAAAAATGGAACGACCGGTTCAGGAGTCAGGACAGTGTGGTACAACAGTAGCACAGCAGTTGCTTCACTTGAGCTTGCAATTGTTAGGATTTCATGTGTAAGGAATACTTTTTAGTTTCTATTCACCTCCTCACATAACACCTTACATAACATGCTTCCTATAAAATTCATTTTCCACATTTCCTATTCATCCCCCTCACATAACACGTATCCCAGTAAAAAAAAGTATTTTTCTCTCCCCCATCTGAACATAGCCTTAGCATTAGGAGGAACCGGGGAACTATGTATATGGGTATATTAGATTGTTAGTACTCCCCCCATCTCCAAAGAATACAATTCTCGTCATTCAGTAGATTCATAGCATCTTCAATAAATCTAGACAAATGAGTGTCCGAATTCATTAGAGATGCTATGAATTTGAAGACTCCGAAACATGGCTAGAATTGAATGTTTTTTGGGACGGATGTAATAGTTGGGTCACAAGAATAATAACAGTGCAAATGCTATGATGTAGTGAATGTAATCCAACACGTAACACACAATTACGAAGTAATAATCCTTTTTTGTGTTTTCAGTTTCGGCCCTTTCTTTTTGTTGATGCCAAATACACCATCCTTTACTCGTAAAGAGAATCACACTACTATTTTTGGGTGTACAGTTACAAATCACAACCAAATTATGTAATATTTCCATGATTGTTAGGTTCTTGTAGTAAAAGGTTGTACAACCTTTTTGGTAAAGCAGATGCTCAACACATAACTATGCATCAATTACATTTTTTTTAACACTTTCGTAGCTGCAGCCTGTAGAGCACAAAAGAAAGAAAGATCCAAAAGAGTCCTCGCTGTCTAAAAGAAGTACACACAGTACATCCTTTTTATTCTCTAGTTGACTCAATATTTGAGAAATGGCCAAAGATCTGAAAATAAAAACCACAACCACACTTCAATTATTTTCCAAAACCGGTATGTATGTCTCCCCAGTCTCAAGAAATCGAAGCCGCCTCCTCCCAGGACAAGCTCAACCATGAATTCCCCCATAAAGCACCTTGATGGTCCTCTAATCGAGTCGGAACAAAATGTTCGACAAATACAGGTAAAGAAACCGATGTTTGTCAAAGTGGTATTAAATCTCATGCCGATTCCACGGACATATTTTGCTATACACCTAAATTGTTGACGTCCTTCTGGCATTAACCAGTGACAAACAATGCCGTCTTCTACCGAAACGATAGAGACTCAATGATCGTCACAAGTAGGTTTTAGCAACCAATTAATCATCTTTATGTGCTCCCGGGAAACTCTGACCGGGTTTCCTGATGAATCAAAAGCTTCAAAGCTCCATCGCTCCATGCAAGGAAAGGAACCAGCTGAGCTCACACTGACAGAGTGGCACAGCCGGCAAAGTCACCTACCAAAACATAAAAATAAACATGCTGACACGCATTACTATTACTCCCAAATTACCAAAATGCCCATACAAAACAATGCCAGTAAAATAGGCGCGTACTACGAGTAGACAGAGAGAGAAAAAGAGAGAGTAGTTGGCGCGCTGATACAGCGCAGTTTCGCACTCCACGCGCCAACTCAACACCCCAATTTTTCCCATTTCCCTCCCATCCCCTCCCCTCATCTCCCGCCGCGCGCCGCGCCATGCTGCCTCCACCGCCGCCGCCGGAGTCCGGGGAGGACCCGAGCCTCGCGGAGTGCCTCCGGCTGCTGGAGGCGGTGCCCGCCGCGGCGGCGTCCGCCCCGGCGTTCCGCCGCCACTGGCCGTCCATCTCCGCCTCGCTCGCCGCGCTGTCGTCCGCCCTCGCGAGCCCGGCGTTCCCGCCGGCCGCGCCGCTGCTCGCGCCTCTCGCCGCCGCGCTCGCCGCGCTTCTCTCCGCCGCCACCGACGCGCCCAGGCTCGGCCACCTCCACACCGTATCGCTGCTCTCCTCCTCCGCCGCCTCGCTCGCCCAGCTCGCCGCCGACGCGCGCCTCCTCGCCGCGCCGCCGGCCCCCTCCGCCTCAGCAGACGCCACCACCGGCGGGGAGGACGCGCTGATCTCGCGGCTCCGCATGGGCTCCGCGGCGTCCCGCGCCGCCGCGCTGGAGGAGCTGGCGGCCTCCGCGGCGTCGCTCCCGGCGTCCTCCGCCGCCGCGGCGGTCTCCGCGGTGGCGTCCCTGCTCGATTCCACCGGCGGGGAGCTCCTTCCGGCCTCCCGCGAGCTTGCCGTCTCCGTGCTCGCCGCCTTCGCGTCCTCCGACGCCGCGCGCCGGTTCCTCGCCGACGAGTCCGCCACCGTGGTGCCCCACCTCTGCCGCGCACTCGAGTCCGGCGGCGCGGGCGCGGCGGAGCACGCGTGCGCGGCGCTGCTCCCGCTGACGGCGTCCTCGCGGGACGCGTCGGCGGCCGTGGCGGCGCGGGGAGGGGTGGCGGCGCTCCTCGCCGCCTGCGCCGGCGGGACGCCGGCCACCCAGGCCGCCGCCGCGGGGGTGCTCCGCAACCTCGCCGCGTTCTCGGACCTCCTCCACTGGTTCAGCGACGAGGGCCGCGGCGCGGTGATGCCGCTGCTCCTCCAGCTGGTCTCCCTCGGCACGCCGCGCGCGCGGGAGATGGCCCTCGGGTGCCTCCAGAACCTCACCGCCGGCGATGGCGACGACGGCCAGCGGCTCAAGGTCGAGGCGTTCCAGGAGGGCGCGCTCGTGTGCGTCAAGGACTTCCTCGACGGCATCCGCGGCGGAGGCGGCGGGGACGACGACGAGCCTGCCCTTGCGCCGGCGATGGGGCTCCTCCGCAACATGGCGTCCTTCCGCTACATCGCCGAGAACGCCGTGTCCCGCGGCTTCGTCCCCCACGTCGCCGCCGCGGTGGGCAGCGACCGGTCCATCACCCGCCTCGAGGCCGCCCTCGCGCTCGCCGAGCTCTGCAGCAACACCGACAAGTTGGCTAGGGGGCACGGGGAGCTCGTGGACTCCGTGCCGCGGCTGGTGTGGATGCTGGAGGCGAAGCCCGTGGCGGAGCGCGACGCGGCGGCGCGCGCACTGGCGGCGCTGCTCGCCGCGTCGGGGGCGTGCCGGAAGCTGTTCAGGAAGGACGAGAGGGGCATCGTGAACGCCGTCCAGCTGCTCGACCCGGCGGGGCCGCCGGGCGTGGAGCGGAGGTTCCCCGTGGCGGCGCTGCTCGCCGTGTCGCAGTCCCGGCGGTGCCGGAAGCAGATGGTGGCCGCCGGCGCGTGCGCGTTCCTGCAGGGGCTGATGGTGGCCGAGGTGGAGGGTGCCAAGAAGCTCGCCGAGTGCCTGGGGAAGGGGAAGATGCTGGGCGTGTTCCCGCGGACGTGACGATCCATCAAAAGCTTTCTCCTAATCCGAGCTCTGTATGTATGTGCTTCTTGCTTCGATCTGCCTCTTGATCTGTTTCTCTGTGTGCGTGTGATGGTTGTGATGATGATGATGATCTTGTACATGTCGGCGTGGGTGTGTTGCTGTTTGATAGCGTAGAGGGTGCTAGATTACGAGTGGTTTAGCGTGGTGGAAACAATAAGAACACTGAAAGATCTTGTATGTAATCTCTGATCTGAAGAAATTCAGCTTCAGTTTACTGACACTGTTCCTGTCTGCTGCTCCACATCAAGCATCACTCTACTTGCTACTAACTATCTGAAGAAGCCAGAGCTTGAGCTCTCACTGACTGATGTGCGTGCGTGCATCCACCACTGTTGAGTGTACCATATCAATCGAGAGGTTAATTCCTTTTCCTGCTTCACCATCACCAGGACGCCAAATTCCGATCAACATTGGTTGCTTCGATTCCGCACAAGATTTCTTGTACAGAGGCTAGGCTATGCATGATACATGATCTGCCGTCGTCACTGTCTTGGCACTGTAGTACCTGAAACTGACCGATAATTGCGGATCAGGAGCAGTGTCGAACAGTGACGGTCGGCTGTGGTTAGCGCCTCCGCGTCTTGACGGTGGTCAACACTCAACACACAGCGCTGCATCACCCGTCCTCGGCAGTCTCTTCATTCCTTGCTTGATCAGGATAGGGTAGAGGGTACAGGGTACATGTCTGACCGGGCCATTGCTGGGGCCTAGGTGGAATTCGATGCGTGCGCCTTGAATACAAGGGGTCGACACGAGTCGTACTGCAAGGTTGGTGAAGGGCTGCAATGGTCATGCCGAGACCGGGATCTTGAGATGCCAAATGCAGATCACTGATCATCAGCCTGGCTCATGTTTGTTCCTGACAATGGCGAGTTTAGTAGTAGCTCTGTTGTCGGAGACATGGCGATTTGACGGCCGAGCCAGATGAGATGCAGATCCATCTCGAGCTGGCGAGCTGCTGGGCTGGCTCGGTCGGTGCCGGCGGCGGAGGAGACGATCAAAGGTGCCGGCGGAGAGCTGTCGCGTGTCAGAAGGCGGCGGCGGCGGCGGCGGCGAGCTCGGTCCCGGAGGAGGGGGGGCTATAGCACGTGGAGCAGATCGTGCAGAGAAGAGGAGGATGCGCTGGACATGGACCTGCTGGTGCTCGTCCTTCGTCCCGTCAGCTCCTACTGCGGCACGATCGCGGTCTGGGGCCCGTGGTTGTGTCTGCCGGTGTGTTCTTCTTCATTTGGTCTGGACACACACACACACACTCATCGCATTCCAAAAGTCCAAGCTGAGTGAGTGCGTGTGCTTTGTTTTCCTAATGACGAGACGGATGGATCAGCGCGCTTTGCGGGGAGGCGGTTGACGGTTGACTTCACGCCACCGGACAGCACATTTTTTTTTTTTTTGAGAAACACCGGAACAGCACATGGGTCGTCAGGGTGGGAGTGCGATGGGCCCCTAGCGTGAGCTGGGCCGCCTCCTCCGAGGCCCAGAATCTATGTTGCCTGAATCCCTTTTTGAGTCGGGAATCAGTTGAATGAATGAACTTCTGCGACCTCCTCTCTCCTCCTTCCTTCTTCACCAACATCACAGAAACAGATCCTGGGCTTCAACAACAAAGGCTTTATAAAAAGCTCGATCGATTTCATTTGGGCCGGCGTCATTTGGGTTTATTTCATTAAACCACTACTGTCTTCTCTAACAACAAAAGCCTAACCCAATTCTGGATCCACATTTAATTTCTAGTGCAATTTTGAGTGGAGGATTTTAGTGCATTGAAGAGGAGTAAATCTCAAAAGAAGAACAACAGGATGATGATTACGAACTCACACAAAATTTGAGCTGTGTACCAAAAAAAATCTCCCCCAACAACTTATTATTATTATTTTTTCGAATCACATAGTACAGACGCAGACACTCATATACACGGACGCACACTTGCCCCTACAAATATACGCACACAACCGTACCCCTATGAGCACGTCCGAAAGAAAAAACTTATTGTATACCTTGAGATAAATTCCTCCGATGAAAACCTTGTCTTGAGTAGAGACCAAATTTCGTTAGTTCCCCTTCATGCTAAGCCACACCATTTTCATTCGACAACACTACCTCCCATCCTTATCCACCTAATCACAACCTTAACTACCATCACAGGATCATGGGTGTTTCTTGCCACTCAATTCGCCCCTCATGTGATCCTGTGAGTCATCACACTCCTTAGCTTGCACCGATGCATTTCGTCAAGTTCATGCATCACATCTAACGACGTTTAGACGCAATACATAGGATATGTTTTTTTTTTGGCGGGTAATACATAGAATATGTATGTTCATAGATGCATATGCCAACTTGAGCAGGGAGATCAGAGGTACGAAGATCTTGCAAGCCGATCGATGGACACGCACAAACTAAGTGGCTTGTTGGGGGCCTACATTCCTCTTGTTCATGCATGCATTGCGTGCATACTTTGATCCCGGGAAAGCAACACCTAGTTAAATACTGTATCATTCTCACCTGGCTTAATTAGAATATACGCTACGTACATGCATACATGGGTAATGGGTTTGCTTATTGACAGCATACCACTTTTATCCATGGATTATTCCTTTGTGAACCTTAGGGTGTGTTTAGATTGTAGAAAAAAATACTGTAGCATAAGAAAAACACTGTAGCATTTGTTGGGAAACGTGTTTTGTGAGGGAGGAATAGTGAAAAGTTGAAATGAATAGTGAAAAGTTGGAATGAATAGTGCATAGTTGGGAATCTGAACATGGCCTTAGAATATACCCAATCATGTGTGAAATAAAAGTTTTGTTCACTATGATCGGTAAAGTTTTGTGATGCTCCAGTTGCGAATACATAGGATGTTTTTCCTCCACTCTATATTTCAATCCGTTTGACTTTTTTTTATTTCAATATTGACCGCTCGTCTTATTAAAAAGTTATGTAACATAGTTAAATTTAAGTCATTCTTTATTTATTAATAAAGCAAGCCGTAACAAGAAATATAATATTTTGCACAGTTTTTTTTAATAAGAAGTGAAACTTGGTGTAAAAAAAAAGTCAAACAAATTGTAATTTGAAACGCAGGGAGTATGAAAGATGAAATTCCAACCTTCATAAAAGGTTTTGACCTTAAAAAAATAGAAAAGTCTGGTTTACAATCTTCAACTATTGAGAAAATTCAATTTTTAGCCCATGACTGCAAAACCCGACTTGAAGAACCTCAACTGTTCAAACCGGATGAATTTGGTCCTTTGGACAGTTTTGAAGGTAGTTTTCCATTTTTTTTAGAAAACAAAAAAGGTCTTGGTCTAATATAAAATTATAAGTAGTACCAAAATATTTCAAAAAATATAGTGTGTATGTGTGTGTGTGTGTGAATAAAGTGCAAAACTATAATTTAAATAAATAGCGCACTTGACTAAAAGTAATAAAACACTAAAAATAACTTCAAATCTAGAACCAACTGATGTGTTATGTTTTAAGAACAAAATATGATATGGGTTTAATATTTTTATTAAATATGATTTAAAAACAGAAAATAAAAAACAATCTTTGAAACCTATCGAAGGATCCAATATGTTCGTTTTCAAGTTTCGAATGGTCTTTCGTATCTGGCTTTTGTAATTCAAGGTTGAAAATCGAACTATCCTGGACAGTTCATGGTCTTTCGTATCTGGCTTTTGTAATTCAAGGTTGAAAATCGAACTATCCTGGACAGTTCGAGGGTGAAATTAGACTTTCCAAAATAAAAAAATGACATTCAGTGGACCATGTGCCATTTTTTTTTCTGAAAAAAAGAAAAACACCCACGCTTGAATTCAGTGTTCATGTGTACATACAGGTGCAGAGAGACATTTCTCACACTAACTGAGGTGATCCCAAAAGATCAAAAGCAACTTTAGCATCTGAGCATATCTTTCTAGAGCCATGAGTCATGTGGAATGGTGGTCCTTGACAACATACAAAACATACACTCACATAGAGAGGAAAGGGTGTACCGAGACTATTTTAGTTCCAGCGTGTGTGTACGCAACAAATGCAAGTGGAGTGCATTCACAGAGAGTGAGCACGGTGTACTGAGACTATTTTAATTCCCAGGCATGTGTTGTAGTGCTGTGGCTTCACTTCGCAACTTGCAGCCCCCATCTGATCCCCTCAACATGGCTGCATGGGAGAAATCAGCTGGTGATGCTTCTATCTGTAGAGATGGGACGATCCGCTTGCCAACTACCTTGCATGGGGCTATCTGGCTCTGATCTCCTGTAGTACTTCCAAGCGTACCAGTGGCTTAGATTCCAATATATAACTACATGCATTGTTTTTCTTTTTTGAAGAATTTATGTCCCTTAGCTTGGTTGAAGTTGCTCACACAAAGGAGTTACTTAGCCCTGTTTGTTTCCCACATCTGATTATATATCCAGCTCATAATCGGTGTACCGAACAAACAGGGCCTTAAGTCTTGATACCACATTTTGTGCAGTTCTTGCTTTATGCCTTTGGGGCAAAGCTATCTTCTTTTTTCAAATAAAATTTGGTAACGGATTGGGAAATTAATCACTGCTTTATGCCTTTGGGGGAAAGCTTATCTTTGGTAACGGATTGGGGGATCAATCAGCATTATTGAGCTTCACCTTTGGTCATCTGTCTGGCAGCATTCACATGATCTATCGCAATGCCTGCTAACTTTATTTTGTTTATTGTGATCTGCAACGTGTCACAGCTCTGATTTTGGGAGGTGTTGAGGACGAGGGCTGGGAATTGGGAGGGTGAATGGTACGGAAAAACGAGATCACAACAAGTCAGGGATATGAGCGTGCCTCGGTTATAGATTCGGCCCGGGGTGTACCACGGGCCGAGGATGTTGTTACGATCGGTTGTGGAAGATGTATGCAGGGACTAAAGTGTTTTAGATAGGTTCAAGCCGCCGCTCATAAACATAATACCCTACGTCTTGCGAGCTGTGTTGATTTATTGCAAATTTTCAACAACTCTCTGAGGGTACTTTCTTATAAAAAAAATGCAAAAAATCATGTTGAAAGATAAATCATGAATATAACAGGGTAAATAGTACACAAGTGAATAAGGTTATGGAACTTCTCTTTTTTTTTTGTGGCCATGAGGTACGTCGGCTTGGTTTTTACACATGTTTTTCTAAAAAAAACTTTTTCAATATTTAGCTTGTTTTTTTTTCACCTAATAGGTACATATATCATCTGTCATAACCTTGTATTTCATCTTCCAAAAAAAACATTGTATTCCCATTCCTTCTTAGCAAACCTGCCAAACCCTTTCCACCGTTCTCAACAGAAAGCACTATACTTTTTTTGCCATAAAATATCACACATGACTAATAACTCTATTCTATATTACTCCCTCCGTTCCAAATTATTGGTCATCCTGGCATTTTACTAGATTCATTGATGATGTAATGAATTTAGACAACTATATGTCTAGACTCATAGAAGATGTCATGAATTTAAACTCTCAAAATGACACTAGGATGACTAATAATTTGTAATGGAGGGAGTATATTATATCAGTACATGCCAATAAAGTTAGAAGATTGTGCAAGGTACTGCTAAGTTTGAGTTGTGACGCCGAGTTAGCTGTTACTGAGAAGTACTGTTATAGTCAATGCATATAGATAATTTAAAACACGAAATCGAATTCGCATACGTTCAAACTTCCTATAGCCCTCATCAGGTTTCCAATTTGCTATCAAACGGCCAGAACATTTCTGATCAAACCGTTGAATCTGCCGATTTGCAACACCTGCCCTGTTCTCTCTCTTTCTCTCCATGGATGATTCTGAACTTGAGCTGAATTTATTAGCACTGGCAGTTGCACTGCTTCCCACGACGGTGAGCATAGTTTAGTGGGTGCAGTACAGACTCCACTTGGGCGAGGACGAGGAGGCGGGTGCCGCGCCTGTGGCCTCGCCATGTGCTCCCTCCCCTTCCTCCTACTCCTCCGTCCTCGGTATCTACATGCCAAGATCTCTCTCTCTCTCTCTGATCTGAAGTTCTGAACAGAGGCCGCTGCTGCCATTTGCGTCTGCTCCTCGTAACCACTGTCCCGCTTTGCCCTTCGTTTTGCCAACTATAAAGCTGGGGGTCCTGTGATGGGTGACCTTTTTGTATCGATGTGCAGGGTCAACTTGTTCATCAGGTCTCTTGGCTGAAACCACCTTCCTGGTTCACATCGTAAGTGTATTGGAATGGGTGGCTGACTAATGTTCTTGATTCATTGTTCTTGGATGCTCATCTTCTTTCCTGATTTTGCTGCTACCTTCCTGCTGATCTGCTCATCTTTCCTTGCACATGGTATGCTTTTAGTTGAGTTTGGTTCCCTCATTTCTCAGTGTGGGAGCAGAGATCCAAAGCATGCTTGTTCTGATGGTCTCCAGTATTGGTGAAATGACAGAGATTGTTTAGTACTGTCCAAACATTGTGTATGATTTTTCAAACTGTTTGTGATGAGCTCCAGTTGACCTGACTCTCTTTGGTTCAATATAAATATCCCAGCATCTCTTTGATCATTTCTAAGCTATTTGATTCATAGTCCTGTTGTTTTTCTGCTCACTGCACTGATCTGATTACTCATACTGGCGTTGAATGTTGATGGGTGATGGAAATTCCTCTGCATTTCTCGACTACCCAGAACTTGTAAAGATGGGGTGTGGCCCATCAATACCCAAGAAGTACACAATAGGCGGTAAGGGGCGAAAGCGCAAGAGCATCATTCAGGAGGTTGCCGTGTTCGTGCCAACTGTCCGCATACCCGTGGCATCTGACATAGTCCATCCACTCAGGGGGATAGTTTCTAAAGATCTCGTCGACCGCCTCTCCACACTCCGAGCTCATGTAGTTGAGCTAGCCGAAGAAATCTGTAAGTTCATCTCTGATTTTCGCTGACACTAACTGCTTACTGATTGAATGTGGTTGAATACTGACAATAATTCTGATTTCTGATGGATTGGCGACTTTATGTGAAGACTATGCGGATGTGTCAGCTGTTTCAGAATTGCAACATGCACTGGAGGAGTACCTGCCAGTAGTTCTTGGTCTAACAATGAAAGGTTTGAACTTGTGCTTATTCACATTCGTGTAGTTTTCCTGGCTATTTAGTGATTTATATTAAACTGTTATTGTTTCCGAAAACAGAGAGCCGCCTTGAATCATCCGTACAATTCAGATGGAGGACTTTAGATGATGATGAGGTGAGAGTCTAGAACCTCTGCTGTATAATTCCTTTTATTTGAAGACCTTTATTGATCAATTTACATGGGGAAATTTCCTATTCAGGAGTGTTGTTTGGCCAGCGCGTGGTATGAGGTGCTGTCGGTTGTCCACATGATGGCAATGCTTGCATTATTTGAGGCCAATCTAACTCTCATTCCAAAGAACTGTCAAGTTGGCGGTGAAAGGAAGGTATCAGAAGGTCCGTTGATTTTTTTTTTCAGTACATGTTCATAAATTTGTCTGTGACTACTACTAATTTTTAAATTTAGTGCAATTTTTGGCCAATCTTTATGGTGGCCTAAAATTGAAGAAAATGGTTTTAATCACACTGACAGTACTTATGGATTTGTGTGATGTATTATTTGGCACAATACTACAATGCATTTGGCAGACATATAAGGAGCGCTGTATCTCTTCATGAATACTTTGCCGCACGTGGTAAAATAGGGAAATCATGATACATTTTGTGATTACATTTGCAGATGCAAAGAAGGATGTTGTTGATTCATTGCTCAGGGCATCAGGATGCTTAGACTACTCAGTCCATCGCATACTTGTTCAGATACCTGCACAAGTCAAGTATGTCCTCACCCTGCAATACATATTAGCAGGGAGAATTTACCACTCTGAATGCTCCTTCAAGCAAGTAGTTAATGTGCCTTACCTATTTAATTGTAGGAAGAGCTTTCCTAGTTACTTGCAGGAAGGTATGCTTGAGGCCATCTCAATTCAGGCATTGGCTCAGGTAAATATACCTGCTTATGTATTTGGTTTGGGTGTTATATGGTTTTGATTTAGTAATCAGCTTGGCCTGTCCAAACTGCACAAAACCAGTGTGTAGAAATACAGCTTGGCCTGGCTTCCGAATGTGAAAAGGCAACATTATCTGTTAAGAGGAGGCTAGCCTGTGAACAAGTCAGTTATTTTTCTCAGGTTAGTATTACATAACAAAATTGGTATATGATAAACAATTTCTTCCATTATTCTAGCATATAATGATACTCTTATTTTTCCTCAGGCTCACTATTGTCTGTCAGGATGCGATACAAGTGACTCGTATGGAAAGAAGCTTCTATTCTTCCTGAAGTGGAAATGCATGGAGGCTAAGGTTGTCTGAAGACACACAGTTCATTTAGAATGCGAAGCCTTCAATTCTGAAGTTAATTTGATCTTTTATCTTGCCCGTTAGGCTGTAGCATATTACTACCATGGTCTCGTTCTAGATAAGGGAGGCGAACCGGCCAACCATATCAGCGCAGTTTGCTGCCTCTCTGCAGCTGACGACCTACTCTCAGACAGCAAGAGGGCTTGCTTGAGTTTCTGTTTGGCAAATCCTGTCACAAGGTCTGAAACCACTCCATGAGGATTAGCAAGTTCATTAAATTAAATCAAAATATATAGTCTGGAAGTTATGCTCATATTTTTTCAATTGTATGTAGGGTACCACCTCCATGGGGAGTCATGAAGAACATGCACAAGAAGATTCCAGATGTCGCGTACGGGCATCTGTTTGAGCAAAACAAGAATAGGTAAATCCCAATATTTCAGGATCAATCCTACATCTGAAATGACAAATTTCAAAGTTGAAGATTTGTCGTTGGATGCTAACAGTTCCTGATCTTGCATGAACACTCTGCATCTCCACATTTCTTTGGCTCCAGTGCTGATTTCGTTTTTTAATTATGCAGCGCACTTCAATCGATTCCTGATCTACCGGAGTTTGCACTGTCGCTTAGACCCGAAGGATACGAGTTGCCGAGCACTGATTCAATCTGGGAGAATGTTAATGGCCAACCCCAGATTCAGAGCCTCAAGGAGCACCTAAACGATGATGAAGACGAAGTAGATACAAAATGAGACTAGCCACGCACCCAAATGCTTCCTCCCAGAGTCCCAGTGTACCATGAAAGTTGCAGAAGTTATAGTCTAGACTCGAAATGCTCAGTCCAAAGTGTTTTGGATTCAGCACGCTGCACAACCAAAAATGGGATCACAATCCGTATCTGTATAATCGCAAGTATTTACCATCTGATATAGTAAAGTCTTCATGTGTAATAGAATAAAAAATAATAGGAAAGAATAGTTTTTTTTTTTCTTACTGCCATCTCCTCAAGCAGCCCCCCACCCTTTTTTTATGAAACAGAGTTCTATTTTACCAACTGAAGAACAGAGCATCACAAGGAAAACCCATTTCAAGAAAACAATAATTGTCCCTTAGCCTGGGTGTGCTCACTGGTCATGTGCATGAAAGTTAGAACTTGATCTGAGAGTAATAAATAATTTGAAGGATCAGTCTCCTGTATTTACTAATCCAGTTGTCAGACATGGTTACTTTTTACACTTAAGAAGTTACGGAAATGCTCCATTCAAACATTTTGACTCGAGACCAAGACTTGGAAACATGTGTCGTCGGGAGCTTTGTGAAAATCTGTGATTGCTTAAGCACCAAATGTGTCTACTGGTCTGTCACGAATCTTGACCTCTCCCTTTTCTAATAAGCAAACATATAGAAGTATTTTGGGCTCTAGATTATGGATAAGCATTGATGTCCGAAACTCAGCCTAACTGTTTGCAGTTCGGCACATAATTCTTCAAAAGTAAAAAGTTCTACACTATTGAGTAAAAAAAAAAATTCTACACTATTCGTTTATTGTTACACTACTGATTTCAGTAGTGTAACAATAAATCAGTAGTGTAACAATAAACGAATAGTGTAGAATTTTTTACTTTTGAAGAATTATGCATTCTTCAGTAATGTAAAAATAAGCGAATAGTGTAGAATTTTTTACTTTTGAAGAATTATGTGCCAAACTGCCAAACAAGTATAGGACGACACCCATTTTCTAAGTCGGATATGGCAGTGTAGTCAGTCAGTATGCTTATCTTCAGGAAAGAAGTGAAGAGGGTTACATCTACATGGATTTTCTTTAGGAAACAAGTGAAGAGGGCCTACTTGGGTATGCGAGTACGATGGGATTTCCTTTTTCTTTTGTACATGTATAGCCCTGATGATTATCATTATCATTCTTGAAGTGATTAGCATTATCCCATTATGTACTGTCACACTGAGGAAGTCCATGCTTTGTCCAAGGTCAAGAACTTTCCCTTGCACGTGTAGGAAAACGAATTAAATAAATCAATTGGCGTGCACTTCAAAATAAACAAGTCACAGTGTGGTCACCTCCTATTGAACCGATAGTTCGTGAACAATTCCACGCCCGTATGTCACTGTTGCTGGGCATCGTCCTAGAACAGTTCCTTTGCATCCTCATGGCTGCCGATTGAATCATGCTTGGCCTTGTTTAACCAAGACTCAAGCTGGATCACAAAGTACGTTTAGAAGGATAAAACCTTGGATTGGATGTATGAATGAGGCCACGTATTTTAGTGGTCTCTAGAATCTGGCTTAACAGTGGTCGCATGCTCGGACAGCAACATGGCTGTAAAGAGCTCCTTGTACTTTCATCTTTGCTTACCATTGAGAAAATTTCCAAAAGACCTCCATTCAAACATTCTGACGCTAAGGTTAGCTGAAAAGTATGGTAGAAGGTTCTGCAGAATGCTTGTCAAAATTGGCAAATAAATACAAAAAGATATTTTAGTCAACAGATACACTTTTTTCAATATTTTATTGGGTTCCAAAAGTCGAGCTTTGTTTACGCGCAAAATGTACCAGAGCGACTATTTTTGTGTAATATAGCGTAGACCTTAATGACTCTTATAACTCAACTCAAAGTTCTGTATGCCACAACCTCGCATAATAATACAAAATCCAGGCTAGTTCCTTACCATTGATTGCCATAACCCCTTCAAAAGGAAAAAAAAAAATACAATTATAAGTTTCCACTCACCATTTGTGCAAATTGCCGGATCACCATATGTTTGGTTTCAATCTAAGTTAAAAATATGAGAAATTTTACAATGGTCGGGAATAATAAGAGCCATCCATCTAAATAATTGTATGGTGAAAAAAATAGCACGTACCTAGAAGTACTTTGACGAAAGTATCTAAAAGTACTAAATAGGTGGGACCAAAAAAACGATGGGCCCATTACCTAATTTATTTTTTAAAAATAAAAATAATATTATCTTATTTTTAAATTATGATTTTCAGATCAATGTTCTTAAATTTTTGACAAGTACCTCTAAGTACCACCGGCACTTTACAATCACTGTAAAAGAGCTCTAAAAATATTTATAATTATGAGTTTTTATAATGATTGGTAAATACCTACAAGTACCAAAATGTAAGAATCGTACGGTAAAGTTTTTTCGGAAACATGCTAAGTACCTAAAAGTACCAAGAAATACCAAAATTATGGGATCTTGTACCAAACTAGTGGGCCTGTTATTTAATTTCCAAAATTTCCATTCAAAACTACCCAAAAGTATCAGCAAAAGTACTACAAGTAACTATAAGTTTTTGCAGGTGCTTGCCAATCATTCTAAAAAGCTCTATAATTTAATAACATGAAACTTGACCCCAACAAAATTCTCTGTTCTATTACATCCACATTATTGATTCTAGAAATAAAATCACTTTCTATATATGCAATAAGTATGATCTGGAGTTCTAGACTCCATGTAGGCTATAGCTAAGCTATCACACAATCACATGGAATTGATCACGGTAAAAAGTTGAAAGTTTACTTAGTCAGAATAACCACCAAATCCAATCGGCAGGCCATCCATCAAAATTCAAAAGAGTACAATGTCCAGTCAATGAAGGAGAATAGTTCAATCAGACAAGACAAGGGAAGATTCAATAGACCATCCCCTTTGTTTATTCATACAATTTCCTATAAGAGCCTCCCTCAACATTTCAGTGTGCCGAGCAGTTCTCAGGTCCCCAGCAATGGCGGCTAAGTTTGCGGCGTCCGCAGCAGTCCTCAGTTGCCTTCTTGCGCTTGCAATACTTGCAAACTGCAACTCTGAAGGTATACTGTTTATCACACTATCATTCCGCAGGCATCATTAGTTTAGTGTTTTTTAATCTTCTGAAATATGCTGTTGAGATTTGAAGGTGACATACTTTACAAGCAAAGGCAGCTGTGGAAGGACCCAAACGATGTGCTGGCGAGCTGGGATCCGACTCTTGTCAACCCCTGCACTTGGTTTCATGTCACTTGCAACAACGATAACTCCGTCATCCGTATGTATGTCTCTGTCTCCTTTATCTATCACTATTAGGAAGAGCATTGCATTCTCGGAAAAAAACTATTAGGAAGACCATTTTATATATATTACTTTGAAGAAATCAAGACATCTGATGATTCATCAACAGTGTATATGAAGGTGTAAATCAATCTGCAAACCATGTTTAAATTGAAGGGCGAGTACCTATCCTATTTGTATTTCTTGGTTTTTTTGCAGTGATTTGGGGAACGCTGGCATCTCAGGCACTCTGATTCCAGACCTGGGACAACTGCAGAACCTCCAGTACCTGTACGAATCGAATAACTTTTAGCAATCACTGCAAGCATCAAGCATTACACTCAGAATTGTTTTCTGAAATTTGGTTTACCGCTGTTTGCAGTGAGTTGTATGGCAATAATATGACCGGTACAATACCAGCAGCATTAGGCAACCTGAGTAAACTTGTCAGCTTGGATCTTTATGGTAACCAGTTTACTGGAGATATACCGGCTGAGCTTGGCGCCATCAGCACCCTGCGATATCTGTATGCAAATTTCATAACAATTTCAATTTTTTTTTGTTATACTGTCGTGAATCATTTCTATTTGCTGAACTGCTAATTGAGCAAATAATGTTCTGCAGGAGGTTGTATGAGAACAACCTGACCGGAGCTATACCGACGTCTTTGGGCAATCTTACTAGCCTTCTGGAACTGAAACTTCAGAACAATGCACTCAGCGGCTCTATTCCATCCTCTCTTGGCAATCTCAAAACACTGTTGTCCCTGTATGTCATAGTTCCTAAATTCAGAGATGATTTCCTGAATAGTCAAAAAATGCATGTAAGTTTGGTTTAATAATTCTCGAGGGTACTTTTGACTTTTGACTCTTATTTGTACAGGAAGTTGAACGACAACATGCTGTCCGGCACGGTTCCATTGGAACTCCTCTCTGTTGTAATTTCTGGGAATTTGACTGAGTTGTGAGTAATTTAGTAATATTAATATTTTTTTTAATTCTGCATCATATATTATATCACGAGGACTCGTTATATTGACTTGCACTGACAAGAGAAAAATCGTCTTCATTCAGAAATATTGCACAGAACAACTTGGCTGGCACAACCAGATCCTCAGGATTCAGAGGTACTGAAAATGTGAAGTTAAACTTCAGCTTAGACTTACCTTTTAGTTTTCCATTGTACATGCATAAATTAAATATAGTGATGCTTACAAGAATTACACACTGGCATTATCACAGTGACAGCGATTATCCAGGACGAGCTGAAGACTGCATGATGAGCGCCTAGATCATGATTTTGTTTCTTCATGTGTATGTTCGAAATAAACAAGTTAATCCAATGACATGGATTAATACAGCTACCTTGTAGTAGGATTCTTCTGCTGAATAAGTTCTTCAATTTGTTAGGGATTTTATACCTTGTAACACCATGGATGTATGAGATGAGATGGAAAATCTTTAGTTTGCCAAATAAAATTGAGTTTTGTGAAAAAAAAGAGATTTTTTCCCTAATGCAAGATAAAGAATACGCGGACAACCAAAATTATCTACTGTACTACACGCACATTAAGATTCTAGAAAAAAAGTCACAGTTTCTATGACAATAAGAACAACCTTAGATACCATGCATGCTATTGCATATCGCTATCGCACCATCATAATGAATTGAACACGGTTACAAGGTCAAAGTTTACTTGGTCAAAATAATACCAAATCTAATCGAGTGCTTGCTTGGCACATCATTCCTCAAAAGAGTCCAATGTCCAGTCAATGAAGGAGACTCGATTAATCAGACCAGACCAGGGAAATTCAAAGTCACCTCATTTATACGATACTTATTCATATAATTGCCAATAAGAGCCTCCGTCAGCATTTCAGTGTGCCAAGCAATTCTCAGGTTCACAGCGATGGCGTCACGGTTTGGAGTCCTTAGCTGCCTCCTTGCTCTTGCAACACTTGCAAGCTGCAACACTGAAGGTACACTGCTGCGTATCAAACTGAAACTATCTTCTGCAGCCATTGTTGTAAAAGTGTTTTTTTTTTCCTGAACAAGCTGTTGACACTTGAAGGTGACATACTGTACAAGCAAAGATTGGCATGGAAGGATCCAAACAACGTGTTGCAGACCTGGGACCCGACTCTTGTGAATCCCTGCACCTGGTTTCATATCACCTGCAACAACGATAATAGTGTCATCCGTGTGTATGTCTCTCTTTCTCTTTCCCTCTTATCGTTACTGGGAAGAGCAAACTTTTAGGATAAGTCGTGATGGATTGGAAACCCTGCTAGTTTCTCTTCATAATTAATCTGAAGTTCTAGTTTGCGTTTCTCCTTGGAAATATCTTGTCATGTCATACTGAGTCATGTATGTGGTTAACTGGTTATGAAATGTGAACCGTTGCTGGAGCATTTGTAGATTCCGTTAAAGAAATCAGAATTCTGATAGACTGATTCGGAGAATAGTGTATCTGATGCTGATGGTGTAAATTTATCTGCAAACCATGTTGGTTTTGAAGGCCAAGTACTCTGTTTCTTGCTTTTTGCAGGGATTTGGGTAACGCAGGCCTCTCAGGCCCTCTGATTCCGGATCTTGGACGAATGCGGAACCTGCAGTACCTGTAAGAATTGCACAGCCTCTTGAAATCACTGGAAACATCAGTGGATACACTCAGCATGGATTTCTTTTTTTTTTTTTGTTTCTGAAATTTAGTTTGCCTACTCGGCAGCGAGCTGTATTCCAACAGCCTGAACGGTACAATACCATCAACACTGGGCAACCTGACTAAACTTGTCAGCCTGGATCTTTATCAAAACAAACTAACTGGAGCAATACCGACTACGCTTGGTGCCATCAGGCCCCTGAGATTTCTGTATGCAAGTTTTACAAAAGTTAAATATGTTTTTCATTAGACTGCTGTGATTTCTGGGTGTCTGCAGCTTTTCTGAACTGCTAACTGCTCTAATATTCTGCAGGAGGTTGTATGAGAATCACCTGACCGGCCACATACCCACATCTTTTGGCAATCTGACGAACCTTCTGATATTGCAGCTTCAGAAGAATGCACTGAGCGGCTCTATTCCATCCTCTCTTGGCAACATCAAAACATTGGGATCCCTGTATGTCATAGCTCCTAATTATACGATGATTTTCTCAATACTTAAAATACAGTTGCGAGTTTGGTTTAATTGTTATCGAAGGTAGTTTTGGTTTTTGAGCCTTCTTTCCACAGGAAGTTGAACGAGAACAAGCTATCCGGAACGGTTCCATTGGAAATCATGTCTCTTGTCATTTCTGGGTTGACCGAGCTGTGAGTAAAATCGTGATGTTACTATTAGTACATTTTTATCCATTCTACATGCTACATTATAAATTTATAATCGAGAACTCTTTGCATTGACTTGCACTAACACGAGAAAAAAACATCTCCATTCAGAAATATTGCAAACAACGACTTGGCTGGCACAATCAGATCATCAAAGTTCAGAGGTACTAATGTCAATGTACACTTCAGCTTTAATAGAATTACCTTTAAGTTTTCGTTTATAAATGCATATATATGATATATATATATATATATATATATATATATAGCGATGCTTAAAATAATTACACACTGGTATTATCACAGTGACGACGATTATCCAGGACAAGGCGAGGACTGCATGACGAGTCACTGGATCCTGAAATTGTTTTTCATCGTGTGTACGTTGGAAATAACAAGCAAGTCAATGGCATGGATTAATCCAGGCATGCTTGTAGTAGAATTCTACTGATGAGTAAAATTTTTATGTCAGGGGTTAAATCCCTTGTTGTAGCAGAATGAATGTGCAACATAAGAGACATGGATGTTCAATGCGATGTAAGATTGAACAGATGTAGCTGAAAATAGAATTTTTCATGTTCTTCTTGTTTCTTACAACATTTTTTTTTTCAAAACACCACTCAGTACACGCATACAAAATTCTACTGCAATGGCTGATGACCACCTCATAGAGATTGAAGTGAACCAATAGATGTTGAGATTGATGAAATTATCAGAGGAGCCTCACTATGTCAAGGGCACGTCTCCTAACCTGGGCTACGGTGGATGTGGTGGACTAACAAGTGCAGAATTACCTAATATACCCCAACAAGTGCAAAATTAGAAAAGACAATAATTCTTTTCCGTTCAAACATTTTCACTCAAAATTGATGCATGCACGGATGCACATATGGTTGGAAGCTTATGTGGAAGAACTTTATTTATTTCTTGACTTATTGTACACCAGAAAATTATTATTTGTGGTCCAATCTTATGGCCTTATTTTCCTAAGAAAATAAGATTTAAGGTGTGGTCTCTATATGAGCATTGACTGCCAAGGGTCAGTCCAAGAAAAAGGTACCGCATTCGTCTATACATTTGCATCAGTATGCATCAAACTTCTTTTTAAAGAAAAGGGTCTCCGTGGTCCGTGCATTGTTTTACTCACATACATACATAAGTTTGATCGCACCACTAAACACTCGTTTTGCTCTAGAAATGTAAGAAGCCACTTGTTTTTGTCCCTGGCACCGCCTAGCCTGTTGTAAGTTCTTTTTTCCATGGCTTCTAGTCCTCCCAACGATCGTGTCCACATCCGGTTCCTTGCAGATTCCTCTCCATATTTCCATGTTCGCCGCCTTGATCAACACGTCAGGAAGACGAATGTTCTAGGTCAACAAAACCGTCCCAGATTGTTCAGTCCATTAAACCACTGGTCCCTAAGGGCGTGTTTAGATTGTAGGAAAAAACACTGTAGCATCAGAAAAACACTGTAGCATTCGCTGGGAAACATGTTTTGTGAGAGAAGAATAGTGAAAAGTTGGAATGAATAGTAAAAAGTTGAAATGAATAGTGGAAAGTTGGGAATGTGAACAAGGCCTTAGCGGAACTTCAGCACAGCAGGGGTTCAGTTTGCTTGCACTTCATCAGAATTCAGAATACCACAGGACTTGAACGATGCGCTGGTGAGCAACTCTGTCATCGGCGTGAATGAACTGCATATCACTATGTTTTCCTACCCAGTCATTCTTATTAACTGCATAATCTAAGGATAGGCCTGATGAATTATCAAAGCACGTCCATTGCAGAACTCTCTCGGTGGAAAGGTTTTAGATTTTGGAATGTGTAGTACTTTTCTTCTTTTGAAATGTGAAAAGTTATGTAAGGGAATTAGAAAGGATTTTGAATTTTAAAATTTGCTAGCATAAAATGTTTTGAAATTTGGAGCAATATTTGTGCTGAAAAGTTTTATATTTGAAAGGGGTTTCGGTGTTCAGATCTTATGTTTAACTGACGAATTGGAAAAGAGCTTTGGATGTTAAAGTATGCTCTGTAGTAAATTTATTGATTTTTGCTTCATATTCAACATCTTTTTTAATCGTGTGGCGGCAATGGATGACATATAAACATTATACAAATAAATTATGAAAACATTTTGAATTTAAAATTTTGTTGTGTAGAAAAACTTTAGGTTTTAATAATTTCAGCAGCTTTTGCATTGATACTTTTAATGAAGATGTTTAGATGTTTAGTCGGTATATGTTATACAAAAGTAAAAGATAAAAGTAATTATATATACTTGTATTAGATAATTCAAAATTAGGTTCATTTTAAAGAAACAAATCCAAATTAGTTCCAATAAAATAATATGATGTTATATTAAAAATAACAATGGGTTCCACGTAATAATGGATTCATTGGGCCCACAAATGGTGAAACCCAATTTGCGGGTCCATGGTGGGCCCGACTACTGGGATCCACCCATCGGTCCACGATGGGGCCCACTGTGGGGGCCACATCGCCGGGTTCCATGGGGTCCACTTGTGGAATACAGTCAGACCCACATCGGTTTGGTTCAGGATTCATGTTATAGAGATGATTTGCACTGACACGATAAAAATGCTGAAATTTGCAAACAAGAACCTGGATGGCACAATTAGATCATCGTGATCCGTGCCTAAACAATCGTGTTTCTCGCCCCTCACCTTCCTTTGTTTCTTTCGTTCTTTCGCTAGGCTGTGACTAGTATAATAGTATAATATTGTTTTTTTTAAAAAAATAAATCAGAGAGAGACTACCGTTACCATCAAATCATGTGTGCAAACAGATTCCAAGATCAAGAGTATCGTTTCCTTTTTTTTTTTTGACTAACGTGTTGTTTCACATGGACGAAGACATCGATGCCTGCAGTTTCTGAAACGTAAATAGCTGTTCCGATCCATTCACGTGTTTGTTCCCTAACTATGAGTGAGCTATTTTTATTACAAAAAAGCTGGAGATCCGTCCTCTAGGTTACCAACCATGTGCTTGCATCTCGATTAAAAGGCTCTGTACAGACTATTGACTATTCCTAGAGGTAATCAAAAGACCACGTGCAAATTTTCTTAATACAATTTCTGTTGTAATTTTGATTTACATCTGTTAGTTTTAGATCATATGGTAGTTTCAATCAAATTAGGTTGTATATACCTTTTTAGCTTTTTTTGATGGCATCATATATATTTTTATTGACGATAAAGGCCAAAAAAGCCATCTTATATGAATATTAGTGATGAATGACGTGAGATTATGTCATCCAAATTCCAATTGTTGACCATTGACCTTATTGCAATCCATGTTTTCATTTACAAAGAATGAAGGAAGCTGATGGTAGAATATATATTCAAAATATAAAAACAACAATCTACCTTATATAACTAAAAAAATGAAAAATAGTAACATACTCCCTCCGTTTCTAATTACAATTAGTTTGATTTTTTGAACCCAAGTTTGACCACTTATCTTATTCAAAAAATTATCCGAAGCATTATATATATTTTTCTTACGACTTGCTCAATTAATAAATGTTAATCAATAATGACTTAAATTTTAATATGTTTGCAAAAGTGTTTTTCTTTATTAAAATGAGCGGCCAAACTTAAGGTAATAAAGGTCAAACGAGTTGTAATTTGGAACGGACAAAGTAAAGTGTAATATTAAATATTTGATATATTTATAAGCTTAATCTTAAAGTCCATACAAAAGATTGTAAACTTCTCAATTTACACTATGGTAGTGTCAAAATGATACTAGATCTTACATATATCCCACATTTTAATATATGTTGATATTAGTTATTTGGATGTCAAAATATTAGTAATTCTAATATTCACAATTGTCTCGAGTCATGAGAAAAGATTCCATTTTAGCTGCCAAATCTGTACTTCCTGAGATGCTCATCGAGAGGATCTCGTTTCCTTTGCCGATTTGCATGAGAACCAATGTAGTATGTAACTGTCACCCTGACCTAATAAAAAACTGAACATGATTACAGCATGAAGCACATGTTGTGACTTGTGAGAATAATAAATCTACTTGAGTGCATATTATTATTCAAACGATTACAATATTTTTATTCCGTGAGAAAGTGCAGTAAACTGGACCAATGGATATATCAAACGCTTAATCATCAGTGAAATCTTGCGAAATCTTTTCGTCAACCATCAAACCCCTTCTTTGTCGGTGCAGTTTTATATAAAAAGTCTCTACCTTCCCAGTTCCCACATCACAAGAAGTTCAAAAGTTGTCTTCCAAGAGAGAATACAGTTCTCTCAGGTTTGCTACAATGGTGGCTCAGCTCGCAGCTGCTGCAGCAGCATTCATCACTGGCATTCTTGCGCTCGCAAGACTTGCAAACTGCAATCCTGAAGGTATACATATACATCCTCTGACTTTTCAGCAATCACTACAGTCCTTTCTGAACAATGCATGCCTTCTAACTTTATTTTCTAAGCTTATAGGTGACATACTGTATGCACAAATGATGGCATGGCAGGATCCACTGAATGTGTTCAAGAGCTGGAATCCAATCTTAGACAACCCCTGCCCTTGGGAGCATGTTGTCTGTGACAGCGAAAACTATGTGATACGCTTGTATGCCACTCTCTGTTCTCCATGTTACCAAGAGCAAAATTTCATTATAGGCTAGTGCCATGAATAACTGTAGTTTACTTTAAAAAAAATCAGCACAATTTAGTTCTAGGAGTATAGAATTATTGTATCCTTATTCATCTGATTCAGGTATCAACTTCAGCAGAACAGATAAATTTTTTATCTTTTCACTCCCTCTAAGATTGAGAAATTCTTATTTCCATTAATGTGCAAGGACCTGTTTCTTCTCTGCTTTTGAAGGGACTTGGGGAAAGCCGGTATAATAGGACCTCTGCTTCCACAACTGGGAGGATTGAAGAAGCTTCAGTACCTGTAAGAAGAGAGCATACTACTGCACTGAGGATCCCATAGATTGGTCTTAAGATGGCAAATTTTTGCACCTGATGATTTTGATTTGTTTGCAGAGAATTGTTTGGGAACGGCCTGAATGGATCAATACCAACTACACTGGGTAACCTCACTAACCTAATAAACTTGGATCTTCAGGAGGACATGCTTACTGGCATGATTCCGGCATCCCTTGGCTCCATTGGCACGCTCATAAACCTGTACGCATCTGGTTACAAGAATTTCACCCGGAATATCAAGAGAATGCCATGACTTCTGACTTGAACTGCATTGTTGTGAACTTGTGATGTTGTTACAGGAAGTTGTATGGGAACAAATTGACTGGGTCTATTCCACCATCGTTGGGCAATCTGACGAATCTTGTAACCATGGATCTTCACAAGAATGCACTGAGTGGTTCTATCCCAGCTTCCTTAGGAAACATTAAAACATTACAGTCCTTGTATGTTACTGTTCCTTAATACTGTAAGAAATAATACATGATAGAGAAATATCTCTATATGCAACTTTTTTTTGAAATCTATATGCAACTATTAAGCGATCAAAAGAACGTTTTACATAAAACAATGAAAAATGTTCAAACCTGATAAAATGTTCATCAGACAATTGACTTTTGACTCTTCTTTGCAGGCAACTGAACAACAACATGCTGACTGGCATGGTTCCATCAGAAATAGTCTACCTTGCTAGTGTCAGAAACTTGTCCCTGTGGAGTAAAGTTGGTGAAAGTTGGCGAAATGTCACATCCATCCTTTTGACACTAATTAGGAGTACTAAATATGGATTACTTATAAAACTAATTACACAGATGAACTCTACATCGTAAGACGAATTTATTAGGCCTAATATGTGCCGTCATTAGTGCATTTTTAATGACGGGGTACTGTAGCATGACAGTGTCTAATGACGAATTAATTAGGCTTAATAGATTCATCTCACGATGTGGAGTCCATCTATGTAATTAGTTTATTTTTACACCTATGTTTAATACTCCTAATTAGTGTCCAAATATTCGATGTGACAAGTTGGCAAAATAAGTTGGCGAAAGTTGGCGATCTAAACAAGGCCATAATTAATAAAATTCTAGTACATCATTACTTCTTTTACATGGCTTTATCAGTTCATTATCAATTCGCCATTCACTTATGAGAAAGTGTTCTTTTCGTAATATCTTGTACTAATTCTAGACAATTTGTCTGAATTCAGAAATGTGGAAAACAACAACCTGACTGGAACGGTTACATCAGCTGGATTAAGAGGTGTTAATCAGCATATGATTTTCAGGTTTGATAGATTAATCATGTGGTTGGCTTTGCTTTTGCAGCCCTCTTATAGAGAAATCTTAGATATCTCAAAGCCTGAATTGTTCAGAAATTATGTATTAAGCTGAAGGCTGCCAGCTAATTAACAGTAAATTTCTATTATTTCTCCATGCTCGTATGGGAATAATAGAAAAATCCAGTAATTTGCGTTGCCATAGTGTTTTTTGTGCTGTATCAGTGTGTTATGCGTAATGTCACTTTGAACAATAAGCATGTATGATTTCAGATGAGAATATCTGTCTAACTAAATGTAGTTTTCCAAGGCAAAAGATGTGTTTTTTTATGACTGCACAATAAAGATGTTTCACTTATTTTAGCAATGGTAAAAGTGGCAGATTAATTTAGTGGGATCCCAGTTCAAATTCGAATGAAAAAGGTTTGGATCCTGTTGACGCACTTTTGGTCAACACACGAAAGTGCTAGATCGCGCAGTCGTCGAACTCTCCTCGCCGGAGCTCCTGGACACAGCCGGTCAGACCGCCTGTAGGGGCCGGTCAGACCGCCTGTAGGGGCCGGTCTGACCGCTTGTAACAGAGACGTCGCGAAAGCCTACGATCACAACCTCGGGAGGGACCCCGTCGGAGGGTGCGAACCTAGGGTTGTTCTAAGGTTGGCAAGGCCACTTAGAACGTCCTAAAACGCCGTAGAGACGAAGAAGGAAAGCAAAGGGGTTGGAAAAGTTAGAGTTTTGAGATAAAAAGTAGAACGATGATTCGTACGATTGGGCAGAGATCCTCAATCGGCCACGGCCCTTTATATTTATAGGGTGGGGAGGTCTTGCCCCGCAAGGAAGTCCTTGTACAGATCTAAAAACGTGTAAAAACCTGATTCTACTCGGACTCGGGGACAGGCGGTTAGACCACCTGGCACATTGCCAGATCGGCTACATAGCCCAGCCGGTCTAACCGCATGTATAGGCGGTCTAGACCGGCTGTCCCAGCCTGATTGGCTTTAAGCCATTTTTGGTCGTCAACATATGCCCCCTGTTTTTTGGTAAAACTTTATTTATCACAAAACATTTAATCAGACTAAGGGCGACCCTCTATTGTCGGCCATTTTTTCTCTAAGGGCGATTTCATATATCGGCCATATCCCTTCAAGCATGTTGCCATACACTTGGGTAATATTTCTTCAAGTACTTCCCATTAAGCGCCCTTGACAACTGAAATCCTTGCAAAGTCTCCACCATATAGGAATTCCCAGAACAAACCTTCACAACACGATATGGTCCTTCCCAATTCGGTGACCATTTACCAAATTTGTTGCTCTTTGTTCCTATAGGTAAAATAGTCTTCCAAACTAAATCACCAACTTGAAAGGATTTGAATTTTACCTTCTTGTTATATGCTCGAGTTACTCTTCTTTTATCTTTATCAATCTCTTCTAAGACCTCCAAACGCTTGTCGGTTACATCATCAATATTATCCATCATCAAAGCACAATACATGCTAGCATCAAGATCATTTTGCTTAGTCAATCTATAAGCAGCCAGATTTACCTCAACGGGCAAAACGACCTCTTGACCATAGACAAGCTCAAATGGAGTAACCTTAGTAGCACCATGCCTAGAAATACGATGCGCCCATAATGCCTCAGATAATACCTCGTGCCACCGCTTAGGATGATCTTCAATCTTCTTCTTTATAAGTTTGATCAAAATCTTATTGCTAGACTCGGCTTGACCATTGGCTTGACCATAATATGGAGATGAATTGAGCAATTTAATACCATAGGAACCAACAAACTCATGTACCTCCTTAGAAATAAATGACGTCCCTTGATCTATCGTCAATATTTGAGGAATCCCAAATCTATGAATAATATGCTCAGTAATAAACTCAATCACCTCTCTGTGTGTCATGTTCTTAAGGGGAATTGCTTCAGTCCATTTGGTAAAATAATCAGTAGCGACAATCACAAAACAATGACCCTTGGATGAAGGAGGATGAATCTTACCAACAATTTCTAAACCCCATCCTCTAAAAGGCCATGGTTTAATGATCGGATGTATCAACGCACTGAATATCCCCAAACTTTTGACACTCTTCACATCCTTTGTAGTAACGAAAACAATCGGCTATCATTGTAGGCCAATAAAAACAAGCTCGCCTAAGAAGCCACTTCATCATTCGAGCCGATTGATGTGTACCACAAATTCCTTCATGAACCTCTGCCATACCCAATCTAGTTTGATCAGGATCTAAGCATTTCAAAAGCAATCCATCCATGGTCCGACGATATAGTTCACCATCGATCAAAGTAAACTTGAAAGCCCATCGTCGGACTTTTCGATCCACTTGACCTGCTAGCATCCTGCAAATACTCCACCAGAGGCTTCCTCCAATCACCAGCATTGGCCACAATAGATTGAAAATCATTAACAGCCGAATCGGTGTTTTCAGAGGCGCAGGCAGTCAGACCGCCTGTACTGGCAGTTAGACCGGCCGTACCGGTCAGAGCGGCTGTAACAGGCGGTCGAACCGCCTGTTTCAGAGCAGAAACGTCGGCTTCACGAAACATCGACCTCTTTTCATGAAAATTTCTTTTCTGAACATTATAGCCTGATGCCTGCTGTGCCAACGCATTAGCTCTAGGATTCTCTTCTCTTGGTACATGATAAATGACAAATTCATCAAAGCAAGATATAATATCTAAACACTTATCAAGATAAGCACTCAAAAATCCATCTAAGCACTGACAAGCCTTAGATACTTGCTGAACTACCAAAAGAGAATCACCATATGCTTCCACATGTTTTATCCCCATATCATGTAAAATCTCCAACCCGAACAGTAAAGCTTCATATTCGGCTTGGTTATTAGTGCATTTATGATCTAATCGGTTAAGAGCCTCAAAAACAACACCGTTTGGTGATATAAGAATAACACCAACTCCACAACCACTTTTGCAAACCGATCCATCAAAATGCAATTTCCATGGGGTAAAAGTAATATAGCCGACATTTAATCAAGATGTTCACAAATCCTATGTTCAACAATAAAATCGGCAATGATTTGTCCCTTCATAGATTTCAATGGCTCAAAGACTAAATCATATTCAATTAAAGCATAAGCCCATTTGCAACATGTATTTAATTATGTCGGCTTGACTAGCAACTATGCAAGTATTTAGTAACAAATAATGCCTCAACTTTGTACAAGCATTATATAATGATAAGCATAACTTTTCAATGAAAGTATACCTTGTTTTGGCGTCTAATAACCTTCTGCTTGCATATGCAATAATATATTCCTTCCCTTCGGTCTCTTGGATCAAAACAGCCCCAATAACACTTTGTTCGGCCGTGGTATATAACTTGAAAGGAATCCCTCTCTTAGGTGCCCGAAGAACCGGAGGCGAAGACAAATAATGCTTGATCTCATCAAAAGCCTCTTGTTGTTTTGCCCCCAAGTAAATTCAGCATCATCTTTCAAAGCAAAGGAGTAAAAGCATTCACCTTTCCCGACAAATTGCAAATAAATCATCTCAAATAATTCACTTTGCCCAAGATTTTTTGCAACTCTTTCTTAGAGCTAGGCGCCTGCAACTTGCCAATAGTGTTGGCCTTCTTTGGATCAATCTCTATGTCATTCTCATGAACTACGAAACCCAAAAACTTCCCGGCCGACACACCAAAAGCACATTTGAGTGGATTCATCTTCAAACCATACCGACGCATTCTTTCAAACGCAAGTCTCAAATCGGCCAAATGAGAACCACATCCAGCCGATTTAACAACAATATCATCGATATAAACTTCCAAGATAATACCAAGCAAATCATGGAAGATCAAATTCATTGCCCTTCGATAAGTAGCACCGGCATTCTTTAAACCAAAAGTCATAACAATCCACTCAAACAGACCAACAAAGCCTGGATATACAAAAGCCATTTTGGATATATCCTCTTCGGCCATAAATATTTGATTGTAACCAGCATTACCATCAAGAAAGCTAATCATTCTATGTCCAGATGCAGCATCGATAAGCATATCGGCTATTGGCATAGGATATTCATCTTTAGGAGTAGCACGATTAAGATTTCTAAAATCAATACACACTCTAATCTTACCCTATTCCTTTCTTTTCCACGGGTACAATATTAGAAATCCACTCAGCATATCGACAAGGTCTAATAAACTTTGCTTCTAATAATCGATTTATTTCCTCTTTAACTCGGTCATAAATTTCAGGATTAAAACGCCTAGTTGGTTGTTTATAAGGCCTAAAACCAGACTTAATAGGCAACCGATGCTCAACAAGCTCTCGGCTTAAACCAGGCATTCCATGATAATTCCAAGCAAAGCAATCGTCATACTACTTTAACAACTTTAGCGGGATCTAAATTCTTATTTACAAATGTCGGCCTGGGCAAAGAACCATCACCAATGTCTATCTTCTCAAGAGGATCGGCCGACGTAAAACCACATCCTAGTTTGCTTATATCATCAAAATCTTCAATGGCTTCACACATATCGTTCTGATGCGACCGATAGTGTTCAAGTCTCTGCTGCAACCACTCTCGATTATCCATTAAATCATTTTAGATGATTTAGCCGATTGTTCATCGGTTTTATGACAGCAGGGATGAAGCCATTCTTAGTACAGCTGATAAACTCAAATTCAGAAAGATCTAAGCCTGACAAACATGTAACATCATCATGAATGCCAACCAAAGAGCTATCAGCTAAAGCAACACAAGCAGAAGTATCACCATGCACAACTTCTACATCATCATCTACCCATTGAATTAAACATTGATGCAAAGTATAAGGAATACATTGGTTTGCATGAATCCAATCATGACCCAAGATTAAACTGAAGTTACCTTGAGTCTCAGTGACGAAGAAAGCAGTGGCCAAGGTCTTTCTCCCAATAGTAAGCTCCGTAGAAATCACCCTTTGGTGCCAATAGACTCTCCTCCTCCAATGCCGCTGATGGTCATGTTGGTCTTGATCAGCTCCGAATCTGAACCACCCAGCTTCTTGTACAAAGAATAGGGCATTAAGTTCACAATAGCCCCTCCATCGACCAACATCCGCGAGATTGGCTTCCCATTGATATGTCCCTTCAGATATAAAGCCTTCAAGTGATTGTCTTCAGCTTTAGGCTTCTGGAATATAGCTTCCTTGGGACCAAAATCAAGATGAGCAACTTCCTCCTCCGAAAGCATATCCCCATTCATGGACATATGAAGCACATTCACATCAAAATCCTGCGCTCTGGAGAAGAACTGTAATCAACAAGTTCTTCATCGTCCTCAGCAGTGGGAACCAATGTTGACTTACCATCATGGGTCGAAGAACCAGAAGAAGAAACACTGGGCGCTTCTGCATCACCTGGTCTGACCGCCTGGGCTGCAGGCTCTGAATGACAGGCGGTCTGGACCGCCTGTGCAGCCGGTTGGACCGCCTGTGGGTCTTCCTTCGGCTTCCACTCTTTCTTCTAAGGAATCATGGGTCTGTTCAAGTTGAAGAATTCATCCCACTGCTTCTCCAACTCTTGCTCTTGCTTCTCCCGAAAACGGAGCCTCTGAAGCTTCCTCTTCTGTGTACGAGTCAAACCTCGGGACACCACTTCGGAAAAAAGAGCTGCTGAGTCTTGTTAACACTAGATCCCTGATCCTCCACCATCTTTCTACTAACTCTTATCAATAGGAACATTCATAGTTCCAACTTGAATAATATCGAACTCAGTAGTCCTTTACTCCTTTCTGAGTCCATATCCATACTCTGCACTTTCTCCTTCTTCATGGGTCGATAAACTTGCTTCAGAGGAGCTCTTGACAGTTGACCCTGACGGGCGGTCTGACCGCCTATAACAGGTGGTCTAACTGCCTGTGACCAGTGCCCTCGACCAGATTGACGGAAAGCCGATCGGTCATGTCTGGGACATACAGTTCTGTCCTGTATGTGTCTTCTCGGACCTTTCCAGCCAGGATAAAACGAAGGCTGCATTGTCGAATGATATGGCACCCACATCACTCCATTGTTATCCCACACCGGATCCAAGTTCATGCGAGGAGGCGAAGGAATCCTCTCATGTTGAATCGGTGATCTCATCCTTTTTTTAACGGCCGATCGCTCGGAAGGACCTTTTGTTTGGTGTACTTGTTATAAAGCATATCAAACGTGACTTTGGGCTTCTGAACACCCTGCTCCTTTGCCACGTTCATCTTCCAAGTACCAACTTCTGGACGCTTCAGAATTAGCATCTTTGGGCGTCCATGGGGACAGGCGGTCTGACCGCCTAGCGCAGCCGGTCTGACCGCCTGTAGCAGACCAGACCCAGGCGCCCGCGGTTCAGAAGTAGCGACCGACCCTTGCCTCCCTTGTCCAGAGGATTTCACAGTGACCTTGAATGACTCTTTGCCATCAGCTGTCTTCTCATAAGTCACTTCTCTAACCAACTCTTTTGAAGACGGTCTTTCCTCTGCAATCACCACGTTCTTCCCTTTAGTAGATTCGGCTTGATGCGGTCGAACCAAGACCTTGGGCTGCTGCAACTCCATGGTGTTGACCGGAAAAGGAGTCTCATCAATTTGCATCTCATGAAACTTCAAACGGCTCTCATTAATAGCCGATTGAACCTGTCGACGGAAGACATTGCAATCATTAGTAGCATGCGAAAAAGAATTATGAAACTTACAATAAGCACGCTTCCTCAATTCTTCCGTATGTGGTATAACATGAGAAATCTTGATGTGACCAAATTTATGCAATTCATCAAATATACGATCACATTTGGACACATCAAAAGTAAACTTTATGTCTTCTTGTTGATTCTTATGAATCGGCTTAAGGGATGAGCATGACACAGTTTTCTTATTAGCAGGCCATACAAACTCTGCTAAATAAACATCATTATCATCATCGGTCGAATCATCGGATTCATAATCAGCTATATGAACATTAGACCAATGTGTCTTAAAACTCTCCTTTTCTTTATTCATTCGGCCTTCAGCTACCTCAGCTCTAATATGTACTTGTGCGACCGAATAATAATCACAGTTGCCAATTTTTTCTCTAATAGAGGATTTTAAACCTCTAAAGCATAAGCAGCAAGATCAACCTCAGAAAGAGACAAATTAAAGCAACAATTTTAATGTCTTTAAACCTTCTCATAAATTGAGAGACAGTTTCATCCCGATCCTGTCTAACCGATGCCAAATATGCTAATTTCATCTCATGATTGCCACTATAAAAATGATCATGAAACTTACGCTCTAGTTGATCCCAACTCATAATGGAACCAGGGGCTAATGAAGAAAACCAAGCAAAAGCAGTACCAGTAAGTGACAATAAGAACAAACGTACTCTAAATGCTTCATAGTTTCCAGCCTCCCCTAGTTGAGCTACATATTGACTAATATGCTCCCAAGTAGTGCGCTCATCATCTCCACTAAATTTTACAAAATCAGGCAAACGCCAACCATTGGGAAAAGGAACAGTATCAAAGCTAGCATGATAAGGTTTTTGATATACTCTAGTATTACCAAAATCAACGCCTAGCTTATTTCTTATCATATCAGACAATTCATCCCTGAATCTAATAAATTCGGCCCATTGGGGGTTTTGTTGAGCCGAAGATTGCATAGCATTCATATAATTCAAGTGAGGTGCTTGTCTATTTTGCGTATCCCTATGTGCATGAAAAACATCATCGGGAATACCACCCGAATGTGCAGTATGCATAGTCGTGGAATAAGTAGCGCCTGCTGTAGCTACTGTCCCAGCACGACCAACAGAGACCGAGTTTGAAACAGTAGACAGCGGCAAAGGTTGCTCCGGCACGAACACCATAGCATTAGTTGAATTCGTCTGACCACCAGAACCAGCGGTCTGACCGCCTGTAGCCATTGTCTGACCGCCTGTCGCGGTTGGACCGGCCGTTCTGGCGGTCTGACCGGCTGTAAAACCAGCTGCCACCGACCCATCTGCATTGACCGTTTTCGGTCTGGGCATGTTAGGTGGTGGTGGGGTCTGTCCAGCAAAGTAATTCGGTGGTATGCCATAAAAGATATTATGCTCAGGTAATTCATGAGTATCTATAGATTTACCCTGCAGTTTTTCAAGTCATTCTAATAATTATTCAATTAATGCATCCGAAAATTAAAACCCGAAGCTATAGGAGTAGATGTAGTAGGGTGAGGTGCAGAAGTGCTTACATTGTCAATTAGCTCAATTTGCCCCTTACTCATCTTGAAGGAAGGCATTACGAAGTCTCGAACACTTTTCGCCAAACGATCTTCGCGACTTTTCCGAAACGTCATCAAGAACTCCGCCTCGAGATGCTTCTGGAGCGCCATAAACCTCTCATGATCTTCAACACTAAGATCTGGAGCGCCATAAACCTCTCATGATCTTCAACACTAAGATCTTCAAGTGAAGTCGTCACGATGTTGTCTTCTCCAACGTTGAAGACCATAGTGTTAGGGATAGTAGATCGGTCTTCAAAAACTAGATTTCTATCCCCACCGGAGTCGCCAAAATATGTTGACGCACTTTTGGTCAGCACAAGAAAGCGCTAGATCACGCGCTCGTTGAATTCTCCTCACCGGAGCTCATGGACGCAGCCGGTCAGACCACCTGTAGGGGCCGGTCTGACCGCCTGTAACAGAGGCGCCGCGAAAGCCTATGATCACAACCTCGGGAGGGACCCTGTCGGAGGCTGGGAACCTAGGGTTGTTCTAAGGTCGGCAAGGCCACTTAGAACATCCTAAAACGCCGTAGAGACGAAGAAGGAAAGCAAAGGGGCTGGAAAAGTTAGAGTTTGGAGATAAAAAGTAGAACGATGATTTGTACGATTGGGCAGAGATCCTCAATCGGCCACGGCCCTCGATATTTATAGGGTGGGGAGGTCTTGCCCCGCAAGGAAGTTCTTGTACAGATCTAAAAACGTGTAAAAACCTGATTCTACTCGGACTCGGGGACAGGCGGTCATACCGCCTGTGACAGGCGGTTAGACCACCTGGCACATTGCCACATCGGCTACATGGCCCAGCCAGTCTAACCGCATGTACAGGTAGTCTAGACCGGCTGTCCCAGCCTGATTGGCTTTGAGCCATTTTTGGTCGTCAACATATGCCCCCCTGTTTTTTGGTAAAACTTTATTTATCACAAAACATTTAATCAGACTAAGGGCGACCCTCTATTGTTGGCTATTTTTTCTCTAAGGGCGATATCATATATCGGCCATATGCCTTCAAGCATGTTGCCAAACACTTGGGTAATATTTCTTCAAGTACTTCCCATTAAGCGCCCTTGGCAACTAAAATCCTTGCAAAGTCTCCACCATATAGGAATTTCCAGAACAAACCTTCACAACACGATATCGTCCTTCCCAATTCGGCGACCATTTACCAAATTTGTTGCTCTTTGTTTCTATAGTTAAAATAGTCTTCCAAACTAAATCACCAAATAGTCTAACTGCATGTACATGCGGTCTATACCGGCCGTCCCAGCCTGATTGACTTTAAGCCATTTTTGTCGTCAACATATCCACGATGTCATTTAGCCTCTAACACAAATTATCCCAGAGAATCAGACTTTTGGTTTGAGTGATATGGTCATACATGTATGGATATAACACACACAGGCACACGTCATTATTTTTATTATACTGACAAAGAACTCCAATTTGGATCACGCCAGAAGCATGGATTCTGGAGGACATAGGCCGAAGAAATTAGTTAATTGAACTGCAGGTACCAGGGTTTTTTTTGTTGCTTGTGTGGAAATTTGAACAATGCAGCTGTTGGAGCCCTCTGATTCCAAAGCTGGGAGGATTAAGGAACCTCTAGCACCTATAAGAGCTTCACAAAATACACTCCAGACGACCTCACATCGCATCCAAAATGCCAAAAAAGTAATTTACCCATTTAGACATTGAGTTGTTTTAAAACGCCTTTAATGGACCATTATACCAATACCACTGGATAACCACAGTAATTTAGTAAAGTTGGATCTTAAGCACGGTCTTCGTACTGGTGTGACAAGGGCTTCTCTTGGTGATTGAGGAGATCTAGATGCAGCACAATCTGTATGCAGGATGTCAAAAGAATTTCAGAATGCATCTGGATACTAAGAGAATACTGTGATTTATGACTAAATTCTTGAACCGCAAAACGGTTGGATGTTCTACAGGAGGTCATGGGAACAAGGCGACAGGCGGTATACCACCACTGTTGTGATATTTGACTATGCTCTGTGAACTCTGAGCTTGTAGAAGGAATACTGTGTGGCTCTGTTCTACCCTTTCTTGGAACACCAAATGGTATATCCAGGTGTTCTCGAGTATTGTTCTAGCTGCAACTTTACAGATGAAACTAATCGGAGATAGCCAAATTTCTTGATACTAGTACAACAATATAATACAGACTAAATTAGTGTATTGCAAATTCAGTACATTGAGCAAACCTGCACCCAGTTACTTCTTGGTCTATATGACAGTGTCTTAAAAAACGGAGAAGAGCTGTCAAAAACTATTGCAATTTTTATTTTGTTGCTTTAACGAGCTCCTATAGTACCTGTATAATGCAAAAAAAAACCATAAAACTACATTAATGAAAAGCACATAGGCAGTGGGGAAGCCAGAGCAAAATAAAGGGGGGTGCGGTAATAAAGAAGAGGAACAAATATATTTACTAAATAAAGATATCAATAATAATATTTATTTTGATTTGACATTGCATTAATAAAATAATACTGACATAAGCAAAATTCACCAATTGATTTCAAATTTCAAAAGATGTCGATGATCCAATGGCCTAAAAAGGTAAATAAGTGACTTACGATTCAATTTTTATGTTTTCCTTGGAGGAAGAAAAATCCGATCATAAGTATAATACATGCATTTTCATGAAGCCACAAATCACTGCCTTATTGGTGACTTTCATCGTCTTTTTTTCTAATAATTGTTACCATTGTCCGGTTATGGTGCTTTTCTTTGTTCCATATCAATTAATACACAGTTTTTATGAATATAAAAAATTTCCCTAGTAGGATAACAAAACCAATCAGGGCTTCCAAGATTTATATTGTCTTTACGATCATATTTAGTTGGCTAATTAAAAAAGAAATAGAAAAATTTAGAAACTTTTTAAGAATTAAGAATCCAGCTCATTGTTACTTTTTTTATGCTTGCTACCGAATCACTGATGCGTCGGCGGCGCAGCGGCAATTCTAGAATGGCTGGTTGGACGACACATAGTAGACCAGCAGTGGTACCGTGCCGATCAGAGGACGCCGAGGCTAGACAGGAGCATCGACGCAGCGTAGGCATGGAAGGTCCAAATTACATGCATGCTTGAGCTGAGAAAAAAATCATTGCTGATCTGCCTCATGAGTGCTACTATCTCCTATTGGGCTACCCAGACTTTCCTTGCGGGCTTAGGCTTGCCGGGATGAATTTTCACTTGTGGGGTGTGCAGAACATTGAGCCTACGGGGGTGCAATTAGGGTAAAAAACTAGAAGTAATAACTATTTTGTACTTTTTTGGGGGTTCCGGCTGCACCCACAGCCAGCTACATGGCTTCGCCCCTGCACATAGGAGAAGGAAACTAAGGTAACTAGGACATCAAGATTGTTGGGCAAACCAACGCACCACGCATCGTGTGAACAGGTGCAAGTATACAGAATAGAAAACAGAGGGAAGTTGATCAAACAGTAGAAGAAGTTTTGACAGAACGAATAAAAAGAAAAAAAAGGTGAAGGAGGACGACGTTGAGGATGAACCTGATTATTTGGCGATTCCTCAATCCTCCCTGCAAAAACTTCAGAATAGTCTATTTGGGGACGATGGAGGGCACTGGGAGCACTGCCTCATGCTTGTTACGGGAGATAATAAGGGGACAGAAGGGCATTGAGAAGGCTTTTAACTTGGAGAGAATTTAATCTCTCCACACACTCTCCAATGTCCTAACCAAACAAGGCCTAAATTAAGGGCATCAAGAGTGGTTAGGGGCGACTTGGCCTTATAGCTGGGTCCCACCAAAATTAAGACCTCCCCTTGGTATGCATGAGAGCAGCAGCCGGTCTTAAGGCGGGCCCCATATTGTGTGTTAGTCGTACTCCATGCCCCCACGGAGAGTTTGCCACCACCGCACACATAGTTTCTCTCACTCAGTGCTTGGGGTCGATCTTTACGCTTTTTGGCTAAGACCCCTTCTTAGGACCCCCTGATTTTACACACTCCAGATGCCCTAACAAGGAGAAGACGAGAGTAGAGGGCAGGCTCTGGGTCGGCCGGCCAGGGCGATAAGGGCGACGGCTAGGGCCCAGCCCAGCAGGGCCCAGATCCCCAACCCTGTATACATAGGCCTAGGCCTACTATCAGTTAACTGCAATAGCATCCCCTCAAAAAATAAAAGGTTAACTGCAATAGCCCACAACAGCAGCATGGTTGTGTTTCATTCTTTTTTTTTTTTGGAAATGCTATTCCTCACCTGAGTTTTTTTCCTCGATTACCAGTTGCCCTTGCGGCTATCGCGCCCGTTGAACTTCTACGCCGAGCACCGGCCCTCCTCGTCGTCGTCGATTGCGGAATGCCTTCAGATGCTTCGTGGGGCATGGGGAATTTCAGTTTGACCTCCGGCTCCGGACGAACGGCAGCGCCTCGCAGGCTCACTTCATCGACAAGACGAACGACCGTTTGATGGCGGCGGCGTGGCTCGAGGGTAGCACCGGTGAGCACGACCTTTCGCCCCCCAACCCCCCCCCCACAAAAAAAACAATATTAATGCAATGCTCAATTTCAACAACTAGTAAGCATTCGAATTTTCTTATTTTCTCACTACTTGCAACTGATTTAGTCCACAATTGTTGTCCGTATTTGTCATTAATTGAAATATGCATTGTTTAGAGTTAAATTCAGACCCAGTGTTGTTTCCTATTCTAATTTCAGGTAGGGTTCATGTTGACGCTTTTTCTGGACAACACACAGCAAGCGCTAGATCGCGCGGTCGTCGGAATCAACTGTCAGCAAAATCCTGCACAAACCGGAAGTTCCGGTTTGGGCAAACCGGAAGTTCTGGTTCTGTCGGGTTTTGCTGGAAAACCTAAAATCACCACCCCGGGAGGGACCCCGTCAGGGATGATGCGTCTAGGGTTGCTCTGAGATCGGCAGGCCACTCAGTACGTCTTCGGTCGCCGTCGAGACGAAATAAGAAAGCAAAAGGAGGTTGGAAAAGATTTAGGGTTTGGAGATAAAAGTAAAAAATATATTTGATCGATTGTGTTGTGATTAACCTCAATCGGCCGCAACCCTTTATATTTATAGGGTGGGGAGGTCTTTCCCCGCAAGGAAGTCCTTTTACAAACTGAGAACCATCAGTTTCCTTAATTCTACTCGGACTCCTAGCAAAACCGGAAGTTCCGGTTTCAGCAAACCGGAAGTTCCGGTTTGTGTCTGCCAGATTCTCTGAATCGGCTATGTGTCAATTTTGACCATCAACATATGCCCCCCTGGTTTTTGGTGAAGTTTACGCACCAGAAAACATATTTCCACCATAAAAACTCTGAGGGCCATGTTCATCAACCATCGGCCATAACTCATTAAGCATCTTGCCATACACTTGGATAATATTTCTTCAAATATCTCCCATTGAGAGCTCGTGGTAGCATCTGACATTGTAATGTTTCCAACATATAGGAATTCCCAAACATTACTCTTATTATCCGGTACGGCCCTTCCCAACTTGGAGACCATTTGCCAAATTTATTGCTCTTCGCTCCTATAGGTAATATCGTCTTCCAAACCAAATCTCCAACCTGAAATACTTTAGATTTCACCTTCTTGTTATATGCTCTAGCAACTCGAATCTTGTCCTTCTCAATCTCCTTCAAGGCCTCCAATCTCTTATCAGTGACTTCATCAATGTTATCCATCATCAAATCATGATAAGCAATAGCATCAAGATTATTTTGTTTAGCTAGCCTATATGCGCCAAGATTCACCTCTATGGGTAAAACGGCCTCTTGCCCATATACAAGCTCAAAAGGAGTAACTTTAGTAGCACCATGCCTAGATATCCTATGAGCCCATAAAGCTTCAGATAAGAACTCATGCCAATTTCTAGGATTCTCTTCTATCTTTTTCTTGATGAGCTTTATCAAAATCTTATTACTAGATTCAGCTTGACCATTAGCTTGAGCATAATATGGAGATGAATTGAGCAATTTAATTCCATAAGACCCAACAAACTCACGCACTTCTTTAGATATGAAAGACGTACCTTGATCTGTAGTCATAGTTTGTGGAATACCGAATCTATGAATAATATGCTCTTTAATAAACTCAATTACCTCCCTATGTGTCATATTCTTCAAAGGAACTGCTTCGGTCCACTTAGTAAAATAATCAGTAGCCACCAATACGAAGCAATGCCCTTTTGATGATGAAGGATGAATTTTTCCAACAAAGTCCAATCCCCATCATCGGAATGGCCATGGCTTGATAATAGGATGCATTAATGCTGCAGGAACCATCTGAATATCCCCATATTTTTGACATTCCTCACATCCCTTATAGTAACAAAAACAATCGGCAACCATACTTGGCCAATAAAAGCACGCCCTTCAAAGAAGCCACTTCATTTTAGGAGTCGATTGATGCGTACCACAAATACCTTCATGAACTTCACCCATGGCCACTTTTGCTTGATCATTATCCAAGCATTTCAGTAATAAATCATCTGCCGTCCGACGATATAATTCACCATCCACCAAAGTGAACTTAAATGACCATCGTCGGACTTTTCGATCAACCTTCTGATTAGGATTCTGCAAATAATCAATCAAAGGCTTCCTCCAATCTTCCACTTCATCCTTTACTGTTCGAGTAGATACAATGGACGAATCAACATTTTCAGCAGTAAAACCGGTACTTCCGATTTCTGAAATCGGTGGCTCCGATTCTGCCAATACAACAACGTCATCCCCAAACCGGAAGTTCCAGTTTACTGAAACCGAAAGTTCCGATTTTTCCAGCAAACAGCTTTCAGCATCACAAACTATCGATTTCTTTTCATGAAAATTCTTCTTCTGAACATTATAACCAGATGCTTGTTGTGCCAGAGCATTTGCCTTTGGATTCTCTTCTCGTGGTACATGATAAATAATGAATTCATTAAAAAAGGATATCATCTCTAAACATTTATCAAGATATACATTCAAAACCCCATCTAAACATTGGCATATCCTAGAAACTTACTGCACCACTAGTAAAGAATCACCATATGCTTCTCCATGCTTCACTCCCATTTCATGCAAAATTTCTAATCCGAATAATAAAGCCTCATATTCGGTTTGATTATTCGTGCATCTAACTTCCAATCGGCTAAGTGACTCAAAAACCACACCATTCGGTGATATAAGAATAATACCAACAGCACAACCACTTCTACAAACTGATCCATCAAAATGCAATTTCCATGGAGTAAAAGCAATAAGACCGACATCTAATTGAAGCTTATTATCAACTCGATGCTCCACAATAAAATCCGCTACAATCTGGCCTTTCATAGATTTTAAAGGTTCACAAGCCAAATCATATTCAACAAGAGCATAAGCCCATTTACCAATCCTACCACTCAAAATTGGTCTATGCAACACATATTTAATTATGTCGGTCTGACGTGCTACTATACAAGAACTTGACAATAAATAATGCCTCAATTTAGTACAAGCATGATATAATGATAAACATAATTTCTCAATAAACGTGTACCTTGTTTCAGCGTCCAATAATCTTCTACTCACATAAGCAATAATATGTTCCTTACCTTCGGTTTCTTGAGTCAAAACAGCTCCAATAACAATATCTTCAGCAGTCACATACAACTTGAAAGGAATTCCCCTCGTAGGCACTTTAATAACTGGTGGCGAAGATAAATGTTCTTTAATTTTATCAAAAGCTTCTTGTTGCTCTGCCCCCCAAGCAAAATCCACTTCATTCTTCAACCGAAGGATAGGAGTAAAAGCACTTACTTTCTCGGATAAGTTACAAATAAATCTCCTCAAATAATTCACCTTGCCCAAAAACTTCTGCAAATCTCTCTTACATGTAGGAGCTTCTACTTTTTTAATAGCATCAATCTTCTTCGGATCAATCTCTATGCCCTTCTCATGAACAATAAAACCCAAAAACTTTCCAGCTGATACACCAAATGCACACTTGAGTGAATTCATTTTCAATCCGTACCGACGCATTCTCTCAAAAGCAAGCCTCAAATCAGCCAAATGTGAACCCAAACCAGCCGATTTCACAACTATATCATCAATGTATACTTCCAGAATAACACCAAGCAAATCATGAAAGATTAAATCCATTGCCCTTTGATAAGTAGCGCCAGCATTCTTTAATCCAAAGGTCATAACAACCCACTCAAATAAACCAACAAAACCCGGGCATATAAAAGCCGTTTTAGACGTATCTTCTTCGGCCATAAAAATGTGATTATAACCAGCATTACCATCAAGAAAACTAATAATTCTATGTCCAGAAGCATCATCAATAAGCATATCGGCTATAGGCATAGGATATTCATCTTTAGGACTAGCTCTATTGAGATTTCTAAAGTCAATGCAAACTCTAAGCTTACCTATCCCTTTTTTCTCCACAGGTACAATGTTAGAAACCCAATCAGCATATCGACAAGGCAAAATAAACTTTGCTTCCAATAACCGATTAATCTCTTCCTTAATTCGGTCATACATACTAGTATTAAAGCGCCTAGCAGGTTGTTTATATGGCCTAAACCCAGGTTTGATTGGTAGCCAATGCTCAACTAACTCTCGGCTTAAACCAGGCATCTCAGTGTAACTCCATGCAAAACAATCAACATATTCCTTCAAGAGCTCGATTAATTCAGACTTATAATCGGCTTCTAAATTCTTATTTATAAACGCCGGTCTAGGAACAGTATCATCACCAATATCAATCTCTTCCAAATCATCAACCAACGTAAACCCCTGTCCTAACTTGCTCAAATCATCGAAATCCTCAATAGCTTCACACATATCGTTCTCATGTGCCCGATAATGTTCAAGCCTTTGTTGTAACCAATCTAAATTTTTATTCATTACATAATATGGTTCAACCGATTATCAATCGGCTTTAAAACAACAGGTACAAAGCCATCCTTGGTACAACTAATAAGATCAAAATCCGAAAGATCTAAACCAGAAATACACTTGAAGCTATCATGCACACCTATGGTAGAACTATCAGCTATAGCAACACAAGCCGATGTATCACCATGTACTATCTCAATATCATCATCCACCCATTGAATTAGAAACTGATGCAAGGTGGATGGCACACATCTATTTGCATGTATCCAATCACGCACAAGGATCAAGCTGAAATTACCTTGTGTCTCAGCAACGAAGAAAGCAGTAGCCAATGTCTTGCTTCCAACAGTAAGCTCCATGGAAACAACGCCCTTAGCACTGATCGGCTCGCCTCCTACTACGCCTCTGGCAGTCATGTTGGTCTTGATCAGCTCCTCATCTGTGTCTCCTAACTTCTTAAACAAAGAGTAAGGCATTAAATTCACAATAGCACCTCCATCAACAAGCATACGAGTGATAGGCCTCCCATTAATATTCCCCTTCATGTATAATGCCTTCAAATGATTAACATCATCATCTGGCCTCTTGAATATTACTTCCTTCGGACCAAAATCCAGATGAGCTAATTCTTCTTCTGGAACAACATAATAATCCGAAGACAAATGAACAACATTAACATCAAGATTCATGCGTTCAGGAGAGGAATCATAGTCAACAAGCTACTCACCATCTTTCCCTTCAGGATCAATCACCATCTTGTCACCTTCTAAAGCCTTGGCATCCATATCTCCTGCTGTCTCTGTCAAAACCGAAACTTCTTGTTCCAAAACCCAAAGTTCCGGTTCCAGCTCTGTCCATGACACTTCTTTTGAAACCGGTACCTCCGGTTGTTGCTCGGCCCTCCATTGCTTTTGAGGAATCATTGGCCTATAATCATTAAAGCACTTGTCCCGTTGTCTTTCTAGCTCTCTTTCCTTCTGCTCTTGTTGACGAAGCCTTTGTAACTCCACAGGCTGGAAGTTCTTGGCCATCTAAGCAAAGGGAGAACCTTAGTAAAGATAGTTGAATAGAGGCAAAGGTGACCAAAGAAAGGGAAGAAAACCAAAGAATTTTAACTAATAAAATAGGACCTCTAAAGAACTGACTTGGCTTGCTAAAAAAATCCTTACTTCGACCATTCTAACTAGGCTAGCGTCCTACAGTCAGCACGGCTCTGGTACCACTTTGTCATACCCGGTTTTAGAGAGAAAACCGAGTACATCTCACATGTGCGCCAGGATCAAATTACACACATATGATAGACAGTGAGTGAATAACAGAAACAGTACTCAAACAAATATTTGTTAAGTAAAGTATTTATTACACTCACGACTAAGGCACGAAGGCCAAAATAAACTGGTTCACACGATAACTAAAGACGATAACTCCAAAAGCACTCCACAAGCATCTGACTGGTGGAACACACGCCTAGAACTCATCCAGATCACTGAGGTACTCCGCTCCATTATTACCTTCTGATCCAATATAAGCAAGGATGAGTACACTTATGGTTGGTACTCAACAAGTGGAGGAAATATGCAAGCTATCAAGGAGAGGCTTGGTTTATAGCAATTAGCATTTTACTTGGTCAAGTTTTATTAACTAGCAACTATTTACTAAGATATAAGTGTATACCAATCCCAAATTAGCATAATAACATATAATAAATCATAATCAACATCAATAACACATGCATGATCAATTTGACTTCATGTTCCGATAGATTAATCACGTGAGGGTCCAGGCCGTTCATGACCGCGAACACGGCTGTTATAACAGTTTTACACTCTGCAGAGGATGTACACTTTCACCACAATTCGCGTAAAAGCTCCGAAGAACTTTAAACCCAACCATGCTGTGCAAAAGTAGGCACAATACCACAATTCCGAGGTGTGATTGCATAGGGACGCTACGAGGCCTTTACAAAGATTCCCTAGTTAGAAACAATCCGCTAAGGTTTCCGGATCGGAAGCAGGCATAACCCTCCCTAACGGGTTTAGTGTCTTAGCTAAGCCCACTTCCCGAGAGGACCGGGCTATACACCGTCAACCGCCACCCCCCATGCCCTTTCGGTAAGATCATCCCTAACCAAGGTTTCTAATTAATTAGCCAAGACCAGAGCCATGTAGTATTGTGGTTGTACGGTTAATCCTGGGTGGTTCTCCATGTTCCGATTAACATGGTGATCTTGTATTAACATAACAAGATATAAAAGTGAGGATACTCATCATTGTTGGATAGAACCCATCATGAACCAAGGTTAAGCATCTCGCACAGCTACCCAACATAAGAGTAAACCCGGTGCATCAAGGCTTAGGTGTAAAAGACTAGTCATCCTTACATAGGACCCATCAAATTAATGCAACGCAAACATAAAGATAAATTTAATGTTATGCAATGTGTATGGGTTCAAAGGAGTATGCTGAGGGGGAAATCCACTTGCCTTCCTCAAAGTACTGCGGTGGCTCCTCCTCGAAGACTTGATCTTGTTCTCCCTCGAACGAACCATTCTCTACACGATCGCACAAGCACTCAATCAATAAAAGCAAAACAATACACCATACAACTTTTAAAGACGCAAAAACGTGCCTAAAACTATTCTTGATGCAGAGACGATCGTCTGAGCGCAAAGATGACTCAAATCGGATTTAAAACGGTCAAACTATGGCTAAAACAAGGTTTAGGGGCTTCTCTGTAATCAATCTAACCTTCCAGGGGCTTAAACTAAAAGAAACAGGACCTAGATCTAATTACTTTTGAACTAGACAGGACCGCGGGTTGATATCTATAAAACCGAGGGGCTTTTCCGCAAAAGTGGAACGGCTGACTCCGCTGATCGGTACGGAATTAGATTAGATCTAATTCCGACCGTCGGATCTTGATCGGGCGGCTGGAATTGAATGGGGCGACGACGGCGACATAATCTGGGGCTAGGGAGCTTGGTTTTCAATGATTCAAGGCTTGGGAGCTAGCTGGGATCAAGGGGAACCTATTTTGGGGTTTCTAAACGAGAGTTGAGCTACGGAGGAAGCTCCCGACGAGATATGGCGGCTCGGCTAAGACGACGACGCGGCGAGACGACGGCAAGCTTCAAATACGGAAACGAACCGACTCAGCGGGTTCCTTACCTTCACGCGAACCTCGACGGCGAACTAGAAGCGGCGAGAAGGCAGCGAGAACCTCGAATCAAGGGGGCAGCTTCAAGCTAGGGTTTGCGGCGCGCAAAGCTCTGGTGGCGGAAGCTGGGGGTTTTGGGTTGAGCGACAAGGGGGTTCGGGCGGCGGCTTATAAAGGCCGGGAATCAAGCTTGCGCAAGGGGAAATGACGCGGCGTCGGGATGGATTCGGACTCGAGCTTGACGGAGTCCTGCTCAAAGACGACGCGACGAAGAAGATGACAGGGCGGGCCCACACGTCAGAGAAAGAAAGAGAGAAGGAGAAGAAACCGACTGGGCCGCGACGACGGGTTGGGCCGGGAAAAAAAGGAATCGGGCCTGCGGGAAAAGATTTTGGGCCGGCGGAAGAAATGGGTTGGGCTAGAAAAGAGAGGGAGAAGAGAAAGGTTTGAAATTAGATTTAAACTTTTGCAAACTCTTTTAAATTCAAACCAACATTCAAAAAAAATATATGCAGCAGCATGAATGCAACAAAAAGTTTATTTGATTCTAATTTAAATGTTGTTTAAATATTTATGGGCCAAGATTTAAATTTGCAACTTAATTTTTCCCTAAGCAAAAATATAAAGAAATAGGTTGCCTAAATTGATTTTAAGTGTGATGAACAAAATTAGGGTGTTACAGTCTTCTCACATACCACCTCTCTAGTCAATGCTTTATTTCGTAAATCTTCCGGTCGGCCATCACCAATCGCCACATTCTTACCCTTAGCCTTTTCAGCCTGATGTGGCCGAATCAAAACTTTAGGCTGCTGCAGATCCATAGTGTTGACAGGGAAAGGTGTCTTGTCTACTTGCATTGTAGGGATAGTCAACCGTCCTTCATTTAGGGCCGATGGTATCTGTCGACGGAAAACATTACAATCATTAGTGGCATACGAAAAAGAATTATGAAACTTACAATACGCTCGTCTCTTCAATTCTTCAGGTGGCGGCATGGTATGAGATGTCTTGATGTTCCCATTCTTAAGCAACTAATCAAAGATACGATCACATTTAGAAACATCAAATGTAAATTTCATTTCCTCTTGCCGACTCTTATGAGCTGGCTTTAATGAAGTGCAAGAATAAGATTGAGACTTAGATGGCCAAACAAACTCAGCAATATAAACATCTTTGTCCTCATCGTCTGTGCTATCAGATTCATAGTCAACAACATGAAAATTAGACCGATGAGGCTTAGAACTTTCTTTGGCATTTTTAATCCTATTTTCTTGCAACAAAGCTTTTATTTGCACTTGAGCAACTGAAACAAAATCATGATTCTCTAATTTCTCTCTAATAGAAGATCATAAGCCCTTAAGTGCAACATCAGCAAAATCAACATATGAAATCGACAAATTAAAACAACGGTTCTTTGTATCTTTGAGACGTCTAAAATATTCAAGAACCGTCTCCTCCCTTCCTTGCTTAACCGATGTTAAATCTGTCAATTTCAACTGAGGACTCCCACTACAAAAGTGATCATGAAACTTTTGCTCTAATTGACTCCATGAAGTAATTGAACCAGGAGCTAAAGATGAAAACCAAGCAAAAGCAGTTCCAATCAAAGACAATGAAAACAAACGCACTCTTAATGCCTCGTAAAAACCTGCTTCACCTATCTGAGGCATGTATTGACTAATATGTTCCCAAGTAGTCCTATTATCATCACCACTGAATTTAATGAAATCAGGCACACGCCAACCAACAGGATAGGCAACATAATCAAACTCAGCACTATATGGTTTTTGATATAACTTAGAATTACCAATATCAACACCGAGTTTATTTTTTATCAAACCAGCCAAATCATCCTTAAATCTAGCAAACTCAGTATTCCAATTAGAATTATTTGGCTGCTGTGGAATATTATTAAACCTTTGGTTCAGAGGAGGAATATAACTAGCCTGAGTGCGCCCTGCATACCCTCCATAAACAGCATTTGAAACACCATGTGTGGAAATTAAAGTACTTGGAGTATGTGACACATGTGCTGCTACTGGATTAGATGGTATAAAATTTGCTACTGCATTAGTCCGGCTTAGAACAACCGAACTGGGCACAACTGATAAAGGCAAGGGCTGTTCAGGCACCAAAGTCATAGAACCGGAACTTCCGGTTCTACCTGGCTCGACAGCGGTGTAGCTCCTGGTGCTGTTTGTCCTGGATAAAAACCCAACGACATACCGTATAATGGATCCTGAGGAACACCATCTGGTGTAGCCGATGCGTTTTGTTGAGAGCTAGACATATTTTGTTTGTAAGCTAAAAATTCATTATTCAATTCCATATTCTTTTTTTCCATAACCTCTAACTTATCAAACAACATAGTAACCATCTCCGGTGATATATGATCAGGGACACCAATACCAAGTTTAGAAGAAGATGACTCAGGATTTGGATTGCTTACATTAGAAATTACCTCTATCTGGTCATTGTTCAATTTGAAGGCAGGCATCACGAATTCTTGCACCCGTTTGGCTCGACGATCTTCCCGGCCTTTGCGGAAGGTCTTCAAGAATTCGCTCTGGAGGTGCCTCTCAAGCGCCATGTACTTTTCATGATCTTCCGGGCTAAGATCCTCCATGACAGCCGCAACGATGTTGTCTTCTCCAACGTCGAAGCCCATTGTGCTAGGTTTTAGTAGATCGGTCTCAATAACCTAATCTCTTTTCCCCAGCGGAGTCGCCAAAAGTGTGTTGACGCTTTTTCTGGACAACACACAGCAAGCGCTAGATCGCGCGGTCGTCGGAATCAACTCTCAGCAAAATCCTGCACAAACCGGAAGTTCCGGTTTGGGCAAACCAGAAGTTCCGGTTCTGTCGGGTTTTGCTGGAAAACCTAAAATCACCACCCCGGGAGGAACCCCGTTAGGGATGATGCGTCTAGGGTTGCTCTGAGATCGGCAGGCCACTCAGAACATCTTCGGTCGCCGTCGAGACGAAAGAAGAAAGCAAAAGGAGGTTGGAAAAGATTTAGGGTTTGGAGATAAAAGTAAAAAATATATTTGATCGATTGTGTTGTGATTAACCTCAATCGGCCGCAACCCTTTATATTTATAGGGTGGGGAGGTCTCGCCCCGCAAGGAAGTCCTTTTACAATCCGAGAACCATCAGTTTCCTTAATTCTACTCGGACTCCTAGCAAAACCGGAAGTTTCGGTTTCAGCAAACCGGAAGTTCCGGTTTGTGTCTGCCAAATTCTCTGAATCGGCTATGTGTCAATTTTGACCATCAACAGTTCATTAATCATTATATATTTCTGAAGAAATGATGCCTAAGAAGCATTTATCTGGTGCTTAGAAAAGGAAGAAAAAAGAAACAGGAAAATCAGTTTATTCAATCACAAAAGGGTGGTTCCCATCGTTTCTTTCCAAGATGGAGGGGTTCCACGACGTGGTTACAAATTCCTAGACACAACCGGTGGAGATTTGCTGCTGCCCCCTGGAGCGAATTTCCATTAAGCTGAAACGTCTCACCCGTTCACTGCAGTCATGGAGCCAGAAAAAAATAGGTCACGTCAAAATGCAGTTGGGGATCGCGAGAGAAATTCTCCATAGACTTGAGATTGCCCAGGATGACCGGATCCTCACATCTGACGAGGACTGGCTGCGAAGGGAAGCCAAGAAATCCTGCCTGGTGCTGGCCTCCCTGGAACGCACAATGGCACTTCGGTCCCGTATTCGTTTCCTAAAGGATGGAGACGCCAACACTGCCCTCTTCCACCGGACTGCCGGCTTCCGCACCAAAAAGAACTTCATTCCTAAATTGCTACACGGGGACAGGCTGATTACTAACCAGGAGGAGAAACAGGATGTCATGTTCAAGTTCTTCAATAACCTGATTGGAACCGCTATGCCGAGGTCGGCCACCTTGGACCTGGATTACTTTCATGAGGGAGGGCTTGACCTTGCTTCCATAGAGGAACCAATCACAGAAGATGAGGTCTGGGAAACCATCAAATCCCTCCCCTCCGATCGTGCACCAGGTCCAGATGGGTTTACAGGACGGTTCTACAAGTCATGTTGGTCGACCATCAAGCCAGATTTCATGGCTGCTCTCTTGACATTACAACAGGGCGATTCTAGGAAGCTCTGGTTTCTCAATTCGGCTTATCTCACCCTAATCCCAAAGAAGGAGGAAGCTCTCACACCTAAGGATTTTAGGCCAATCAGTTTAATCCACAGCTTCGCCAAGTTGGTAACCAAGATCCTAGAGAACAGATTGGCGCCTCTACCGAACTCAATGATCTCCACCAATCAAAGTGCCTTCATACGTGGTCACTGCATTCATGATAATTTCATCCTGGTCCATCAAACGGTCAAGTTGCTCCAGAAACAGAAGGTCTCTACCCTCTTCCTGAAGCTGGACATCTCAAAGGCATTTGATTCTGTCTCTTGGTCTTTTCTTATGGAGGTTCTTGAGCACCTGGGATTTGGAGCGCACTGGCGTGCACTGGTCGCTAACCTGTTACGGACATCCTCTACTCGTATCCTATTGAATGGAATTCCTTGGGATGAAATCAGACACCAGCGAGGCCACAGACAGGGAGACCCCCTCTCCCCAATGTTGTTTATCATAGTAATGGATGTCCTTAACAGCATTTTTATGAAGGCCGGAAATTTGGAATTGGGTACAGACTCACCGGATATCATTATATGCCTATGATGTGGTACTCTTTATTCGGCCAATGGAGGAGGAGATGAGTCTCACAATAAATATTCTCAGTTGCTTCGGGGCAGCTTCAGGACTGCACACTAACTTGCAGAAGAGTTGTGTCATTCCGATTAATTGTGCGGAGCCCCAAAGGGAGGTTGTCAATCAGATCCTACCCTACACTCTAGCTGATTTCCCCTGTACTTATTTGGGTCTCCCAATCTCGAATAAGAGGCTCAAGAAACAGGACCTCATGCTTTGGATTGAGAAGGTTGGCAATAAACTGTCGGGCTGGCAAGCTTCTCTCATGAATATGGCAGGGAGAACCACTTGGGTACGCTTTGTTCTTTCAGCAATCCCAATTTACTTGCTGATCGCTATCAACGTTCCAAAGTGGTTCATCAAGGCCATCAACAAACTTCTTTGTGGCTTTCTTTGGAAGGGACGCAATAACGCTAATGGTGGATCCTGTCTCGTGGCGTGGGAGAAAGTACAGAGGCCACTTGACTTAGGAGGTCTGGGTATTTTGAATTTAAAACAGATGAGTTGGGCTCTACAAATTCAGTGGCTATGGCTGAAGAAAATTGATTCGGATAGACCCTGGAAGGGACTGTACTTCCCTGTTCACCCAAATGCAGTGGCACTCTTCAATATATCCATAGTTTCATATGTCGGGAAGGGAACAAACACACTATTCTGGACAGATAAATGGTTGTTTGGCTGCAGCTTGGATGATCTGGCCCCATCGGTAGTAGCTGCAGTACCCCCAAAACGAGACGTCAACGAACAGTTGCAGAAGCATTCCTGGAGACACGCTGGCCGAGAGACATTCAAGAGGGGCTGTCCCTAATTGGGTTGTATGAATATTTCCAGCTATGGGATGCCCTCCTGGAGGTGACACTGACGGAGGAAAGCGACCACCACTCTTGGTGGTTTGACAACTCTGGAATGTTCACCACAAAATCTGCATACCGAGCATTCTTCTATGGGGCAACGACCTTTGAAACTTGGCGATGGCTTTGGAAGGCATGGGCACCGGCCAAGTGCAAGGTCTTCTTGTGGCTTGCTCTCAGAAACAAGTGTTGGACGGCGGACAGGCTTGCAAGTCGTGGGCTTCCACACCCCGATAGTTGTGTGCTTTGTGATCAAGCTGATGAAGATATCCAACATATACTCACAGACTGTGTCTTCGCCCAAGAATTCTTGTATAGGATCTTGGCACCGGTCGGGCTGGCAGCTTGTGTACCAGGCTAGAATGATCAGGTTTTCGCTGAATGGTGGAGAAAGGCAAGGAAGCCTACTACCAAAGCTAAACGCAAAGGCCTTAACTCACTGATCATCTTAGGTGCATGGACACTATGGAAACACTGAAATGCTTGTGTGTTTGAAAACGCCCGACCCTGCATCCAAGGGATCCTGAGGGAATTCGACAATGAGAAGCAATTATGGTTGCTTGCTGACGCCCGATCGCTACAGGCTTTAGGTCTAGAAGAGGCGCCAAACTTGTCGGTTAGCCAGGTCTGGTCTCACCTTAGTGTGTGTCTGTATAAGTCTCAATTAAGTTATTGCCATGGCCCCTCACAGCTCGGTTCAGAGTGAGGTGGCTGCGCTTGTAAGGGACCGTTTTCTCTCTTCTTAATACAAAGATACGCAGCTCTCTTGCGTATTCGAGAAAAAAAATGTTGGTCCTGGTAATAATGCTTCCGGACTGCGAGCATCTAGTAATAATGCTGGCTCCTGGTAATCATACAGAGGAGCCGATGAGCACCTTGCCTTGTCGCAGTCATGTCGTCACTCGCTCCCTTGTTCACTTAACAACAACATTTAGTTTATGTAGTTTATCAAGAATTCACGACACTAGACACAGGGTGATAGAGGCGGTGATAGAGGCAATAGCCCGCTAAAAGCATGACCATTTAGTTGATATAACCAGCTATAACCGGCTGTTAGCCCTCACACAACCATAAATAGAAGTGTGATTTCCTAGCTGCAACATTTCTCAGTGGCTATATCCAGGAATAGTTGTAGCTATAGCTGGCTATGTAAAACATTGACAACCACTAATTAACTCATGATGCCTAGGTCACCATCCGAATCACACAAGAGCCGGCCGCACGAGATCCCTAGAGCTACAATCCAATCCCATGGACCTGGCTCACATGGACCATACTCACAACTTGCGGTGGACTCGGCTTACCCCGATGAAACCTAATGAGAGAATGACACCTGTGACCCGTGAACCAGTGACCTAGCATGCCTGAATGATGGGACCCGCATGATGACCTGTGGGACCACTAATAGTTGATCGCTTATCTTTGATTGGTCAACATCGACTTCCGCAGGGCCCTGTTTCTGCCATATGTTGCGTTATGGTATTTTCTGCCTTTTATTTTTTAGATAATCATTTCTCATTTTTAGGAATATATTTAAACTTGGAAAATTCATAACTAATTCATTTTAGCTCAGAAAAATATGAAACAAATTTCTTTATTTTCCTAAAATAATTTCTAACATGATAGAATAGATATTGGAGATTGGATCTTATTTGCCTCTCATTTTTAATTCATTTGCTTGTAGTCTACCGTTATTTACTCGTTAATCATCAAATTAGGATCGTTGAAAGGCTTAAGGCTCGGACAACTTGGTCGACCTTCGGCTTGGATGCGAAGACTTGAAGTAAAGGACGTCGCTCCAGTTCACACCCATCTTATCTTTGAACTCGTATTAGGCATTGCTAATAGAATTGTTAGGGCTTGCATGAGATGACATGATATTGATAATTATAAACCCTACACAGCCATTTGATATCTTATTACTTGTTGTCCTATCACTTTACACTTGATATATATCGATGTTGCTGTGTCCGAGATAGTGCGTAGATATTATGGCATGTGTGGGGTAAAAACGAGAAGGTGATTGGGGAGCCTTTGCTTGTGTGGGTATTTCATAAACCAATCCTTGGATTGGGGTGTAGCTGGGGGACTCCTCTGGGCGGATCCTATGAGGTGCCTATTGTAGGCTTAACTTTGCCAAGTAGCTAGAAGTATGGTGATTACCTGAGATGGTAACAGTTCATGGACCACTGCGGTGGATACGCTCTAGGACGATGACACCCATATTGGCACCATACATGATATTGGTGTTTGTCTTGTGATCATTGTACCACACGAGCCATCTTACCTTGTTATGGGCTGGGGAATGACTAGCCTAGTTAAGGGGACACATGGACTGATGGCGATCATAGTGTGATAATGTGTCAGAGGGAGTGGCATGATCCTTTGATACCTGATCGATGAATAGACTCGTGACTGGCCCCGTGGGGACATCTTTACTGCGCTTAGGGCTGACGTTAGTGTGCTGAGGCATCCAAACCCGAGAGACGTAGGAGGGTGTTGTTCTTTCTTAGGCTTTACTAGTTTAGGGTTGTTTCTCAAGTTTCTTGTGGCTAGATTGTAGCCCAAGTTGGGTATGAGGGTACAACCTCTACAGATTATTATCATCTATATGTATAGTCATGGTTTCGACCATGGTGAGCATAATGTTCTATATGTCAATCGTTCATTGTTTTGGGATCCGCTTTGTCTCCCCTATAGGTAAGCGTGTGAGGTCGCAGGTGCATACGGGCAGAGGCTAGTTGAGCTCCAATTCCCTTGTGATTTAGCTATGCCTGGTGAGATGCAAAGGGAGGGAGCCTGCACACTGACGAGAGTGAAGTTATTGTGAAGGGAACCTAGTGAGTCAGGACTAGCCTGATGTGATGTAAAAGAGGGACTTGATCGGGGTTGATGTTACTTTTATGTTCTTGTTGTTGCTGCTATGTAGAAAACCACTACCAAAATCTATTTATTTACCCTTCAGAAGTAGACCACTTAAAGCTAGCATATATATGGTGATGTGGACCTGTCCCATTCCTCGAGGATTGTTGTGAATTTTTAGGCTCATGGATGGAGCTCGAGTTTGATAATGTTGCTACCTTGGAGTTAGGGTAAAGAATGAAGATGGAGACTTGAAGCACTAGCTACCACAACATAGGATGTCTTCTAGTTTAGCACTGTGGGATTGTCTGCTTCGGATGTAATTATTCACTATTGTACCATGTAACCATTGTATGGAAATGATATGTCACTGAAATGAGTTCTATAAGTGATAGCTACTGATCCAGGGACGATCACAAGGGTATCGGGAGTTGAATTTTATACATTGAAAATCCGGTTTGTTTTAGTATGAGTATGCAGGCCTTTTCCACGTGAGGAGCTTGGACGTAAGCAGATTCTAGAGCTGGGTGTTACACATCCACTTATTGATTTTGATCTTTTCCTAGGCCACCTGATAAAAGCGAATCTTTGATATATCCAAAGGGAACCTAGATGGAAAGCTTGGGGAAATTGCTTCCATCACCGCTGTATCTTGCTTTAAAAAGTCTTATATCGAAGTCTTATCCTATTGACAGCTGGGTCCCTATAATGTGTCACCCGATGGATTAAGGCAGTTATTTGGTCTATTTGTGGATCCTTCAATCCCCTGGTTGCATATGTGGCATTGTCCCATTGGTCTGAAACCTCTTGTCTTGGATGGGTGTTTTCTCCTCTTTTCTTAGGATAATTGACCTGCATACAACTTGTGGAATTAGTTAGTTTATAACTCCTACCAGTATATTGATGCTTATCTTTTATTCGATTACGAAGAGTTGACGGTCTGAAAACAGGACTTAACAACCATCAACAAGTGTCATCCCCTGAAGACACCATGATCCCTCTTCTGGTTAAGGACATTGATTATGCTGGTGAAGGTGAGCGTCTGCTATGGTTCGACTACAAGGATATTTATGAAATATACCATCAAGATGCTGGTCGCTACTGGATTCGCCTTTTTTGCCGTGAGCCCCAATGCTCACGGCAAAGGCTTTGCCGTGAGCCGGGTCACGGCAAAAAACATATCGGCATAGTGACCTTTGCCGTGAGCCATATATCACCCTCTCGGCAAACCTTTGCCGTGAGAAAAAAAACCCCTTCGGCAAAACAAATTTTGCGATGACGGCGAGCAACGGCCGTCAACGGCGTTAGTGGGGCCCGCACGGATGTTTGCCGTGAGCCAGGTGCCATGGCTCACGGCAAAGAAGCCCTGTTTGCCGTGAGCCAGGGGAAAGGCTCACGGCAAAGGAGGCCTGTGCGCCGTGAGCCAAAGCAAGGGCTCACGGCAGACAAACCTTCTTTGCCATGAGCCTGTCTGGATCACGGCAAACATCCGTGCGGGGCCCACCTGGTAGAATAGCAAGCGGCGGCCTGGAAGCCTGTTTGCCCTGAGCTTTTCTTTTTAGGCTCACGGCAAAGAATGATTTTGCCGTGAGTTTGTCTTTGCCGTGAGCTTCCGGTTTTAGGCTCACGGCAAAAAGGAGTTTGCCGTGAGCCTGATTTTTGGCTCACGTCAAAGATTTTGGCTCATGGCAAACAACGATTTTCCGGTAGTGAGTATAGGGATTTCTCAAGTAGTGAGAATGTTTCAAAAATAAAATCATTATATCTCGTACCGAGATCATTTGTGTCGTCATCTCACTCTTGTTGTATTGGGCTGAGCTTCAGCATCAGGGAGACAAAGAAGCAACAGAGGTGCTCAAGACGACGACGCTCCAACTACATCTGCCCCGCTGGTGAATACTGGGACGGTCCACTGGCTGCCATGTTTCTGGCTAGTTTTCTGCCTAATAGCTCTTTCATGCATAGTGTTTGTTCTCTTTTTTGGCTGGTGTCTCGGCTCTCTGTTATACTTTTGTTGCCAGATTGTGTCTGTACTGTCCATAGTTGGTAATGTGGTTTCTGTATGTTTGCATCCCTGGGCGATGCAAGTTAGGTGTTTAGGCCTGGGCTCTCTCTAAACTCTAGGTGAATGCGTACTCCTGTCATACAAGTATCTTAAACTGAATTATTAAAGAAAACAAGTATCTGAACTGATGTAATTTCGTTACTCATGAGTGTTGAAATTTGGACGAGGCCCCTGATGAAAAAAGAGACAATAATTGGCCGAAGGGCATTAAATATATATCTAAGCAGTAATTACATATTGTGACGTATCAGTCCTTAGCTTAGCTTAATATAAGGCCATGAAAACTAATGCTAACGACAAGTAAATACTTACCGTGATGTGATCTTGCCGCAGCACTTGCATCGCAAGTCAAACCATAACCACCTGGCCTCGCATGCCCCTTACCGTAACGTGAGGTGGGCGCCAACCTGTGGATGCAGCCAATGCCATGACGTCTTCAAAAGTATTCAGAACTATGCGGCAAAAGACAAAACTCCTCCGATATTAAGAATAGGCCTACAAATGGGCATCTCCATCTTCCACGATAATCCACCCAGTATACTTATTAGGCATTTTTACATTGCCGCTCAGATCATCCCAGACTCACCACATCGGAGATGATCTCGTTTGCGACAGCGGAAGAGGCCGAGGGGGCGCTGGGGCGAGCCATGACGTGGACGGAGGCAGCATGGTTAAGGTACTCAGGGTCAACGCCGGACTATTGCCTCTGCTTCCTAAACTTCTTCATCCTCTTCGCCAGCTACACCTTAGCAGCGGTCCCCATCGCCTTGCTTGAGCTCTGTGCACCGTGTAAACTGATCATGTCATACAAGCTTCAGCCCGAGGTGCGTCTGTCGCCGAATGTCTTCCTCCGCTGCTACAAGGACACAGCACGCATCTTGGCGCTCATCACCATTGGCCCCCTCCTGATGGTCCCTTACCCTGCCCTCAAGGTCTTTGTACACAAATACAAATCTTTCTCCATTATGCTGTTATATTTGATATACTTGTGCCTTCAATTCGACATCTGTTTTATCATGTAAAACATGTGGATCAGGTCGCCGGGATCAGGACAGGGCTGCCACTTCCACCGGCATGGGAGGTAGCGGCGCAGCTACTCATGTACATGCTCATAGAAGACTACCTAGGTTACTGGTTCCACCGCCTTCAGCACACCAAGTGGTTCTACAATAACATCCACTATGTCCACCACGAATTCAAAGCTCCCATGGGTTTTGTGGCGGCATACGCGCACTGGTCTGAGTCGTTCATTGTCGGCTTTGCCTCCTTCGTTGGTATGGTCATGGTACCGTGTCACATGACAACCTGCTGGCTCTGGTTCGCCATCCGTGGTATCGTCGGTGTTGACATTCACTGCGGGTACACGAGATAGTATTTTCTTCCCTGGTAGGAAAGCTAACAGTTATAGGACCAAATAAAATTGGAACAGTAAGTCAGGTGAAATTGTTTGAATTGCAGGTTCAATTTTCCATTCAGTCCCACAAAGCTTATCCCTTTTTATGGAGGTGCAGAATTCCATGATTTCCATCACTATGGGGGAAAATGGAGCCAGAACAACTTCGCTCCGGTCTTCACATTTTGTGACTATATATATGGGACAGATAAGGTATGTTTCTAGCAATTGTTTATGAGCAAGTCCAAGCATGGTTTATACCCCAACCTGGCAGCATGAACTGGTTGAAAATTCGAGCATACACATGCATCTTTTACTTATACTCCGAAATTTTTTGTTTTGGTTTCAGAGATACAGGGACCATAGGGCAAGGATAGTAGAGGTATAGTCATATCATTGACATCTCACTCCCTTATATATATACAAATCCATGAGAGACATTTCTTTTGAATCATACTGAAAATGAAAAAAAATAATAAACTGCAACCCTACAATTTTGCAGCTGAAGGATAAGACAAATAATACTATCAGGAATAAATAATGGTTTGATGGAACAAGAAGCCCGAAATAAGAATGACGATCTGCATTGCTACTATTGTATTACAAGGCCATTTATATGGGAGTATATGACGCTGCGAAATGTTAGATCCATTTTGCAATGTATCTATTTCAAAATTAATACAATTGCCAAATGACAATATTGGGCAAGCATGGCCGCTCCAATAGATAAGATTCTTGCACATATGTGGAATGTGTATGACATCTGTCAAAGCTCAAAATACACCGAATTTTAATTCGAACAGATTAAATGCCAATAGTCTATCATCACCTTTCTAATAGATTCTCCAGTGCCACTAATGTCTAGCTCTTGATTTGCCACAAAGTCTCGCAACAAGCAGGATGAGAAGTTTGCCAAAAGCCAAGGCTCACCCCAAACTCTCGATCCCGGTCACCTTGATGCTATATCTACTATGGAGCTTCTCTACTAAGGGTCTCCCCATCCCCCAAAGATGGTCGTCGCCACTCCACACTAAGCCTGAGGGTTCAAGTCTTGTTAGTGAGCCAATGAGGCTCCTAGGTGTTAGCACACCAAGCTTACAATGGTGCTTCGCTATTTGAACCAATCACAGAGAAGTAACACGTTGCTCTCTCTATAGTTTTGACTTGTCACTAATCAACTTCTAAGCGTGTGATAATTGCGTTTGATAATAATTTTCGCATATATGTGGCTTAGATTTTTCTTGATGTGTTTGCTGAACTACTTGGACTTAAACATAATCCACTATGAACTCCAATGGGGTTGTATGTAGACAAACAAATCAAGAGAGTCGTTGCTCCAGTGACTATATAAAAGACAATACCGAAGGGTGATCCAATGGTTACTCTGAAGTGTCATTAGATCATCTTGCGCACCTCCCTGACATAATTCATCCCAGTGTGTTTGGTTTGACAGAATTCATCCTGGGTGTGTCTGGCTTGCTGTATAATTTGATTCATGTGAAATGATTCAAAATAATGATTATCATTTTGTTTGGTTTGGTGAACTACCAAACCATCCAGGATGAGTCCATCCCTATTCTACTACTTAGAGTCAACCATGTGGTACATATAAATTGGTTGAACCATCCCATTGAGGATTAGCCATTCATGCATCATATGGTGTATGCAACCTTTATCCAACTACCGTCGGATAATCTAGTTGTAGCCAATTCCGCCATTCCATCCAAACATTGTCTTCTCTCTGCAGAAGCTACGACTCATCAAGTCCATTCATTGAATTCTGGCATGTTCGAACCCTCGGATCCTTTGATGACGACATAGCATCTTCTTCAGCTTGATTCAGTGAATATTTAACTTCTCAATACTCATCGTATCATATGATGGCCCGCTAGATGATCCGGTGAGCGCAGCTTCCTTGATATGGCTTGTGATTTGGACGTTTCATGCATTGGACCATATATTTTGGAATTAGTCAAGGACTTTACCTTATGGTTTGGAACCCATCACACATTAGTCCACATGACAAATGTTGTACACAATCACTAAATGCACAATTATTTGCCTTATGACGAAGCCATGATTCTCAATAAAAGTCACATCATGTTCCAATATATCATACCTAATTCAGCATAAAACTGGAGTATTAGCCCACAAGGTATGTTTAATTTGTGTACTCTTGATTGTGTAAGACGTTGTGAACACTGTAGTATAAAGAACAATTACCACAAGACCTTTCTATTTTTTAATGAACCTCGATAGAAAGATAATGATGAGACAAGCTCTCCTCACAATATACCAATCATGTACCATTTATTTTAATATGGGGCCACCCCTAAATTATATCAGTGGCAGATCATAATAAGAACTAATCTGGCCACGTAAGGATAGACAATCATTGATCCCCGATGCATTAAACAACTGTCTACAACAGTAATTTTTTTGTGACCTATAGTTGCTTGAACATCATACAAACTCCATTTAGATACATGTATAAATAAACTTAGAATTTATTGGCTACAGAGTACTTAAAATCCAATATAGCCCTGCATCACGATTTTAGAGAACCTCAAGGAAAACATACTGAAGAGTGAAGAGAGGAGCAAATCATACGCCATTTCTTTTTCAATTCGCACAAGCGCGTGCATAAATAATTTGCTGATCTGATAAGAACGAAATCTGCCACGCTGGAACTGAGAATCATTGACCACAAAAGTATTAAACAACTCTCAGAACCAGTATTACATATTGAGAGCCATATAGTTGTTAATACTGGGCTATAAGTATTGGTATGATGGGGACATGACATGACTTTTATTAAGAATCATGGCTTCATCATAAGACAAATAATTGTGCATTTGGTGATTATCTACAACATTGTCATGTGGACTAATGTGTTTGCAAGTTGCATCCCTAGGTCCAGATGATGGGTTCCAAACCATAAGATCCAAATGATGTAAGTCCAACTATATTGATAAGTTCCATGACTAATTCCAAAAGATATAGTCCGATGCATGAAACGCCAAATCACAGGCCACATCAGGGAAGCTGTGCTCACTGGATCATCTAGCGGGCCATCAGATGATACGATGAGTATTGAGAAGTTACATTGTGACCGTAAATCAAGATGAATAAGATCCTATGTCACCATAGGGTTCAAACATGTCAGAATCCGATGTCACCAGCGCTTAGGCTGAATGCAGGTCCATCCAAGATAATCTTTGCTGAGTATCGAGGACTACATCAGCGCTCAAATTTAATACATACTGGTAATATAATATTTGATCAGAAGTAATTCTGGATCCAAATTAATCATAAGTTTACCCGTCCATTACATTGCTTGCCGGAGTAGCCTCCGCCCAAACGACTCACATCCGATGCCACGGCCTTACATGGCCCTTCCTGTAAGGTGCCTTGCATTGTGTGCCTTCCTTAGGATGCAGCCAAGGCAACGATGTCGAAATTTAAGCAATATTGGTGGTTACATCAGAGAGCAACTTCTCCAGGTTAACCTATTAAGAATAGACCAAGAAACCTGCATTCCCCGTCTTCCACTTATATTCCATCACTAAGAGTACTCAGGCATTTGCACATTGTAGGCTTGTAGCGCGGGTCATTCAGACTCGCCGGGTTGGAGATGATCCCGTTCCCGACAGTCGAGGCAGCCGAGGCGTCGCTGGGGCGGGCCATGACATGGGCAGAGGCCGCATGGTTCCAGTACTCGAGGTCGACACCTGATTATTGCCTCTGCTTCCACAACTTCGTCTTCCTCCTCGTCAACTACACGCTCGCGCCGCTGCCCCTCGTCCTGCTGGAGCTATGTGCACCAGCGAAACTGACAACGCAGTACAAGCTTCAGCCCCGGGTGCGTCTGTCGCCGGCTACCTTCCTCCGCTGCTACACAGAGACAGCACGCGTCTTGGTGCTGCTCACTATTGGCCCATACCTGTTGGCCCCCTTACCTGTTCTTAAGGTGCATAAACACATACAAATCTTCCACCAGCATGCATGCTGTTCATTTTATTATCCAAATCTTCAGCTCTAGCTTGATTCAAGTAATGATATGTTCAACATATTGATTGGTTTGGCATTGTTGCATCATGTAAAATATGGAAACAGATGGGAGGGATCCGGATGGGGCTGCCCCTTCCGTCATTTGGGGAGGTGGTCGCACAGCTAATAGTGTACATACTCATGGAGGACTACATGGGCTACTGGTTCCACCGTCTCATGCACATCGAGTGGGCATACAACAACATCCACTACGTTCACCATGAGTTCTCGGCTCCGATAGGATTCGCCTCGGCACACTCGCACTGGGCTGAAAATCTCATTTTCGGCTTCACCTTCTTCATTGGCATGGTCATCGTACCTTGCCATATGACCACGTGCTGGCTCTGGTTCATCATCCGTGGCCTCTTGGCCATCGATTTTCATTGCGGGTAGTGACCTATGTCAAATTGTGAGAATTGCAAAACTATCTATTCTAGACCAAACTGGAAGGGCTGAACCATGTCCAATTGTTTAAATTGCAGGTTCAATTTCCCATTCAACCCCACTAGACTTATCCCATTCTACGGAGGTGCAGAATTCCACGACTACCATCATCACAGAGGAAAACAGAGCAAAGCCAACTTTGCTCCATTTCTAACCATCTGTGACTATATATATGGGACTGATAAAGTATGGTATTTGCAATTTCTGTTGTTCATGTTACAGTATGGGCTATACCTCAAACCTTATAGAAACAACTGGTGGAAACATATGCATGCATCATGGCTGATACTCCAAACTGTTTGTTTTATTTCAGGGTTACCGGCACCATAAAAGCAAGCCTAGTTAAGGGAGGTTCATATACTTGACATCTTACTCTACTGCCTACGGTAGTCTATAGACAAAATACAATGAAAATCAAGAAAATAATCAGAATCACAGTTTTCCAGCTGAAGGATAACGAAAGAATTACTTCTCCAAAATATTGTTTTGATGGATCCCAAAGCAAGAAACAAGACAATATGTGTATCATGAGGTTGTGATATGTCAGGTCCCTAGTGTAAAGTTAAATTTGTTGATAATCGCATGAAAACTCGAGTTCCGAAGAAGTATGGGAAGAAGGCGGTTAAGAACAACAACCCAAATTCAAGCTACGTACATTTGTGTACATTTCTATCTCAAATTTGTACAATTGTCTCTCCTTGAGATTAAGAATTCTGCCAAATAGAAGCAGGTCATGTACATGCATAATTCACCGGAAACAATTCAATTACCATTGGGAAGAGCTCATAGATGTAATGAAATGAAATATCATCTGCTTAATTCAAAATTTCTTATGAGCGTCTGCATTCGAGTAGGAACTACTACCGGTGCACGCCGGAGCCTTGCGGAGTGAAGAAGAGCATCGAGAAGGACCGCAACGACCCTGACTACGTCATCACCACCCACGATGATGTAAACAACCACGCTAGCCCCCGACCAATGCCATCATCCAGTACGACGGTGGGGGCATTTTCTACAGCCTGCCACACGTACAGTGGCTCGTTATCAGCCACCTCCTACCTCTTTTGACTTCCGAGACTATTTTTCAAGTTGTGCCTTGAACGCATCTTGTATTGTATTAAGAATGACTTAACCCAAAGGTTTACCACCATTGGTAGAAAAATAAGGTTCTTCGGAGAGATCAGCAGCTGGCTAGATTAGTTCGAATCGATCTGCTTGTACAACTAACTGCTCGGCAGGGGAAATGACAGTCGAATAAGTTGTTGCCTCGGTAGAGATGGACAGTTTTTGGTTTAAGAATGGATGGTAGGAGTCACGGTAGATAAAATTGATCCAGCTGAAAGCTGATTGCAGCAGGGGTAAGAAGAAAAGGAAAGAAACTGCTGATTCGCCCAGACTAAAAAAAGAATTGTGCTTGTTGTTTCCTATGGGAGCAGATCTTGATGCTAAAGAAAAGAAATAAATAAAATATTGGTAATTCTAAAAAGAAAAAAAATGTCCAGCACTATGAAATATATACGATATGTTTGTGCATAGTTATGGTAGGGTACAACTGACATGTAATCTTCCTATAATGTAATAATTACAAAAATCATGGAGACAATCTCCTTGAGTTGGCTGTCTTCCATTTGAGTTTTTTTAAATGTCACAATGATTATTGCTGTGTGTGGTGACAATTACAGGGATAAAAGGAAAGACATTATTTGAGTGAGGAAAAAAATATTTCACCTTGTTTTCTCTATCCTTATATGACTTCTTCACATAATTATTAATCCCATGATTACGTGTCTATATTCCTCTTGTGACGCATATATAACTACCTATATATCGCCATAGCCCGCCTCTTAGTGTCAGATTGGTCGAAGCACCCCAGCCAGCCCTAAATCTGTTTGCTAGCGACAAACGACTCACAATGGAGGTTAATTAGTAGTTGATGGCATTGACATTGCTATAATTTGATCTTGACTGAGTAGCTTTGATCTAATTTGACAAACGGCTCACAATGGTGGTTATTTAGTTGTTTCAATGAGTTTTAACTTTAACATGGTGCTTGGTGACTAACGATTTTAGTATTCTTACGTTTCGGATGTGCTTGGATTGAGGAAAAAAATGCTAGGGAATAGTTGAATAGTGAAAAGTTGGAATGAATAGTATTTTGTTTGTAATCCGAACATGGCCTTAAAGCTACAGTAGACCCATCTTTGTCGCATGTCGGCACAGAAAGGTGATTAATTAATAAGAATACAGAGTTATTGTTAAATATTTTTTTATTTCATGCTAAATTGATACCATGTATCACTTTTTTAGCAATTAGAAACGATTACATATTGACTATGGGCTCCGCAAAAGCATTAAAGTTGATGTTGCCATAGGAATTGAAGAGCTTAAACATATGTCTAAAACTTGGTGCTAGAGTTCCAAGACAACCGTTTAAGTCTCCCAAAATCACAAATCTGAAAGATGTTTTGGAATAAGTGCATGTACTTTACATGTGTGTGTCCTTTATACTAATACATTTACCTTTGCAATGTATTTTTTAATCTTTCGTAATCTAGAATTTAGCTTTATATCATTATATCTATACTATATGTGTATCTTTTATTATTAGAATTTGAATTGAATGTAATGATTCCAAAATTTTTCTCTTTTTAAATCAATATCTTGTTATTGTTATTTCATTTTATTTTGATAGCATGTGCCAACCGACTAGATAATTTTGAGAGATATCTTATATAATTTAAATCTCCATGAATGTAAATATAACACAAACGTTCAACACAAGATAATATCGGAATTAAATATGATATTGGTTTCAGGAGCTTTAATTGGTCATTTTTGTATTGTGTCGTCTATCTGCCTGAGCTTGCTGATATTCTGATGGTTGCTGTTAGTGCAATTGAACCATATGTGTGGGGCTCATCTGCTGGAGCAGGGCATTCATGTGCGAGCCATTCCCATCAGTTATTTGGGAGGCTATTCAGTTGCAAACCATGAAGACCCCAGTCACTGGTTTGACCAATCATCGTTCCGGGGTTTGCTTGCTGTGCTGTACGTTGATTCTCAAGGTCTGGATCTGGGCTCGCAATGCTTCAGTCAGAGCTGCCCAAAAACAATTAGGTTCAATTAGAACGGATAAGCCAACCAATATAGAAGGGATCATGGATGACATTAAAACAACATATTTTGTACGAGAGCCTATCATGTTAGTTTCCATGCTCGCAGCTTGCACCATACCATCAAATATTATTACTGTAAATATTTAATATACTTAGGTTAAAGCTATACCTTTCGTTTTTTGGTGTGATATACACCTAGAAGAAACATTGACAAATGCCAACTTTATGGATAGTTTGGAGACAAAAACAGAAGTTGTTTTTCTAGTAGAAGGATTGTTATGACCACGAAGATAAAATAGCTAAATCCAGAGATAGAAAAAAAAGGCTTCATCAGGTGAAAAGTACTTGAGCAGCAAACACAATATCTTGATGTTATCCAGGAATAATTTGGGAATTTATGCCGGTCAGCAAAACAAATAGATTTATATTTACGTAAATCATGCTTCAACGTTGTAATGATGTGTCATCAACAACGCATAGGAATGTTATCAACACAAAGGACATCCTGTACGTAAGACGTGCAAAAGGGAAAATTCATGGGAAATTGTTGGCACACACAAGGTAAAAGATCCAATTAAACGTTGGACACTTCTTTAAAGTAATGAAACTCTGTTTGGTGACCAGATAAATAATTATATTTTGTTTAAAATAAAATCCGACCCATATGCCATGCCGAGTGTCCTAACCGGCACACACGCGCCATGCGCCCTATGTCCGCACACTGACCCGTACGTGCAACCGCGAGGGTCGGCTCTAATACCATTTGTAACACCCCGTCTCCCAAGGCCGCACCGCCCAGCCCTTCCGTGGGGGCGGACACGCGTACGCATAGCACCCTGCTTACACTTTCGTTCTCGCTTCGTGTAAAAAGGTCAACCCGAAGGTGCTATGGCTGGGGGACAAAGACTTAGTTGGCTCCACCCTCTCTAAACTAGTAAGGTGGTACTAAACATGCGCACACCACGCTCATAGGCCATTATGAGTCATATCAACTTGGGCCGGGTGTCACAATAACACTGTTACTGGCACTGTTACTGAGAAAAATGAATTGCAAATCACAACTTCAGTTAGGGTTGGTGCTTGCGGGAAGCGAGAACAAACCTCCCCCAGTTGCAGTTGTATAGACACTTCCTTCCACTTGGTCTGCAGCTCCTCAGCCTGGCGCTCCAAATCATGGGTAGGCTTCTCCTTTAATGCAACTCTCCTTGCACAACATAACCGGCTGGCTATGGTTCTGAAGAAAAACATTCGCATGAAAACAGCTTGGTTTGTGAAATCCATATGCCACTGATTTTTCCTTTAGTTTGATGAAATTAAAGGGGCAAAGTTGCATCTTATGTGCAAGACATCATTGTAAATATGTCTCTTTCTACATGACGGCATTTAATTTAGCAAAACAAGTCTGATAAAGTGATAATACGATTACCTCTTCGCCTTCTTAGTGTCTGTTGTCACAAGCTCTTGCATGTTCTTATCCTTCCTGAGGATCTCCATCTCAGCATCGGTGAAGAGAACCCCATTGGCATTGATGTGAGCCACTTGTCTGCTGCTATCACCTGCCCTTGTTGACGACAACAGTGTGCTGCTAGCACCTGCCCATGTTGACGACGACAGTGTGTTACTAGCACCTGGTGCTCATCTTGACGATGACAGTGTGCTGCTACTGCTAACACTTGCCCATGTTGACAGTGTGCTGCTAGCACCTGCCCATGTTGACAGTGTGCTGCTAGCACCTGCCCATGTTGACAGTGTGCTGCTAGCACCTGCCCATGTCGTCGATGACAGTGTGCTACTAGCACTTGCCCATGTCCATGACGACAGTGTGATGCCAACACCTGCCCTTGCTGACGACGAAGACAGTGGCATAGGTGGCATCATAGACATGCTCCTGATATTGTACACCTGCTCCAGCAGTTTCAACTTGGGCATCAAGCTCTGGACACTGCCAGTGGCAGAGTTATCCGGCATCGTGGACTGCGGGATAGCATCTTGATCGACCTCATCCTCGTCTTCGTCGAGCGATATGAACACAGGTTCCCTTTGGGTGGCTGTGACATCGACGGGCTCCTCCTTCACCGGCAGCAATACTGGTGCTTGCAGGGCTTGCCGAAGCTGGAGCGACCTCACCAACCATGGTTGGCTGCACGAAGTTACTGAAACCCTGGGACACCATATCCTGATCGGAAGACATGAAGCTCCCATTTCCCAGGAACAATGGAGGTGTCATCGGCAGCACGGGTGGTGCCCCCATGTCTCCTATAGCCGTGAGATCCTGTGCTGAGGTCATGGATCTTGATCCTGTTAGGAAATAAACCACGCCGTGTAGGTGCATGGCATGTGTAGGTTGAGTCGACGAATGGCGTGCGTGTTCGTGCTCGTGTTCGAGTCCATCGTCTTAGGTTCTGTTGAGTCCGTCGTGTGTGCGACGAGTTCGTAGAGTAGTCCAGGCAGTGTACGTGCATGGGTGTCACGTACACGTAGGAAGTGTTGAGTCCATGATAGTCAGACGTACATCCGTGCGTGCGCGTGGTCTGGCAAGGAGGTTCAGCAGGTGCATGCGCGTTGGTGTGCGATGGCACACGTGTGCACTTGTCAGTTTGTTAGTTTGTTAGTCTTTGTTGCTGCAGGGTAGGCCAAGTCGTTGGCCAGGGAGTCATTAGCGGAAGGGAGCGTGATCCGCGTGTGAGTGGAGCGGAGGAGCGGTTCTTGTGGAGGAGTTTGGGGCTCGGAACGCAGAGATGACCGAGTCCGCCGGGGTGGTGCGTTAGTGCGTGCCGAGCTTGCCGTACTGGATGGCGTGGGCGCTGCGACGCTGCTGGCCCATATGGCCATGTAATCCCTGTGTAATTGTTGAGTCGAGTCCATTTGATTGAATAAACAAGCCAACATACAGACCGTTCCGGCCGGGGTGTTCGTCGCCAATCTCGTGTGTGTGCACTGTTCTTCTTCTACCTCCGTCCGGCGTGAGTTAGAAGTGTTCATAGGACTAGATTCCAACAGATCCAACGCCCAGGGATGACCTGCCGCAGGTCCAGGGCATCATCAAGCTCCCGATGAGGGTGGTGCTTATTGACGTGTTGTACATGCTCGCCTCCTCCATCGATGGTGGTATCCGTAAGCTCTCCGGTAGTGGGGCCAGGGCATACTCCGATGAAGTGATTGCGAACCCCACGCCGCCACTGATGCTTGCCGCCGTCGCCGGTGGCAGGATGGAGCCAGACGGCAGCGAGAGCAATGGCATCTCGCTCTGCCACGCCGTCGATTGGCCAGCGGCGAAACCTGAGAACGCTGGCTCTCCCGACGGCACCTTCGACGACGGCTCCGGCAGCCCTTGCCATGGCTGCTGGTCGCCGGGAAACGTGGGGAGGTTCGTAACCGCCGGAGCTTCTGGTTAGTGGAACAAGGGCGTGTTTGCATGGCGTTCACACTTTGGCACGCCACACTTTCTGTGGCCACTGTTTGGTTAGTTGCCGAACTTGTGGCATGCCACAACTCCTCAACTAGGCTCTAGTTCATTTTCAACGCTAAAACTGGCCAAAAGTGTGGCACCGATTTTTCTCGCCACACTTGTGGTGTGGCTAGTTATGGACGCCAACCAAACAAGCCCAAGTCTCCTTCTCCTCCTCCGGTCATATGGACCTCGCCGAGTGACGGGAAGGATGGCGAGAGCAGCAGGGACTGCGACATGGCCGGCGACCCGGAACCGGAGAACCACTCAGAAGAGCGGATGTATAAGGAGGCCATGGACATGGAGTTCGTTGACCAGTCAAAAGAGGTAACAAATGAAGCGTGGCGTTCAAATCTTTCCTGGTTTAGCTCGTCGTATCTGGGGGATATCTAAAGCCTTAATTGCTTTAGCGCGGGATGAAATTGGTGGGCCTTAATTTGGTAGCAGGATGATTTATCGGCCCATGTAAATCTGATTCTTGGCACAACTAAACCTTTTGGTTAACAGAGACAGATGGTATATATGCATCCAGTGCAGATCATGAGTTCGGCTCTCCCATTTCTGGGCCTTCGACGAAAACTAGTCAGGTTAGTGGGTGGGCAATTGTTTTCCGGCGGAGGGGGGCGATGCTGTGCGAGGAAGAGCGCTGCAATGGGAGCCATGGACCAGCAGCCAAAAGTGGTAAGAAGTGAAGCGCGCGTGTTCAAAGGTTTCCTGTTTTAGCACCTTTGTCCGATATGGAGGATATCTGCAGCCTTAATTGCTACTTAAGCGCGGGATAAAATTGATGGGCCTTATTTTGGTAACAGGATGATTTATCGGCCCATGTAAATATGATGCTTGGCACAACAAACCTTTTGGTTAGCAGGCAGATGGTATGCATCCCGTGCAGCCCATGAGTTTGGCTCCCTTTTTTCTAGGCCTTTGATGAAAACTAGTCAGGTTAGTGTGTGTATGCTATGCGTGCTTTCAAATATTTATAAATAGTATTTTTATTCTAAGATTTTAATGTTTTATTAAACATAAACCATAAACAATATATTAGGCCTATTTGCAATAGATTCTTCCAAATGTTTTGTCAATATAAGAAACATCTACAATGTAACCGACATTACATCTACAAGACTACAACTGTTTTTTTAGTTTTAAACCACTATTATTTTCAAAATATAGCATAAAATTATATGTAGGTCATGTCGGCCAATGTGTTGTTGAACCTACCCATGCTTGTCGTAGGTTTCGTGGGGCCCACCTAGTGGACCCATTAATGGTATCCAAATATTGTCGATGCTCGTAGCATCGCTCCAAACTTCTACGAATTGGGGGGGGGGGTACATGGTCCATGGATTTTCCACCTTTTTGCTGGTGATTGCTTGTTATTCACTTGAGCATTGGCCCAAGGCAGCCAGTGGCTGATAGATTTACTAGAGAGGTATCGGTGGGGGCTTAGGTCATATGATAAACATAAACAAATCAGCAGTGTTCTTAAATCCGCAGGGTAGAAACTTAAACTTGGTCCGATGTCAAGTAGGTCAAAAAGACTTTTTTCAAGAAAAATATGAAACGCCATAGACATCATGGTCGAAATGGTTGGGCCTAAAATTTTATAGCAAGCTAATGTACCAGCCCATGTAACCCCACACAATTTTTATTGCTTGCAGGCTGTGCAGCCCAATAAGAACATTTCGTTTTGTAAAAACAAAAAAGGTAGAGTAACTTATGAAAAATGCATATTGGCAGAAAAGTTATGAAAAAAATGTATAAATTGTTTTTCTAATTGGGTGAATTATATTTTGTGGTTGCTTCCGTGAGGGCAAAAAAATATAACAGGACTCCCTAGACCCTAGTTGCCTTATTGCTAATTAGCTAGGTAGTTCTATCTCTAGAAGCTATTATGCCTTTCGCGCCCTAAACACATGTTCTCTCTGTATAATCGAAGCATCTGTGCAGCAGCAGTACAGGCGATTAGACGATTACATTCTCTTCCATCCATGCTCTGCAGAGTCTGACACAAATGTTTCATCCTTTTCTAATGATTTGCAAAAATGGATCTATTCATATTTGGAGTCCCCACTGGATGAGCATAGTTTTTTAAGAAAACTACAATGGTTGGGCGAGCAATGCGCGCCCTACAATTATCTCAACAAAGAAAAGTTAGCAAAAAAAGCATAATACCAAGAGGGACAAACTGACATAACATCAGGATGCAGCAGCACATTCTTGCATGAAATGGACACCGTGACTCCGTGAGGTGTTTGTCCGGCATTTACATAGACCATATTAAATAACATCCTACCAAGGCGGCATCCAAGAGCTTTAGACCTAAGGTATTTGTCCGGCAAACGGAGGTTTAAGTTTACATCACATTCTATCACCAAACAACACAAGTCTCCACAGGTTCCAAACATCCTATAGCCGGTAGCTTTGATACTAACTGCGAAAGCCACTGCATGTACTAACGCAAACGCTCCACGTGTTGAAAGCAGAAGTAGACGAAGACAACATGTCGATGAAGAGGAGTACTTGAAATGCTGGTTCAACACGGAGCAGCCAAAATGGGCATGAGCTCACTGCTCACGCGGTAGTGCTGGGGCTGCAAAAAAAATGATGTTTAGTCATAGAACAAACAAACTTAGTCTAACAAAACACTGAATTACTGCTAAACTAAAACACAAGTATGTTTCAGGAACAAACAAACAAACTCTAGACTAATACCCTGGTTCTACTGTCATACTAAGAAACAAGTATGTTTCAGTAACAAAATAAAAACAACAGGTATGGTTAAGCTAAAGTTTAAGAAAAAAACCCACTATTACCTGCCACTCAGTCTAACAAAAAGCTGGATTACTGCTATGCATAACTTCATAACAGCCAACTTCGAATTACTGAAAAGACAAATATAGCTAAAAGATATACTATCCAGGAGCAGATAGCTAGCATGAGCGCTAAATAGGGAAAAGGAAAAAGAAATAGGTACATGTATCTGAATACCAGAGCACCAATGATCCAATTAGCAAGGAAAAAGAAATGCATCAAGAAGCTATACCATATAGTTTATCTACTCAAATATTTCCACACATGAGAAGTCCTAGCATACATCAGCTTTAGCTTCCTCTTTGGCAGATAGCCCCTTAGCAACACTTTTGTTAGGGGATGGACGAGCCCTGCAAATATCAGCGGATGCAACACACATAAGGGTATTAGCCACTGGCGATGCAGACCCATCTCAGTATTCTTACATTTCGTAAAGCTAGAGTAGACCCATCTCTGTCGCCTATCAGGACAGAAAGGTGGTTAATTAATAAGAATAAGGAGTTATTGTTAAATATTTTTTATTTCATGCTAAATTGTTACCGTGTATCACTAGTATAGCAATAAGAAACGATTACGTATTTACTAAAACATTAAAGTTGACGTTGCCATAGGAACGGAAGAGCTTAAAAATATGACTATAACATCATTGCTTATAACATCATTGCTAGAGTTTCAAGACAACCCTTTAAGTCTCCCAAAATCACAAATCTGAAAAATGTTTTAGATTAAGTCCATGTACGCTACATGCGTGTGTACTTTATACTAATCAATTTACCTTTGCAATGTATTTTTAATCTTTCATAATCTAAAATTTAGCTATTATATCATTATATATATACTATATTTGTATCTTTTATTTATTAGAATTTGAATTGAATGTAATGATTCCAAAATTTGTCTCTTTTGATAGCATGTGCCAACCTACTAGTTTAACAAATAAAAAATGTGGCCTTGTGTAGCGAGGAGGTAGCTCAGCTTGTTATAGTGGAAAATATCAATTTGCCGATAAGACATACAAGCACTTCCATATCGTGGCAAAAAATAACAAAAGGAGAATGTCACCTAACTGTAGAAATTTGTGAAGAAAATCGGTACAAAAACAAATGATACACAAAAATTGGTGCCAATGTAGGATATTATACATCACTTAAAACAAATTCTGAGAGACATCTTATATAATTTAAACCTCCATGAATGTAAATATAACACAACGTTCAATACAAGATAATATTGAAATTAAATATGATATTGGTTTCAGGAGCTTTAATTGGTCATTTTTGTGTTGTGTCATCCATCTGCCTCAGCTTGTTGATATTCTGATGGTTGCTGCTGTATTTGCTGCAATTGAACCATATGTGTGCGGCTCATCTGCTGGAGTAGGGCATTCATGTGTGAGCCATTCCCATCAGTTATTTGGGAGGCCATTTAATGTTGCAAACCATGAAGACCCCAATCACTTGTTTGACCAATCATCATTCCGGGGTTTGCTTTCTGTGCTGTACGTTGATTCTCAATGTCTGGATCTGGGCTTGCAATGCTTCAGTCAGCGCTGCACAAAAACAATTAGGTTCAATTAGAACGGATAAACCAGCCAATATAGAAGGGATCGTGGATGGCATTGAAACAACATATTTAGTATCAAGAGCCTAAGGACAATATAGGTTATTGAGATTAAGGGGATTCTTTGTCGATGACACATTTACCAACTAGTTTCCTAATCGAACAATACCAAAGATCATTAGTCACCACATATTTTTAGAATACCAAACTTATGCGGGAGACACTAACCTATCATGTTAGTTTGCATGCTCTCAGCTTGCACCATACCATCAAATATTATTACTGTAAATATTTAGTACTTAGGTTAAAGCAATAGCTTCGTTTTTGGTGCGATATACACCAACAAGAAACATTGACAAATGCCAACTCAATAGATAGTTTGGAGACAAAACAGAAGTTTTTTTTTCTAGACGAAGGATTATTATGACCAGAAAGATAAAATAGCTAAATCAAGAGATAAAAAAAAAGGCTTCATCAGGTGAAAAGTACTTGAGCAGAAAACACGATATATTGATGTTATCCAGGAATAATAATTGGAATTTATGCTTGTCAGGAAAACAAATAGATTTATATTTAAATAAATCAAGCTTCGAAATTGTATTGATGTGCCATCAACAATACATAGGAATGTACCCGCAAAAAAAAACAATACATAGGAATGTAATCAACACAAAGGATATCCTATATGTAAGATGTGCAAAAGGGAATATTCATGGGAAATTGTTGGCACGCACAAGGTAAAAGATGCAATTAAAGGTTGGACACTTCTTTAAAGTAATGAAACTCTCTTTGGTGACCGGATAAATAAATATATAGATATTGTTTAAAATAAAATCTGTATGGAAAGGACTTAAGATATCTTGAGAAAGTAATTATTACATGCAGTCATCACAATACATTTCTTTTCTCCAAATTAACAACAGACTAAAATCTCTGAACTAACATAAAATTTGCACAACAGAATAATTTAAACTAGGTCAACATGACTTTCCGCACAAATAGCACAAAAACATTTAAGTAGTTTCTATTAGATAATTGATAGAAAAGAGTGCTTCGAGAAAACAATGATCAACAATACTGCCTCCAGAAAACGGAATATTCATGAGTTGGGAGACTTTCAACAAATTTACAACAAGCAGGGTTTTCGGATAAAGAAAGAATCAGGTGAAATAATCAAATGATATTAAATGGAACAGAAACATGAAAAATACACCTAAGCATAACATTACAACAAACCAATGCAATATGATTATTTTGCAGAACTAACTATTACACCTAATTAATATACCGACATGCTTTCATTTCATAAACAACAAGCATATATTAATAGACCTAATCATTGCATTAAATGTTCATTTGCTTTCACTAATCAACGCAAGAGTGCAGTTACACAGCACCTAAGTAAGCAATAACTCATGTTTGATATACATGCAATCTTCATTATATCCAGAAGACCAGGAGACATATTATGATGCCCAGCGTATAAAGTACTGCATGTTGCCCAGATCAGGACATACTATATGAATTCAATATATCCGATCCAAATTAAAAATATTTAGAGTAAACCTAGACTGCATCAACTGCCCAAATTCAAACAAAACTCACCGACTTGCATCATCATCAATTTCCATTTATTACAACCTATCATAAACTAATCCTGGATCAAAGAGTAACAGAGGTAAATATATATACCATCTTTCAGCATATCCTGCCGCTCCAGCTCCTCCATCATCTTGCTCATCTTCCTGTTATTTTCTTTGAGCTCAGCACATTGCATCTGCAGTCGTACGAATATATACACAATATATTACAGAGAGAAATGAATTGCAAATCACTACTTCGCTTAGGGTTGACGCTTGTGGGGAGCGAGAACGAACCTCCCCCAGTTGCAGTTGTATTGACACTTCCTTCCACTTGGTCTGCAGCTCCTCAGCCTGGCGCTCCAGATCTTGGGTATGCTTCTCCTTTAATGCAGCTCTCCTTGCAGAACATATCCGGCTGGCTATGGTCCTGAAGAAAAATATTTGCGTGAAAACAGCTTGGTTAGTGAGATCCAGACCACTGATTTTTCTCTTAGTTTGATGAAATTACATAAGGTGCAAAAGTTACATCTTATGTGCAAAACATCTTTGGAAATATGGCTGTTTCTACATAACCGCATTTAATTAACCAAAAGAAGTCTGACAATACGATTACCTCTTCGCCTTCTTAGCGTCTGTTGTCACAAGCTCTTGCATGTTCTTGTCCTTCCTGAGGATCTCCATCTCAGCATCGGTGAACATGACCCCATTGACATTGATGTGGGCCACTTGTCTGCTGCTATCACCTGCTGCCCTTGATGATAACGACAGTGTGCTGCTAGCAGTTGCCCTTACGGGCGACAAGAGTGTGCTGCTAGCACTTGCCCATGTTGACGCCAAGACTGTGCTGCTAGCACTTGCCCATGTCGAGGACGACAGTGTGCTGCTAGCACTTGCCCATGTCGAGGACGACAGTGTGCTGCCAGCACCTGCCCTTGCTGACGACGACGACAGCGGCATAGGCGGCATCACAGATGACCTGCTGGCTCCCATGGTGGACATGCTCCTGATATTGTACAGCTGCTCCAGCAGTTTCAGCTTGGGCATCAAGCTCTGGACACTGCCAGTGGCAGAATTATCCGGCAACAACATGGGCTGCAGGACGACGGCATCCTGATCGACCTGATCATCCTCCTCCTCGTCGAGTGATATGAACACTGGTTCCTACTGGGTGGCTGTGCCATCGACGGGCTCCTCCTTCACCGGCAGCAACACTGGTGCTTGCAGGCTTGCTGAAGCTGGAGTGGCCTCGGCATCCATGGTTGGCTGCACCAAGTTACTACTAGGAACCAGCTGGGACACAGGAGATGCCATGGGCAGCATGGGTGTCACCATGGTCAGATCCTGCTGGGAGGACATGAAGCTTCCATAGCCGCCCTGAGGCAACGAAGCTGTCATCGGAAGCATGGATGCCCCTATGGTCATGTCCTGCAACGACTGAGCTGGTGTCATCGGCAGCGTGGGTGCCCCCATGGCCGTCAGATCCTGCGCTGCTGACATGGAGCTTGATCCAACGACGCCCATGGACGAGCTGCTTCCGCAGGTCCAGGGCACCATCAAGCTCCCGTCGATGGTGGTGCTTGACATGTCGTACTCGTACATGGTCGCCTCCTCCATCGACGGCGGTATGCGCAAGCTCTCCGGCAGCGGCGCCAGGTCATACTGCGACGAAGTGATTGCTGACCCCCCGCCGCCGATGCTCGCCGGCGGCAGGCCGGAGGCAGACGGCAGCGAGAGCAATGCCATCTGACTCTGCCACGCCGACGACGGCTGCGGCAGCCCTTGGCATGGCTGCTGGCCGCCGAGAGCTTCTGGTTGGTGGAAGAAGTCTCCTCCTCCTCCTCCTCCGGTCATATGGACCTCGCCGAGGGAGGGGAAGGATGGAGAGAGCAGCAGGGGCTGCGACGTGGCGTGCTCCTCCATCGCCGGCGACATGGAACCGGAGAACCACTCAGACATGAGGCCCGGCGACAACGGCTGTGGGAGCAATGGAGGCGGCGAGAGGTGCGTCTCGGCATGCGCGGAGGGCAGTTGTTGCTCGACGGTGGTCGGGACGGTGGTGTTCGGCTCCATGGGCACTAGCTAAAGTTGTCGAACGCGAGGGAGGAGGGGAGACTGGAGAGGGCTTTCGGCGGAGGGGAGGGGATGGTATGCGGGGAGGAGCGTCGCAATTACCATGGACGACCAGCCAAAAGAGGTAAGAAATGAAGTGCGGCGTTCAAAGCTTTCCTGGTTTAGCTCGCATGATCTGGAGGAATATCTAGAGCATTAATTGTTTTTTTTTCAGAGGACATTGTTCTTTCAGAGGAGAGCTAAAACAAGAAACTGATGGGCCTTAATTCGGTAGAAACATGTTCTAGCGGCCCATGTAAATCCAATGCTTGGTGGGGACTGGCACAATTAAGCTTAGTAGAGAGGGTAGCAGCCAAGATGGTGTGCCGTGCAGCCCATTGTGCAGCCTAGAGGGACGGCGATGATGCCCTCTCGTTTCTGCACCGAGTATAAAATACTTAATTCCTTATTTGGCCCTCAAAAATGTCCTCATTCCTTACTTGGCCTGACAAAATTTTTGTTCCCCATAAGGCCAAAAGTTTTTCATATATTCGTTTCGTGGCCCTGCCGTCAAATTGGAAGGGGTAACACGGTTAACTAGGACGCAAAAAGATAGTTTTGCCCCTAAAAATGAAAGGTTATTGTTGGAGGCTGGACATAATTATCTTTCATTTGTATGTTAAAAACAATATGAAATGGCACAGCAAAAAAATGCTCAAAATAATTACTTGTCAAAATGCTCAAAATAATTACTTGCCCTAAAAAATAGCTTTCAGCAATACCTTTTCATGTTCAGGGGCAAAAATGTCTTTTTGCGCCCTGGTTAGCGGTGTTTACCCTTCAATTGGACGGTAGGTTCACGAAATGAATGTATGAAAAACTTTTGGCCTAACAGGGAAAGGAAATTTTTTTCAAGGCCAAGGAACGGACGAGGACTTTTTTCAAGGCCAAATAAGAAATTGTCTCTTATAAAAAGGGGAACCATATCCATCTTCCAGAAGTTATTAGCCTCCACGCCCCCGGTGTTTGATATTCGTGCAAACCAAACACATCAATTAGATTAGACGAACCTTAGCATCACATATCTCTTCTCCCTTTTCCTCCCCTCCCCTGTGTTGCCATCACCCTCCCCATGACCAGCATCATGGCCGCCTCGCATGCTGTCTTCGCACCGCTACCGTCCAAGTGCTGCTTCTTCACCGTTCGTGGCCGCCGCCCAAAAGCCACCTCACCGTCTGTGTGGCCGCCAGTCACCGCACTGCTACCAGCCCCGATGGCCACTGCTGCCCGCACTGCTGGTCAGCATGCTACCTACAGCCCTGACAGCAGTTGACGGTTGTGCCTCCGCCATGGAAGAAACTTGCCATATAAGGTGCCACGGAGAAGATGTTCAACATTTCAATTTTGCTGTTTCAATGTTTCGTTATTCTACATTCAATGTTTTATTTTTGCAATTTTAACATTTTTCGGAAGCAACGTTGAGTATGATGACAGACAATGTTTAACATGGTGAAGAGCAATGTTGCAGGAAATCTTAATATGTGTGCAATTTAATTGGGCTAAAGTTGGCTTTAAAGGTGATTACTTTTTCATAAGAGGGGCATGAAGCCCTTATAAAAATGCATGTAAGCAGGAAACTGTATATAAATGAAATATAAAAGCACAAAGAAAAAACAATGGAAGGAACACGAACCGAATGCCCACCTTTAAGTACAAGGGCAACGAGGAAGTGGGTACCGGGCACCTGGCGTTAAGCTCCTGGCTGTACAGACCTCACGGCTCATAGTTGGGGGGGGGGGCATTCGGTCTAACCAAACCGATAGGTTCGTGTTGACAACCAAAAGTTGCAACAAGCCGGCGATTAGGCTAGGCCGGTTGGGCCCTGTAGTCGATCTAGAAAAACGCTAAGAAGTTTGACCGCTTGTAGGGCTGGTACAACCGCCTGTATAAAAGTGCTCAAAATATGAATTTGACTTCACCATTGCGTGACTCTCATAAAGGCAATCAAAATGCATATGTGGATCGCCTGATTTGGAGTCCGGATGACGGAGCTTCCTCACCTCCGTGTCGCTGGTTACCGCCGTGAGCTCAAGATCGTATACGTTGTATCAAGGCATAGTTGGCCATGGCGGCGATCATGGTTGACTGGCCAATGGCTGAGAAGGGGGGGGGGCAAACAACCGGTACCCATGTTTCCACGCCATACCGACCTTGGCGTAGTAATCTTACCTGTCGTGAAACATCTCAAGGTCATCGATGACCTCCTCCTTCTACTAAGGGTCCATGGCGAGGGTGTCGAACTGTGAGATCAAGTGGGCATGTGCCTTGATCTATTATATGATGAGTGATTGACTAGATGATTTTAGGCTTTACTGATTGAGTCAATATTTCATATGTGCATGATTATGCTAATGGCTAACTAGAGCGTTGTGTTGTGTGTGTTGTGTTGTGTTGTTTATGTGAAACTAATATTGTGTGGATGCTCTTGGCTTTGATGTGTAGGTGCAGGGTGCGACGTGACAGGAGACAATGCATGGTGAAGGTCTGGCGCAAAAAGTCACGCTGATGGACTATGGTGAAGGCTAGGCATATGTAGGCTTGGGCCATGCAGGACAAGTGAAGGGTTCAGGGCAGAGGACCCAGACCATGAAGGGTAAACACGAGTAGGTTTGGGCCTCGAAACCAGTGGCGAGTCTGATGCAGCTGGGAGGTGTCAGATCGGAGGACGCGTGGCACCATCACGAAGCTTGTGTCGATACAAAACGAAGCCGTGAAGGCATCGGGTCCATTCGATGGACTGTAAAAATGTTGGATGGTTTACCCCTGCTCAGCCAAAATTGGTAAGAAATGAAGCGCGGCGTTCAAATCTTTCCTGGTTTAGCTCGCTTGATCTGGAGGAAATCTAGAGCCTTAATTGTGTTTTTTTTTCTCCAGAGGAGAGCTACAGCAGCAAACTGATGGGCCTTAATTTGATAGAAGGATGATTCATCGGCCCATTTAAATCCAATGCTTAGTGGCATTGGCACAAGCTTTCTTTGGTAGGGTAGCAGCTACAGAGGGATTAGCTGGAATGTGCCAAAAGGCAGGGAGAGAGTATCACCGGCACGGCACCTCTCGGACGGCATTCTAGAGAAGGACCCCGGGCTGAATCGGTGAGATCCGGAAATCGTGGAGCCTCCGCGTCACCTGTGTCAAGGCGACTCGAGCAGCGATCCTCCGCGGTGACTGTTGGCACTTCTTAACGTCAATTCTTAAATCAACGTAAGAAGGTACTCGATTTATAATGTAGGTCTTAGAAAGAGATTCTGCAAGCGCACAAAATATATCGGTATCGCATTTCACCTTGGGGAAACCCAGGGTATCGTATTTATATTTCCGCAGGGAAGCCTTGGTTAAAGAGAATTGATGAATAATGAGATAGATCTTTCCAGAAATAAACACTCACTAATCTCAGGGGAATAAATACACCTAAGTGTAGGATAGTGGTCAAATGAATGACCGGATAGAAGGTCTGAACGACCAGCAACACACACAGGAGCCTCAAATCTATAGAAAAGGAAAGACGCTGGGAGAGACCGGACTTACTAGGCTTTCTACTCAGAGCTAAGCCACTATAACCTTAAACCCAGAACCTAGCTTAGATATCGGGAACAGAGCTTGCTTCGACGACTGCAGCGGGGGGAACTCAGACTGGGATGAGAGAGGGGTCCCCCAGGCCCAGCAACTACTGTTATGAATACACCCGAACATGGTGGACTACAAAAGACGGACAGGGCTGTCACCACCTGCCGCCTACCACATCAGTTCCGTGGGGTGCAACACACTTCCTAGCTAACACTAAGTCAGACACCACGTCTGCACTTAATGTTAGAATTTCCTCTGGGTACCTTCAGAAGAAAACCCCGTCCTTCCAAGGTGTCTTACGGCCTTGGTCGAGACTAGAAAACCCACAAGATAAATCCCGATAGAGCTAAACTAAACTCTAGACCTAAAACTATAGGAAACAACCCAAAAAGGGAAGGTAAATAAAGATATGCTTATAAATGCTCTGAAGATAGAAGAGATATATATATTAAACTCTTCAAAAGAAGGAAAGGATACAAGAGCTTTACTAGAACTCCGAGGAACTCCGGAACTAGCTCGACTCGACTCTACTCCTAACTCTAATCCTAGACTAAGAAAAGGGGAAAATTGGAAGAGCTCCTAAACTTCAAGTGAAGTAATGTGTACTAGTGTGTAGTGTGTGTCTTGGAGTGAAGAGGAGGGGCCTTTATACAGCCTTTGGATGTCGGTTGCAGCTGGTCCTACCTCCTAACCATCATAACCGTCCCTTGAGAGAAGGAGGTGGGCCATTGGAGCCGAGGGGAGGCTGGCCGGCCTAGGGGAGGCCGATCGGGCTCCACCTGGCGCCTCTGGCCACCGCCTTCGCTCTGGACGGCCATGATCACGTCCCAATGACGGTTAAGTGTGCTTCTCTGGCGGTTACGGCCGGTAAGTTAGGTAGGTGGGCCGTTCAATCCTTGTACAAAGCATCCTAGGCCTTTCGGGTCCCTTGATCAAACCGACGTTGGAATGAACGTCCCTGATCATCTTCATTGTGTTTCCTCTGCATGGACGAAGTTTGACACCCAAATGTGCCAGGGACAGGCCGGCCGGCCTAGGGGAGGCCGGTCGGCCTGGGTCTGAGCCCAATTTGGGTGAAATTTCACCAATAGGTCCCTGCAGGCACAAATCATCCAAAACTTGTGGAATTTGTTAGTAATAAACATTTTATGTATCGAACATGGCATGAAACACTTGTTTCTCCCGAAATGTTGACCGTCACCGAATGGTTTTAACGACCGTCAACACGTCCCCAAGCTTAGACTCTTGCTCGTCCTCGAGCAAGGCTAAAACTCAGATTCAGAGGGTCAGGAGTTGCGTCAATGTTTATGCCCAACAAATACCCTGCTCATAAGCCAATACTATCCATAGGTCGATTGAATAAGTTGGCATCTATAAGATTGCATACCTTTCTCACCTGTGGGGCTTATAGCGGTAGTTCTTCGTCTTGGGCGGTTGAGAGCCTGAATGGTCCTTTTTAGAGTGCTCCCTGCAGCTGTTCAGGTACCATCTCGGAGATAATTTTTTTCCAAAAGCATGGTTAATCTTTCCCCGGTGGTACCCTCAAGTCACTCAAGGTGTATATCCTCACTCTTTCCCACTCACTCCCTCTTTTCATTTTGTTTCAGGGCTTTTGGACTATGGTTTTAGGAGAGGCGAATGTGCATACCTTGGCTACCTTTGTTGCCGAACCGAAGAGTGGTTCACAAGAGTTGGTACTCATCAAATCCCGATCTTTGGAATTTGTAATTTTCAGGGAAGAGGGAGAGAATAGACTCACACATGGAAGATCATCATCACTCTTTTTATTTCTCTCTCTCCTTTTCCTTCATATTTTTCATGAGATGCTCACAGTTGGAGTCTTTGACTCTCTTTCACTCTTTTTCTTTTTCTTCATTTTCTTTTCTTTTCTCATAAGAGGATGGCTCACTCATTATTTTTTTCTCTTTTCTGCTCACAGAGAGATTGATTTGTGTGGAATGTATGATGACCTTGGGAATGAATGGGTTCACAGTGGAGATTTTTGGCTGATATATTTTTTTTTGTGGGGGGGGATGTGTTGGTGGTGGACATCGGACTAGAATGGGCGACAGACACGCCAAACACTTTTGAGGCTAGCAATGAAAAGGGTACGCAAAGGAGAAAGAATGGTAAATGGCAAGTACCTTCTTCAAGCGAACTCACCACTCGGCAAGACTCAAAGTAACAGAAGATAGCATATGATGGCAAGTTTTTAAATTCAACTGTTTAGCTCTGGATAGGATTCTATAAACTATCAGGGAAGATTCACCAATTTAAATTTTTATAAAAGACTTCCGAGAGGTCCCTTAATAAGCATGCAGTTGAACTCGAAGCAAACCATATCAAAGCTATCAACAGCCTAGACTATGAACAAGTTGCTTTATGCCTCCCACAAAATGATTAGGACAAACTCATATGCCAAAAGACTCAAGTACTAGGATAGTAACAGATTATGAACGAGGCATTTGGAGAGCATAAACAGAGCAACTTTTCATCACTCCCAAAGAAACAGGATTCATACGGATTTCCACACATATATGTTAGGAGCCTTCTTATTTATTTATTATTTTTTTGATAGAAGATAAAACTGCTCCTATTTTATTATGGCATGGTACTTCTCACTGACTGGAACGACTGGAACGACTGGATCGACTGGAACGAGGGGCAGAGGACTCACCTTGGTACTGCACATGCTACTCCCCCAAGCTTCGATGAAGCTCAGTGGTATTAGTTCTGGTTGGGGTCAAAGTGCATGTGCTTGAAGAAGCCGTAGAGATCATGCTGCTGGGAGGTGGCAATCCCCCAGGTCTCCTACGTGAGGTCGGTGTTGTGCGCGAGGTTGTCGCTGATCTCCTGCTGCTGCTGGCTCATCGTGTCCAGCTGGGTACCGATTTGCGAGATGTCTCGGGTGATCGGGTTCTCGTAATCGCACCTAGCGGACGGCGATGGTCCCACTTGCGGCCCAAGATTCATACCTTGGAAATAATCAAAGGTGTCATTGAAGCTCATGTGGGCCGTAGGGTTTTGCTGAGGCTGCGGCTGTGGCTCGGTGGACGTGTCTGCTGCTGATGATGGCCCTGCTTCACTGTCGTGAAGGGCTCTCCTTGTGCGTGTCATGGGTCCGGCGACACTGCGGCGAGGGGGTTCCTTCCGTCTGAGCTGCAGGGTTAGGCTCTTTACCGACTTTAACGCGAGGTTCGGGCATGGAAGCTCGACCTCCTTGATATAGCCGGGGTAACACATGAAAAGCTTATACTCTGGCCCTTCCCTCATTAATGCCCCTGGACAAAGTGGTCTATGCCAATGCAAGTCTGATATTCTGCGTCGATGGGCAAAAATTCGACTTGTGCATTTTTCATCGCACCGACACTAGTGGCGATGCGAGTAACCAATGAGGTGATGTCAATGGTGGCGCGGGTAGTAATAAGCCTTTGCCACACATCGAGCATGCTCAAAATCAGAGAAAACCGAACTTTATTGACCATAGCATAAAGGCACTCCATGTCAGGTGCAAGACAGAGACGCAAATCGGAATGAGGGTGAACCACCATAGCAATCCACATGGCGAGAAAACAAAGAGTGGGGTTATGAATTGAGGTGATGCTGTTTTTATCACCGAGCGGCTCATTTGTGATGCTGTCCCACCATTGGGCATGATTGTACCGGTGGCCAGTCACCAAAAGATCCGGATCAATGATGCATCGCTTGCTAAACCCGAGAGCATCACTGAGTTGCTTTGGGGAATAGCAATACTCCTCATTGAAAAAGCGAACATGCACCTTCGTCTCCCGTTGGAGAAACTCAACTCGCAAACTCATCAGAAATTCCATAGTCAAGAAATGCGAACCTGTTTCGTGGACGGGGTAGAAGTCCGCCTACCCGGCATTGCCGAATGCGCGTTCCATGTCACGAAGCAGTCCTGTCTTGATCAGCAGCGTGGCGTCTATGTACTTGGCATGGCTGAAGCTTCGGGTTTTCAACTGGTTGAGGAGTTCCAGTTCCTCATCAGACCTCGGAATGATATGCTCAATCCGGGTCATGATTCGGATACGGAGACGGTCCCTTGGCACCTTAGTATCCTCAGTCCCCTGAGATGTCGTGTCATGTTGAGCGGTGTCAACAGACATGGTGTCTCGGGACACCAGGGAGTCCTGGGAACCGTGGGAACGCTTGGAACTCGACGAGCCGAACCTCCGCTTTACTTCTTGCACCCTCTCTTTCACCCTTCGCATCATGATTCCTGCAAAATGTTAGTGCTAGCAAATACCCAAAGGAAATCAAGATGGGTTAGCGGTTAGAGCAACAAAAGTCAGTCGTTCTTGTGGGAGGTTAATCACCACAACGAGTCAGCCGTTCTTGTGGGAAATTACTCGCCACAAAAAGGTTAGTCGTTCTTGCAGGGACCGAACCTCCACAAATCGTTCTTGATCAGTGGAACCTTAGCTCAAGAGGGAAGAAATATTTGGGCAGAATTTTCTTGATCTAGACTTGGTATTTTTTTTCTAACTTGGGGCTTTGGAGGCTTAAACAGGGGGGAAGAAGATTCAACTTCGGTGAAACTCGTGCTTACCTGCGCAGGGGGTGCCGAACTGAGCGTTCTGGCGCTCGGCTTTTATAGAGCGGCGAAGGGGGGAGGCCGACCGGCCTAGGTGGGGCCGGCCGGCCCTGCTGCGGCACAACGAGCGGCGGAGCTTGGTCGTCGGGGCACTACGCGCTGAAGGACGAGTGTCGGCGGGTGGTGACGGGACACGAGCGGCGGAGGGCGGCCGACCGGCCGTGATGGGGCCGACCGACCTGCCACCGGCGCCGTCGGTGTTCGACCTCCTTGTGGTGCTCGTGCACGATATTATATTCTCCCCTGTATGTGAATCTAACCAAGGCAATGACAGGTGGGGCCGGCCGGCCTAGGTGGGGCCGGCCGGCCATAGAGATGGCCGAATTTTTTTTTATATATATGCAATGCTAAAATTTAAACATGAGTTGTGAAAAATTAAACATGGCATGCAGATTTGGAAATTAAAATTAGGAAGGGAGACCTATTCTATATGCAAATGCAAAAATGCATGGATAAATACCACATACCTTATGCCGAGGGCTCGGATTTTCCATCCTGAGCGGGACGCTCCGAAGTATTCTTTGGGTCCTCTACGGCTTTGGTCTGCCAGATCTTCCTCACCTGGCGGGGCTTAGTGTCAACCTTCCTCTCTTTCTCTGATAGTTGATCCAGTATTTTCTTTCTTGATATCCTCCGCTGTGCATGATAGCGATCATGCTGCTTCTTCTCTCGGAGGATAAGTGTCTCCACCACACTCACAAGCTCCTTGAAACACATGTTCTGGACCGGCTGCTTCGGTGTGACTTCACTGACCATGTTGACTTGTTCGGGCGGCTCTTCCTTCGGAAGGAAAGTAAACTCCTCTATTGCCCCATTGAGCTTGAGCTGAATATTCTCAGCGCCAACATCGATGTTGGCATTAGCAGTCCTCAAGAATGGTCTCCTGAGAATGAGAGAGCTCTTGGCATCTGTCTCCATATCGAGGACGACGAAATCCACTGGGGTGAATGAGTCTCGGATCTTCACCGGGACATTCTCCGCTACTCCAGCGGGGTAACGAACCGATTGGTCCGCTAGCTGCAAGCACATGGATGTAGAGACCAGCGTGATATGCTTGAGTTTGTCAAAGACTACCTTGGGCATCACGCTGACGCTGGCCCCCAAGTCACATAGGGCGTGATCAAACTCTTGGCCGCCTATTGAGCAGGAAATCATGGGACATCCGGGATCCTTCTTCTTGGGGAAATTGGGGCTGAGTATAGCTGAGCTACATGCCTCGGTGAGTTGCACCGTCTCAGTGGTTAGCAGGGTCCTCTTGTTACCAAGGATATCCTTGATATATTTTGCATATGTCGGGACCTGCAAAGCATCCAGGAGAGGTATATTGATATAAACCTTCTTGATTACCTCGATGAATTTTCTGAATTGTTCGTCGGCCACTGGCTTTCTCTTCCGTTCAGGGAACGGGAGGTAGTTTGGGTCACGGGTCGTGCCCGAGGCTTACGGGGCCTCATTCTCCCCTTGATCAGCTGGGATGGCATCTTCGTCGGCCTCCTCTTCATCTCCTTCTTCAACCCTTCGCTGCATACCTGCACCCTGGGGAAAAGATGGATCCTGCGTAGACTTTCCAGTCCGCGTGGTCGTCGCACTAACATTCTCCTTAATGGGAACCTCCGGTTGCCCGGGCAGTTTCCCCATGTTAGGGTTAGGACAAGATGCAGCCAGCTGAGCTACTTGAGTTTCAATCATTTTGTTAAAACACAGCTGGTTCTTAATAACAGAGTTAAACCCGTCTATTTGGGCATCCAGATACTCCATAACTTTGTCAGTAGCAAGAAATTTCTTGCTAATGCTTTCGTTAATTTGTTTCTGGCCGTACCAAATATCCTTAAGGGACGGCTAAAAGCTGTTATTAGGAGGATTACCTGATTGTTGGCCTGAGTTGTTGAAGTTTCCACCATTTCCGATGAAATAGGCCTCCTCCTGGGTCGTCGAGCAACTGCTGCCCGAGTGTCCGGATTCACCGCACGTCTCGCATGTCATTCGTGCGTCAATGATTCATCTCCTTTTCAGGAGATTCCATTTTCTTCAGAAGTAGGTCTATCTTCACAGCGAGCATGTCAATGGAGTCGATCTGGTGTATGCCTTTGGTGCGTGAAGCATGTCTCTCACTCGTCCAACTCTGGTGAGTGGCGATCTTTTCGATAAGCGCCTTAGCAGCTGGTACATCCAGCGCAAGGAAGGCTCCTCCCGCTGCTGCATCCAGGTACTCTTGCGATCGACGGGTGAGGGCATGGAAGAAGTTTTGAGCAATCAACCACTCTTCCATGCCATGATGGGGACAGGCTGTAACATATTCTTGCAGTCTCTCCCAAGCTTATGGTACTGACTCACTATCATGCTGCTGGAAGCCTGTTATTTGTCCTCGGAGGGCGTTGGTCTTGCCCACCGAAAAGAACTTGGTCAGGAATGCGTCGGCGCATTTCTGTTAGGTATTCTCGAAGCTTGCTTTGTTGGTGTAGAACCACTCTTTCGCCTTGCCAAGCAAGGAGAAAGGGAATAGCTTCAAGCGGATGGTATTGATCGGTGTGCCATTGGGCATGATTGTGTTGCACACCTCTAGGAAGTTCCTGAGGTAAGCGTGAGCATCCTCAACAGCCTTTCCGCAGAAAGGATTGGCCTGGACCATGTTAACAAGGCCCGACCTCAGCTCAAATCCTCCTTCAACTTCACCCTGAGCATCCAGTCCCGGAAAGTTGTTGCTTGACGGGGCGGAATACTCACGGAGTGTCTTCCTTGGGGGAGCCCTAGTCTCAGGAGATTCTGGAGCTGATGAATACGACGACTCGGAGTCGGATGAAGATTCGAACAAGGTGTTTGAGCTGAGTGAAATCTGAGGTGGAACGATTCTTTTCCTCACAACTCTCCCAATGCGTTCTGGATTCGCATCAAAGTTTGATGGTAGGTTGAAACCAGTCATGCACTAGCCTGCAAAACACATAAAAAACAGACGAGAGTTTGCAGGGGTAAGTTCTCTAAGGTTAGTGCTGAAAAATCTGTAAAGATTATCAAATAATTCAACAATGTCTTTAGCCAATTGCTTCCTCGACAACGGCGCCAGAAATGCTTGTTGGTACTTCTTAACGTCAATTCTTAAATCAACGTAAGAAGGTACTCGATTTATAATGTAGCTCTTAGAAAGAGATTCTGCAAGCGCACAGAATATATCGGTGTCGCATTTCACCTTGGGGAAACCCAGGGTATCGTATTTATATTTCCGTAGGGAAGCCTTGGTTAAAGAGAATTGATGAATAATGAGATAGATCTTTCCAGAAATAAACACTCACTAATCTCAGGGGGATAAATACACCTAAGTGTAGGATAGTGGTCAAATGAATGACCGGATAGAAGGTCTGAACGACCAGTGACACACACACAGGAGCCTCAAATCTATAGAAAAGGAAAGACGCTGGGAGAGACCGGACTTACTAGGCTTTCTACTCAGAGCTAAGCCACTATAACCTTAAACCCAGAACCTAGCTTAGATATCGGGAACAGAGCTTGCTTCGACGACTGTAGCAGGGGGAACTCAGACTGGGATGAGAGAGGGGTTCCCCCAGGCCCAGCAACTACTGTTATGAATACACCCGAACGTGGTGGACTACAAAGGACGGACAGGGCTGTCACCACATGCCGCCTACCACATCAGTTCCATGGGGTTCAACACACTTCTTAGCTAACACTAAGTCAGACACCACGTCTGCACTTAATGTTATGATTTCCTTTGGGTACCTTCAGAAGAAAACCCCGTCCTTCCAAGGCGTCTTACGGCCTTGGTCGAGACTAGAAAACCCGCAAGATAAACCCCGATAGAGCTAAACTACACTCTAGACCTAAAACTATAGGAAACAACCCAAAAAGGGAAGGTAAATAAAGATAAGCTTATAAATGCTCTGAAGATAGAAGATATATATGTATTAAACTCTTCAAAAGAAGGAAAGGATACAAGAGCTTTACCAGAACTCCGAGGAACTCCGGAACTAGCTCGACTCGACTCTACTCCCAACTTCAAGTGAAGTAATGTGTAGTGGTGTGTAGTGTGTGTCTTGGAGTGAAGAGGAGGGGCCTTTATATAGCCTTTGGACGTTGGTTGCAGCTGGCCCCACCTCCTAACCGTCATAACCGTCCCTTGAGAGAAGGAGGTGGGCCATTGGAGCCGAGGGGAGGCCGGTCGGCCTAGGGGACGCCGATCGGCCACCACCTGGCGCCTCTGGCCACCGCCTTCTCTCTGGACGGCCATGATCACTTCCCAATGATGGTTAAGTGTGCTTCTCTGGCGGTTACGGCCGGTAAGTTAGGTAGATGGGCCCTTCAATCCTTGTACAAAGCATTCTAGGCCTTTCGGGTCCCTTGATCAAACCGACGTTGGAATCAACGTCCCTGATCATCTTCATTGTGTTTCCTCTGCATGGACAAAGTTTGACACCCAAATGTGCCAGGGCCAGGCCGGCCGGCCTAGGGGAGGCCGGTTGGCCTGGGTCTGAGCCCAATTTGGGTGAAATTTCACCAATAGGTCCCTGCAGGCACAAATCATCCAAAACTTGTGGAATTTGTTAGTAATAAACATTTTATGGATGGAACATGGCATGAAACCCTTGTTTCTCCCGAAATGTTGACGGTCACCTAATGGTTTTAACGACCGTCAACAGTGACCACTGGGACATCTCTCCACCACGGCTGCCCCCACTCCCTCCTCGCCTCCGGTGAGGGGCCGATGGCCGGAGGGAGTAGGGACCATTCTTCTCCAATAAATTTCAGGGATCAAGTTCTGGATTAGTTTTGAGTCTTTCCCATGTCGAGTTCTTTCATATTAGGGATTTGGTTCCTTCTATTCTGATCCGGCATCGGCGAGGAGGTAAGGTGGATTTAGTCTCTTCATAGCGGCTCCGATGAAGATGGCATGATCAAGTTCATTTAACTAAAATTGAAACCAGCCTCTATTACTGAAAGTACAACCAATTACTAACCAGGAACAAAACAACAGTAAGTGAAGAGGGGTTCTCTAATTAGGCAACTCACGATTAAGTAATCCAGTAAAACTAGTAGCTAACAGAACTACAACTAGTACAGAGGTAATTCAGTAATAGTACTAGCAATTTAGTAACTACTAGAATTTCATCTAGTAAACAGAGCACTAGTAGTTCAGTAATTCCTGGAGCTGTAACTAGTAAACAGAGACTAGTAATTCAGTAATTCCTGCGACTGCAACTAGTGAACAGAGACTAGTACATCTACAACAGAGGCCATGAAAGACCAATAATCCGGATTGAATGAATCAAAATTAGACAAAGAACAAGCCTATCAATTCAATGAACTATCACACTAATTTCCCGCTACACCGCTTATCATCATCGAGTATCAAATCCGCCCAACAAATGTGCAATTACACTTGTTGACGCGCTTCTGGTCAACACACGAAAGCGCTAGATCGCGTGGTTGTCGAAATCTCCTCGCCGGAGCTCCTGAGAGCAACCGGCCTGGCCCTGGCACATTTGGGTGTCAAACTTCGTCCATGCAGAGGAAACACAATGAAGATGATTAGGGACGTTGATTCCAACATCGGTTTGATCATGGGACCCGAAAGGCCTAGGATGCTTTGTACAAGGATTAAAGGGCCCACCTACCTAACTTACCGGCCGTAACCGCCAGAGAAGCACACTTAACCTTCATTGGGACGTGATCATGGCCGTCCAGAGCGAAGGCGATGGCCAGAGGCGCTAGGTGGAAGTCGATCGGCCTCCCCTAGGCCGGTCGGCCTCCCCCCGGCTCCAATGGCCCACCTCCTTCTCTAAAGGGACGGTTACCTCCGGTCTCTCCCAGCGTCTTTCCTTTTCTATAGATTTGAGGCTCCTGTGTGTGTGTCGCTGGTCGTTTAGACCTTCTATCCGGTCATTCATTTGACCATTATGCTACACTTAGGTGTATTTATCCCCCTGAGATTAGTTAGTGTTTATTTCTGGAAAGATCTATCTCATTATTCATCAATTCTCTTTAACCAAGGCTTCCCTGCGGAAATATAAATACGATACCCTGGGTTTCCTCAAGGTGAAATGCTACACCGATATATTTTGTGCGCTTGCAGAATCTCTTTCTAAGAGCTACATTATAAATCGAGTACCTTCTTACGTTGATTTAAGAATTAACGTTAAGAAGTGCCAACACCCGTCGGAGGCTGCGAACCTGGGGTTGTTCTAAGGTCGGCAAGGCCACTTTGAACGTCCTAAAACACCGTAGAGACGAAGAAGGAAAGCAAAGGGGATTAGAAAAGCTAGGGTTTGGAGATAAAAAGTAGAACAATGATTTGTACGATTGGGTAGAGGTCCTCAATCGGCCACGGCCCTTTATATTTATAGGGTGGGGAGGTCTTGCCCCACAAGGAAGTCCTTGTACAGATCTAAAAACGTGTAAAAACCTCATTCTACTCGGACTCGGGGACATGCGGTCAGACCTCCTGTGACAGGCGGTTAGACTGCCTAGCACATTGCCAGATCGGATACAGGGCCCAGCCGGTCTAACCGCATGTACATGTGGTCTAGACCGGCAGTCCCAGCCTGATCGGCTTTAAGCCATTTTTGGTCGTCAACAACACCCAAGCATTAAACTAACATATTGCCCAAATAAATAATTGAACAACCGAGAAAGGCAACGAGTAACTCATAGCATGTAGATCAACTACGTGGGAAGCTGAACTCAGCGAACCGAGGTTCTTTCCCAAAAAACCTACTTCCGCTGCTCACGTCCGAGTCGTCGAAGGCGGGAGGTTGACGGAGATACTGAGCCGACGTCAATGCCGAGGGGAACGTCACCGGCAGCGACCCGAGAAGAAGAGAAATACTGCACATCAGAGGACCCAGACACCTGGCCGAGGTGGATGACGAACAGAACTCAGATGCAGCACGGCACCACACAGGCGCAGCACTGCAGCAGTACCAAATCCCCTCACCAGAAACACACACCAACGCAGCTCCGGCAAGCACCACCAGAGAACGGTGGAAGCATCCACCAGGAATGTCGGCGCAAGGAGGAGCAGCCAGAAGTGGATCTGAGAGAGGAGGAAGGACTCAAGTGTACAGAGGAAGATGAGCTTCCCCAAATATGTAGGCGAGGAGAAGGAGGAGCAGCCGCTCGCGCTGGGCCCACGCGCCCCACGCGCTCGCAAAGCTTGGAGCTCCGTTGGCCGCTGACAGCGCCGCCGCCGCATCTCGTTCGCGAGCAGAACGCCCGTGCGTCCGTTGACCAGCAGCAGGGAAAGGGATAACCCTTATCCCTTGCTGGCCAGCGCTGGGCTGGCTGCTGCTGGCTGTTTTGGCCCTCTGCTGGGCTGCTCGGCCTGCTCTTGGGCCTTGGAGCGGCCCAGCAAGGTCAGCCGGCATCTCTCTCTTTTTTTTAATCCATTAATTAAAGGGAAAGACCCCACATGGACAAAAATCCTCACCTTTTTCACTTTCAATTTTCTTGTTTGATGTCATTGACCCCACATACTGTTTTATATACTATTATTCAGCAGAGGTACTTGTTAGGTTTGAACCAAAGCCTATCCGGATGATCTCCAAAAACCCACGGGTAAACAGAGGACTACGCCTTGATCCATAAACCTTAGTGTGAGAAATTTTTGAACAAAAGGCACATAGTACTAGGCAGCAAAACTTTTTCTCTTATGGGGCGGGGCGTTACGGTCATGCCCTTTGTATCCATTAACCAGCTCACTAGAGAGAAATCCTGTACTCTCACGGGCTGCGACACCACATTCAGCTCGCATAGGTAAACTCTTTCATGAAATTCTGTAGGACAATTTCCGCTTAAAGCACAGAGTTTATTAAAAGCATATTGCTTAACCTTCCATACAGAAAGAGCACTGCAGCAAATGAGACTCGAATATGAATTGTGCTCTTGGTTTCACAATGCTTCGTTTCCTAGAGCCTGCGTCTCGGGATCTCCAGTCAGAAAGGATAGTTATCCGCAGTTGAAACCTTTAACAGGGTATGAGTCCCATTCCTGTACATGCTGCTTGGATCGGCTTTTGAGCCAGTCCCTTGGTGAAAGGATCTGCAATATTCCTCTCAGACTTGATGTAATCTATCATCATTACACCAGTCACGTCGACACGACTTAAGTCGTCTTTTAATATGCCTCGAGGAATTGTTGTTGTCTTTTCTACTATGCACTTTAAGTATCACAGCTGTATTATCACAGTATACTAAGACAACGGGTATCAGCTTTGCTATCATTGGAAGGTCTGACAACAGGTCTCTCAACCATTCAGCCTCCAATGTTGCTGAATCAAGTGCAACTAATTCAGCCTCCATGGTGGACCGTGTGATTATCGTCTGTTTAGACGATCTCCATGACACGGCCCCTCCAGCTAAAGTGTACACATAGCCACTTGTAGCGTTCATCTCGTCTGAGTCTAAAATCCAGTTTGCATCACTGAATCCTTCCAACACAGACGGATATCCGGTATATTTAATACCAAAATTCATCGTACCCTTCAAATACCGAAGTATTCTTATCAGAGCAACCCAGTGCCTCTCTCCTGGTCTGGACGTATAATGTGCCAGCCTGCATACTGCATATGAGATGTCTGGTCTAGTTGCTCCAGCAAGATACATGAGTGATCCGATGATCTGAGAATATTTCAGTTGGTCTATAGGCTCGCCCTCATTTTTGGACAGCTTATATGATGGATCATAAGGTGTGGAAACTGGCTTGCAGTCCGTATGCTGAAAACATGTTAAGAGCTTTTCCACATAATGAGATTGAGTCAGAGTAATCCCATCTTCAGCTTTTAATAGCTTGATGTTTGATACGCGCACTTGTCGGCTTCATTTACACAAAAACCGGCAGAGGTCAAAGTATTATCGAACTTTTCATGCCATTGTTTGGGAGCCTGTTTGAGACCATATAAAGACTTAATCAGGCGATAGACCTTGTCCTCTTGACCGTCTATCACAAATCTCTCAGGTTGCTGCATATAAATTTCCTCTTCCAGCTCTCCATTTAGGAATGCTGTCTTCACATCCATCTGATGAACATGGAACCTATATGCAGCAGCCAGTGCTAAAAGCACTCGAATTGTGGGCAGTCGAGCCACTGGGGAATACGTGTCAAAGTAGTCCTCGTCCTTTTTCTGAGAAAAACACTTAGCCACTAGACGGGCCTTGTACTTTTTTATAGTACCATCGGGTCTTCTCTTTCTCTTAAAGATCAATTTGCAGCCCACGGGCTTGCAACCAACTGGGAGTTCAGACAGCTTCCAAGTTCCGTTAGCGGTGATTGAATCCATCTCGCTACGGACAGCCTCTCGCCAGTAGTCTGCATCAGGTGATGCATAGGCTTCTGCAATGGTGCGTGGTTCTTCATCCACTAGATAAGTGATATAATCATCTCCCAGAGACTTTTCAATCCTTTGTCTCTTACTCCTCCTCAACTCTATATCTGGAGTTGGGTCATAGACCGACGAGGGCAGAGATTATGTCCTGTTTGGACCATCTGGGGCCACTACTTCCTTATCCTTGAAAGGATAGATGTTCTCAAAGAATTTCACATCTCGAGACTCCATAATGACATTTACAGTGACTTCGCTCATCTCGGAATGGACCACTAGAAATCTGTAAGCTGCACTGTTATGTGCATAACCCAGAAAGACACAGTCGACGGTCTTAGGTCCCAATTTTCTTTTCTTCGGCAACGGCACACTTACCTTTGCAAGACAGCCCCAAGTCTGAACGTGAGATAAATCAGGTTTCCTTCCTCTAAATCCTTCATAGGGAGTCACCTCGCGATTACGGGGTGCCACCCTATTCAAGACATAGCACACAGTGAGTACTACCTCGCCCCACCAGACATCAGGCATCCCCGAACTTTGCAACAAAGCGTTAGCTAAGTCACAGACCATTCGATTCTTCCTTTCAGCAACCCCATTAGACTGAGGCGCATACGGGCCTGTCGTCTCATGAATTATCCCACACTCTTCACAATACTCATCAAATATCTTAGAAAGATATTCTCCACCTGTGTCAGACCATAACCTTTTAATTTTCTTATCTAACTGGTTCTCAAATTCAGCTTTAAATATTTTAAAGTGTTCTAGTGCCTCATCTTTGGTTTTAAGCAAACAATTTAACAATATCTAGATGCATCATCAATCAACGTAAGAAAGTAGCGCTTACCACCTTTAGTGACTATACCATTCATCCGAGTGTATGAGTTCTAAAGTAGTAGTATTTCTACCTTCAACCGTATGGAACGGCTTTCTGGGCTGCTTTGCTTGCACACAAATACCACACTTTGAACCTTTCACATGATTGTATTCAGGAATTAAAAGCATGTCACTTAATCTCTTAATGGCATCAAAGTTAACATGACATAAACGGAAATGCCAAACATCATTAATGTAACTGTAATTATTACAAACCACATTGAATCCTAAAGAAGAATGATTGTTCAAGGCCGAAAGACGGAACAAACCGCCTGACTCATAAGACTTCCCAACAAAGACACAAAATTTAGATAGGATCACTTTATAAGACTCAAACACTAATTTAAGACCCTGTCGTAGCAGCAACAACACTGAAATGAGGTTCTGGTTCATCGAGGGCACGTAGAGCACATCTTTCATGACAAGTGTCTTGCCTGAAGTCATCTTCAGACACACCTGTCCTATGCCTCGAACATCAGCCGGAACACCATTCCCCATCAAGACTGGAGCATCCCTGTATAGAAGAAAACATAGACCGATCAGTACAAATATGGATAGTAGCAGACCGAATCAATCCACCAGTCATCTGATGAACTTGCCATAAAGGCCTGAGGTACATACCCTATAGGGGTGTGATTAACCACCACATTTCCTTCTTTGCGCTGAGGATGAGGACCTTTGCCCTTTCTGTCACGGCAGCGCCATGTAGTGTGTCCACTTTGACCACACACATAGCAAATAAAGTCATCCTTTTTCTTCTTCATTTTCTTGGGCTGCATCTTGTTTTGGTTCTGTGCAAAGAAGTTACCCTTCTTCTTCTTCTGGCTTTTCCCTCCTGCACCCCTCTCCACCATGTGAGCCTGAACCTGCTAGACTGGCTTGTTACTGGCCCTTGCGCGCTCCTCGACATTGATAGCCACAGTCAACTCAGGGAGAGTCAGCTGCGTCTTCATATGGCGGCGCGCGGTCACAAAGTCCCGCAATGACGGCGGAAGCTTGGCCAGTATCGCGTTCACTTGAAAGCTGTCTGGCAGGAGGCAGTTGTATTGGACTAAATCCCGCACAAGGAGCTGTAACTCCTGCAACTGCTCTATAACAGACCTTCCCTCAACCATCTTGTAGTTGAGATAGCTCTCAGTGGCAAACAACTCATTGCCATTGTCCACCTCAGAGAATTCGGACTCTAGCTCAATCCATAGGGCTTTAACAGATTCAAACTTGGAGTATAGGTCAAATAAGCGGTTCGAGATGATGTTCCGCAGCCTGGACAAACAAGCATGATTGGCCTCATCCCACTTCTCCCTAGCCTCTTTGGCAGTGGCCTTGTCTGCATCATGGTGCTGCAGCCTCGGGAACAACCCCTGTCACTACCCAAAACAGCTTAAGATCAATGAGCCACATGCGAGTCTTGATCTGCCAGCGCTTAAAGCATGCGCTATCAAACACTTCAGGCTTAATGACATCAGAACTGGAAGCCATTGCACAAGTTGGTTTTCTGGATTGTTGTAATCTTGCAGATATAAGAGACATGCTTTCATAATTAAATACAATAAACTAAATAACAATTCCATAAATAACAAGTACATTCCTCAGATGACATACATGTTCATAGATTACATACATGAATAGAATAAATTCCAATGCTCGTACACATGTTACAATTCCATCCATGTTCATATGAAAAATCCATAAACGCATACAGTAGATGAAGTAGACAGATAAAATATAAGAATATATAAATTCTTTTCATATTTTACTCTCAGACAGCAGGTTGCTATTCTAGATAGCCGTCCAACGCCAAGGTGATTAAGATCCTTGACTAGTGTGATAATTGTACTCAAAATTCACATAATTCAAAAAGTTCTTTTAACTAAAATTGAAACCAACCTCTATTACTGAAAGTACAACCAATTATTAACCAGGAACAAAACAAACGATTCAGTAATCCAGTAATACTACTAGCTAACAGAACTACAACTAGTAAACAGAGGTAATTCAGTAATAGCACTAGCAATTCAGTAACTACTGGAGTTTCATCTAGTAAATAGAGGACTAGTAGTTCAGTAATTCCTGGAGCTGTAACTAGTAAACAGAGACTAGTAATTCAGTAATTCCTGCGACTGCAACTAGTAAATAGAGACTAGTACATCCACAATAGAGGCCACGAAAGACAATAATCCGGATTGAATGCATCAATATTAGACAAAGAACAAGCGTATCAATTCTATGAACTGTCACACTAATTTCTCGCTACACCGCTTATCATCATCGAGTATCAAATCCGCCCAACAAATGTGCAATCACACCCAAGCATAAAACTAGCAGATTGCCCAAATAAATAATTGACCAACCGAGAAAGGCAACGGGTAACTCACAACACGTAGATCAACTACATGGGAAGGTTAACTCAGCGAACCGAGTTTCTGTCCTAGAAAACCAACTTTCGCCGCTCACGTCCGAGTCGTTGAAGGCGGGAGGTTGACGAAGATACTGAGCCAACGTCGATGCCGAGGGGAACGTCACCATAAGAGACCCGAGAAGAAGACGAACGCCGCACAGCAGAGGACCCAGGCACCTGGCCGAGGTGGACGACGAACAGAACTCAGATTGCAGCACGGCACCACACAGGCGCAGCACTGCAGCAGTATCAAATCCCCTCACCAGAAACACACACAAATATGTAGGCGAGAACTCAAGTGTACAGAGGAAGATGAGCTTCCCCAAATATGTAGGCGAGGAAAAGGAGGAGCAGCCGCTCGCGCTGGGCCCACGCACCCCACGCGCCCACGAAGCTCGGAGCTCCGTTGGCCGCTGCCAGCACCGCCGCCGCGCATCTCGTTCGCGAGCAGAACGCCCGTGCGTCTGTTGACCAGCAGCGGGGAAAGGGATAACCCTTATCCCTTGCTGGCCAGCGCTGGGATGGCTGCTGCTGGCTGTTTTGGCCCACTGCTGGGCTGCTCGGCCTGCTCTTGGGCCTTGGAGCGGCCCAGCAAGGTCAGCAGTCATCTCTCTTTTTTTTAATCCATTAATTAAAGGGAAAAAACCCACATGGACAACAATATGGAGGCGGGGATTATGTCGTAACCATGGAATAAAATTCTGCGGGCCCTTCTCCATTTTATCGTGTTTAGATCCAATCACAATGGAGGTCTAGTGAGAACTTTGGATCTAGTTTATCTTCTTCTTTGGTGGCAGAAGCAATGAGAGAGACATTAGAAAAAAGATGATACTCAATTCAGCCTACAGAAATGTTGGCCATCATTCATTGGCCATTTGTGGCACTTCATGTTGAGCCGTCTATGGCGCACGAAGGTCATTATCATCCGTATGAACTTTCACCCATGTGTGAAATTGAGTATTGGAGCTACATGTTGAGTGCCCCTAGTTCTAATCTCTTTGTTTTGTAGAGTGCTTATAACTTGAGATTGTACTTAATTACATATTAATATTGTAACACCCAAGGCACCACAACGCCCAAGATGTCACTAAACACCCTTCCTACAAGCTGAAGCAATGGCTTAAATCCAAAAACAGAGAAAGACGCAGAAGCAACAACATAAATAACATTTCAAAATAACATGGAGGGCAGGTCTTGCTCGATGTCTCGGCAAGCACGGAGGGCAAGCCTTGCTCGACGATCGCCGGGTAGGTTCTGGCGCCGGAGGGGTATGAAGTGTTTGGCTCCACGGCCGCTAGGTTTTGGAACGCGGGGGATGAGAGAGAGGGAGGGTTTCCTGCATCGTAATGGGAGCTAGTAAGCGGATGTACAAGGAGTCGTTGACCAGCCAAACTAGGTAACAAATGAAGCGCGGTCTTCAAATCTTTCCTTGTTTAGCTCGTCGCCTGATCTGGGGGGATAGCGAGCCTTAATTGGTTAAGCACAGGATGAAATTGATGGGCCTTAGGAAGATTAATCGGCCCATGTAAATCTGATGCTCGCCGCAACCTTTTGGTTATGCATACAGTTGCACAGTGCAGCCCATGAGTTTGGCTCTCCCATTTCAGGGCCTTCGATGAAAACTACTCAGGTTAGTGTGGGTGCGCGCTATGCGTGCTTTTAAATGTTTAGAAATAACATTTTTATTATAATATGAAAATGTTTTTCTTAAAAAATAAACCACAAACAGTATGTTAGGTCTATCTGCTTCCAAATTTCTCGTCGCTATAAAAAACAAATGTAACTGGCTTCTACATCTACATCAGACTTTTTGGTTTTGAACCACTATTATTTTCGAACATTGCAGAAAAATATATGTAGGTCATGTGGGCCCATGTGTTGTTGAACCCACCTACCATTAGGTCTTGTGGGGCCCAACTAAGTGGAGCCCATGGATGGCACCCAAATACTGCCTATTCAGGGTGGACAAAAGCCAACCCAACGCCTAGAGGCACTCCGTGGACCAGATATGCTAAGTCGTCTAGGTCTTCCTTGTGCTACAGTATTAATAGTGTTTTGGGTCCAAGCTTTTTCTTTTTTGGCGCTGGTATATTGACTTTTGCCTAACAATCCCACGTGCGTAGAAATTTAACATTAGGCTTTCCCCCATTTCAGCCCTCATAAGGAGTGACATCTTTGTTCTTTGTCACAACTCGATTAAGGATAAAAGTTGCTATTAATATAGCTCCCCCACCATTCATAGGACATACCATAACTCTCTAACATATCATTTACCAAGTTTGTAAGTGTCCGATTTTTCCTCTCAGCCGCCCCATTTGATTGTGGTGAGTATGGTGGTGTGATCTCAAGGATTATGCCATATTCAACATAGAATTGGGAGAACTCATTAGATATATATTCTCCTACATGATGAATGCTTGATATTTTTAAGACCGAGGTTAGTTCTCAACCTTGGTCTTAAAAATCTCAGAGTAATAAAGAGCTTTGTGTTTTGTTTTCAGCAAGTAATCATAACAATAACTGTAGCATCATCAATCAAGGTCATAAAATATCTTTTGTCTCCGCTAGTAAACAATACATCCATCTCGCATAGATATAAATGAATAAGATCTAAATGAATAAAGTCTAATTGTGTCAAATCTCTCTTTTCCTCCAAACCATTGAAAGATTTTTTATGTTGTTTTGCTTGAACACAGGATTGACCCTTTGATCCTTTGACTACATCAAATTTTGAAATCAGCTCAAATTAATATGATAGAAACGAGACATATTTGACTCATAAATTTTATTCATGGATGCAATATTTAATTGGAAGTTTGTCTCATTAGTATTTAAGTGGAACAAGCCTCCACTATTGTAGCCTTTGCCAATAAAGTTCCCAAGTTTAAAAATTACAACTTTATTTGACTCAAATACTAACTTAAAACCATCTCGACATAACAAGGACCCATTAATGAGATTCCTATTAATCGACAGAGCTTGCTGCACATTCTTGAAGTGAACAATCTTCCCTAATGCAACTTCGGTTCGATAGTACCAATACCCAGAATAGGCACAACTGATCCATTTCTCATCAATATGGAGGAAGTCCGCACTCCCTGGTAAGAAGTAAAAAGGCATATCTCTCTTTTCCACCAATCTGTAGATTGGAATACTGAAAATACAAATGGAAAATTATCGTACCATGATTCCCTAGCCTCATCATTGTTGCCAATGAGGGCATTCAGCTTCTTGTTTTCGCTTTCTATAATCTCGGTCCTTGCGGTAGAGGAAATTCTTCGCAAGATGCCCTTCTTTGCCACTAACATAACATGCCTGACCTTCTCGTCCTTCTTGAGAGGATCTTGTAGATGCCTAGAGGGGGGGGGGGTAAATAGGCGTACCTAATAAAACCTGAAAATTCTTTCTTCACAAGTTGTCAGTGACACCGGATCTTCCGAGTACCTCTAGGAAGATCTGATGATCGGATGTTCCGAGACTTACCCGGATGATCCGATGTGGAAAATAACCTTTGCTTGAGATTCAAAATCTAACAAGTTATTCGCAATTCCACTTGAATAGAAAGTTCACAGAGGTACTCTAGGAGCTATATATTATGATCAAATGCGGAAACCTCTATAGAGATAGATCGGGCAATATATAGCAAGTATGACAATATATGAACCAAAATGAAGTAAGCAACACAAAGAGACACGAGATTTATTCCCGGAGTTCGCTCCCAACGGAGCTACGTCTCCGTTGAGGCACCCACAAAAGGTAGAGTCTCTTTCAACTCAATCGACCACAAAGATCAAGATTGAGTCACTTACTAGATGGTTCCACATAAGGAACGGGTGATACAATCCTCCAAACGCTCCCACAACCTAGGTGCTACACTTGGTGACCTCTAACCGTCTAGGAGCAAGCTCCAAGAGTAACAAACGTGAATCACAAGCCAAGGATGCTTCAAGTGCTTCTTGAGATGAACAAGTGCTTTCCTCACTCAAAGTCAACACCCAATCCTCAAATCTCTTCTCTCAACCAATCCCCAAGTGAATCTTAGCTAGGGCAAGGTTTGGAGGGGAGTGGAGTGAAGGAGAGAGCTCAAGATGTGTTTTTCTGTTGTGTTGTGCGAGTGGGAGTGAAGGGGTAAGAGAGGGGGTATTTATATCCAACCCCGAAATCTAACCGTTATGTACTGCCAAACCGGAACATCCGATTCACAAAATCGGGTCTTCCGATTTTGCCAAATTTTACTCAGTACCGAACCGGGTCTTCCGATGAAGAAAATCGGATCTTCCGATTTTACACATAACGGAACCGGATGTTCCAAACAAACAAAACCGGATCTTCCGGTTTTCTCTGAGAAAGTGAGTTTTGCCCCTTTAGTCTCTCAAAGTTAGTTTTCATCTCAATATAGCACTTTAGCAACCTTGATTCATCAGACATCTCCCCCTTGATAGTACGGTGTTTCATATACTCAAATTCAAAGAATAAATTCAATTTAAATCGTCCATATGAGCTTCACACCATATTATTTTAATTGGGGACCTCCTTCATATATTTCTTCATTTCTTTTCATTTTACTCCTGCACATATCTGAATAGAAGTATGAAACCTCCAAATTGTGGTTGTTATCACCACCAAAACCACTAGGGGGCCAAATGCACTTTCAATCTCCCCCTTTTCGTTGATCGATGACAACACAATTTGGGTAAATGATAATAGATAGATAGTTTCATTTCATTTCCGCAATTCATGTGATAAAGCTCCCCCTAAATATGTGCATCACCATAAAACGGCCTCAAATGCCTTTGCACATATTTTTGTGAGAACTTTTTCATATAATTTGAAGCATGAATACATGTGTATAGTGTGAGATATAAATCCGTTATGCATATGACAATATAATCACACAACAAAGTGAGAAATAACATAACAACATCCATAGCATCACAAATAACAATTATGATAATTAAACCACACATCTAATAAGTCTGACAAATTAAGTCTGACAAACCGAGCATTATAGAGTTTTACAAGCCAAATAATTCAAATGTCTCAAGCAACACATCACATCACAAACCATCACAAAGTTCTTACATGTCCACACATAGAACGGAAAATGAACCGGAAATGAAAAGATAGATAGATTTAGGGGTCTCCAAGCACCAAATTCACTCCCCCTTTGGCATCAAGCACCACAAAGGGGAGCTACTCATTGTCGTCCTCCATGGCCTCATCGTCCTCGTCGTCTTGTGCACCATGACCTCCACTGGTGCCAGCTCCCATCTCACGGCCGCCCAAGTCTTCCTCGATATCATCATCATCATCATCATCATCATCATCATCATCGTCTTGGGCATCGGAGTGGAAAGTGTAGCGCTGAGTGTCAGGAGCATATGGATATCGCTGTGGAGGAGTCCACTCATAGCACCAGGGATTCTCAAAAGTAGTAGGAGGAGGAGGAGCAACCCTTTCTTCAGGTGGAGGAGATGGTGTGCGCTGGATGTCATAGCGATCAAGGAGCTTCTGTTGCCTCCTTTCAATCCGGTCAAGCTGAAGCTGCTGCTTGTACATAGTGTCGGAGTTGTGCTTAGCAACTTTGAAGCATGCAAAAAGACCATGAGGAATGAAGCCAAGAATGCTCTTCTTCTTCTTTGGCATGGCTGACGGAGTGGGAACTTCAAATTGAGAGGATGGTCCATGGTAAGAGGAAGCACCTGGATCACCTCTAGGAGTTTCCCTAAGCCTGTGAGAGCCAATGTTCAGGAGTTGCTCAGGTTTTCCCTTTGGTGGCTGGTATGGCAAGTGAGTCTTGTCAGTCATGATATTTAGGCCAGTCAAATTCTTGATCACATGGAAAATATAGGCTGCATAGTGACGGCCGCTCTTGGAGTCATGAGAGCAGTTGGCTATCTCATTCCATAGGAAATCTGTGACCGAGAAGCCATGTTGGTAGGGATCCATCTGAAAGAGAATGTTCCTGGCATAGTTGGAGATATTGTCTGCGTCTCCAGCTCTAGGTGTCAAGGTGAATCTGAACAGCTGATTAAGAAGTTTGTAGAAAGGTATGAGACCCTTGACTTGACCATACACACACTTGGTACCATAAGCTGCATCATACATGAAAGTCAAGCAGCTGCTCTCTATGACGCCAGAAGTGTGCAGTCGAAGTGTGTTCTCTCTATCAAATCTATCAAAGCCAAGCAGCTCACCAAACTGCTCATACTTGAGCACGAACTTCTTCCCTTCAATGGTGAAATGCATCTCAGACTCCTCTTCATCAATATACAATGTGACATTGAATTGTGCTACTATCTCTTCATTCCAATCACACCAAAAAGCCATGAGCCTATCTAGCTTCTTCTTCCAACATGCTGCATAAACTTGATCCACCACATCTTTGATAGGTAGATCCAAGGATCTCAAGTAAGCCTAGTCAATGTACTTCATCTCTGTGGTGGCATGAGCTTTGCTCATGATAAGGCTTTCATACCAGTCAGCCTGGAATGGAAGCCAGAACCGTGGATCACCCCGAAAGCCTCTAGCAACGGTGCTGGGATTTGTGCCATACCGGACGGTGCACATGTCCAACTCAGTACTACCCTTCCTGTAATCGACCAAGCGAGGATCACGGGACTGTTGTTGTGGTATGGTCAGCTTTGCCACAGTGGACTCAAGGTAGCTGAGATCAATGTCCTCATTGTTGCCTCTGCCTCCACCTCTGCCACTACCACTCCCCCTGCCACTGCCACAACCACCACCTCTGCCACCAGTGGACGCAGTGGGCTTTGACCGAAGAGCAACAACTTGCTTCTTGGTCCGCTTGCCCTTCCCTTTGCCCTGAGTACAGGGTTCACAGAACCGGTCAAAACCGGTCGGTTCCCGCGGGAACCGGTTACCACTCCCGAACCGATACTATAAAACCGCTCCCACCGGTTAGCCGACCGGTTTCACCAGTTAGAAGGACCGATTTTTCCATTTCAAAAAACCGGCAAAATCACAGTTTTTTGAACCCTGCCTGAGTATCTTCATCGGCCTGAAACTCCTCTTCAGACGATTCCTCTAGCTCATCATCATAGTCAGGCGGAGCAAGAGGAAAAGATTCCTTTGAAGCACACCTCAAGGTACGACCCATCTGTTAGAACAGGAAAACAAAGGCCTTAGATAAAGAAACAACATTTAAAGGCTTGAACTGGTGGAAATCGGATGATCCGGGTGGGAGCCGGATGATTCGAGGTTCGGATCATCCGGGTCGGACCCGGAACTTCCGGTTTACACGGGTTCAATCCGAAAATAGTTAAATCTTGAGTTTCAGCCCACCAAAGTTTATGAGATCATAGATATGAGTTCTAGGACATAGCAGGAACCTAAATGCAAGAGTATATCAACATGCATCCACTACATTCAGAGATCGGGTCTATGGATTTTGAATATGAACCCTAGGTTTGAATCCATGAAATATGTGATATCCAATCCATTCAAAAGCTAGGCATTGGTTCTAGAGATGTTATAGACCTAATATCTCCCATAGAATCCATCCAAAACTTGCATATATAAAACTTGGGACGATGGGAGATTTTGAATGAATTACGTTGGATTTTCCCGCGCGTTTTTGAACAACCGGAGGATGGATTTGGGTTTTCCAAAGAGAGGAGCACCAAATCCACGGATTGGATGTGACTTTTCGTGGTGGAACTTGAATATCACCGCCGGAGGGAGAGAGAGAGAGAGAGGGGGCACCAGCGGTGGAGAAGAATGGGGTGGAGTTAGGGTTCTTGAGGGGGACGAACTGAGTGTATAAGGCTCAGCCCGACGAAACCGGAACTTCTGGGTGGGATCTGGAAGTTCCGATGTCCACCAGAGGCGAACCGGATCTTCCGGACCCAAAACCAGAAGTTCCGGTTCCACAGAGGAAAGCCCAAATAGGATTTTTCAAGGAATTTGATTTTGAATTGAAAGATGGTCTAAGATATGGACATGTAAGATTCTTTACTTACAAAGATCAGTGACAAACAACAATACATAGCTATGATCTTTGAGAGCCAAGATATGATCCAACGATCACAAAATCCAACATTTTGAAAAATTCACACAAATAAAACATTTTATTCCTATCTAGGCAATATATCAAGAGTGTGTGCTAAAAATCAATCCAAGTTACGAGAATCCAAGATATTTAACTCATTCCTTAGATAACAAAACCTTCGCTCATCAAGTGGCTTGGTAAATATATCCGCTAGGTTTCTCTTTGTGCTCACATGGCGCATGTATATATCTCCCCTAAGTTCATGGTCTCTTAAGATGTGGTGTCTTATATCTATGTGTTTGGTTCTTGAGTGGTTGATGGGGTTCTAGGCTAGCTTGATGGAGCTCTCATTGTCACATAGGGGTGGAATTTTGGTAAAGTTGCATCCATAGTCACTCAAGGTTTGACTCATCCATAATAATTGTGCACAACAAGCACCGCCACCACGTACTCCGCTTCCGTTGTGGATAAAGCAACCGAATTTTGTTTCTTGGAAATCCACGACACTAGGGACCGCCCAAGGAATTGGCATGTCCCCGTCGTACTTTTCCTATCCACTTTGCAACCTGCATAATCCGAAAAGGAATAGCCAAGTAGACAGAAATTGGAGCCTTTGGGATACCACAAGCAAAGGTTAGGGGTATGAACTAAATATCTAAAAATTCTCTTAACGGCCATCAAATGACACTCCTTAGGATTGGCTTGAAATTTGGCACACATGCACACATTAAGCATAATATCGGGCCTAGATGCACAAAGATAAAGCAAATAAACCGATCATAGAGCGATATACCTTTTGATCAACGGATTTACATTTGGAATCAAGATCAGGATGTCCATTCAATGCCATTGGAGTCTTGATGGGCTTGACATTAGCCATGTCAAACTTCTTCAGCATATCACTTGTGTACTTTGTTTGACTAAGAAAAGTTCCTTCCCTCAATTGTTCTATTTGAAAGCCAAGGAAGAACTTCAATTCACCCATCATGGACATCTCAAATCTTTTGGCCATGATCCTACTAAACTCATCATAAAATTTCTTATCGGTTGAGCCAAAGATAATATCATCAACATAAATTTGACAAACGAATATAGCAGTATCATTTTTTCTTGTCAAGAGAGTATAATCGGCTTTGCCTATTTCAAAGCCATTCTTGAGAAGAAAATCTTTAAGACATTCATACCATGCTCTTGGAGCTTGCTTAAGCCCATAGAGCGCCTTATTGAGCTTGATACATGGTTGGGAAATTTGGGATCTTCAAAGCCCGGTGGTTGTTCCATATATACCAACTCGGAGAGGGGGCCATTAAAAAATGCACTCTTTACGTCCATTTGATAAAGCTTGAAATCATGGTGAGAAGCATAGGCTAATAATATACAAATTGACTCAAGCCTAGCTACCAGTGCATAGGTTTCAGCAAAATTCAAACCTTCAATTTGGGTGAAACCTTGTGCCACTAACCTTGCCTTGTTTCTTGTCACTATACCATATTCATCTTGCTTGTTGCGGAAGACCCACTTGGTGCCAATCACATTTTGCTTCGGTCTTTCCACCAACTCCCAAACTTCATTTCTTGTGAAGTTGTTCAATTCATCTTGCATGGATAGAACCCAATCCGGATCTCCAAGTGCTTGTTCTACCTTAAGAGGTTCCAAAGAAGAGACAAAGGAGTAAAATCCACAAAAATTTTGCAAGCGTGAGCGAGTGGCTACCCCTTTTCTTATGCTACCAAGAATATTCTTGACGGAGTGATCTCTTTGAACTCTTCGATGAACTCTAGGATGAGCAACTTTTGATCGTCTTTGAATGGGTTGCCCATCTTCATCATCATCTCCATTTTAATTTACATTTACTTGACCTCCACCTTCTTCATGAGTTTCTTGACTTAGGCTTTGAGCTTGGTCATCAACTTGAACTTGATCTTGAACTTGCTCTTGACCTTCATGAATGCTAGGTGGTTCAACTCTTGTAGATGAAGATGATTCCTTTTCTTGCACTTGAGCTTCCTTCTCTCTTGGTCTAACATCACCAATGGCCATTCTCATGATAACTTCACTTGTAGGTTCTTCTTCCTCTACAGAACTTGGATTAACTTGCTCTACTTGAGAGCCGTTGGTTTCATCAAATTTCACATCCACCGAGATTTCAACACAACCGGTGGTTTTGTTGAAAAAACGATAGGCATGCTTGTTAGTACCATAACCAAGGAGAAAACCTTCATATACCTTTGGTGCAAACTTTGAGCTTTTGGGTTTCTTGTTAAGTATAAAACATTTGCACCCAAAAACTCTAAAGTAGTGCAACTAAGGTTTGTTACCGGTTAGGAGTTCATATGCCATCTTGCCAAGAATCTTGTGAAGATAGAGTCGGTTGATGGCACGACAAGCGGTGTTGATTGCCTCCGCCCAAAATTGATCCGAAGTCTTGTACTTATCAAGCATGGTTATAGCGGCTTCAATAAGAGTTCTATTCTTCCTCTCCACTATACCATTTTGTTGAGGGGTATAGGGAGTGGATAACTCATGCTTGATTCCCTCTTCATCAAGAAATTCTTCAATATTTGTATTCTTGAACTCGGTGCCATTGTCATTTCTAATGTTCTTCACTTTCACTTGAAATTCATTTTGAGATCTCTTGATAATTTCTTCACAACACCTTGCACTTCACTTTTATCTTGCAAAATGAAGACCCAAGTGAAGCGAGAATAATCATCAACAATGACAAGACCATATTTGTTATCACTAATGGTAATGTATACAATGGGACCAAATAAGTCCATATGTAGGAGCTTGAAAGGCCTTGTTGTAGTCATCACGTTCTTGACAGGGTGTGGAGCTCCAACTTGCTTTCGGGCTTGGCATGCACTACACAACCTATTTTTCTCAAACACAACATCGGATAGTCCTAGAATGTGCCCACCTTTTTGAAGTTTGGCCAAGTTCCTCATCCCAACATGAGCTAGACGGCGGTGCCATAGCCAACCCGTGTTAGATTTTGCCACTAAACAAGTCTTGGACGTCACTTTATCCATTGTGAAATCAACCAAATAAAGTTTGTCCTTCAAGCGACCCGTAAATGCAATAGAGGAATCCTCCCTTCTAAAGACGGTCACACCCTCATGAGTAAAGAGACAATTGTAGCCCTTTTCACAAAGTTGAGAAACGGACAACAAATTATATCCCAAAGATTCAACTAGAAAGACATTGGTAATCGAATGATCATTTGAGATGGCAATCTTACCAAGACCAAGTACCTCACCGAACACAATTTTCTCCGTGGGTTCAATACTTGGCTCAAATGATGTGAACATGTCTTTCTCCCCGGTCATATGATTTGTGCATCCACTATCAAGCACCCATCCCGTGCCGCCGGAGGAGTAGACCTACAAAACAAGTTTAAGCTCGAGATTTAGGTACCCAAAAAGATGTGGGTCCTTCAAGGTTAGCCGAATACATCCTAGGTACCCACACATTTCTCAAAATGGATTTCTTTGTGTAGGCACAAACATATTTAACCACAAATTTACCATTCTTGTCCATGGTTACCATATAGTCACTTGTATATGATGGAGAAGGTTCAAGTGTCTCACTCTTCACCTTCTCTTTACCTTTACCTTTCTTTTCACCCTTAATCTTGTTTGAGTGACTCTTACCAACATCACTCTTTGGAACACCATGAGCAATGTTCATCAAATCACCAAGTTTAGTCCCTTTGATGAACATGGGACCTTCATAACCATTTGTCACTTGCTTACCATTGGTCTTACCACCTCTCTTGAGTCCAAGACCATCCTTGATGCTATGATGCCTACAATCATCATATTTTACCTTGGACTTACCTTTGTCCTTTCCTTCTAACCCTACTCTCACTAGCATGTTCAATCTCTTGATCTCATTGTCTTTTGTTTTCACTAGCTCCTCTAGCATGGCAGCGTTAGTGAGATAAGCAGTCACATCAATTTTATAACATTTTGAACAACCTTCACTACTAGAAGCATTTGAATCAAGGTTAGCCTTGGATGAAGAAGAGGTGCTCTCCCAAAGAACATTATAGTTCACTTCAAGATCTTTGTATTTGATCTCTAAGCATGATAAGCTTTCTTGAAGTTCACCATTTTTGCTCTTTTGGATAGCAAGAGATTCATTTGCCAAAGTGAGATCCTTCGACATCTTCTCTTTAGAGTCATTAGCCATAGACAAGTCTACTTCTAATTTCTCTACCTTTCCTTTCTCCTCAGCAAGAGCTTCTTCTAAAACACGGTTTTTCTCCTTCTCAAGGATGAACAATCTTCTTGTTTTACAAGGAGCTCATCCCTTTTATGTAGCTTCTTAACTAGCTTTTTAATTTCTCTATAGCCTTTCTTCCCAAAATGTTTTATCATTTTTTCCTTAACCATTTCATCCTCATCACCAGATTCATTATCTATGTCATCACAAGGAGGAGTAGAGGAAATAGATTTGGATGTCACCTTAGTGCCCTTAGCCAGGGGCATGATTTTCATCATCACTATCGGACAAGTTGGTGAAGAGACGGCTTGATGAAGAGCTTGATTTATGGATGGCAAGTGTTGCTACGTTCTGATCTTTCGACTCTTCATCACTTGATAGCCATTCCAAACCAAGATAAGCTTGTTGAATATTTCTTCTTATGATCATAGCTCTTCTTGTTGTCATAACTTCTCTTGTTCTCTTCTCTCTTGTCCTCCTTCTTGTGCTTGCTATCTTCCTTCTTGTTGGGACACTCGGCAATGAAGTGTCCATATTCACCACATTGGTAACATGGTCTCTTCTTGCTTCTTCTAGTGTCCTTGCTCCCATTTCCTTTCTTGAAATTTCTCTTCTTGAGGAAGCCTCTAAAGTTCTTGATAAGCAATGCAATTTCTTCATCGGAGCTCTCATCTTCATCACTTGTATCTTCCTTCTTGGCTTTCGATGACTTACATTTTTCTTCACCTTCTTCTCTTGCCTTCAATGCAATATCCTTCATGTTTTTCTTGCTTAGGGCTGCTTTTGCTTCCTTCTCGGCAAGTTCATGTTGAAGCAACTCGCTAAGAAGGTGATCCGGTGTCATCCTCTTGAACTCCTCATCTCTTCTAATCATTTGGGCAAGATGGAAGTCTCTTGGAGTGAATGCCTTCAATAATCTTTTTTTGCCCGATAGTCACTCCACTCTTCACTACCAAGTGCTCTAATGGTGTTGATCATCCCCATGAGTCTATCAAACATTTGTTGAGTAGTCTCATTATCAAGCATGACAAAATCTTCAAGTTGAGCATCTAGCAAATCAATTTTTCCCTCCTTGATCATGAATGTCCCTTCATGTGACTCTCTAAGAATATCCCAAATATCATTTGCCACCTCCACATGTTGAATCTTGTTGAATTCTTGAGGAGACAAGGAGTTGGTGATGATTCTTGTAGCTTGAGCGTTGCGGTAGTAGTCTTGTGCAAGCTCCTGAGTCATCTTTCCTTTCTTGGGCTTCTTCACACCTACAAACACAATCTCCCAAAGAGAGGGGTGAAGCCTGAAGAGATGCAATTTCATGTCATAGGCCCATTTTGAGTAGTTTGATCCATCAAAATATGGTGCCTTGCCAAGATTAATAGATTGAAAATGAGATGCATTGAAAGTAGATATATCATTATAGTCAAGTGGGACACGAGTTAACTCCCTTAACTTGTGTTTCTTCTTCTTGTCTTTCTTCTTATCCTCTTCTAGCTTCTTTAGCTTCTTTTTCAACTTTTCTATCTCCTTAGCCTTTGAGTCGTCATTCGAACTCTCATCCGTGCTAGAGTCCGAACTTGAGCTTGAGCTTTCACTTGGTGGAGGTGATGGATCCTTCTTTGATCTTGTGCTTCTTTTTGACTTGAAAGAAGCTTTATCTTCATTATCTTGAGGAGGTGGATCGAAGGGTGGAGTTTGAGAATTGATGATGTCCATGTTTTCTTCACCTTCAATCCCCGACATCTTGATTCTCTTGAGCGGTTAAGCCTTGGCAAGAGCCTCAGCTCTGATACCAATTGAGAGGATCTTGTAGATGCCTAGAGGAGGGGGTGAATAGGTGTACCTAATAAAATCTGAAAATTCTTTCTTCACAAGTTGTCGGTAAAACCGGATCTTCCGAGTACCTCTACGAAGATCCGATGATCGGATGTTCCGAGACTTACCCGGATGATCCGATGTGGAAAATAACATTTGCTCGAGATTCAAAATCTAACAAGTTATTCATAATTCCACTTGAATAGAAAGTTCACAGAGGTACTCTAGGAGCTATATATTATGATCAAATACAACGAAAACCTCCATAGAGATAGATCGCGCAATATATAGCAAGTATGACAATATATGAACCAAAATGAAGTAAGCAACACAACGAGACACGAGATTTGTTCCTGGAGTTCACTCCCAAGGGAGCCACGTCTCCGTTGAGGCACCCACAAAGGGTAGAGTCTCTTTCAACTCGTTTCCGCCCTCAATCAACCACAAAGATCAAGATTGAGTCACTTACTAGATGGTTCCACACAAGGAACGGGTGATACAATCTTCCAAGGCGCTCCCACAAGCTAGGTGCTGCACTTGGTGACCTCTAACCGTCTAGGAGCAAGCTCCAAGAGTAACAAACGCGAATCACAAGCCAAGGATGCTTCAAGTGTTTCTTGAGATGAACAAGTGCTTTCCTCACTCAAAGTCAACACCCAACCCTCAAATCTCTTGTCTCAACCAATCCCCAAGTGAATCTTAGATAGGGCAAGGTTTGGAGGGGAGTGAAGTGAAGGAGAGAGAGCTCAAGATGTGTTTCTCTGTTGTGTTGTGCGAGTGGGAGTGAAGGGGTAAGAGAGGGGGTATTTATATCCAACCCCGAAATCTAACCGTTATGTTTTGAATCGGGCAAACCGTAACTTTCGGGTGTTAGCCGGATCTTCCGGATAGGCTTAGGTTAGCTGTGAAAACCTAAGTGTACTGCGAAACCGGAACTTCCGATTCACAAAACCAGAACTTTCAATTTTGCCAAATTTTACTCAGTACCAAACCGAGTCTTCCGATGAAGAAAATCAGATCTTCCAATTTTACACAGAACGGAACTGGATGTTCCGAAGAACAAAACCGGATCTTCCGATTTTCTCTGAGAAAGTGAGTTTTGCCTCTTTAGTCTCAAAGTTAGTTTTCATCTGAATATAGCACTTTGGCAACCTTGATTCATCAGACCCCTTGATAGTATGGTGTTTCCAATACTCAAATTCAAAGAATAAATTCAATTTAAATCATCCATATGAGCTTCACACCATGTTATTTGAATTGGGGACCTCCTTCATATATTTCTTCATTTCTTTTCATTTTACTCCTGCACATATCTCAATAGAATTATGAAACCTCCAAATTGTGGTTGTTGTCACCACCAAAACCACTAGGGGGCCAGACGCACTTTCATTTCTCAAATTTCTTCTTAAAGTTAGTGGTTTTCTTTGGCTTTCCACCACAATTCACCTTCCTATTGCCCTTGTAGTTGGTCTTGTTCACTACAACATTTGCACTTGCACCTGCACCTTGGCAGACGTTCCTAAAGCATCCTTAGCACTACCTTTTCTTCCACATTGAAGGCTATAAATAGATCCTCTGTGGAGATATCTTCTGATTTATGTTTCAAGGTAGTGGCAAAACCACTCCATGATGTAGGGAGTTTGGCAATAATGCCCGAAACCACAAACCTATCTGGGAAAAGACAACCCAAACTTCCAATCTCTCCGACTAGTAGCTGCAACTCATGTGCCTAAGCAACTACGACTTTTCAGCATCAATGTTGTAGTCAGAGAACTGCTCATAGGAATAGAGAAGATGACCACCTTGCGCGCAAGTGTATTATTATTATCCTTTATCATGACTAACACTTGCAACGCAAGTGACATAGATCAAGGATATGGTGTATGTTCCTTAGGTTAATCTATGAAAGTAATTTTATTATTTACTATCTCATGGGACAAAATAAATAATGATACTCTAGATTACTCTCAAGTGAAATGCTACAATATTTTATTTGTGCGCTTGCTGATACCTGTTTAATTGAGTTATGACATACTATGGTTGCCTATTAGCGACTTTACTAGGCTTGCACTTACTTGGCACCTTTGGGTAATTTAGTGATGATGTTAAGAAATACCAACAATGTGATAACTCTATTTTATTCTCGAAAAGTTGACAGTCAAGGCATGATCAATGGCCATCAACACACCCCTAAGATTAAAATTCTGCTTGCCTTAAGGAAAGCCAAGATCTTAGGCTTAGTGGATCAGGAGTTGCATCAATGTATACACCATGCAAATACACTGTGCACAAAGAACTACTCTAGTCAATCGGTAGATTGAATAACCTAGTACTTCGTAAAATTTAATACCTTTGGTTAGTTGCTCATCATCTTGGGCAGTTGAGAGAATGTACAGTCGTCACCAGATTCCATCTCGAATATATATTTGAATTTTTAAAAGAAATGGTTAAGTTTTCCTGGTGATACTGTCGTGTCACTCTAGGTGTTTGATCCTCACCATGGTCATGATTAACCATCTTCTTCCTGTTCTAAGCCTGAAATATGTAGCGTGTAGGGAGGAAGAGAGACGCATACCTTCGATACCTTTGTTGCCAAGCCAAAGGGTAGTTCGCAAGATAGCAAAAAAACATGCTTAGTTGATTCCGTTCATAGTGTTTCAAACATTACTTGTGTGAATATAGATTAACAAGCTCATCATATTCAGAGGACCTACTGAATGAGCTTCATCCCAACGAACAAGCAATGCAATCTCTCAAAATGCAGGAATTTGATAAGCCACCCTCCAGTACATACAGAATGCAGTGAACAAAGTTGCTGATACAGACTACGAAAATGGAATATGCTTGGAAGACATAGGCACAAATAGTTTGACATGTTTCTTCCCCAGTGGATACTAAGAAGAAGGTTCCATTTACAGAACATCAGATTTCCAGACAAAGTCATTTAAGGTCTTCGAGAAGTAATTCCGGAACTGCAGAAAAATTACAGCTTACACATTTAAGTACATACCGTATCTCGATAAGATATTGAAAGATCAATAGAAATTATAACTTGCTGTACTTCGCGAATACAAACTACAGGCGACTGGAAAAGCATATGTATAGGAATTAATCTGCTTCTTCAGAAATTTTAATGATTCAGCTTCTAAAATCAGAAATGTAGTACATGAATCCTTATGTTCCTTTATTAATTGGTATGATCTTTGCATCCTGATATTTACCTTATAAAATTCTAGTGTGTCACCATCTGCTTTCACTTCAACTATGTGAAGAGAGGGTCCAACCTGCAGTACCTTATCAATATCAATAATAAATAAGTTTTAGAATAGATATGTTGGGCAGATAAAGTTTACCGAAGGTATATTTCGTTAAGGAACAACAATTGAGCGCTACCTCAGCAATTACAACGAGTTTTCTCTTCCTCCCCGCCCTTAAATTTTGTAGTCTCAACTGGTCGTACGAGAAAATAGGAGAAATTTTAGCATGCAGAGAAATCTATTTAAAGTATGTATTCACATCGAGAAGAAAATCTTCGAAGAATCTGTTATTATAGAGTTACGCATAGGTACCTTGTAATTTTCCATCCAAACTTCAAATCCTAGAGTTTTTGCAGCTTCCTCAATCTTGCAGACGAATTCTTTGGGTGGGCTTTTTGACGTAAACCATGTTTCTTCTTTGAACTCCTGCAAATGCAGTGACTAAAAATTGAAGTAGAAATAAAGGAAAATAAGATTGAAAAATCAAAGCACTATAACTTAATGTTAATGCCATCATAGCTTTTGAATGCCTCCATGTCATCCAGAAATGCAATGAGAAAAGAGGGGGTTTCTCAGCATATAAACTTGATTTGGCAAAAGCTTATGATCGTGTGGAAGGGGACTACATAGAAAAAGCTATGCAAATGGTTGGTTTTGAAAGGAAGTGGACTGATTGGGTGATGGAATCCATAAGAACAGTCAGGTACTCTGTTTGTCTCAATGGGCAACTGCTAGATTCTTTTTCCCCCTCTCGGGGCCTCGGACAAGGAGATCCTTTGTCCCCTTACATTTTCTATTGGTCGTGGATGGACTATCATTAACAAGGGATTACAGAAGGCCGCCTAAAAGAACTTGTCGACGCACTTCTGGTCAACACACGAAAGCGCTAGATCGCGCGGTCGTTGAATTCTCCTCGCCGGAGCTCCTGGACGCAGCCGGTCAGACCGCCTGTAGGGGCCGGTCAGACCGCTTGTAGCAGAGGCACCGCGAAAGCCTACGATCACAACCTCGGGAGGGACCCCGTCGGAGGCTGCAAACCTAGGGTTGTTCTAAGGTCGGCAAGGCCACTTAGAACGTCCTAAAACATCGTGGAGACGAAGAAGGAAAGAAAAGGGGTTGGAAAAGTTACGGTTTGGAGATAAAAAGTAAGACAATGATTCGTACGATTGGGTAGATGTCCTCAATCGGCCACGGCCCTTTATATTTATAGGGTGGGAAGGTCTTGCCCCGCAAGGAAGTCCTTGTACATATCTAAAAACATGAAAAGACCTGATTCTACTCACACTCGGGGACAGGCGGTCAGACCGCTTGTGACAGGCGGTCAGTCCACCTGGCACATTGCCAGATCGGCTACAGGGCCCAGCCAGTCTAACCGCATGTACAAGCGGTCTAGACCGGCTGTCCCAGCCTGATCGGCTTTAAGCCATTTTTGGTCGTCAACATATGCCCCCCTGTTTTTGGTAAAACTTTATTAACCACAAAACATTTAATTAGACTAAGGGCGACCCTCTACCGTCGGCCATTTTTTCCCTAAGGGCGATATCACATATCGGCCATATCTTTTCAAGCATGTTGCAAAAAACTTGGATAATATTTCTTCAAGTACTTCCCATTGAGCGCCCTTGGCAACTGAAATCCTTGCAAAGTATCTACCATATAGGAATTCCCAGAACAAACCTTCACAATACGATATGGTCCTTCCCAATTCGGTGACCATTTACCAAATTTGTCGCTCTTTGTTCCTATAGGTAAAATAGTCTTCCAAACCAAATCACCAACTTGAAAGGATTTGAGTTTTACCTTTTTGTTATATGCTCGAGCTACTCTTCTTTTATCTTTTTCAATTTCTTCTAAGGCCTCCAAACGCTTGTCGGTCACATCATCAATGTTATCCATCATCAAAGCACAATATGTGCTAGCATCAAGATCATTTTGCTTAGCCAATCTATAAGCAGCCAGATTCACCTCAACGGGTAAAACGACCTCTTGACCATAGACAAGCTCAAATGGAGTAACCTTAGTAGCACCATATCTAGAAATACGATGCGCCCATAATGCCTCAAATAATACCTCGTGCCATCGCTTAGGATGATCTTCAATCTTCTTCTTTATGAGCTTGATCCAAATCTTATTGCTAGACTCGGCTTGACCATTGGCTTTAGCATAATATAGAGATGAATTGAGCAATTTAATACCATAGGATTCAACAAACTCACATACCTCCTTATAAATAAACGACGTCCCTTGATCTGTCGTCAATGTTTGAGGAATCCCAATCTATGAATAATATGCTCAGTAATAAACTCAATCACCCCTCTAATCATGTTCTTGAGGGGAATTGCTTCAGTCCACTTGGTAAAATAATCAGTAGCCACAATCATAAAACAATGACCCTTGGATGAAGGAGGATGAATCTTACCAACAAAATCTAAACCCCATCCTATAAAAGGCCATGGTTTAATGATTGGATGCATCAACGCAGCAGGTGCAATCTAGCTTGATTAGGATCTAAGCATTTCAAAAGCAATCCATCCATGGTCCGACGATATAGTTCACCATCAATCAAAGTAAACTTGAAAGCCCATTGTCGGATTTTTCGATCCACTGACCTGCTAGTATCCTGCAAATACTCCACCAGAGGCTTCCTCCTATCACCAACATCGGACACAATAGATTGAAAATCATTAACAACCGAATCAATGTTTTCAGAGGCACAGGCGGTTAAACCGGCCGTACCGGTCGGACCGGCTGTCACAGGCGGTCGAACCGCCTATTTCAGAGCAGAAACGTCGGCTTCACGAAAGACCGGCCTCTTTTCATGAAATTTTTTTTTCTGAACATTATAGCCTGATGCTTGCTGAGCCAACACATTAGCTCTAGGATTCTCTTCTCTTGGCACATGATAAATGACAAATTCATCAAAGCAAGATATAATATCTAAACACTTATCAAGATAAGCATTCAAAAATCCATCTAAGCATTGACAAACCTTAGATACTTGCTGCACCACCAATAAAGAATCACCATATGCCTCCACATGCTTTATCCCCATATCATGTAAAATCTCCAACCCGAATAATAAAGCTTCATATTCGGTTTGGTTATTGGTGCATTTATGATCTAATCGGTTAAGAGCCTAAAAGACAACATCGTTTGGTGATATAAGGATAACACCAACTCCACAACCATTTTTGCAAACCGATCCATCAAAATGCAATTTCCATGGGGTAAAAGTAATAGAGCCGACATTGAAGTCAATATGTTCACTAATCCTCTGTTCAACAATAAAATCGGCAACGATTTGTCCTTTCATAGATTTCAATGGCTCAAAGACTAAATCATATTCAATTAAAGCAAAGATCATTTGCCGATTCTACCCCTCAATATAGGTCTATGCAACATGTATTTAATTATGTCGGCTTGACTAGCAACTATGCAAGTATTTAGTAAAAAAAATTGCCTCAACTGTGTACAAGCATTATATAATGATAAGCATAACTTTTCAATGAAAGTATACCTTGTTTCGGTGTCCAATAATCTTCTACTTGCATATGCAATAATATATTCCTTCCCTTCGGTCTCTTGGATCAAAATAGCCCCAATAACACTTTCTTCGGCCGTGATATATAACTTGAAAGGAATCCCTCTCTTAGGTGCCCGAAGAATCGGAGGCGAAGACAAATAATGCTTGATCTCATCAAACGCCTACGCCTCTTGTTGTTTCGCCCCCCAAGTAAATTCAGCATCATCTTTCAACCAAAGCAAAGGAGTAAAAGCATTCACCTTTCCCGACAAATTGCAAATAAATCTTCTCAAATAATTTACTTTTCCCAAGAATTTTTACAACTCTTTCTTAGAGCTAGGCGTCTGCAACTTGCCAATAGTATCGGCCTTCTTTGGATCCATCACTATGCCATTCTCATGAACTATGAAACCCAAAAACTTCCCGGTCGACACACCAAAAGCACATTTGAGTGGATTCATCTTCAAACCATACCGGTGCATTCTTTCAAATGCAAGCCTCAAATTGGCCAAATGAGAACCACTTCCAGCCAATTTAACAACAATAACATCGATATAAACTTCCAAGATAATACCAAGCAAATCATGGAAGATCAAATTCATCGCCCTTTGATAAGTAGCACCGGAATTCTTTAAACCAAAAGTCATAACAATCCACTCAAACAAACCAACAAAGCCTGGACATACAAAAGTCGTTTTGGATATATCCTCTTTGGCCATAAATATTTGATTGTAACCAGCTTTACCATCAAGAAAGCTAATCATTCTATGTCCAGACGCAACATCGATAAGCATATCGGCTATTGGCATAGGATATTTATCTTTAGGAGTAGCACGATTAAGATTTCTAAAATCAATGCACACTCTAATCTTACCTGTTCCTTTCTTTTCCACGGGCACAATATTAGAAATCCACTCAGCATATCGACAAGGTCTAATAAACTTTGTTTCTTATAACTGATTTATTTCCTCTAAATTTCAGGATTAAAACACCTAGTCGGTTGTTTATAAGGCCTAAAAACCAGACTTAATAGGTAACTGATGCTCAACAAGGTCTCGGCTTAAACCAGGCATTTCATGATAATTCCAAGCAAAGCAATCGACATACTCCTTTAACAACTTTATTAATTCAGATTTAAAAGCAGGATCTAAATTCTTATTTACAAACGTCGGCCTAGACAAAGAACCATCACCAATGTCTACCTCCACAAGAGAATCAGCCAACATAAAACCACATCCTAGATTGCTTATATCTTCAAAGTCTTCAATGGCTTCACACATATCGTTCTGATGTGACCGATAGTGTTCAAGTCTCTGCTGCAACCACTCTCGATTATCCATTAAATCATATGAGATGATTCAGCCGATTATTCATCGGCTTTATGACAGCAGGGATGAAGCCATTCTTAGTACAGCTGATAAACTCAAATTCAGAAAGATCTAAGCCTGACAAACATCTAACATCATCATGAATGCCAATCAAAGAGCTACCAGCTATAGCAACACAAGCAGAAGTATCACCATGCACAACTTCTACATCATCATCTACCCGTTGAATTAAACATTGATGCAAAGTAGAAGGAATGCATTGGTTTGCATGAATCCAATCATGACCCAAGATTAAACTTAAGTTACCTTGAGTCTCAGCGACGAAGAAAGCAGTAGCCAAGGTCTTGCTCCCAATAGTAAGCTCCATAGAAATCACCCCCTTGGCACCAATAGGCTCTCCTACTCCAATGCCGTTGACGGTCATGTTGGTCTTGATCAGCTCCGAATCTGAACCACCAAGCTTCTTGTACAAAGAATAGGGCATTAAGTTCACAATAGCCCCTCCATCAACCATCATCCGCGAGATTGGCTTCCCATTGATATGGCCCTTCAGATATAAAGCCTTCAAGTGATTGTCTTCAGCTTTAGGCTTCTGGAATATAGCTTCCTTGGGACCAAAATCGAGATGAGCAACCTCCTCCTCCGAAAGCATGTCCCCATCCATGGACATCTGAAGCACATTCACATCAAGATTCATGCGCTCCGAAGAAGAACTGTAATCAACAAGTTCTTCATCGTCCTCAGCAGTGGGAACCGATGTTGACTTGCCATCATGAGCCGAAGAACTAAAAGAAGAAACATCGGGCGCTTCTGCGTCACCCGGTCTGACCGCTTGTATAGGCGGTCTGACCGCCTAGGTCGCTGACTCTGAATGACAGGCGGTCTGGATCGCCTGTGCAGCCGGTTGGACCGCCTGCGGGTCTTCCTTCGGCTTCCACTCTTTCCTTTGAGGAATCATAGGCCTGCTCTAGTTGAAGAATCCATCCCTCTGCTTCTCCAACTCTAGCTCTTGCTTCTCCCAAAAATGGAGTCTCTAGAGCTTCCTCTTCTGTGTACGAGTCAAACCCTCGGGACACCACTTCGGAAGAAAGCGCTGCTGAGTCTTGTTAACACTAGATCCCTGATCTTCCATAATCATTCTACTGGAAGTCGGCTTTGAAGCCAGACTTTTCTCAATAGGGACATCCATAGTCCCAACTTGAATAATATCGAACTCAGTAGTCCTCTCTGAGTCCACCTTCATGCTCTGCACCTCCTCTATCTTCTTGGGCCGATAAACCTGCTTCAGAGGAGCTTTAAGCAGTTGACTGTGATGGGCGGTCTGACCGCCTGTAACAGGCAGTCTAACCGCCTGTGACCAGTGTCCTTGACCAGATTGGCGGAAAGCCGATTGGTCATGTCTGGGATATACAATCCTGTCCTGTATGCTTCTTCTCGGACCTTTCTAGCCAGGATGAAACGAAGGCTGCATCGTCGAATGATATGGCACCCACATCAATCCATTGTTATCCCACACCAGATCCAAGTTCATGCGAGGAGGCGAAGGAATTCTCTCATGCTGAATCGATGATCTCATTCTTTTTTTAATGGTCGATCGCTCGGAACGGCCTTTTGTTTGGTGTACTTGTCATAAAGCATATCAAACGTGACTTTGGGCTTCTGAACACCCTACTCCTTTGCCACGTTAATCTTCCAAGTACCAACTTCTGGATGCTTTGGAATTAGCATCTTTGGGCGTCCATGGGGACAGGCGGTCTGACCACCTGGCGCAGCCGGTCTGACCGCCTGTAGCAGACCACACCCGGGCGCCCGTAGTTCAGGAGTAGCGACCGCTTGCCCCCTTGTCCAGAGGTTTTTACAGTAACCTTGAATGACTCTTTTCCATCAGCTGTCTTCTCATAAGTCACTTCTCTAACCGACTCTTTCGAAGACGGTCCTTCCTCTCCAATCACCACGTTCTTCCCTTTGGTAGATTCGGCTTGATGCGGCCGAACCAAGACCTTGGGCTGCTGCAACTCCATGGTGTTGACCAGAAAAGGAGTCTCATCAATTTGCATCTCATGAAACATCAAACGGCTCTCATTAATAGCCGATTGAACCTACCGACGAAAGACATTGCAATCATTAGTGGCATGCAAAAAAGATTTATGAAACTAACAATAAGCACGCTTCCTTAATTCTTTCATAGGTGGTATAACATGAGAAATCTTGATGTAACCAAATTTGTGCAATGCATCAAATATACGATCACATTTGGACACATCAAAAGTAAACTTTATGTCTTCATGCCGATTCTTATGAATCGGCATAAAAGATGAGCATGACACAGTTTTCTTATTAGCAGGCCATACAAACTCTGCTTCGAATCATCGGATTCATAATCAACTATATGAACATTAGACCGACGTGTCTTAAAACTCTCCTTCTCTAATAGAGGATTTTAAACCTCTAAAGCATAAGCCAGCGAGATCAACCTCAGAAATAGACAAATTAAAGCAATGGTTTTTAATGTCTTTAAATCTTCTCATAAATTGAGAGACAGTCTCATCCCGACCCTGTCTAACCGATGCCAAATCTGCTAATTTCATCTCATGATTGCCACTATAAAAATGATCATGAAACTTACGCTCTAGTTGATCCCAACTCATAATAGAACCAGGGGCTCATGAAGAGAACCAAGCAAAAGCAGTACCAGTAAGTGACAATGAGAACAAACGTACTCTAATTGCTTCATAGTTTCCAGCCTCCCCTAGTTGAGCTACATATTGACTAATATGTTCCCAAGTGGTGCGCTCATCATCTCCACCAAATTTTACAAAATCGGGCTAGCGCCACCCATTGGGAAAAGGAACAGTATCAAAGCTAGCATGATAAGGTTTCTGATGTACTCTAGTATTACCAAAATCAACACCTACCTTATTTCTCATCACATCAGATAATTCATCCCTGAATCTAGTAAATTCGGCCCATTGGGGGTGTTGTTGGGCCGAAGATTGCATAGCATTCATATAATTTAGATGAGGTGCTTGTCTGTTCTGCATATCCCTATGCGCATTAAAAACATCATCGAGAATACCACCCGAATGTGCAATATGCATAGTCGTGGAATAAGTAGCGCCTGTTGTAGCTACTGGACCAGCACGGCCAGCAGAGACCGAGTTTGAAACAGTAGACAACGGCAAAAGGTTGCTCCGGCATGAATACCATAGCATTAGTTGAATTCATCTGACCACCAGAACCAGCGGTCTGACCGCCTGTAGCCGTGGTCTGACCGCCTGTCGCGGTCAGACCGGCTGTGCTAGCGGTTTGACTGGCTGCAGATCCAACCGCTGCCGACCCTCTTGCATTGATCGTTTTCGGTCTGAGCATATTGGGTGGTGGTGGAGTCTGTCCAGCAAACTAATTCGGTGGCATACCATAAAAAATATTACGCTCAGGTAATTCATAAGTATCTATAGATTTACCCTCTAGTTTTTTGAGTCGTTTTAACAATTGTTCAATTAATGCATCACGATCCGAAAAACCCGAAGCCATAGGAGTACATGCAGTAGGGTGAGGTGCAGAAGTGCTTACATCGTCGATTACCTCAATTTGTCCCTTACTCATCTTGAAAAAAGGCATCACAAAGTCTTGGACACTTTTCGCCGGACGATCCCGATTCTTCTGGAAAGTCTTCAAGAATTCCGATTCAAGATGCCTCTAGAGCGCCATGAATCTCTCATGATCTTCAGCGCTAAGATCTTCAAGTGTTGGAGTCACGATGTTGTCTTCTCCAACGTCGAAGCCCATAGTGCTAGTGATAGTAGATCGGTCTTTCAAAACCAGATTTCTTTCCCCAGCGGAGTCACCAAAATAAGTTGACGCACTTCTGGTCAACACACGAAAGCGCTAGATCGCGCGGTCGTCGAATTCTCCTCACCGGAGCTTCTGGACGCAGCCGCTCAGACCGCCTATAGCAAAAGCGCTGCGAAAGCCTATGATCACAACCTCGGGAGGGACACCGTCGGAGGCTGCAAACCTAGGGTTGTTTTAAGGTCGGCAAGGCCACATAGAACGTCCTAAAACATCGTGGAGATGAAGAAGGAAAGAAAAGGGGTTGGAAAAGTTACGGTTTGTAGATAAAAAGTAAGACAATGATTTGTACGATTGGGTAGAGGTCCTCAATCGGCCACGGCCCTTTATATTTATAGGATGGGGAGGTCTTGCCCCACAAGGAAGTCCTTGTACATATCTAAAAATGTGAAAAAACCTGATTCTACTCAGACTCGGGGACAGGCGGTCAGACCGCCTATGACAGGCGGTTAGACCGCCTGGCACATTGCCAGATCGGCTACAGGGCCCAGCCGGTCTAACCGTATGTACAGGCGGTCTAGACCGGCTGTCCCAACCTGATCGACTTTAAGCTATTTTTGGTCATCAACAGAACTCCACATCTCTAGACATGCTTTGGGTATCTCCCATCACTTGTTCGTAGATTATAGCCTCCTTTTCGTGGAAGCAAATGAAAAGCAAGCGTAGATTGCAAAAAATATTTTAAACACCTATCAAATAAGTATTGGGCTATCAATTAGCAACAACAAATTAAGTGTTCTATTTGGGCGCGCATGCTCCGATAGTAACATTGTGGCGGTCAGTTCTTGTTGAGAAAACCAATAGAAGATTGGAGGATAAGTACTTTGGTTTGCATCCCAAAAGGGAGGATGGTCATTGGAAAATTCAAAACCATAAACAAAAAAGTCTATTTTTGGCCATCCAACTCTTGCCTCAATTTGGTATTACCCATCGAACTCCAAAACTGGATATCTTTGGCCATCCAACTATCAAAACCGTTCAAATTTGGCCATCGGGCAGTTTTGATGAGTGGTTTTAACTTTTTTTATTTACAATTTAGTCCTTAAATCTTTTAATGATTATTACTTTTTGCCTGTACCTCTGATTTACGTGATTCTTGCGGTCACGTGTTCCTAACAGCAAGCATTATTTTTTAAAATAATATTTATATTATTTTGTCACTTTTTATTATATTATTTTTTGTCATTGTGTAGAAAAAATAATATAAGAAAAATTAAACAAACAATTATAAATAATATATTCAATATTTTAACACGTAAAGTTCATGGTTATGAACGCATGACCACTAGGATCACTTAAATCGGAGATGCAAGAAAAAATAGCAATCATTTTAACATTCAAGGATTAAAAAGCACTAAATTAGTCCTTTTTAACCATTGATTCATAAAATGATTATTATTTTTTCTCCAATCTCTGATTTAAGTGATTCTAGTGGCCATGCATTCGTAACAACGAACTTTATATGTTAAAATGTCTATTATATTATTTTATAATTGTTTGTTTTACTTTTTTGTACTATTATTTCTACACAACGATAAAAAATAATATAACAAATAGTAATAAAATAGTATAAAGATTACTTTGAAATATAGTGTTCACTGTTAGGAACACATGACCACAAGAATCACCTAAATCGGAGGTACGAGTAAAAAGTAATAATCATTTTAAGATCAAAGGACTAAATTGTAAATAAAAAAGTTAAAATCACTTATCAAAATAGTCTGATGACCAAACTTGAATGGTTTTGATACTTGGATGGTCAAAAATATCCGGTTTTAGAGTTCGATGGCCAAAATCAAACTGAGACAAGAGTTGGATGGCCAAAAATGGACTTTTTCCAACAAAAAATTTTGTAAGAGAGTAAATGACTGGTCAAAGAATACCTTTCCTGTGGAGGAAAAGAGATTCTAGTTAAATCAGTTTTACAAAGCCTCCCTACATATGCCATGAGTGTGTTCAAATTCTCTACAGGTCTTTGCTACTATATCCTAACAGTTTGTGTGCAAAATTGTTGAAGGCAAAGTATTTTCCTTTTTGCAACCTTCCGGACACCAGTTTCCTGAAAAATTCATCAGCAGTTTGGAAAGGAATAGAACATGGCCTAGACCTTATGAGAAAGGTGTCATATGGAGAATAAATAGTGCGCTTGGAGTTCAGATCTGGAGAGACAACTGGATATCTCGACCAAACTCCTTACAAATCTCTAGTCCAATAAGACGATCTAGACATCGAAGAGTGGCTGATTTGTTGTTGAACAACCCAAGATGTTGGAATGAACCCCTTCTCAAGCAATCTTCCCTTCATCACGAAGCTGAAGAAATCCTCAGCATAAAGATTCTTGTTTCTGAGGGTGATGATATTCTCGCTTGGCATTTTTAGAAAAATGGCATCTTTACGGTCAGAAGTGCATAGAAACTTCCAGAAGAGTTATCATGTGATACATGTAGCAGTAGTATTTCAGCAGATAGGAAATCTTTTGATGCAATTTGGAAGGCACCAGTCCCTCAAAAAATAAAAGTTTTTATGTGGAAACTTGCTTCCAATGGCCTTGATGTACAAACCAATAGACAAAAACACCATATGATTAGTGATGCAAACTGCCAAATCTGTGGATTGGAACCTGAACACGCCTCTGCCGCCGTCGCCCATCCGGCCGCAGATCCAGTCACCAGATCTGCGCCGCCCGGCCGTTGCCGCGGCCTCCTCCCACTCCCACGCCGCACGCCATTGCCACTGGAGGAGGGAAGGAGAGAGGGGCAGGCGGCGGGGACCTGTGCTGAGGAGGGAGGAGAGAGAGAGGGGCGCAACTGTGCCCTTTGTGTGTGGGTAGGGGGGGGCGCCTTTGCAGAGGAGGGAGGAGAAAGGGGCGGCCGGCGCTTTTGCAGAGGAGGGAGGAGAGAGGGGCGGCGGCACCCATAGTGAGAGAGGGAGAATACGGGAGAGAGGAGGTGAAGGATAAACCTAGAGGTTAGGGTTATATATCGTAACCTTATCGAGCTTTGCTGGGCTTTGGTTTGTGCTGTGGGATTTTAGGAGGCAGGTCTTTTAAGAGTCCGCCTCCGAAAAAGGATTTTAGGAGGCGGATGCATTATAACGTCCGCCTCCGAAAATAGACTATTTTTCATAGACTATTTTCGGAGGCGGTTATTTTAAAACGTCCACCTCAGAAAATCGATTTTTGGAGGCAGACAAGAGAAACCGTCTCTAAAAATAAAAAATATCCGCCTTGGTTAATCTTGGGCATTAAACACCTGGGCGTTATAATGCATCCTCCTAGACGTTAGTTCGGAGGCAGACAAGAGAAACCGCCTCTAAAAAACGTTTTAGAGGACACTTCACTAAAGGGCAATGCCATAAGACTAAGCTAGCTCCCAGAACTTTTGAACACCTGGACGCCTAGGCAATGCCATATAATGGGTTCGATTAAACAAAATTATTATACCTACAGGAGAGACTTGCAAGGAGAAATATCCTGACCTCCTATAGATACATTTGGAGGCCAACCACTCGGGGCAAATACGCAGGCCCGGGCCCAGTGCACATGTAGCCCGTGGGACGGCACAGGGCCCCCAAATTAAAAGGGCCCCTAATCTTTCCTAGTATATGTGTTAGCTCAATAGTTGGCCCAACATTCCGTACATTTAGCGGCCGCTTCTGGCCCAAATCGTCCCCGCTCGCTGCCCGACTCGGCAACTCATCCCTCGGTCTCCTCTCCGCTCCGCTTGGCGCACGTTCGGGATGGAAAGCGAACCGACGTTGTAGTCTCCGGGCCTCGCGCCGCTCCTCCAGTCCTTCGCGGCTCCACAAAACGGCACCGGGGCATGGCGGAGGGAAGCAGCTGGCACAGCCGCACCACAGCAAACGGGAGAGCGCACAGCCACACAGGCACAACGCTGGCTGCTGGTACGCATCCTCCAGCCGGCTGCCGCCGTATTAGGTATTTTTCTATTTCCTAATTCTGACCTCTTCTACAGTTCTAATCTTTGTGACTTTGTTATTAGTTTAGTTATTTAATTCTGAAGTAATAATTACATTTTACTTCTCTAGTGTTTCACGATTAAAGCTTGGCCATGTCTTCTACAAATTGATCTAGAAAATATGATTCTGGCTATAAAAACATAAAAAGAAACAAAGAGTGGAGGATTTAAATAGGTACGATTTCGATGTATTTTCTGTTGTTTCTAAGAAAAATAATAGACCACATCTCTATTTTACTATAATACTACTCCTATATTTTACTAATCTAATAGGGGCCTCACTCTAGAGTATGGTCCAGGGCCCCGGATTATGCCGGCCCTGCCCTGCAAGTACGTACCAAAATCCGCCTACGATGCTCTTTTTCAGAGTGGCACCGTCGTTGGGCCGTCTTTGGGTCGTATGAGTGAATGTGGAAATCATGGACCTCAAATGCAATTACATGTGGTTGACCACTCGTAACTGATGCTGGACAGCAGATTGTTGATGATGAAACTTGACGCCTTTGGCGATTTGCATTTCATTACATGACTGGGCAATATGTTTGGCTAAATCCGACTAACTGCAGTATGACGAGGATTGATTAATTAGATACTAGTTATTGTGTAGCCGAAAAATTACTTAATTAGCTAGTTTAATTAATTCGGTTTTTAGCTAATTTGGTATGGCTAGATGATTAATTATTTAATTTGGCCACTAAGTATGGTGATGTTAAATGGTGCATGCAGGGAATAGAAGGAGGTGATCAGCAGTTTTTCTCATGACTACAGACAAGCTTTGGTGAACACTCCAAACATGTCTGGCATGCGTACAGGCATTTGGAAAGTAACGTTTTTTATCTGCATGAATGGTGATTAAGTAAACGGCCGGTTTGATTGATTATTAAACGACTACATGGTTGCCGGCTGCCTGGAGATGCACATGCGCATGGAGACCAGATACGCCGTGAGAGTAGAAGACTAGCTAGCAGATTGGTTTGAAAGAACTAGAGAATATTTGGAAAATCTGTTCGGTTACAGATAGAATCCAATTGTACATGGCGCAAGACCATGCCACCTCTATTACAGAGGCTCGTGGCCGATTGAATTCACATGGTTATTTTTAGATCCAGATCTAACGGCCTAGATTAGATACCCTTCGGGCCCGTAGTGTTTGCCTCGATTAAATAGGCACAATGAAAATTGACTCATTGCGACTTAGGATTTTTTTAATTGGCTATGGAAATATGTGCTCATTTGTGGTGACAAGGCACATGGTTATTTTTACTTTTAAAGAAAATGTCAATAGCTCTTCTCTATGTTTCTATAAACTCATTTTCAGTTCCTTTTATTTTTCCCAATGCCAGATATATAGATATTTTCAATATGCCATTTGTTGTGGTAAAAATTATTAAAAAACAGAATTACACAATTAGTCGAGTATCAATGATTTAAGACAAATATCTAGCTGTATACTAGATTCTATTAGTACCTCGTCTGATTGGGTGATTCAGAGCAGGAGATTGGATTCTCTAAACCAAAAACGGGGTACCCAAATATCTTCTCCTTCTCTCCTTCTGTGGTCTTTTGTGCTTGAAATTAAGTGAATAACGTGAGTCGGATTGAAAAGAGAGTGTTCTTCAAAAAGAAAAGAAAAATGTTGAAGTCTAGTGGTCCATGTGCTGATCGGTGATGCAGAGAGGCAACGATGAAGAACTCACGGATCGAAAGAGGGGTCCTTCATTAATCGGCTGATCGCCTGATTCACATTGCGACATGATGGCCTCTGGGCATCGGACGGCCGTCTATTAGAAGATGTATTATGTGCGACGGCGGCGTGACTGCCTCTTCTCCACAGGCCCCGAAATAAGAGATAGAGAGATGAGCGCTAAACGAGACGGGATTTGATCGACAATCGCCTCCTATAGGGGCTGTCTATATATGGCACCATACTACCTGGCTCCTGTGTACATCTAGGTGTGGGGGCGCCGGGGAATCGGGAGCCCGGGCAGGCCGTTATAATTTTCAATAGCATAGACGGAATTTGCTCGAGAAAAAAAATGCTTTGTAGGAGTGAAGCATGTGCATCGAAGGTCACAAAACCCTTCGGTGTCACGTCAAGTGGCAGCATTGGCAACACCACGGCAAAACACACAGTGCGGGAGGCGAGGAACACATCAGAACGGCAAGGGGCGCAGCCAGGTTCAGACAGATAAGCCAAGGGGACGTCTTTGGCCGATGGGTTCCCCTGACAGGCTAGAAGATACCTCGTGTGTCAAATGCCGAATAGACGTCTCAATTTTGTTTAATATTTAAGGGCTGGAAAAAGAATGTAATTAGGCTGAAAAAACAGTTCTCTACAAATATTGGGATCATGTACCTCCTAATAAATCACTTTAGTCTTGGTAGTTTATGGGTACTGTTTACTTTACGCACTCGGAACAGTCCTTAGAGCTTCTCCAAGAGACTAACTAAATACTTCAATTAGCTAAATTTTAGCTACTCAACACAAAAATAGTTCTCCAGCAAATATCCAACCCGCCAAGCCATGTGGCTTGGCCCCTTGGCTATCTAAATTTGGCTAGCCAAAGTGAGTTACGGAAAATTGAGTGAGGTACTCAGTATGAAGTATAACATTGTTGAAGAGCCAAATAGAAAGTAGAAAATAGAGAGTTTCTTAGATACGCTCTTAGAAAATTATGATGATTTTGAGATCTTACCTCTTAGGAGGTGAATAGAGTAATTTAGCATAGCCTTTTATTTATATCACACATAGCAATATAAAAATTCTAGGTTACTATAGAGGAGTCAGGAGCATTTCGTACCTCCTTTGAGTCGAACAAGTTTCCAAGGTTTAGGCCTCCTGACAATGAAATTAGTTCGAATGCGTTCAGGGCTACAGGTTCTTTCTTTTCTGTCACACGATGCTCCTGAATGATGTCAAATAACAATAATAAAACTAGTTGGTAATTAAAACCTGTGACATTATATGCGTGAGACGGATAATAGAAATGCAACATTTCCTCACTTCGTAATCATCAAATGCAGCTTCCACATCTTTCAATAGTAATGTGGTTTTATACTTTCCGTGGGCCTTGTCGTAGTCCTTTTTAAACCATGAATGCTCCAATATCTGTGAGATCGTTATTCTCTGCCGTGGTTTATACAAAAAATAAGAATTCAGTCTTATGAAGCAAGATAGAATCATGAAGCCTGACTTCTTTGAGGACCAGACTAGGCACATCCACATGATGATGTACCACAATCCAGCAGTGGAAGTTGCAATCATTTTCAAGCATGCATGCTGTATATACTTTCCTAAAAGAAAACCGAGGGTATTTTTCTGAACTACATATAGCGGTGTCCATGAGCTACTTACGTGCATTAGGAACTTCTAAAATATGTGTCCCGCAGGATGAATGGAAATATAATCATTTGGTTGATGGATATAGGCAACATGTGATCTTTCAGCCTTCTAGGGAATACAATGCATTATGGGTTAGGATCTATTCTATTCCATTTTGCTAAGATCGTTGCACTAGTTTCATTTTTTTCAAGAAACTTATGTGATCTGACATACCGTCCATGGACTTGGATCTAAGATTCGATATATCAAATCCTTGGCAGGAAAAGGTATCCATTCTGGAAATTTATATTCTGCACTTGCTATCTGCCAGGAATAAAAGGGGAGAGTCAAACAAGCATGAAGAAGAAAAATTGCAGCAAGTGATCTAGAAACCACGAAATGCTCACTTTCTCACGTAATCTCGTAAGATTAGAGTCATCAAAAGGCAAATACCCTGCTAGCAGAACATACAGGATAACTCCACAAGACCATATATCAGCTGCTTGGCCATCATAGCCACCTTCATCGACCTACAACGAACTTGGTAGAAATATTTAATCATGAAGGGACCGTGACACCCTAAGAGGGGGTGAATTAGGTGTCTCTAAAAACTAAGGCTCCAATTGCACATATGAAAACCTATTTCAATTTCTACTCTAGGTTTTCTCTATGTGTTGCTATCTCTACCGCTACAAAGTTTTGCACCCTAGGTCCAATCCTATACTAGCATGGCAAGTCTAGGAAAGGTAAAAGCGGAAAGTAGTGCGAGTATGAAATGCGGAAGGTGAAGGGTAGAGAAGAGCAAACTCCCGGCACGGTGATTTTTACCGAGGTATCGGAAAGCTCACGAGATTTCCACTAGTCCTCGTTGTCGGAGCCCCTCACAAAGGGAATGCCCGCGCAAGGGTATAAACTCCCCGGTCGAGTAACTCCGTGGGTGACCACGGGACTTCCCCACGCGCAAGTGGGTCTCCGCTCGTCCCTCCTCGGATGCTCCTTACCGCCTTCACTTGGTAGAGCTTCGGCCAAAACGCCAAGGGCCTCTCCTCTCTTGCACATACAAACTTGGTTGGAGGGTCTCACAAGACTACAAGCCCCGGATTTACAACACTTAGTGCGTGCAAGCACCGGTAAGCAAAGAGGTATGCAAACCTCGCTAAACTCTAGGCTAAATACCTAAGAGATGCGCTAAAGGGTCTAGACTAGCACTAAGCACTTTGCTAATCACCTAGATCTTCTATTTAGCACTTTGGTGGATTGAGCACTCAAGAATATGTAGAACACTTGCCAATAGCTTCTCCCAGCTCAAGCACACTTCAAATGGCCGAGGCAATCCATATTTATAGCCCCAACCAAAGGAACTAGCCGTTGTATAGCCGTTGCACACTTTCTGGGTACCACCGACTCATTCGGTGCCCCTCCCTTGCCACCACCGAATCAATCGGTGCTCACCAAAGCCGAACAGCATGTTCCAGGCATAAGGACCGACTAATTCGGTGGGGGGACCGACTAATTCGGTGCCCTTGATGAGGTACCACCGAATCAATCGGTGGTAGGCCTTCTCGCTGCCAAAATGCCTTTAGGACCGACTGATTCGGTCCCCTAGAGGGTGCACCACCGAATCAATCGGTGGCTTATCCGCAGCACTGTTGAGAGCACGGTTTTGGCCGTTTTTACGTCATTTCTTCGCCGATTTTCGTCCCATTTTGTTGACACTTTTGTATGAGATAGAAGCACATTTCTAACCATTTGCATGGCTAAAAACTCATCCTCAAAAGTCTACAAAAATACATCTTTAAACACATGTTAGTCCAATGACTATGTTGTCAATCAATCACCAAAATCACAAACATGGCCTAGGGCCATTTTCCTTACAATCTCCCCCTTTTTGGTGATTGATGACAACACAACCAAAGCAAAAGATAATAATATTAAATTGAAAACAACCACTTGCTAGGATACTATGTAAGAAAAAGAACATATGCATTCAAGATACCAATTGAAACAATAATTTGAAATGTTTGAAAGACTTAAGTTGATCATACCTTGCTCTTACCATTTTGACTAAAATCCCCCTTGTGTGGTCAATTTGGACATAAGGCTCCCCCTTACTCCAATGCCACTTTTCTCCCTTTCTTGTACCAAATTTATTGCACTCTCCCCCAAGCTTGAAATCTACAATCTCCCCTTAACTTGAGGTTCTTGCTTTCTTGCATCCTCCCCCTTAAGGTCGGCTCCTCCTTAAGGTGTACTTGCTTTGGTCACTAGAATTCTCCCCCTTTGGAATCAAACACCGAAAAGGAAGACATCAAATGCACAAGGGAGAGTTCCATAGAACATGAACCATTGAATGTGGAAGATATGAAATTCTCCCCCTTTGTCAATCAAGGTCATGAACATGAGACTCACATAACATAGACTAAGCTCCCCCTAAGTGTGTGCATATATTTGATAGAAAATAAACCATATGCACAACTAGATAATTAGGAAAAAGTGAGGAGATTAATCTATATTATGCATGGAGATAGCTTATATGAATTTAAATACATGATATCGATGAAGAACAAAGATACCAATGGAAGATTATATCGCTTGAAGATTAATCCTTGCATATCTCCGGGGATCGTTCCAAAATGAGACTACATACATGATGAGCTTGGAAGCAAGGTTAGTCTCAAAATCACAAATCATAAGATAGCTCCCCCTAAATGTGTGAGAGACATGCACTAGTCAATAACAACATTGGGAGGTATCTTATAGCTTGTAAATTTGGCACACATAAAATATGAAATAAAACTATAGGTGCCATTTTCCTACAACTAATAAACCATGCAAGTTGCTCACGGGTTAGAGAGAAACACAAGCAAACTTGCCATATGAAAAGGACAACTAGGCAATACAATGGAATAGAGATATGAACATGCAATCCTAGACATGAAAAGGAACTAGATGCTAATTGAAATTGCATGAATTTAAATCTAGTTACCTATGTTACCTTGGGAGGATTTGGGTATAGCATTTACCATAATTTCCAAATATACTCCAAATCTTGATAAGCTTGTCTCTTTGCTTGAATTGCTCTTCTCTTGTGGCCAAGCCTCCAAATCCTCCCGAGTCCCGCGGACTCTAAGTCGCCTTTGGAACCCAAACCTTCTTGGAGCCCTTCATTGTAGTGATGATTTCCTTGGGCACCCAAATAGGTTGGTTCCACCCCTTTCTTTGCTTGTTGAGCAAGTGAGCCACCACCTTGTTGTCTTTCTTCTTGAGTAAGTAGGGTGTGCTCTTCACCTTGTCAACCTTCAAATAGGGCTTGGTGTTGGGAGTGATCTTCTTCTTTTCTTCCTTCTTCTTCTTCTTGCAGTCATAGGACTTGTGGCCTTCTTCATGGCATGAGTAGCAAGTCACAGTTGAACCCTTCTCAAGCTTATTCACCATCTTGAGACGGTTATCTTGAGGAGGTTGTTTCTTGCTCTCACATGCCACCTCCTTGTTCTTGAGCCTTGCCAAGTCCTTCTTGAGCTTTTCTACTTCTTGCTTAAGCTCTTCATTTTCTTGCACAATGAGCTCATCAATTGGTTCTACAACCACATTCTCAACACAAGACTCATTGCAAGATGGTGAGCAAAATTCATCAATTAAATCAATGCAATAAGTAGATGCATCCACTTTAGATTTTTTAATAATAGGTGAAGTGAATGCATTGTTGGATGATGCTTGTTCAAGGACCTTAATTTTGTTTGCTAGCTCATCATTGTGGTTTACCACAATTTCAAACTTTTGAACTAATTCTTCATAATTGGATGATGAGCTAGCCAATTTTTTTTTAAGATCCTTGTTTTGAGTTAGGAGCTTTTTAATAGCATCATCTTGAGAGTGAATGGTATCAACAAGCTCTTGAATGGAAAGAGAGGAGTCATCATCACTATCATCGTCGCTATCACTAGCAACATTACCTTTGGCCATGAGGCACATATGCGATGAGCTTGATGAGACTTTTCTTGGTGAAGACTTTCTTGGATCATCTAAATCACTCCACTTTGTTTGCTTCCTTGTCTTCACCTCTTTCTCCTTCCTCTTGAGCTTGCGGGCTTTCTTCAACTCCTTTGCAAGGATAGGGCATGAATCCCGGAAATGCCCCTTCTCACCACAATGATAACAACCATATTTTCTTTGCTTTATTCTATCATTGGTGAAGACCACGTCTTGCATGGTGATGGGAACACCCTTGGAGTTGAGCCTCTTCAACATCCTCTCCATCTTCTTGATGAGCTCTTTGGATTCTTCATCAAGAGAGGTGTCGCTCTCATCATCTTCATCCTCCTCCTCTTCCTCTTCTTCATCACTTTCTTCCTCTTTACTGGAGCTTGAGCTTGAGCTTGATACAGGCTTATGAGCTTTCTTCTTTTGCTTCGAAGATCTTTGCTTTTTCTCACAATCATTCTCCTCCTCTTCTTGTTTGCTTGATGAAGTAATTTCTTGGCTTGAAGTAGAAGGTTCTTTAGTGATCTTGTTGGATAGCTCATAAGCCTTGATCTTGCCCAAAATCATACTAGGGTCGGCATCCTTGAACTTCTCTTTCACGAAGAGGTAAGTGACAAGGTTTCCATACTTCTCTCTTGGAAGGGCTTGGATGATTTTTCTTGAGATGTCTTCATTGGTCAACTTGTGCACACCTAAAGCATTTAGCTCATTGACAATAACATTTAGTCGAGAATACATGTCATTCGCTAATTCATTAGGCAACATCTCAAAAGAATCAAATTTGCGCTTAATCAAGTCATACTTTTGATTGATCACATCACTTGTGCCATCATGAAGTTCCTTAAGCTTTTTCCAAATTTTATTGGCACATTTTTCATCATATACTTGATTAAACACATTCATGCTCAATGATTCAAGAATTGAATTGCGAGCAATAGCATTGAGTTGCAATTCCCTCTCATCGGCCTTGGTGGGTTTTTCGGGCCGAGCGAGAGGTTGCATTCCATCATTTGTCACTCTCCAAACACCTAAACCTTTTGCTTCTAGATAACTTGACATACGAATATGCCAATAGGGGTAGTTAGTGCCGTCAAAGTGTGGAGGCCTACCGATATCACTTCCTCCCTCTAAAGATGTCATTTTGCTCGTCTAGCGGTGAAGCTAGAGGTCCAAATACGAGCCCCGGCTCTGATACCAATTGAAGGGACCGTGACACCCTAAGAGGGGGGGTGAATTAGGTGTCTCTAAAAACTAAGGCTCCAATTGCACATATGAAAACCTATTTCAATTTCTATCTAAATGTGCTCTAGGTTTTCTCTATGTGTTGCTATCTCTACCGCTACAAAGTTTTGCACCCTAGGTCCAATCCTATACTAGCATGGCAAGTCTAGGAAAGGTAAAAGCGGAAAGTAGTGCGAGTATGAAATGCGGAAGGTGAAGGGTAGAGAAGAGCAAACTCCCGGCATGGTGATTTTTACCGAGGTATCGGAAAGCTCACGAGCTTTCCACTAGTCCTCGTTGTTGGAGCCCCTCACAAAGGGAATGCCCGCGCAAGGGTATAAACTCCCCGGTCGAGTAACTCCGTGGGTGACCACGGGACTTCCCCACGCGCAAGTGGGTCTCCGCTCGTCCCTCCTCGGATGCTCCTTACCGCCTTCACTTGGTAGAGCTTCGGCCAAAACGCCAAGGGCCTCTCCTCTCTTGCACATACAAACTTGGTTGGAGGGTCTCACAAGACTACAAGCCCTGGATTTACAACACTTAGTGCGTGCAAGCACCGGTAAGCAAAGAGGTATGCAAACCTCGCTAAACTCTAGGCTAAATACCTAAGAGATGCGCTAAAGGGTCTAGACTAGCACTAAGCACTTTGCTAATCACCTAGATCTTCTATTTAGCACTTTGGTGGATTGATCACTTAAGAATGTGTAGAACACTTGCCAATAGCTTCTCCCAGCTCAAGCACACTTCAAATGGCCGAGGCAATCCATATTTATAGCCCCAACCAAAGGAACTAGCCGTTGTATAGCCGTTGCACACTTTCTGGGTACCACCGACTCATTCGGTGCCCCTCCCTTGGCACCACCGAATCAATCGGTGCTCCCCAGAGCCAACAGCATGTTCCAGGCATAAGGACCGACTAATTCGGTGGGGGGACCGACTAATTCGTTGCCTTTGATGAGGTACCACCGAATCAATCGGTGCTAGGCCTTCTCGCTGCCCAAAATGTCTTTAGGACCGACTGATTCGGTCCCCCAGAGGGTGCACCACCGAATCAATCGGTGGCTTATCCGCAGCACTGTTGAGAGCACGGTTTTGGCCGTTTTTAAGTCATTTCTTCGCCGATTTTCGTCCCGTTTTTTTTGACACTTTTGTATGAGATAGAAGCACATTTCTAACCATTTGTATGGCTAAAAACTCATCCTCAAAAATCTACAAAAATACATCTTTAAACACATGTTAGTCCAATGACTATGTTGTCAATCAATCACCAAAACCACAAACATGGCCTAGGGCCATTTTCCTTACAAATCATTATATTCATAATGAACCAATAATTTTCATAATATCCATTATCTTTTTCAGTCTGAACAGCTTTCCGATATTACCTCTGGAGCAACAAAGTTCGGTGTCCCACAAGTTGTGTGCAGCAATCCATCTTCCTGAACAAGATAAAAGAGGGAAGAAACATGCTTAGAATCATGTCAAAGAAGTCTGAAGATTTTCAGACTTTAAGGGCATTTGTTAATGTAAAAAGAGTGAAATTTACCCTGTCCTCATAATATGTTAATTTGTAACTTACCCTGATATGCTGAGATAACGCGCTCAGCCCAAAGCCCGAGACCTTCAGGTTTCCATTTGAATCAAGCAGTAATTTTTTATGCTGCAAGCATCATACATTATGAATAGACTTCTTAATTACTGACAAAAGGACAAAAACAAATAGCTCACTTTTATATTCCGGTGGTACACACCCCTGCTGTGACAATAATCAACAGCATCGATTAATTGTTGGAAGTACCTCCTTGCCTCACATTCAGGTACTCGACCATGTTTAACCTTCATAATATGAACACCATAAAAAATTTACCATTAATGATAAATTGAACTCTATGGACATGGGAAAAGTAAGGTGTTGGTATAGCAGAAACTATATATACTGGAATGTACAGTGTGCACATCCACTTACAATTGTTTCAAAGACACCACCATCGGTCGCATATTCCAACACAATGTAGATCTTTGTTTTACTACCCATCACCTAAAGATTAATGAAAACATTGATTTGCAAAGATCAGCAGTTGCCAGCTCATAGTGAAGAGGAAACAGGCATTCTTAATATTATGTTAAGAATCTCTGAATTGGATCTTTTCCTATCAACTTTGTGAGACCAACTAAAAGATCAGGAAAGCTACCTCGTATATGCGAACAACATTAGGATGCTTAACCAACTTCATCACTGAAATATCTCGCTTAATCTGCATTCGAGCATGTATTTTCATCAACAATTTACTTCCACGAGGATATGTTAATTCAGCACTGAACAAAGTTCCAAGCTCATGGACCGTTGAAAAGTAATGACACTAAAGTAATCTGAAGGAAGTATGAGCTCAAACTGAACAAGATTTGAAGTATTATCAACTATTAGAAAATGCAGTGTTGGGGAGGCGCCCCTTGGAATCATATTTTCTATTTTCGCAGGCGAGACTGAAGAGGTCAAGACGAAGATGACAAGCGTGAAACTAATTCGAAGAGGTTAGAGTCGCAGGCGAGACTGAAGAGGTTAAGACGAAGATGACGAGCGTTAATATAATTCGAAGAGGTTAGAGTTTCGAGCAGGACTGAAGAAGTCAAGGCGAAGAAGACAATAGCACAAGGCTGGTCACGAGACAAGGAACTGCCAAGACGAATCTGTCTCCTGTTACGAGGCTAGGGCGGAGATTGGCGGGAAGCAACGGTCATCTAAAAGCTAAGATAGTTTATAAGATTTTTGGCCGGAAGTAACGGTTTTGTAAACATACGAGGTTGACCCCTATAAATAGCAGGTCAGCAGTAACTGTACGGGAGGATGTTTTTTGGAGAGACCAAAAAAGACAATTGTAATCTTTTCACTGTTAGTAATACCAGAAAAACCGTGTTACAACATGCAGCAATAATTCAAAGTGCATGATTGAAAGTGACCTGCTCAACCATCTTGTGCCAGAGGATCTTGTCCTTATCTAGGATCTTGATGGCTACCGATTCGCCTGTCTCACATTTCTTTGCAATCCTGACCTTTGCGAATGGCCTCTGCCTATGATCCGGCCGAGTTCATACTTCCCCACACGTTTCACCTTGGCTGTACTCATTCCCTGCCAGTGTCAGAACCAGCTCTAAATTTTACTTGCGGTGACAGACAAGTTTGCCAATACCAACCCTGGACCCCTATAGGTATTTACAATGGAATGGTATCTTTGGACTATAAATTATTAATTTCTTCAATTTTAAAAAGATGGTTTCTTATTTAATCTTGAATAGGACATGGCATCGCAGCGTTGAGGAGCAAGTATTAAGTTACATGCACCGACCAGCTCAACAACCTAAAATCGTAATCTGATGGGAAATGGTGCGCACTTCACTTATATTTAAATACTCCCCTTTCACGTGTGAATAAATTTGACATGCTCACCCTACCTTGATAATAAACTTCTAGTTTACTATAGTAGCCACTGTGCAACTTCAATCAGGATGTAATAATTATCACAGATCACAGAAGAACACTGCAATAGCCAAGTGTTATATATTGGGCTTCAAAAAGTGCTCAATTCACGCCAGGTGAACAGCCAGTTGTTCAGGTTGTTTATTTTTGTTGTTCCCCACCAGAAGCATGTCAGGAAATTGGGTGTTAAAGAGAAATCCAAAAGCTACCTTTTTAGATGGCACTCAAAAAGGAAAAAAAAAGGCAATGAAACGAATACTATAGCTGATCACACCTGTTCTGTCGATGATAATTGGTAACTCCTTATCCTGCCAGGCAGTTGTGAGGATTTTTGAATTCGAATCTCTGTCTCATTCAGTTGTTCGACAATGTCCCCTATACTTGGCCTTTTGTGTCGGTCAGTCTCCACACAGCTTAAAGCTATTTCTAGGCATCTCTTCACTTGTTTTGTCTCAAACACGTGTTCTGGTGTTTCCTGTAGTCTAATCCTCCAGTTTACATGTGCCTATTAATTTAGAACATGGATAATGGTATTATATTAGTATAACCGTCCTATTACTACAAAAAAAATTTAAGGAACACAAAAAGGTACTTGTTGCAAATGATACCAACAGCCTTTTCTTACGAGCTCAATAAATTCTTGTGGAGAGGACATTTCCCAACATTTGATATACCCCTTATGTCCTGTCATTATCTTCATGATTACAACACCCAAGCTATATATGTCGAACTTACTTGAGATTATGTTTCTCTCTATGTATTCCGGAGGTAAGTACCCACTGCATTAAACTATCCATTACTGGAAACACAATATTCTGCTCACAGAAAATTTCAGTTCACGTAAAACAGTATAAACTTACACTGTTCCGACAGTACTTTGTGTGATTTTTGTTTGTTCTTCCCCAAAGAACCTTGATAAGCCAAAATCTGCATTTTTTGGCAGCATCTTCTGATCCACCAATACATTGGCTGGTTTTACACTGCTGGAGAACAGAGCTTTAGTACCGGGCGCAAAGCCGGTTTAGTACCGGTTATGCGCCCGGTACCAAGCTCCCGGTACTAATGGGCAAATAAACCTTAACACAAAATATTACATCATTGTCTTAATATTCGATACATAATTTATTTCACAACCAACATGACAACGTTCTTCAATCTTCCTTGGGTGGGACATTAGAATGCACTTGAGGATTATTTTTTTCCTCCGTACGAGAGGATGGTGTAGCTATGACCGCCGGGTTTCGTGGTGCTACAACCCACGAATAATCTCGCCTCACAGCCTCAATATCGAAAGGTGGTTCTTTCCCTGCTGCAATATATTCTGCATGTGTTGCTTCCAAATAACGAAGTTGTGCTCTCCACAAACTTTTACTCGGGGTGTAACTTTTGCTAGGGGTCAATTCAATTTTTTCCTTCCCACCAGACGAACGACGGTTATCTTGCCCACCACCGCTACCTCCAGCAGCAGAAGCCATGTCCTTTCGACAATACTTTTAACTTTTATATAAAGAAAATATAAAGAATTAATTATCTAGGGGCTAGTTAATAATTAATCTTGAAATCTATGTGCTAACTTATATGAACATAAATATTCTAGGGGCTAGTTCATAATTAAACTAAAAAAGAGATAAAAGGTAATTCTTATATAAAAAATAAAAATAAAACAATGCAAAGGATTATAGAAATTATTAACACTAGAACTATAGAAATTATTAACAACAATCATGAACAACTACAAAATCTCTCTCCTCTTTCCCTCATTTTAGGAAATCACAAATTTCTCTAGCTACAAAACATTAAAAGCAACATACTAAACTTCGGTGAGCGGGTAAATGAAGTTACTAACCTTTAGAACACTTAGATGGGTAAAATCTCCACAAATAGTTGAAAAAATGGGCAGCACCTCCCCCCTAGAGCTCTTGGATGTGAAGAACAAGCTCCTCTCGGGTAGATGCAATTTGAGCGGCTGGCTGTCGGGAGGAGGAAGGAGCCCCTTTTTATAGAATTGCAGTTAGTACCGGCTGGAGCAACCAGCCGATACTAAATTCCCTGCACCGGCTGGAGCCAACAGCCGGGTGCTAACTGAGCGCATTTAGTACCGGCTGGTTTCACCAGCCGGTACTAAATTGGCACAGTGACGTCGACGCATGGCTCTTTTGCACGTTAGTACAGGCTCAAAGTGCAACCGGTACTAACGTGTCAGGGACGAATGCTCGGTTCTCTAGTAGTGTTAAGTCCAAATGGTAAATAGGAGGTTTCATTCCTCATGAAGGTATTTCAAACCACTGGAAATCCCTTTAATCAGCGTGTAGCGTGTGCTCCAATCAAGTCCATGATCCTCATCTGTAGATAAAAAGTGTGTTCTCATAAAGTAAATCCAAAGTATGGTTCCTAACTTGCTAGATGATGGTACAAGTAGTGCTCCATCATACCAAAAAGATACTTGTCAAGGCTTCCACGATGCATATACTCCATGTAGAGCGCCCGATGAATCCTAGAAGCTACAATATATCCTCCTTTGAATGGAACACATTCGTCTTGTTCTTCATGGCAGTAGCCAACAAGTTGCACAATATTTGGGTGATGGAGATTTGCCAGAGTGTTATACTCATTTGAAAAGTGCTCCTCCGCATCCTTAGGTGTTCCCCTGCCATTAAGGATCTTGATAGCAATCTTCTCCCCATTTTTGAACACTCCCTGTTCAGCATCTCATATTGTTTAATGTTCTTGTTATTATGATATATAGCATGTATAAAATAACAAACGTAACCTGTTAGGATACTGTTCTGCTTCCACGTTTTGCAACCCATGCATATCCCTTACCCAGGCTGTAGACAAATTTAGAAAGCTGACCTTTCTAGCACTTTGTTAAATTTTTCTGATTCTCGTATTTCTTCAAACATGAACAAAATTGGTATTTCTTTAGGTAGAGATGATAATTTAGTTCAAACCTCTACAATAGGTCTAAAAAACATAGAAATTAATAGACTGTCCTTAGCAGCTAATAAGAAATTAGAGAATAAGAACAATAGTAAAATCAAGGGTCCTAATATTACTGATTATAGTAATGACGAGGAGGAGGAAAGGCTTGATGCAATTCTCGGCCACGTAAGTGGGGATTTAAATGAGGATTTGCATGATTGTGTGATCTAATGGCTCTCCCTCGGAAGAAAAAGTCTAATTCTGCCAAGAAATTTAAATCGGGCAAACCTCCTAAGAAACCTAAAACCCCGTCAAAAGTGTGTCTCCAATGAAAGGAGTTTTTTGGATTAGCAGAGGTCTTGAGGACTTGGCGAAACACAGATATTTGACGAAAATGGTAAAAGAGGAGCAAATTAATTTTATTGCTCTTATGGAAACGGGTCGGGATGAATTCTCAGATTTGACTCTTAAAAATTTATGTGCCGGTCGTGACTTCATATGGCATAACATGGCACCACATGGTAGATCAGGAGGTATCTTATTGGGTGATGATCTATCAATCTTTGACATTGGGTCGATCACTGAGGGAGATTTTTATGTAAAATTCTGTCTTAGAAATAAATTGGATGGGTTCAAGTTTATGTTGTATGCTGTATATGGACCGGCACAACAACATGATAAAGAGACTTTTCTATCTGAAATGGCTCATACATGCTCTAGGGAAACTTTACCTTATATCATAGGTGAAGATTTCAACATAACGAGACACTCTGATGACAAAAATAAAGATAACTTTGACACAAAATGGCCAAATTTATTTAATGCGGTCGTTGAATCTCTTCAATTAAGAGAGATTGCCATGTCTGGTAGGCAATATACATGGGCTGGACCAGGTGATTAACCTACTTATGAAAAACTAGACATGGTGTTAGTAAGTACAGAATGGGAAAATAAATTTCCATTACCTACTGTTGAGGCAAGAGATAGGAGTATATTTGATCACACTCCTCTTGTGCTCCATACTGAAGCATCTACCCATAGTAATAAACAACTCATATTTAAATTTGAGAGAGGTTGGTTTCTTAGAGATGGTTTTTTCTATTTGGTTGCCAAATTATGGGAATCAGAAAATAGAGGAAGAACGGCAATGGAAAGATTGCAGAATAAAATCAGACATTTACGTCGTTACCTCCGGGGATGGGCCAAACATACAGCTGGCTCATACAGAAAGGAGAAGAAAAAGAATTATATCAATGATTGAAGAGATTGATAAAAAAGCAGAAACAACTATATTGTCTGATAATGAGATAAATATGAAACATTATCTCAAAGAAAGACTCGTCTTCCTATTAAGGGAAGAGGAAATAAATTGGTATGAGAGAGCAAAAATAAAAAAAACATATTAGAGGGGGATGACAATATTCGCTTTTTTCATATGGTAGCCAATGGTAAACACCGCAAACAACACATCTTCAAACTAGAACAAGAAGATGGAGTTATTATCAGTGATGATGAATCAAAATCATACATCACAAATTATTTAAAAAATCTCTTTGGGCCACCAGAGAACAATGACATATCCTTGGTTGAGGATCGAATAAATGATATTCCCCAGGTTTTAGATGTAGAAAATAATCTTCTAACCTCTCAATTCACAGAGGAGGAGGTTAAGGAGCTAGTATTCCAAATGGAGCACAACAAAGCACCAGGCCCGGATGGATTTCCAACAAAATTCTAACAAGTTTTCTGGGAAATAATAAAACAAGATTTGATGGCTCTCTTCAAAGATTTTTATGAAGAGCGTCTCCCGCTACATAGCTTTAACTTTGGGGTGATCACTTTATTATCCAAGGTCAAGGAAGCGAAACAAGTTCAGCAATACCATCCAATATGTCTCCTCAATGTTAGCTTTAAAATCTTTACAAAAGTTGGCACAAATAGAATTAACACAGTGGCAGGCAAAGTCGTGAGACCATCTCAAACCTCTTTTATGCCCGGAAGGAATATCATGGAAAGTGTATTAATATTACACGAAACCATCCATGAATTACATTCAAAGAAGCTTGACGGGGTTGTTTTCAAAGTTGACTTTAAAAAATCTTACGATAAAGTCAAGTGGTCTTTCTGACAACAAACCTTAAGAATGAAAGGTTTTTCACCCAAATGGTGTTAGATGAGTGGAGAACATTGTTACTGGAGGTAGTGTGGGAATAAAAGTTAATGATGATATTAGTCGGTCTTTTCAGACTAATAAAGGCCTTTGACAAGGAGATCCAATGTCACCTATTCTGTTCAACATAGTAGCAGATATGCTTGCTCTTTTGATCAAACGAGCAAAAGATGAGGGCCAAATTCAAGGTGTTATACCACATTTAGTGGACGATAGTCTATCTATTTTGCAATATACGGATGACACCATTTTATTTTTAGATCACGATATGGAACAGGCTAAAAACATGAAACTATTGTTGACTATTTTTGAGCAACTATCAGGTCTAAAAATCAATTTCTATAAAAGAGATTTTTTTTTGCTATGGAGCGGCAAAAGAATTTGAAGACCAATATAACGAACTTTTTGGATGCAAACCCGTTCAGATACTTCGGCATACCAATGCATCACAGAAAACTCCGGAATAGTGATTGGAGAATAATAGAAGAAAGGTTCTAAAAGGAACTATCTTGTTGGAAAGCCAAACACTTATCTTATTGTGGGCGTTTGGTTCTTTTAAACTCGGTTCTTAGCAGCCTACCCATGTTTATGATGTCCTTCTTTGAAATACCCAAAGAAGTCATTAAAAAGTTGGACTATTACGGGTCTAGATTTTACTGGCAAGGAGGTAATGATAAGAATAAATATTGACTTGGGGATATACTTTGCCGCCCCAAAGATCAAGGAGGTTTAGGGATTGTAGACCTGGAGATAAAAAATAAAACTCTTCTAAGAAAATTGATTTTCAAATTGCTTAATGAAGAAGGGATCTGGCAAACTCTGCTTAGAAATAAATACCTAAGCTCAAAAACTCTCTCCCAAGTAGACGCAAAAAGAAATGATTCATATTTCTGGAAAGGTCTTATGAAGATTAAAAATCGAGTACTATGGTATGGTTCCATCAATGTTAAACATTGAAAACTCTATATCCTGGACTCTATAACATTGTGAATCACCCACATTCTACGGAGAATAATGTGATGAGGACTACACCCGTACACATATCTTTTGGAAGAGCATTAGTGGGAGATCATCTAAAAAATTGGCATAATATAGTAGCCAAGATTGCTCATGTTAACTTACATAATGAGAGAGATGCCTTCATTTGGAGTCTGAATAAAAGCAGACAATATTCTGTCCGATACATGTATACTTACATGATGGATCTTAATTCTCCATTCTCCCATAAATTGATATGGAAATTAAAAATTCCACTAAAGATCAATTTTTTTTGTGGTACCTTCAAAAAAGTGTAATTCTCACTAAAGATAATCTTCCAAAACACAATTGGAGTGGAAGCCGAAAGTGTTGTTTCTGCAATTGCAATGAGACAATCAAACATTTGTTCTTTGACTGCTAAAATGCGAAAAATATTTGGCAGATTGTCGCCATGGCTACTGGATTATCATGTCCTCGCTCTGTAACCCATATGTTGGGGAGTTAGTTAGTAGGAATAAAACTAGATGAGAGGAAAGATATTTTAGTGGGAGCGGCAGCCTTATGTTGGGGTATATAGCGTTGTCGGAATGATGTAATTTTTTATAACGTCAACTACACTTCCTTTATGCAGGCTGTTTTCAGGGGACATGCTAGCTCTGATTTTGGGTTTTGTTGCAGCGTGATGGGACAAAGGAAAAGCTATGTTCGGCGAGCCTTGCTATGAAGCTCATTGCCATGGAGGTCTTTGTAAGAGGCGGATGGAAATTCAATAATAGACTTTGTTGTTGATTTTTGTTCCCTTGATCTCAGCCACGGAGCTGAAGAAATGTAATAAGCTTAAACGTCAGACGTTGTGTGCGGAACCGTAGAGGCGGGAAATATTTGATTTCCATTGTCGAAAAAGTTAAAGAAACAATTCCTTATTTTGCCCTGAAAAAAGTTCTCGTTCCTTGCTTGGCCCCAAGAAAGTTTCGTTCCCTATTAGGCCTAAAGTTTTCCATCCGTTCCTTTTGTGGCCCTGTCGTCCAATGGTAACACCGTTAACCAGGGTGAAAAAAGACATTTTTGCCCACAAACATAATTATGTCAAAATTATCTCTATTTTGTCTGTTAAAAACAATATGAAATGGCAAAACAGAAAAATGCTCAAAATAATTACTTGTCAAATCAGGGGGAAAAATTAGGAAACATATATCAGAACATGTCCAGAAACAGCCTGTAGTAGTAACCTTTCATGTTCAGGGACAAAAATGTTTGCGCCATGGTTAACGGTGTTACCCCTTTGAACGGCGGGGCTACGAAAGGAATAGATACAAAACTTTTGGCCTAATAGGGAACGTAAACTTTTGAGGGCCAGGGAATGAATGAAGACTTTTTTTGGGGACAAGAAGGAACGAAGACTTTTTCCGCTGCCCTTGGCCGCTTAGGTTGTGGACTAGACTTATCAGGGTTTTTTGTTTTTATTTTGTAAGTTCTTTTGCTACCTGTTGCTGGCGTGCGAGTGGGGATTTGTACTTGGGCCGGTTCTAGCTGGCCCTGTTGTTCTTAATGGAAGTTATCCCCATTGCCCCATTGACCAGCAGACAGTTTGGTATAGAGTAGTAAAGTGAACAGTCTTTTCATCGTATAATGTGTGGTCGTTTTTACCAACTGCTTTTGTGTGAGTGGTGAGGTAGGGGGGGGGGGGGGGGGGGAGGGAGGTGACAACCTTACCATAAAGACTTCTCCATATGCTACACTACCAAGTTTGTGCACATCAGAGAAGCCTCCTGTAATTTCTTCTAATAAATGGTATGGTATTTTCCTTGGCAGCCCACTGCTTGCATGATCCATTATGTACCTTTTCTGCTATGTATGTTAACAAGAATGAGATGAACATGTTTAATCTATTAATAGATAGAATACACATTGAAAATTCACGGTGAATTGAAATCTTCTTCTCCTAGGCCTCTAACACCTCTTATTTTCACAACTATGCATGAACATGCACCAAGTGTAATGATCAAGCATTAAGACAGTGTTGAATGAAGTTTTTTTTCTCAACAAATGAGCCACACAACATTTTGATGTTGGATGTTACAAAAACACTACACTTGAGATGATTTATATATAGAAGAACAAAGGGTCACCGGGTTAATTAGTTAGGATTAACATCGAGATACATATGTAGCATCGTTAATGAGCGCAGACGACACTCCATAAAGCTGTCTGATACTCTCAAATCAGTAGACCTATATGGAGCGCATTGGTAAGACAACTAACCTGGAAGGAGTGTTCAGAGGACGATTGCTCATCAACGTCCCCTTTGAAGCGGATATGCTCCCGCTGCTGCAATACCTCCTGGTCCTCAAGCTGCATGGCCGACAACGGGTTGCTGGGCCTGCCACTGTCCTCTGATCCCGCCGAGCTGTGGACATGGTGTGCCGGCTGCTGCAACACAACCTCCGGACCTCAGTCCGCACTGACGCTGAGGCCACCCCCCTCTCCCCAGCTACATCCTCCGATCTGGACGAGGTCTGGTCGAGCGGCAACAAATCGGCCATCGCCTAGCCAGCACCGCGGACCGGATGTGCTCTGGCTGCTCCTGCAGCACCTCTCTGGCCTTGCTTGATCCTCACAGCAGCAGATGGCGGAAGGTCTTCACTTGGCCCGGAGCCATCCTCAGGCTCCGGCCGGACCTGCTCAGCTCGTCAAGCTGCGACGGATTTTCTCCAGCTCCCGCAGCACCTCCCGGGCTAATAATAATAATCGAATTGAATCATTCAAAGAGAAGTTAGACCAGGAAGCCCTGGACGACTGGACGAGGGAAGGTGACGGCGGGGCCAGCAGGCAGCAGGGCCTAGGCGGCGAGACACACGACCACACGTTACTGAAGTGACCGGTGGCTGATCGGCGCTCGACCTGTGGCTGAAAACGGACTACAAAATCAACAGGTAGAGAAGATATTTTAACACGACCGCACGAACAAGTTGTTAGAATATTTGGGCCTAACCCATTATTTTTTAAATTTGAAGGATTAGAGCCTACTTTAAATGTTATAGCTATTATGTTTGAATACAGTATGGGTACAACCTTAGAGGTTGTATTGTTGGTGCACCACTTATGAAGCCGGTAAAAGGAGATTGGCGTGCCACACTCGTGCTCGCTCGCTCGCCTTACCGAGCCTGTAGCGTGCTTGAGCCTGAGCCTAAGCTAGCGCTGTGGGATGAAGGTTTTTGCACCAATGGAAATTGAAGAGATTGATTGCATCCTTATGAGGACTCTGTTCAAGTGCATCCCCACTTCCCCTTGCGTGGTAATAAGATCCGGTTCAAGTGCATCCTCACTTCCCCTTGCGTGGTAATAAGATCTGGACCATTCCTCTCCCTCAACAAACCTGAATACACATCTCCCTCCTCTGCCGCTAACCACGTTCCCATCGCCGGTGTTGTGCGCACATCTGTGGTGGGCGCATGTACCTCCGACATCGTTGCCACCTTTGTGATTCTGTTTGGGATACCAGGGCAATCAAGTTTTTAGGCAGCATCTTGACGTGACTACTCGCCAAGAACCACTACGTCTTCGCCGGCGTTCGGTTCATTGTTCTGGACAGTACACTGCCGCCCCCGTACGACTACTCCACAACCCATCCACCTTGTCTACTTCAACACACGTACAACTCTGGGATCGGCACCGAGACAACCAGATTTCCTGCATCGAATCTACATGACTACTTCGAGGAAGGCGGATCGAGTAGCAGTACCATGTCTACTACTCCTCTAGCTGGTAACGACGCATTCGCTGCCTTCAGAAGTGGTTCCACCCTTCGGAACATTCCGATGTCCGTCCTATTCTCTTTTATGTTGTTCATGTTCTTGATTTGATCTATATTAAACTTGAATACGTGCACATGCCTTGTTTCACTCACATTAGTCACGGAATTATTGTTAAATATTCGAATTAAAATATGGTAAAAACACATATTTATCCAACAATCCAGAAACTGATTTTAGTGATAATTATGTTGATAGGCTTTCGGTCACTCAATTTGCTCCAACTATCAAACCTAATGTTTTTTTTATGGGAACAACTATGTTTGTTGGCGTGAATGGATGATTCTATGGTTGAGCACTATGGGCATCTTTGACGTGGCAAAGAGAAAGCCCGAGCAAAGCACCTTTGAGGAGGGAAGTGCTTTTCAGGCTCGGGATGACTGCTTTCGTGCTGCGTTCTCAGTGTCATAGCGCCACATCTTGAGGATCCTTTTCTCTGGCCGAAGTCTAGGAAGGATATGTGGGATGCTTCTGAGGCTCAGTACAGAGTTTCTGATGCTGGTAGTGAATTGTATCTCATGGAGCAGTTCCTTGACTATAGAATGGTGGAAGACCGCTCTTTAGAACAAGCTAATGAGATACACTTGTTGGCAAAGGATCTCAAGTGGTGCACCAAAGACAACACATGTGTGTTGCCCGACAAGTTTGTGACTGGAGGTATCATCTCCATGTTGTCACCTTCTTGGAGGGACTTTGCTACCTCTCTGAAACACAAGAGACAAAAGTTCTCCATATATGGGCTCAATGGAACTCTTGATGTTGAGAAAAAGGCGAGAGCAAAGGATACACGTGGGAAAGGAGTTGTGGCGGACCACTCCGAAATTATTCCAAGTTAAGTACCTCGGGACCGCTAATCAAGTAGTCAGGCACTTAATCCGGAATAAGATGGAGCGCCGTCGGATTAAACCCGATTAACCACGTTCTTTTCTCAATCGAAACAACAGCACGCCCACACGAAGGTGAGTTCCAGAGATTACAACACTCCACAAATTGAACATACATAAAGGGGTAGCATAGAGTTATTACAAACCAAATTCAAATTTAAATCAGAGTATAAAAGTCTTGCAGCGGAAATAAAAGTTCATTGCAGCGGAAGAAATCTAACGACGATACAAATAACACCGTGCTGAAGCCTGCCACGATGCTACTCCTCCCGATCCTCGGTAGAGGATGGAACCCATTCGATGTGCCAGCCAGGGGGAACCTGGGTAGGCCAAGTCAAAGCATCGACGGCCACATCCAACATGGTACCTGTAAATCAATGCCACAAGCAAGGCTGAGTATACTAATACTCAGCAAGGCTTACCCGTCGGGTGAAATCTACATCACCGACATCTAGACATGAGAGGCTTTTGGCTGGTGGGTTTGTTTGCCAAAAAGCGACTAAAAGTAGATCCTTGCTTTCAAGTTTTAGCTTCATATTCTAGTAAATTTAACCATTCTAGATTAGCATCCTCTCTAAACATACAAGTGGTGCAATACAATTTATTTTCATACAACAAGTTTATCAATCTCAAAGTTCCACTTGTTACTCAATGTAGCAAGGCGGTCAAGCAGTCTCATTAACCGCGAGAAGCGGACAGTTCGAACCGAATTTCTGCTACCTGGCCAGGGGAAACCCAACACACACGGATACTCTGCTTGCTATAAAAGGCACAAGCATTTCCCAACCTTTCCCATCGATCCACAATTCGGAACCGGGTCCATTTCCTTAGGATAAAGGTTTACTGCTTCACTCACAGTCTCACGCATATATCCACAAGTGTACGGCAGGGGAAACAAAGTTTCCAAGGAGAGATGGCTATCGGCCCTAGCTGCTTCAATCTGGTACCGGGCTTACCGATCCCCATACATCAGCATGCATGTGGTACGTTCAAAAACTTGACAGCTCTTTCCACACATCTCGACCTTAATCAATTATCATACACGGACGGGAGATCTACATCTATCACCCCGCCCGTCAATCCTTATGATTCCAACATAAGTAGAGACAAGCAACTCCTATGTCTCGCGAGTGACAGGAAATCTCTCGACTTGTAACGGACCTAAAGCAATGCCCTATCGATCCTTTCATTCTAGTGTTGCAAGTCATAGGTACTAGGAAATGTGCAGCTAAGGTATTCAATCAACTCCTTGAAACGTAAATGCACAAGCATAGAAAATTTATAGATGCATAATTTTAAAAGTCAGGTCATGCTCCGGGGCTTGCCTTCTTGCTCAAGCTGGGGGTTAGCCTCCGGGTTGGTCGATCCTTCGTCGGCACCGTGCTCCGGGATCCCTTCCTCGTCAGCGGGGATGAGGTGGTAGTTGCCGTCCGGGATAGCGCCTTCTACATGACATGCATAGCTTAAGGTGGCTGCCTATCGAGTCTAAGATTAAGGCCTTTGAAGGCCATATTCACCTAGACATGCTTAAGCATTACTATTTTCTTCACAAAAACAGGGTAGAGGTGTGGGAAAAGTTTTATTTGACTTCGATGGTGATTGTGTACATATATAAAAGAATTCTATTTATTACTTCACAATCTAGGGTGCTGTTCTGGAATTTCAGTTTCCATCTATTTTATTCTAACTAATTAACCAAAAGGTTTATTCTTTTATATAAATCAATTTCCCTCTAGATTACTTCTCATTTTTGTTTCTCCATTTCTGCTCATCATTTTTATCTATAAACTTTATGACAGCTACTGGAGTATAAGAGCTAAGCTCACTCCAAAATTTAGCTAAATCTGAGCTACACATAATTTATTAAAAATAAAACAATCAGCTGTCTGCAGAAATGAAATAAATTCATATAAAATTGAAAATTCATCCATTTCAGGAGATTTTCCTACCAAAGCTAGTCATAAGCATGAGGAGGGCTCTGGCCAAGTGATGGCTCAAAATAACCCTTGGACAGTCCTCAATAAATTTCTATCCAAAAACACCTATTTATTTATTTGCTAGTCTAAACAGAGCAAAAAGACAGGTGTGCTAACAAGTTTTTAGTCCTCTGGAGCAAAATGGTGATTTTTCACTGCACAGATTATTTTTAATGATTTCTGCACTGCAAAAAGACAGGAAACACATTTTAATTCATAACTGGAGCTACACTGCATATTTTTAGGTCCCCTTTGGACACAAGCTGTACAAAGTCACTACAAACAACATATCCAAAGATCAACCCTAGCAGAGCTCTGGATTTGAAATGGTGCACAAGTTTCAATTTCCATAGTTTGAATTTTAATTCAAAAACGGTTCATCAAAAGTATACACATGCCTAAAGGAGATTGGAGTTTACAATCTCACGAATCCAGGGAGTATTTTTGTGCATTTTTCTGATTTTTGTACGATTTTTAACGGATTTAACAAGATTCGGGAAAATCAAATCTAGGTTTAAGAATCTTTTTACGCAGGGAACCCTAGAACTTTCAAAACCTTTCAAACTAGTCCCTGACTTTTGCACGGAGGACCCTGGAAAAACGAAGACGATGAACTTCGGTCCCTGGGCTCGTCGGCGTTGTTACGCCGGCCAAACGACGGCGAGCTAGGGTCGGGAAAGTGGGGGAATCGCACTAGGGGCTCACCACGACTTGATTGGTGACGGTTGGGAGGCCGGGGAAGCTCGGAGTTTCGCCGGCGACGATGCAGTGGCGGCGCGGCCGCCGCGGCTTCTACGCCGGTGAGGTCGGGGGCGTTCGTCGAGGTTTGAAGGGTCCTAGAGCACCAGTGGAGCTCGAGGAAGCTAATGGCGTGCTCGGTTGACCTCGGGGACGGCTCGGAGTAGGGTCTCGGCGTGGGGGTGCTCCGGCGGCCGAAAATCGCGATTTGGGGGAAATCACGATTTCTCGCCGGAGAAGCGACAATAGCTTGGGGGAAGTGGGTGGATTTGGAGCTAGGGTGGAGGTCTAGCTTCGTGCGCAACGAATTTGGGAACGGTGGAGTGTGGAAGGTGAATTTTTCCTCGAAGCTCGGCTCGGTTCGCGCGGCGCGAGGAAGAAGATGACCGAGCGAGCGCGGGGAAGTGAAAATGGCTAAGTGAGCGAGTGAGTGGAGGGGTGTGAGTGCTCGGTGGAGTGCTAGGGCACGCGAGGGAGGCACTGTGCTGCCTCGGGAGCGTGCGAGCGCACGGCGCGGCGCGAGCAGGCCGCCATGAATGCGGAGCGAGCTCGGGCAGCGCGCGAACGACTCGACCGGGTGAGGAGATCCTACAGCGACGTCGGGGGATCCTCTACAGTGCTCTTGGAGCGTAGCGGGACGGTATCGCGGCCTGCAGAGCGCTTAGCGCGGCGCGAGCGCGCGTGCAGCCACGGCGGCGCGCGACCGGCATGATGGCGTCCCGCGGCGCGAGGCGAGGCGACTCGACGGCGGCGAAGTGATGGCTCGGGAGGGGCGAGACAAGAGCTAGGCGACAAGCGCCAGCGTTCGCCGTGGCTCGGCCAGCTCGGCGCCGCCTGCGCCGCTCGCCGGCCACGTGGCGGCCGAGCTCCGGCCGGCGCAGGAGCGCGCCAGGGCACTGTAGGCGCCCCGTGGAGCTCCGTCTTCAAATTCGAATTTTCTCCAAAAATTTGAACTGAACTTGAAAAAGTGTGAAAATAAAAGTTGGAGTTTGGAAAATGGGACACATCTTTCTTTTTGGGGTGAACCTGAAATTTCAAATTTTTCGAGCTCAAACAACCCAGAAACAAAAAGGTGCCCATAACGGTATTTCGAATTTTTGAGGGGCTAAACTGCAAAATTTTCAAAAGTTCCAAACAGTGACTAGGGTTTATTTGTGATGAAAAACAACTTTTATTTTTGGATATTTTCAAGTTTAGTTCAAGAATCTCGAGTTTTTGGCTGGGTGTCAAACAACCCTTGTTTTTGAATTTAAAATTGAATTTTTGGAGGATTTTTGAATTTCAACCCATAATTCCCTTTTTGCATTGGTTTAAGTGCACTAATATATATTTGACATCAGAGATGTCACAGGAGTTATCAATGAGAGTGCAAATTTTGTTCAGAAGAACATTAATGCATGCACTCAAAAAGGCTAAGCAAACCACCGCATTCAACAAGAAGAAAGGAGGAGCCTGCTACGTGTGCTGGAGTGAGGAGCAGTTTGTTACAAAGTCCACGAACCACAAGGGGGCAAAGTTTGTCAACACGGTCATTAGGTATTCTAGAGGAACATCAGGGTATGGTAATTATTTACCTACAGTTCATTTAGTTATGTGTTCACTTGAGTGGTGGGTTGATACTAGTGCTAATATTCATGTGTGTGCTAACATTTTCTTAATTTCTTCTTACCGGGGCGAAGGGACTACCTCCTTGTTGATGGGGAACAGAGAGCATGTGTGTTGGCACTCCTTAGCGTCACTATTAGATGACGTAGGAATGCATGAAGGTATATCTTAGGCTCTAGAATTATATTCTGCACGCGCATAGAATAACCTGCTGTAGCATTTCATCTTGGAGTATTACAGGGTATCGTAATTTTCCTCGGGGAAGCAATGTTATAAAGTATATTGATTGAAATGAATGGTAAGTCCTTCTAGAATATCACACACTATCCCTAGTGGGGGTAAATGGGTTAACCGATAAGGGTGACCAAGCAAAGCTTGATCGATACTGGCGAGTCGGAAAGACAAGCCGTTAGAAGGTCGCGAACAACCAGTGACACAGGAGATTCAACTCGGTTCCTAATGATACTTCTACACTCTCAAGCAAACGCACCCTAGCCTTAGCCTAGAATACTACCTAGTTATCGGGAGACCAGAACTTACTTCGACGGCTAGAAGGGAAGGATCTCAGAAAGGGATGAGAGACGGATCCAACAACCTGCACTACTGTTACTAGGACACTCGAATGTGGTGGATTACGAGGGATGGACAAGGTTGTCACCACCTGCCGCCTACCACAACAGTACCATGGGGTGTAACACACTTTCGAGCTAGAACCAAGCCAGGCACGACACCTGCACTCGATGCTAGGATTTCTCTCGTGGCCTAAAATCCCCCTCAACTTAGGGAACTCATTTGAGCCCCCTAGTCCGGGCGAGAAAACCCGCAAGGAAGAATCCCGATAAACAAGATAAACTCTAAACTAATCCAGAGGGAAGTTATACTTCTACTAAGTCACAAGGACTTGAATGCGAAACGAAAGCGGTAAATAACTAGAGCTTGACTCAAAAGGTAAAGAAGACCCTACTCCCAACTCTAATCCTAATTCTAAAAAGTGGAAAAGTGAAAATGGAAGAGAGCTCCTTTGAAGTGTGTGTAGAGAAGTGAGCTGGGGGGTCGCCTTTCATAGCAGCTTCCAAGTCGGTTCGATGGGAAACCGACTGAACAAACCGCCATCCGAAGATGGGCCTGGGCCGGCCGAGCTAGGGCCAGCTAGTCGGGCTCAGCCGCACGATGCACCGCCTTTTGTCATGAACGCTCTAGATCGCGCCCTAGTGATGGTTGCTTTGGTGGTTGCTCGAGTGGACTCTGTTTGGATTGACAGGCGGGCCTCCCGATCCGTGGAAAGGCCTTCTGGTATCCATCGGATGAACCGACTGCAAATTTCCAGACAGGATGCTCTGCATGTGTGCTTGTGTCACACGGATTGAAGACGTGGCAGGGGAGCCCAGTGGCCGGCTGTAACACCCCGAATTTCATCACAAGTAAAAAATAACAACCTTTTAAAAATTTCTGGAATTTATTTGGAATTCAAATTTAATATGTAGGAATATTTCTTTGAATAGGCATTTAAATTCTTTTTATTAAAAAGAACTAAAATAAATATAAGGTCACCATTTGATTCAATGCATTTCATGTTGGAGCATTTCATTTGAGTGTTGAATTCAAATTGTTTTGAATTCAAATTTGGTTTCTTATTTGAATTTTAATAAAAGGTTCAACATTCCAAAACCGAAGTTTCAGCATCTCTTCTGCTCTGTTTCAACATTTCAACACTGTTGTTTCAACATTTCAAAATCCTTCTTTTCTCTTCTCCGGCCCAATCTTCTCCCTTGCGCAGCTCAACTCCGGCCAATCGCGCAGCAGCCCAGCAGCAGCCAAGCTCTCCCTCCACCCTTTCTCTCTCCCTCGTTGTCGCCGATAGGTGGGCCCCACCCCGTCATCCCTCACCACTGGCCGAACCCGAGCTCGGACTCGAGCCAGACGCGCCGCCTTTCCTCTCTTGGCACGCACACCAAGGGCTCCTCCTTGGCCTCTTTAATGCGCTGCCCCCTCCTCCTTGAACCCATTCGCCACCCAAACCCTAGCGCAGCTCTCGCTCCTACGCGCCGCCGACCTCAAGCTCAAACCCTAGCTCGCCGCCGCCATCGACCCGCGCCTCCGCCGCCTCTAACGCGCCAGGAGCTTGCTTCGGAGCTCCACGGGAAGGTTAGGAACGCGCCAAGCCCGTTTCCCCTCCCTCTCTTGCTCTCATTCGCACGTGCTACCTCACTGTTGCAACCGAGCCGCCATGGCTCGTTGGCAGTCGCCTCCGCCGGACAATCCTCGATGATAACCCCGTAGATCGATTCCCCATCCCCCGTGCTTCCTCCTGAGCCGTTAATCGAGGAAAATGGTGGCATGTAGCCCCGGATTCACTCAACTCCGGCGACGTCCCGGCGAAGCGCCGCCGCGCGCCGCCATCAGCTCATCCCCTCCGGCGAGCCGCTCCGCCCGATCGAACCTCCACCGCCTGATCTAGATCCTACGGCCTATATCAGAACCAATCCAAGCCAGTCACTGGTCAACCGAGCCGGCCGTGGTCCTTTTGCGGAAACACCCCCGTCTTTCCTGCAAATAAACCTGCGGTCCAACCATCGTCAAAAGTAATTCCATCTAAGCCCTTTTCATATCGTTTTAGCCCCTGTACTTTCATAGATTCGAACCCGCCGTCCATAGGTGCTCTTTTTACGCGTTAGCCCTTCGCTTTTCATATGTAATTATGTTTTAGCCCTCGCTGTTTAAGGCCCTGTTAAGTTAGTTTCCTCACAGTTAAGCCCCCAAACTGTGTTTTATCCATACATTCCACGTTTAAACTCCGTTTAACCTTGTTCTTGTTGCGTTAATCTTCTAAAAGTGCAAAGTTTAGTTCACCAGTGATTCATATCATGTTTCATGTTTTGAAATAAATAAATATTAATTTTCCTAATTCTAATTTAACTAGTTTTTAAATTAAAAGCAAATTAGAGTCTCACCTTCATCTTTCATTATAAAAGTTAATTTGATTAATACTCATTTAACTAGTCTTTCAATTAAAAGTTGTATAGGAATATACTCGGTTTTTATATATTAATCTCAATTTGGTTAATGCATATTCATCTTGATTTATAAATAAAAGCTACATAGGTTATATCTCGAGTTTTCATAATTACATGTTAACTCGACTAATATGAATATAAATGTATTTATTAATTATAATTGACTAGTTGAACACGAATAATAAAGTTATTCGATTAGATTCTCAGATATAATTCTTTTCTAAATTTAATCGTTTAATTGATGTAATTTATATATAATATTTATAAATAAAATTGATTAGGCTTTACTCCGCCTTTTCTTATGAAAAGTTTAACTTGAATTAATTCAAATATGAATATCTCTCTAAAATATTCATTGCATACGTGTTCTTAATTAAAATTAATCAAGCATATAGTCTTTGCTTTATTTTATAATATTAATCTTTCAATAGTTGTATCTTCTCGACCTTAGCTCTGATCTCAGCGTTCCTGGTGCCTTTGCGATCCTTGCCGAGACCACAACGTGTTTCTATGCTTGCTCAATACTGATGCCATATTTGGTGTATTGTTTATTTATTTGTGCATTTTGTTGATTGTATGTGCTCGTGTGACGATAGGAGTTGTTCAAGCTGAGTTTGAAGATCAAGCTGTGAAGAGTTCATTGAAGATCAAGTCTACGAAGGAATTGTGCAATAGCAGATATTAGGATTCAAGGCAAGTGGATTTCCCCATCAACATATTCTCTTTTGCTTAATGCAACATCATGTTAATTAATGTTTACTTTATGTAGTATATTGCATTAACTTGATGGGTCCTATTTAAGGATGAATAGTTTTATTGACCATCCCTTTGATAACCTGAATCTTTATATTTCATGTTGGGTAGCTATGTTTAGTTGCGATATCTGGGAATGGTTTCCACTAATTATGAAGATAATAATCTTGTGCTACCATTTATCAAGATATTTATATCCATGTTCTGATGATGAAGTTAAACAAGATCACTTACGTTAATTGGAACATGGAGCGGCAACCTTGGATTTAACCGACCACAGTACCATATGGCTCTGGTCTTGGCTAAGTAACTAGATGAACTGTGTGTTGTGTTTGCACTACTAGTGGTGGAATTTGGGGGCATTACCGGCATGGCAGGTGCGGGGATCGGAAGGCGAGAGAGGCCTTGCCGTTGTAACCGTGGTCGTCGAGGAGCAAACACATAGATATAGGAATTTTTTGGAAAGGCCTCGTAGCATCCCTATGCAGTCACACCTTGGCAGTGTCATACGTGCCTGATGAGCACATCATGGTTGGGTCCAAAGTTCTTCGGGACTTTTACGCGAATTGTGGTGAAAGTGTACAATCTCTACAGAATGTAAAACTGTTATAACAGCCGTGTTCGCGGTTATGAACCGCCTGGATCCTCACATGATAATTGAACTTAAAGTTGAAAATAAATTGTGGTTCCTGGTTACGGAATGTGTGCTTTTGGCACGGATCATATGACATGATGGATTTGTATTATGATTAATTTGGTTGGTATATACTTATACCTTAGTAATCAAGTGCTTGCTAATAAAACTTGACCAACTAAAATGCTGACTGCTCTAAACTCTTAGCCTTTCCTTGAAAGCTTTACATATTCTCCCACTTGTTCAGTACCAACCATAAGTGTACTCACCCTTGCTAAATATTGGATCAGAAGGAGAAGAAGGTGTTGAGTTCTTCAGTAACTTCAAAGAAGATTACTAGGTGTACGCAACCCCCAGTCAAATGCCTGTGGTGAAGAGTTGAAGATTCCGCTGCTAGAAATCGTTTGTAATGCATTTATTTTATTATTTTTGTTCTTACTTTGTGCTCTGTATTCATGGAGTCTATCATATGTGTGAAACTTGATCCTGGCGCACATATGAGATGCATTGGGCTTGTGTTTTCTAAAACCGGGTGTGACACCAGCCCGCCGGCCGGGGAAGGGCCGGTCAGCCAGGCCTGCGCCCGGTTTTTCTCTGGTTTTCTTCTATTTTGTACCCGCAGCACAACTTTCACAAAACTCGTGGAACTTGTTATGTTAAAATAAAATATACGTGGAACCTTATGTAAGACCTCCATTTATTCTCGAGATGTTGACGGTCAATTGGAATTATTCACCATCAACACACCCCCAAGCTTATCTCTTTGCTCATCCTCGAGCAAAGCTGAGTCATAGGCTCGGTGGATCAGGAGTTGCGTCGATGTTTGTACTTTGCAAATACCCTATGCATAAACCACCACTCTAGTCCATCGGTATTTAAATAAGTTGGCATTAACATATTCATACCTTGGCTACATGTGGGGCTTTTCCGCTCATTCCTTCATAGCCTTGGGCGGTTGAGAGTTTGAATGATCGTCGATAGAGTTTTCCTGCAGCTGTTCTGGTTCCAATTCGGAGATATAAATTTTTGCAAAACATGGTTAGTTTTCCCCGATGATGCTCTCGAGTCACTCAAAAAGTGTATAAACCTCACCAAAGTCAGTAGTGACCCTTTTATCTTCCTATCTACTGGTTATATGGAGTTGTAGGAATGGAGATAGGAGATAGCTTACCTTGGTTACCTTTGTTGCGAAGTCGAAAGGTGGTTCGCAAGAAGTAGAACTTGATCAAATTCTAGTCTTTGGAATTTGAACTTTCTGGGGAGAGGAAGAGAATGGTCTCATACATTGAAATCCTTTGATCTTTCTGCCTCTTTTGCAATACTCTTTTATAGCCAAGATTTGGATTGTTCCTGCTTCTTTGAGTACTATCTAGTTTTTTTAAGAAGAAACTCCAATCTCTTCTTTTTGAGCAGAGTTTTATGTGTATCGTTTGATATGGATATTTGGCATTTTGACCAGGATGATGAATAGGTACACCGTGGAGAGTTTTAGTTAGTCGGGGAGACCATCTGGTGAATGTGGATATCGTTACCCGGAGTAGGTAATCGACAAGCTAGATGTTTTTTTAGGCTAGCAAACAATGGATACACCAAGTAGAAAGACTGGCAGATGACAAGTACTTTCTTCAAGCGAACACACAATTCGGCTAAGCTTTAAATAACTCAAAGTAGCAATATGGTGGCTAGAGCATGTATATTAAATTTGGCTCTGGATGGGACATGTAGCATCGGGGATAATGTACCATGACAAATTTTTAAAAACTCCCGAGTGGTTCCCTATTAAGCTTGCATTCATTCTCTAGCTATGACCATATCAAAACTCCCAACAACGTAGACATAGAGATTAAAAGCTCGTGCCTCCACAATGATAACCATGGTGAATAATCAAATGCCAACGAACTTAAATACTAGGGGAGTAACAGGTTATGTAAAGGGGATATGCAAGATACAAACAGAGCAACTATTCATCATTTCCAAATGAGGGTGATGCATAACTCTCCATGTATACCTTACTTCATATAGCAAATTTCTTCTTCCCATTTTTTATTCATTATTATTACTAATTTTTTAGTTTATTATTATTATTATTATTATTATCATCATCATTATTATTATCATCATTATTATTATCATTATTATTATTATCATTATTATTATTATCATTATTATTATTATTATTATTATTATTATTATTATTATTATTATTAGGAGATAAGGTTCTATTTATTCAGCCTACTGCAAGCATGGCAACGATGAACTCGAATGGTGAGACTGGTAAGAACTGACAAGAACATACCTCCGCAAGACGACTTACCTTTGTGTGATGCTTTGTGTGATGCCTCCCCCAACCTTCGATGAAGCTCAGTAGTACTGCTGATCCAGGTCTGGGTTGTCGAGATCGAAGTACTGGTATAGGGATGACACATCGTGTTGTGTCGACACAATCAAACCCTAGTTCTCCTGTGTGAGCGAGGTGTTGTGGGTGATCGCCTCGCCCATCCTCTGTTGCGCAAGACTCATGGCCTCCATCCTGGCTTTGAGTTGTGAGATTTCCCGAATAATCGGGTTCTCGTAGTCGTACCGTGCTGAGGAGGATGGTCCGACCTTGAGGGCCCTAAGGGCTGGAACCTCCTGTATGGTAGTACCCGCACCCATAGTTGGGGTCTTCTGCAAATGAACTCGTGCCTCCTTGGTTGAAGCGGTCATAAGTCTGCTTGAAGTTCAGGTTCAGAGTGTCCATGTCTGGTGGTGGCATCTCCCTTTGTTCCTCTTCTTCGACTTCAGCCCTGGCAGCGTGGCTTGATTGACCGCATGTGGCAACACTGCACCGTGCCCGCTCCTTCTTTTTGCATCTATAGGGTTAGTCTCTTGACAGAACAGAGCGCGAGAATCGGGCATGGAAACTCGACTTCTTCCTCATATCCTTGATAGCACATAAAGAGAGACCCTGTTGGTCCCTCCCGCAGAAGGTGACCCTGGACGAAATGCTCTAAACCAATAACAGTTTGGTACTCCTCCGTCATTGGCAGATAAGTCAATTGTGCATTGTTCAAGACCCCGACATAGATGGAAACACGTGTCACCAAAGAAGTGATGTCTATGGGTCTGAGTAGTTATTAAACTCTGCCAATGTGTGAGCATGCTCAAGACGGGGGAGTACATAATCATTTTAGCAAAGGCATAGAGGCATTGCAACTCATAGGTTAAGCAAAGACGAAGCTCGGAGCGTCAGTGGATTACCATGGCAAGCCATTTCGCTAGAAATCGAAGTGTAGGTGGAACTGATACTTTTTTTAACACTAAGGCTCAGTGGAGATGGTGTCCCACCATGAAATTTTCTCATACTTATAGCCAGCAGCTAAAATATTTGGATTGGTGAAGCATTTAGCATGAAAGTCAAGTTTCTTGACTAAACTAGCTAGGAGACAAGGTAAACACCTCATTGAAGAATCGAAAACTGATAGATGTTTCATTTGCATTCAACTCTATAGAGAGGGTTATAAAAATTCCATTGTTAGAAGGTACGAACCTTGCTCGGAGATGTGGTAGAGGTTGGTCCAGCCGGCGTGCTTGAATGCTCGCTCCATGTCACGGCCGAGTCCTTTCTTGAATAGGAGAGAGGGCTCGAAGTGCTTGACGTGAGCGTAGGTACGTGTCCGGAGCAGGTCCAAGGCGCTCCTCACGTACTCGTTCTTGACCATGATCTGATCGATCCGGGTCAAGACACGTATGAGAAAGGGATGCATGTACACCATAGGGGAGTCATCCCCTTGTGGTTCCTCCTCACGAAGGGATGAGTCCATGGACATAGAGTCCCTGGATGATCCCATGTCGCGAGATCTCCATGAGCTGCTCGTACTCATCCTCCATGCCACATTCTTGGCGGCACCGACCATCTTGCCCCGCATGATGTCCTGCAAAAGATTAGCCTCCACGAGAAAGACCCGAAGGAAAATGTCAAAGTTATCGGGTTAGTAAAATGTCAGTCGTTGTTGTGGGGAATTACCCTCCACAAACGTTTTCATTCTCGTGCCAACTTTGGTAAAAGGGAAATTTTTTTTGGTATTAGTGATTAAACAACTTTTGGTAGCATAACCACTAATAGTTATTTATTATTATTATTATTATTATTTTAGTATTCTTAGGAGGGAGATTAACTCCTAAGCTTAGTTACTAATGGTGATTAACAACTAGACTAAGCAAGAAACGAGCTAGCAAGCTAGGAACTTCAACTCTCTGGTGAAGTGGTGCGAGTGATGAAGGCTCTGGGCACTGGCTTTAATAGCGGTGCGTAGGGGGTAGGCCGGCCGGCCGGTGAACGTCGGCGGCGCAGCCACGTCGACGGCCTATGCCTAGGTGCTCTGCAGCATGTGCGCATGGTGGTTGACGATGGGACGGCAGCGGCGAGGAGGAGCCGGCCGGCCGGCCGGTGGTGGGGCCGCCCGGCCCTGTGCTGCCACGCATGCGCACGATCTCTTCTGGTGGGTGCTCTGGCACGTTAATGTGCCGGCCATAGAAGGAGGTGGTGGTGTGGCTTACAGGTGGTGCTGGCCGGCCGAGTGTCTCGGCCACATTTTTTTGGGATGCAAATTGGAAGAAGGAAATAAAAATAATGGTGGAAGAAAATGCTATGGTAAAATAAATTGGGAATTGAAACATGCCGTGATTTAATGGAAAGGAATAAAAGAAAATAAACTGTCCTATATGCTTAATGCAAATGCGGATGAGGATACATACCCGTGCCTATGGCGAGGGCTCTGGTTTCGTGTCCTAAGCTGGACTGTCCATACCTTGCAGTAGTGTGGCAATGCTTGACGCTTTCTTCCACCATACCTTTCTGGTTAGGGGAGCCTTTTCGACCTTTATAATATCTTCATCCAAAGCCTTCTTACGTTGGATTCTTCATCTGGTGTTGATGTAGTTGTGTCGCTTGATCTCTTGAAGCTTCAATGCATTGAGTGCTGCTACAAGGGCGTAGATGGTCATGGTAGATGGAATACCTTGCTTATCCTCGACATCTTTCAGCTCGATCATGCTGACTTGTTCCCACCGTTCCACTTTCGGTTTGAAAGTGAACCTTTCTTTGCACCGATTGATATTGAGCTGGATTTCCCCTGCTCCAACATCTATGTTCGCCTTGGCGGTACTCAAGAACGGCCTCCCCAGGATGAGAGGTGTCTTGGCGTTGACTTCCATGTCAAGGACGACGAAGTCGACGGGAACGAAGAAGTTCTGGATTTTCACCGGAATATCCTCCGCAATGCCCGACGGGTAGCGAATCGATTGATCCGCTAGCTGCAAAACCATGCTAGTGGGCACAAGGGAATGATGGTTAAGTTTGTCATACACTACCTTAGGCATGACGCTAACGCTGGCTCCCAAGTCGCAGAGAGTTTGCTGAAAGGTTTGTGCCCCAATCGAACAAGCGATGGTGGGACATCCGGGGTCTTTCTTCTTCTCTGGGTGGGGGTTGAGTATAACAGCGCTACACTGTCTGGTCCAAAAGTGCTCATTTATAGCTCAAAACCTGCATAAACCAACCTCATTGAAAAATATGTGCATATGTGAAAACGGGGTTATTTCACGTGCCAAGTGGCGGGTTCGTATATGAATTAGTCCAAAAACTCCACTTAAATGGCACTAAAAGTGTATCGCTAAGGAGCGCCAACACGGTATAATTTTTTAGTCCTAGGATGCTACATTCTTTGAAAACATATTCCTTTTTAGAGATGGAACAAGTTCATCTAGGCAAGAGATTATCAAGGATGGTATCTCTACCGAGCCGATTGAATAGAGGGAACAAGCTCATGTGGAACATCTAGATGATGATAACAATGAAGCTCCCAGAGAGAGCAAGACATGAAGGACTGAAAAGTCCTTTGGTGATTATTTCATTGTATACCTCGTGGAGGACACACCTAGGACCATTAAAGTGGCATATTTGTCTTATAATGCTGACTATTGGAAGGAAGCGGTCAAGAGTGAGATGAACTCCATTATGACGAATGGTACTGATCACCCCTATGGGTGCAAACCCAAAGGTTGCAAGTGGTTGTTCAAGAAGAAGCTTAGGCCTGATGGTACAATAAAAAAGTACAAGGCTAGGCTTGTGACCAAGGGTCATAGCAATAAAGAAGGAGAAGACTTCTTTGATACTTATTCACCTGTTGCTAGATTGACCACTATTCGACTGTTAGTTTCCTTGGTAGCCCCGTATAGTCTTCCAGTTCACCAAATGGACATGAAGACAACTTTTCTAAATGGAGAGTTGGAATAGGAGGTCTATATGAATCAACAAGATGGATTTGTAACAAACGGTCAAGAGGGAAAGGTGTGCAAGTTATCAAAGTCTTTATATAGCCTCAAGCAAGCACCTAAGCAATGACATAAGAAGTTCGATAGGACTTTGACATCTGCTAGCTTCATATCAAACGAAGCCAATAATTGTGTATAACTATCATTTTGGTGGAGGCGATGGAGTGATTATGTGTCTGTATGTGGATGACATACTAATCTTCGGGATGAACCTTAATATGATTAAGGAAGTCAAGAAACTTCTATCTCAAAGTTTTCAGATGAAAGGCCTAGGAGAGACTGATGTCATTCTTAACATAAAACTGGTAAAGGATGGAAATGTTGGGGTGACCTAGTCACATACTCACTATGTGGAGAAGATGTTAAATCACTTTGGATATAGCGATTCTAAATCTGTCTCAACACCTTATGATGCCAACATAATATTGAAGAAGAATAAAAGCATTATGAAAGATCAGCTAGGGTACTTCAGATAATTTGTTCATTGATGTATCTAGCTAGCGCCATGAGACCTGATATCGTGTTTGTTGTAAGGAAACTGAGCCGGTTTGTTTCAAATCTTTGAAATGATCATTGGAAACCTCTCGGGAGAGTAATGCATTATCTAGTAGGGACAATGGACTATCGAATTCACTATACTTGGAACCCTAAGGTTCTAGAAGGGTATAATGATTTTAATTGGCTCTCTAATATTGATGAGATTAAAACCACGTGAGTTACTCTACACTGGTAACTTATTTTGTGTGATCAAAGATCCCGTGAAGCAAGATGATGAAACAAGTTGTAGCTTAACTGAGTGAAGAGAACCTTTGCAAAAGGCTACTTACATGAGAAGGCGCATTTATCTTCAAATCTGTATGATAGGATGGTTTATACCTTAATGTGTCCCAAGTGTTTTTTCATAGGAACAAGGCAGTTGTTTCCTCAGAACAGAGATCTTGTCCTATAGAACATCTTTAAATGGTACACCTATATGAGTCCGACTACTAGTCATAGTCTCTGAGACTTGGATGATCTCTAAAAAAACTCATGAACAGGCATGGAGTATGACTTATAAGCTCCAAAACATAGGGAATGTTTATGCAGCCATGTACCTATGTAGGTCTCTAGTGAAACTTGTTTGCACAAAACTGACAATTCAAGGTATAATCCATTGTACAATTGTGAATTAGCCTGAGCTGCTTCTACGAGCTCAACAGTGGGCTCTGGATGAGCCCGAATCCAGATGATGGGGGACATCATTTGGATAATTCATGAAACATCTACAAGATAAGTTGGAACTTGCTACTAAGAAGAAGAAGTCAATCTAAATGTTGATGTTGTTCCTTAAACATTTTGTGTTATATCTACCTAACAAAACCTTGCAGTTGTTCATCCAATTAGTGTGCTGCATCACCAAGACACATAAGTACATGAATAATTTGCACAGACAAATACGTAAACATTTAGTTACTGACAGGCAAGCTGCTAGGATACTGAGTAAATTCAGACAATTGAAGTTCTAGTAGTATTCAAGAAAATTAGTATTCAAACAACCTAAGCTCGGTTCCCTTATATACATGTTCGAAATAGCTATGGTGACATCAGGAAGCCGGCCTGCTTTGGCACAGTGGAAGACTGGTGCTGGTTGCATGAGCCGTGGCACATCAGGAAGAGGATGGCAAGCCGGCACCGGGCCACGCGGATCTGGAGTCCAACGGCATGGAGGACGTGTACCTGGAACTGGATCTGGGTTGGCCGCTGTTGAAGACTACGCCTCGAACGCATGCTCGTCAATGGGGAAGTCACTTCATGCCATCGTCGGCGAAGACTCCACGTGTCGCCTCGTCGCCGAATCCGCGCACACCGCCTGGTGGTCATCGGGGACGTCGTAGCCATCATGGTCGTCATGGTCGCTGAATCTCCTCCTCCTTCACCTCCTCGTGGACGTCAGCAATGTGGCGTCGCTGGAATCTGGCGAGGGAGGAATTGCGCTAGGGTTTGGGGAGGCGAGGGAGGGGTTCGGGGATGAGAATGGTGGCGACTCGATCTGTCGAGGAGCCCAATATGTCCAATTGAAGCGATCCCACCTGCCAGTGTTTCCCATTAGTAACGGGCTTTAGTTAAAGGCCGTTATAAAATGTCGTGGGTCCCAGTTATGTTTGGGTGAAGAACACTTGAATAGTTTGTATTTCTCCTTTTAATCTTCAATCTAATTTTCTATCCGGTATTTCTCTGTCATACGTAATCCAAACTTGCTATTTTTTTGTATTTTTCTAAAAGAACCGTATTTTCATAAATGGCATTTTTTAGTATAGATTTTTATTTCGTGGATATTGTCTATATGCCTTATCTTGTTCCTTGTATGTACAACATAGAAAAAACTAAGTTTTCTACAAGCATTAGTAGTAGAACTTTGTATTTCGTAGTATTAAGGTAATTACAAGGTTATGTTCAATTTTAAAATGCACATGAGTTCAAATATGTTGTAATGTATGCAAATCTTGAATGTACAACTAACATTGTATAAAACTATGTGAGGGATGCATCCTGCAAACAATGTATGTCGCCGCTTTATTGAAACCATTTGAAACTTCGTTGACAACTTTGGGGACCCAAATTATGTTGCCACACTAATTTTTAGGATTTTTAGACCATGTTGAGATGTTATTAAAATTTTTAAATAAAAACATTAGGATATAAATTTATTTTTTTCAATTTTGGTTTCACAACTGTGACTGATGTTATTTTGTTCAAATACTAGATGCCAAACTATGTTTTTTTTATATTTTTTAAGTATTCTTACATAGTGTTTTGCGGGATCGAAAATTATTGTTCAACTTTTGAAAAATACATCTTGTAACTTCCCAAACTCGGGGCTCTCTGTACATCCAAGTATCCAACCCCGATCAGCCGTCATCTACATGTCCAATAAAAAATTGTGAATGATAGTGAAGCAAATTGTGATGATGATGACAAAGAAGGGCCTTGTAATGATAATGATCAGTACCTTATTTTGATAGCCGACAACGACCTCGTGCGCTTATAGCTGCATACGTCGCAGAGCAAGGGGAAATGCAGCGACGGCGACGATGACGACGCAGATGGCCTTGTGATAACGATGACGCATAGAAGGCGGCCGTTGCGCCTGCGGCGATGGCACGGAGGAGGTGGTGGAGCGGACGCCCATCGCCTGCTGCTCCGCCAGCTGCAGCCAGCCGGAGATAGTGTAGGGCAACAATGTAGTGCTGCAGTGCTTGGTCTCAATTATTTGGCTCCAATTCGGAACGAGCCACACGTAACGAGCGTTACTGGTACAGGGACGGGTCCGCCAGGCTTTATGGGTAACAGTCGTTTCCTGAAAGACCGTTACCTTTGTTGCGTCCCTTCATCTTCTGCCAGCCTTATGGATAACGATCATTTCCTTAACACCCGTAACCTTTGTCACGTATCTTCCGCCAACTCCTATAATGCCAGAGTGTGCTCAATGACGTCATCTTCCTTCACGCGCCACATAAAAAACCATGCTTCATCTTCCTCCAAGCACTCCGCCACCTACCACCGAGCGCTCCGCCGCCTTCCTCCGCGCTCCAATGGATCCCAAGAGGTGTAAGCGCTCCTTGCCGGCCAGCTCCCCTCGTCGCTCCCCTTGGCGTCGCTCCCCTTGGCGTCGCTCCACCCCGGTAAGTTTGGATCCCTCCTCTCCCTATGCATGTGGTTCACACTTATCGATCTGTCATCATCGCTAGTTTATTATCATTATGTAATAAAGTTTAGATCGATGTAAATCTACAATATTCAATGTTCTTGTTTACTTTAGACCGGTACCATTGCGTTCTTGTTTTCTGTAGAGCTTACTATCACCTTCTTGTTTCATCACTGTCTTGTTCATCGCGGTCTTGTTCATCATTTTCGAACCAAGTTTGACCTAAGTAGATTTCCATTATTATTCGATGTTTTTGTTACTGTAGATCGTACCATCCTGTTGTAGTGTCATTCTTGAACGTTCCTCTACTGTTTACTGTGTAGGCTGGCAGCGCTTCATCGGGTTCGCCGTCGCAGTCGCCGGTGGCTCCTCCTGTGCTCCCACCGGCAGGTCCTCCATCAGCCCCTCCAACCGCTCACGCCAGTGGCTCCCCCCATTTCGGCCGGCGGCGCTGGCCCAAGCTGTGTCCTCCCGCTGTTGGTCATCTCTACTAGCCCACCACCAGTGGAAAGACCTGGCACCGCTGCCCAATCTGCCCGCCGGAGCAGTTCCCACCGTAGGACACCAAGGGCTTAGTGAACAGCCATGCCGTCAGGCTCAGAACAACCCGCAGCACCCCCTCGCCGAGCGACACACAAAACTCGTTCGTGATTCCATGGTGGACGAGGAGGAGGAGGAGGAGTCACCGCCAGTGGTGGTCATCTCTTCTGACGACGATGAGTGATGACGGCGTCATCATTTCGTTCCTATGTTTATTTTGCTAATGATAGATGTGTGTATATATGATGATGCTTCAAACTAATGATGCATTGTGAATGCATCAAGATTTGTGTGATGGATTATGACCAAACTGCTAGCTAATTATGTATATATATTTGGTTTCAATATGTGCATTGTGATCTGCATTTTGATCCGAAGTGGTTCCAGGTGTTGCGAAATGGCTCCCTGGGCTCACGTGTTACTATTTATAGCGGTTGTTTACTTCTACCCCCACGTGTCATGTTTTGTAACGGACTTTAGATAATCTGTGTTACCAATATCCGACATTAGTAACGGTCTTTCAATAACATCCATTACATGTTGGCGTTACCCAAGAATTGTTCAGCCGCTCGCTGCCGCACTTCGTATCCTTTTCGGCCCACTTGTCATCTTCTTGTCTGCCGCTTCGTCTCCTTTTGGGCTCACCTGTCATCTTCTCATCTTCATTCCTCAGCGCACACAACCCCTTCGTCTTCTCCACTCGGCAACCGCTTCATCTTTCGCCACGGTCACTTCCCCACTCTCCTCTATAAAACCCAGAGCGCACTTCTCCTCTACCGTGCTTGCCCATCCTTCGCGCTCGTCATCCTCCATGCTCAACAACTTCTCCGTCTCCGCCTCGTCTCGATCACCACCATGCCATGGACCCAAAGGGGATGAAGCACGCAGCCCCGACAAGCTCCCCTGTTTGCATCTCCTCATCGGTAAGTTTGGAGCCCTCCCGTTCTTGTTTACTGTTTTAATCTCTAAACACCATTGTACCGATCTGTTACTGTATAGAGTTCTAGGGGTGGTTCGCATTCTCCATCGCCCAAGTGCCGCCATGATGACCCAGCGGCCTCAGCGCCGTCGTCGTCGCCTCTAGTGCTCCAGTTGGGCCTCGGCAATGTCGTCGCCGGTGCCGGCTCCTGAAGCGCCCCTCCGCCATAAGAAAAGCCCTTGTGGATCACCTATCGAACCTCCAGCAGCGGGGAGTTGGTATCGCTGCCGATCTGCCCCGTCGTGGAGAAAGACACCCCATCGGGTGTCCTCAAGAACTCCATCGACATCGCGCGGGAGCACGATTGGCTTGTTCATGTGTACTATGACAAGCAAGGGAGAATGAGACCATTGTCGTTGTGGCGCCGGAGGAGGACGAGGAGAAAGTAGACAACGACAACGGTGCCAGCATGTGATGCTCTATCCTCCGCTGACGGACATCGTCGTCGTCATTCTTTTGTTAAACTTTAATTTATCTATTTGTTGCTGAACTTATCTATGTGCATGGTGCTGAACATAAATTTATCTGTGGTGTTGTGCATTGGTTAACTTAAATTTATCTTCTATGATGAATCTGTGTATATATGGTGCATAAAATTTATCTCGATGTTGATGATAATGTGTGTAACTGAATCAGGATGTTGATGATCCTGTGAATGCACAGTGATCTGAATGTATGTGTATCTGTGTTTTGTTTAAAAAGGAAAAGAAAAACTTTTTCTTAAAAGTGTGTTCTGTAAGTTGAATGAATAGAAAAGTTAGAAAAGAAATTTTCTGGAAAGCGTGTTCTCTGAGTGGAATGAATATGAAAGTTAAAAAGTACTTTTTAACTAAACACAGAAGCATCTGAAATCCGATTGGTAACGGGCACCGTATGGACACCTGACGAAAGTTACCAGCAGAGACCCTTAGTAACGGGCATCATATCGACACACGTATCACTCTTTACTAGTAGTCACCAGTGGCCACGACCACTGCCGTATCTATAACAGACTTTAAGAGACCATCACAAATAAGTGCATTATTCGTAACAAGTGTGTTTAAAACCCGTTACATACTCGATTAGTAACGGATACTTACTACAAGTCTCACATTGGTAATGGGTTGTTACTATTTGTAACGTGCCTCTTGGGCCCGTTACCAATGCCACGTTACCTATTTGAGTTTTTCATGTAGTAGTATCCAAACTCCATACTCAATTAATAATATTCTTTGTATATTGCTGGACGCTTATTATGTGGATTGGATTGGAGATCTGGCGTAATAGAACTTTGGCGAGATGGATTTTTTTACTTCGTCGTTCTATCCTAGATAAAATTGCCCGTGCTTCTTTGAACTTTGAAGAAAGATAATATTTGTCTATTTTATACTCTCTGGTAATGTTAGATACAGGGAGTTTGCATATGCATATGCTAGACATTAACATGCATATTGTAGGGGTGGGCTTTGTCCTTTCTTCAAAGTTGGTGTGCCAGTACTCAATTCAATTGGTAGTTGCAGCTGGCTGCGGCACAAATTCAATTTCGCACTAGTCCAATTGATTTATTTTTAGTTATGTTATTTTTGGGTTCATTATTATAGTATTTATATAGAGCACCAGTCCAAATTATTTATGTATGGTTCAATATGATGGTCCAAAACTATATATTGAACCGATGGTTCAACCAGTTGTTAATGGTTGAATTATTGAACCGACTTGCCCACAAGCTCAACCGGTCTAGTCCATGTAACTAAGGTTGGTAATTCCTAAATGAGGAAACTTCAGCAAGGTCATCATCACTCGACCTACAAAATGTGAAACACAATGCTACAATATTTGCAAAATAACTCAGTCAATACTAGGAGAAAAAAGCCCCCCACCAGTGCCGGTTCGTAGGCACCTATCGGTGTTTGTTGCGTAACCGGCACTGGGTGGTACATTTATTACCGGCTCATAACACCAATCAGTACTGATTGTCACCATTTAGTACCGGTTGGTGTTACGAGCCGGTACTAAATGCGCAGGGGGCCTCAGGAACGCCCCGGGACCAATTAGTACCAGCTCGTAACACCAACGGGTACTAAATGCCACCATTTAGTACCGGGTCATGTTACGAGCCGGAACTAAATGGTCCTCGGGGAGTACTGTGCTTACCAACCGGCACTAAATGGTCCTTAGTACCGGTTGGTACGCAACCGGTATTGATTATCATGGAACTAATGTGCGTTTTTCCTCTAGTGCAACAACGAATGCATCCGCCAGCATAAGATTGAAAAAAACGTGAACGGACAATCTAGAACTAAATAATCTAGATAAAACTACTCCTCACAGATATATTGTTCATTGTTCTTACAACATACAAATAATTTGTTAACGTAGCTAAATTTCTAATAGAATTAAAATGAAAATTAATTTATGGAAATACGTATGTAAATTCGGAAATTAAATTACATATGAAAATTTACGGAAGACACACATACTTATGCACTATTCAATTTTGTATTTGCACTAGCAAACATGCCCGTGCGTTGCTACGGGAGGCTTTGAAGCTCGATTCGACAATTGGTGCTGCTCTCTGTGGGTCGGTTCTTAGCAACCTCGATTTGGCTCGGCTCGTCTTGTTGTTTTTCGTTAAGCTGGTTTTTACTTAGCTGGTATAACTAACGAGCTGACCCGTGTTGATGAGCCAAGTCATGGAGAATACTTAGAAAAGCACTATTTCAGGAGGAAAAAGCACATTTTAGCTGAGAGTCCAGCTCACATAGCTCGGCGTGGCTCAAGTGGCTCATGGCTTGCGCGGCTCGTCTTGTGGCTCGGCTCGGTTTTAGGGCAAGGCTCAATGCGGTTCTCTTGCCTCAGCCTCCTCAACACATAGGTCATCGCTCGGGTCAGATTGGCTCAGATACAGCTTAAGCGCGGCACGACTTATGCACATAGCTCGGCTCTTTCGGGTAGGGCTCAGCTCATCTGCTCGGCTCGGTTCTTAGCGCGGCTCTGCATTTTTGGCCTTGGCTCGGCTTCTTGGCTCAGCTCAGAATGGGGCTCAGGGCCTCGGCTCGGCCTGGTTAGGCACCCACCAGGGCCTTAATTAGGCCCAATAACCAACGATTGGGCCGCCTTTTTGGCCCAGCGCACGGAGTCCCTCACCCACCTCGATCTGAGCCGCCCATTCTCATCCTACGGCTCTGCGCGACTTTCGCCTCATATTTAATACCGAACCCTAGGTATCCTTCTAGCTTTCCCTATCTTTCCTTTCTCTTCCCGAAACTTGAGAGCCGCCGCCGCCGGTATGGATGCTGGCCACCGCCGCGCATGCTTCGCCGCCGCTCGGTCGCCATGGCCGGCAGCCCATAACCCATGCTCTCTTCTCCGTTTCTCTTCCCATTTCCTGCTCTCTTGTAACCCTAGCAGCGCCACTTTCCTCCCCGACTCCGAGCGCTGCTGGCGCCTTGCTCTAGTGCCGCCTTCGCCGCTGCTGGCGCCTTGCTCAAGCGCCGCCGGTCGCCGGTGCCGGTGAGGGCCCTCCCACCGGTCATGCGTGCGACCAAGTCACGCACTTCCCCGCCGGAGGGCTTCACTCCGGTACTCATGGCGAGCGTGCGCGGCACGCGGCGTTCAACGCTAGCCCAGTCCAGTGAGAAGACTGGTGGCTCATCGATCTTGTTGCAATCGATACCTTCTTTCCGTGTTCTTTTTTTGCTCCAGTTCGTTCTCAACATGGATTGGATAGGTTGATATTGTGATTCAGAGTAGTAGTAGGAGTTGGATTTGGTATGTTTAGAACTTGTTTGATGCGAACCCATGGCATGCCTAATGCACAAGGACTCATGAAGCACACGGGAACCGGTGTGGGTGGGACTGATAGGTGGGTCTCTCACCAGTCAGGACGTACGACAAATTGAGCAGAAATCTTACTTGCTTTAGCTTTAGAAATAGGTATATAGATTATTATTAGGGGACGTGCCAAGGAAAAAATATTGTATTCATATATTATAAACGAAAGAATCAGATCATATAATAAAAAAGCCAAAGACAAAAGAGGAAAAAGGTTCAATACCCTAAAAGCCTCCATACAATACAACTTGACAAGATCATGTTGGTCTCTCCTATGGCACTGCTGAACACGACAGCACTAATTGCTCAAGAATTAAAACATGAAAAGAAACACACGCTCGCACTAATTGCTCAAGAATTAAAACATGAAAAGAAACACACGCTCGAGAACATCGAGAATATATATTGATTCCTCGCAAAAAAAGATATAGTTGAACGGTTGTCTCGAGTCTTCATCCATGACAAGCATCAATCAATCATTTTCATGATAATATAACTAAAAAAATATAAAATTAAATTAAAAATAAGGAAATTATCAATTGATCAAAGAATCATTTTCCAATATGACTAGCGCTAGATTAAGCCAGATAAATCATGTCCAATACAACTAAGTAATAAACTAGAGCAAATAATTCAAGTTTGATAGAACTAATAAGTATATATAAATTAATATTTTTAATAATAAACTATCATATAAAAATAGATGCTTAAAAGATGAAAATTAGAAATTGATCCAAAAGTATGCATAGATTACAAATAATAGGTACTAAAATTCCATAATTTTAAAATAAATATAGTAGTTGACAAAGAGTCCACATTAAAAAGAAATAATATATAGTTTAAATAGTATAAAAACAGTAGTTATTCTTTAAATTAATTGGGATAATTATATACCAGATATAGTTCAAATAATTTGGGAAGCAAGACTAGAGTCTATACAAAATGAAACTTCAATTATTTAAGAAGTAAAATAGTCACAGAGCCTATACAATATATGATAAAAAAGTAAGCACATCTAGAGAAAGTAAACAAATGACTTATATAATTAGTTTTCAATAACATATACTTATAATAGATTTTCTCCTCTTCACCCAATTGTGTACTGGAAACTGGAAATTGAATGTAAGATGAAGATTTCTGTTATTGATTCATAATATGATGATATAAGTAGGTAGAGCACTGAGTAGCATTAAGTTCAACTGCCTGTGGGAGCAAAACTGAATTTGCAATAAAATAAAATTATGCAAAAAAAATAGATTGAGGTTTCCCTACTTTCATCGATAAAAAAATAAGTAGTACATCAATTGGTGAGAACAAAATTATTTTTAATTGAAAATCAAATGTTTGTATAAAAAACTAGCTACCTGCCTATTTGCATGGGGCATATGCCTGTTATATTATTACTTGAAGAAAATAGGAGCCACCACGTTCGCCGAGAGGGCCAAGAAATTCTCATGTTAATAAAAAAGGATAAAAAGATTTGGAGCATCGGATTTTCTGAAGATCTAACAGTTTGTAATAGTCCAAAGAGTCCATATCCAATTCGAGTAACAGTAGACTAGACTAAAGAGTCCATGTTCACTAAAACTAATCAATAGCCTAGATCAAATCAAAGAATCCATATCCAATACAACTTATAGGTATATAATATTGTTTATAATTAAACAATAAATATACCACGACAAAAGATTCCGTGTTAATAAAAAACACAAAACTATACACCATTGATTTTTTGATGATCCAATAGTCTAGAATAACAAAAAAAATAAACGGCTCCAAAATTTAGTCCTAACCATCCGTACTTGGCCATTTTAGTTAGTCTTACTGTTCATAATAAATACAACTCAATCTATTGGAATTGCTTTTGCCGCATAATCTATGAGGATTTAGAGAGAGAGAGAGAGAGTGAGAGAGAGAGATGAGGAAGTGAAAAGAAATAAATCAAAGGTTTAATAGCTGCTCAAGTATTTGCGTATCATGGCACACCGAAAATATTTTCCCTTCAATTATTCAGCATCATGTAATGTAAAACTATTGTTCTCGATGTGCGAACAAAAATTAAAAAAATTATAGAGTCGTGACCATATATAAAAATATAATGTAAGACTAATCAAAATAGAAATTATCAATTGATAAAGAAATTATATCCATCAACTAATATAAATATAAATTCAAAATTAGAATGTATTTGAGTATTAAAAAAGGTCAATATGTTCGCTTAGAGGGCCAAGAAATTTCTATGGTATTCAAAAAGAAAAAAACTTAAACCATTATGTTTTATGATGACCTAATGGTGTGCAGTACCCTAAAGGGTCCATGTCTTATACCATTGCTAAAACATAGCTGAAATAAATCAAAGTGTTCATGTCAAATGGGGCTAATAAATATGTATGCATAAAATTATAGAGGCAAGAAAGTTAGAAGCCCATTTATATCTAAGTAAAGAAAAAAATCACATACATGACTTTAATACCGTGGAGAAATAAAAAATGTCAAATAAAGGAAAAATGAAATCACAAACGGAGGTAAAAAAATAAAAATGTTTATCGTACATCAACCCGAGCTAAAAAAATAAAAGTACACCGCGACATCTAACATTATTTAGTAATACGCAAGCATTGGATTATAACGTAGAGTCTGACAATTAATTATTTTTCTTTGCCAATTACAGTCAAATTGAATGATCAAACACATGCACACACTAACTGCTATGAATACATATACATAACTCTACTCCTATGATTGACTGATCTTAATATTGAAAAAGTCACCACTGATGTCTCACTCTTAAGGGGTGCATGGCCTACCATTGAAATAGTAACATGAAACACTGGAGTCACTTACTAAAAGTTGTTTCACATATGGAAAATACACAGTGGGTCACAAGAGGACAAATGGAGAGAACTAAATTAAAAAAAATGAGTTTTTTTTATCTTCTTTTGAGTTTTCCCCTAGGCCTTCGGATGGAAACAAATGTCACGATTCACGAGAATGACTTTGCTTATTTCGTAAGAAGTGCCCACATAGGTAATCTTATTCTCTTCGTTACGTTTGTCGAGTTCGATTCATACTCAACTATGCTCCTCCATCTTATCTTACTATTACTAATTGGAGGTTTCTTTTGAAGGCTCTAGATGATGCCACCTAGGATCTTAGGTGGACATTCTAGAAAAAAAAATCCTAGAAAATCTGTCAAAAAAACAAAACATCCACCTTGGATCCTAGGTGGATATTGATGTATTTTATTTAATTATATATTTATATATAATTGATCACGTGTTTATTAAAAAACAGATCGATCACACATAACCGTATTTTCCTCAAATATTCTATGGCCACCCACATCTAAAACCAGATCGATCACACAATGTAACAATATTTTTATCAAATATTCTACGGCCACCCACATCTAAAAACTGATCGATAACACATAACCATATTTTCCTCAAATATTGTAGATTTAACTGAGACAAATACATGATACAAGCCAATCTGTCGTGGGACACATCTACTAGCCTTCCCACGTGAAACGAGCATCTGCCGGCGAGACAAGCAGAAAAAAATCGGGTAGCTTTTTCCCAATCAATCTACACATGTAAGCACTCCTTCCATTGGGTTTATTTTTTTTTTCTGTTTCAGATCGACTTGAATTTTTTATTGTCACATGTTTGTCTACCAAATTTTTTATTTATATTAAAAAATCATCTTACAATTCAGTTGAACAAGGTGCAATGGTGAGGAAAACCTTAGGTGAAATTAGACCAACAAAGGAACTGTGGAAAATCAAGGCAAGAGTGGCCAGACTATGGAATGCAATCTTGCTTGATACTGGAGAACAATTATGTCTTGATCTGCTCAGGTATAACATCTATTCACTATTGCTGTGTTATTGAGTTTTTCACTTTCCAAATTATTAATGATGTTACAAAATCAGGGGACCATGATACACGGAGTTACCAATAAGGCCTATATTCAATTATTTATGTTATTATTATATAAAAATAGTACTGATGATATGTGTCACCATGCATTAATGTTTGAGGGTCCGAGAGAGATAAAAATAATAATTTTCATGTTCACATAGCTCAAATAAAAGGTTTTACATATCAAACAATGTGATCCAAAATGGAAAATAAATGCCAGTGACTAAATCCAATACAAACATATAATGATAAATATGTATATTAGAGTATTATTAGAATATTTAACATACATGACAGAGATCTTCATATAGATATATAATTGTTAACGATTTTTAATTAGCCTGTGCTACGCACGGGTTGATAGACTAGTATTAAAAAGCGGAATGTGGGTTTTCTTTATCTTCTTGAATTGCAACCACTTTGCGTGCCACGCCAATTAGGTCATAAAAACAAAAGGAAACAGCATGATAAACTTAAATGTTACTATAAAAACACTAGGTAACCCGTACTATTAGGGCGGGCCAACTTGCTAGTTCTAATTGTAGACTGCACATAGTGCCCCTTCCCTAACTAAAACGTTCACAAAAGTTCAAAGTCTTCAGCTACCTAAACTTGAACCTAAAATTTATAAGGAGCCAACACCACGTGGCCCTGTTTCACTCATGCTTTGTGGGTAGGACAAGATGACGTCAATGTCTGATGATGTCTCGGCTTCCCTTGCCCTCCTCTTGCACACGGCTTGGTCTACTAGCGCCCGGCCTCATCTCCACATGGTATTCCTCCAGCCTACGCAACGGATGTTGGCACACTCGATCAGTTGATAATGTTGTCGCATGTGACCATGTACCAAGTGAACTCCTCTTTCTCATGGAGCACCTGCCGCTGCCACTTACACATTGCGCCACCAGTCTCATGAGGTTCTTGGCTTGGTCTTCATACTCAGCGGCTTTTCTCACCTTCTGTTGCGTGTCTGCGGCAATGATCAAGCGTGAGTCTCGCACAGCCCTCGCCACATCTTGAGCTCGCCGTTGGCTTCAATGATAGAGGCGCCAACTTCCTTCTCCCCGTAGGTCTGGGCTTTCTCCTCATCCGGGTTAAGGGCCGCCCCTCCATGGGACGTGCCGAGTCACCCACCAGTTGTCCTACCAGGGCCTCTAGGTGGGGGAAGAGCTCAGTCAGGCCCTTGGAGGCTGAAGTCTCATAGGCCTTCACGTAGTAGCCTGTAAACATCCAGACACGGCGTGTTGTTTTTTTTTTGAATGGTCAACGGAGGGGGAGAGGATCCCCCACCTGATTCATTTCATTATATTGGCCCAAACCGACCCGTGGGATACTTAGAGAGTTTACAGCAGTGTCACAGGGAGCTGAAAAGGGTTTTACATTGCCAAAGTGTATATATCACACCAAGCATCACAAACACTACGATCTTCAGATGGCAGACGTTGGCGCCAGAGGTCTGCATCCATCTTACAGGCCGACAACACTTGCCGGCACGTTGCTTGTTCATCTCTGAAGATCCTTCCGTTTCTCCTCTTCCACAGCTGCCAGCAACAAAGGACCACGAACGTATCGAAGTGCCGTGCAGGGACACGGCGTGTTGTTTAGACGGGTTTTCTTCAACAGACCCTCGATTTTGCCAAGGTCACCATAAAAATCGTCAGGCTGGTTTTTCTCTGATGCGGACTCGTATGAGTGAAGCTGAAGGGATTAACTGCTTCATACAGTGACTTCATGAGGTCATCGATGCACTGGGGGCGTTCCAGGATGGAAATGCCGCATCGTTATTGACACCGAGCTGCTTCGCTTGATCCAGTAGTGTGTCCGCCTCGTCGTCCATGTTTGTCTGTGTAGGAGAGTAACAGAAGTTTGGAAGTGGCAACAACAACTTCATTCATGTGTTACAGGGTATACATATAGGCAATTACAATGACTGAGTCTGTAACTAACTAGCCTAGCTACAAACAAGGAGAGCCATCAGACGTGTGGTCAAGGTGACCGAGTCCGTAGCAGAACGTTACGCTAACAGTCTGCATAGTCCAGTAGCTCATGAGTTACTAATCATTTCCTGCTAAATTAGTTTATCACGTAAGCTTCTGTTGCCATATAATTGCATGCCGGTTGGTGCTCGGCTAGCATACTTGATTTAATTGTTTAATTAAGCAAGTTTCATTGGAGCAAGTGGTTTAGCCAAGTGGTTTAATTGAACAAGTTTTTGATTGTGATTGTCTACGTTTTATCGCTTCGGAATTGATTTCAGAATTCGCTTTTTCACGAGATTTCCTAATCGTTCTTAGGGTGAGTATCACTAGTTGACTCGTGTCATCTTGACAATTAGAAGAGATGTGTGCTTGGGCTGACAATCGAGACATATGTAAATTTCTTCATTAGAAGAATTTTTAATTGGCTCTCATTCACCCTCCTAGTTTGGTCTCAGACGAACATGGTCGGGTGCTCGACTCCAGCCCTTCGTCACGCCAACCCCGCCACAGCCGCCGGAGCCATTGGTGGAGAGACGGCGCTGGCGGTTCTTGACGGTGACAGCGCGGCCCTCGGCGAGGACGTAGGGTAAGTGAATACCAAAAACAAATAATAATAAATCGAATCGTTCGATGTATGTATGACACACCAAGAATTAAGCATTGGCATGCTACTGCTGCATCGATTACAAACAAACATTGTGTTCATATTTTTTTCAGAATCAACACTCTCACACCTTGGGGTACAGTTCTGGGGACGCATCTACCCAGCTTCTTATTTTAAGCGCACACATAACCAGGCAAATCAAAGCACACACATCGTCAGTCTAGAGAGAGACAGACGATTTCACACACACATAGGATCAAGCGCACACCGATGGAACGAACTTGGCTGATGCAAAAGCAAGTAGCTAGCATCAGAAACAAATTTATTCTTTGTGGAAACAAACACACCGAAATATGCCTGGGATACCAGTGCAAGCGATGGAAGGAAGCACGCAACACGAAGGACCCACCACCAAATTGATCTGCAGAGGTCATAATACAAGCAGCGATTAGCACATGGAACATGAAACAAAATTACTGAGAAACCAAGAGTAAGTAATTCACGTGTACGACGTACCAGGAGAAGGTAGCAGCAGCAGCAGCAGGAAGTACGTTGATCAGGCCGACACTCACCGGAGAACCGTGCCTCTCAGGTTTCGCTTCTTGGAGTACTTGGAGTGGCGCAGCTGGAAGAGGGAGGGGTGGTGGCCATGCTCCATCCCATCCCACTCCAGATTGTCCCACCATTCCTTCTCGCAGTCCACGGCCACAGGGCGGCCATCCTGACGACGGTGGGCGTCCGTGGCCGGGAGGCGCCTGAGGCTCCAGCAGCCTCTGATGTATATGGTCTCGAGGTCAGGAGCAAACATCTTGGCCTCACATATCAGCTGCAGATTGGGGAGCTCGTGCAGGTACAAGTGCCTGAGGTATGGGAATGCAAGCATGCCTTTTCTTGATTTCCATGGCTCCCATGGTTTTTCATTCGAGGCCGCTATTTTCTCTTGAAACTCATCCTCTACGGGGAAGACGTGCGTGAGATTGCCGCAACAGAGTATGTGGAGGGTCTCCAGCTGGTTGGACAACTGGAAGTTTGATGACATCATGAGAACATATATGAGCCTCGGACAGAAGTGAAGATGAATAGCGCGCAGTGCCTTAAATGATACTTGACCGTTCTGATACCATGGCCTCGTTGGTCTGCTCCAAATAGAACGGGCCATCAAGAGATGAGCCGCCCAAAATGTTTCCAATGCAGGAAAATTGGCATCATCATAGTTAATGGCAAAGACAGTCTCCAACTTGGGGCATCTCTCCACACAGCACCACTTAAGATGATACATTACAATCGCATTACCAACTCCTCGGGACATAAAAACCTGTGCAGGCCCATCATTGGTGAGATGCGTTACAATCGCATTACCAACTCCTCGGGACATAAAAACGTGTGCAGGCCCAACATTGGTGATGGAAGAACTGTCGTGCACCCGCAATGACTCGACCCTGTTCATCACAAATGTTATTGCCCTCCTTCCCTGTGCGCTGACGGTGTTAGGGACGTCGCTTATTCCCTCCCCAATCTCGGCGTGGACCTCCAGTGGCTGAAATGGCATCGTCGCACTCGCACCACTGCTGCCATCAGTCAGTGTCATTATTTGTTGATCGGCATCGACATCATGGTAGGGCATCGACTTGGGCAAGGGCAAACCAGCAACTAACCGCCCGGTGCTGCAGCTTGTTCTATCTTCTTTGATAGTAGATGAGAAGTAGAGATTCAGCTTTAATTTAGTAGTTTCATAGAGAAACTCCAAAGACTGAAGGAACCTCATGTCTGCGGTGGCAACAAATGCACGGCAATACTCTTCTCCGTCACCTTGGCAGACCATCAAAGCATCACATGACGATGGTTTTTTGGACACCTCTCTTCCTGCTCGAGTGTCAATGCACAGCAGTCGTATTCGGTGCCCCACCTTTCTATACCGCTGCAACCAGGTTTCTGGCCAAGAAATTGAGTGGAGCTGCTCGCATCCCTGCAAGAAGATTTTCTGAAGGTTCTGCACCGCGGCCTCATGTTTAAGGTCAAGCATCTTGACTGCTGTATGCGAGAGGTCCAGCTCCTCAAGGTTTGGTAATGACCCATGCAGTCTGAAGTCTGCTAGTCTTGCACATCCAGCCAAGCTGATACGGGATATTTTGCCTTTGTTCTGATCACCCTTGCCTAATCCTGAGCTGAAGCAGAATGACTCAAGAGATGGAGGGAGTCCTTGAGGGCCAACATGTTCTAACCCAACACAACCGTCTAAAACCAGTGCCTTGAGATTAGTTGCACCAGAAAGGCTTGGCAAAACTTTTATGCTGTTGTTGCCTGACAGGTCAAGGAGCTCTAGGTTCACCATATCACTGAATTCGTCTTGCCTTCCTGTCTCCCAAGAGCTTGTAGGCTCAACTACTCGTAGGTTGCGAAGGTTCGGCAGTCGTCTCCATAAAAGGTTCCTGCGCCAAATCCTTCCCTTGTTTATATGAACCTCTCTAATGTCTGTAGCCAGTGATTCTTCTGTTTCTAGGGGAAAACCCAATTCCCAATTTGTATGGCTTACATCTAGCACCCATAACCTCTGGAAAGTTTCCACTGCTCGTGCACCCGCCTCCTCCTCTCCTTGTTGGTCTTCATCCATGCAGCTATCTAGTCCGAGAAATCTTAAGTTGCGGCAGCAATGGAAAGGAGGTAATGAAAAACTGAAGGTACAGCGGCATAACTTCAGTACCCGGAGTTGGTCTGCTTCATGGAATCTGTCATTAGGGACTGGTATAGCCTTCTTTTGGAGTGGGGTTGCAAAGAATAGGGACGTTGTCCCTGGAGGAACCTTGTCAAAATTGGAGTTGGCAATAGAAATCCAATGTTTTTTGGAAGCATCCAACTTAAAAGCAAAAGTAGGGACTGTATTGGATGAGTAGTCCTCTAGTCTTATTTGATGACGCAAAGCATGAGCAAGCTCCCATGCTTGGTTGTCTTGGCCTCCTTCTACAATCCCATCACAAACCCAGTAACTGCAAGCATGGGTTGCCCAATTGTAGTCAATGATGCCGCCATGTCGGTAATTCAATGACAAGAGATACAAGCAACACTCCGTAGCTATTTCAGGGGTGACACCAAGACCAAGCTCATGCATGTACAAAGCAATTTCTCTTGCCTCTTCCTCTAGTACTGAAGTCCAACTAACAGGACTATCTCCTTCAATGTAATCGTGATTGGAGCTGGACCACACCTGCCTCGTCTTCCAAAAACCAAGACGAAGCCGTCCTCTGAAGGTCCACAATAACTTAGTACCCATGAGATCAACTTGCGGAATGCCACAGCTCAGCAAGTCAACTATGCCATCGTTTCCATTGTGAAAGATAACTAAACAACTGTACTGTACCAGGGATACAACTATCACTCTCGCGACGCTTCCAATCTCAGCTCTGGAGCTTTGGTCTACCCCACTGAAGTCATCCTCCTCGTCTTGGTTATCAAAATCAGATGCCACCTGTTGAGTAAGCTTAAGCTTGTCTGCGATTGCCCTTTGCAGTGCTCTTCGGCTCGTCCACCTCGAGCAGTCAATGTGGATGATCTTGTCGAATTTGTCCCACAGAGATGGTGGAGGGTGCTCCGCTATGGCTCTAAGCACTGCAGAAGCACCTAGTCCATGCCATCCGTCGAAGTAGATGCTGGTCTTCCTTGTATTCTCTAAGTATTTAACTATTTCTTGTGCCGCTGACTTGACGTCGGCGGTGCCAGTGAGCTGCCATTTTGTTTGATGCCAATAAACTATATAAGATCATTCTCACCCAGAAACGCAGAGCAGTAGAGTAGCAGTTTCAATCTTTTTTTTTTAATTTTCTTTGGTTGGTACTCAACGTATGCTCAAAAGCACATCAATTAATTGTTGAGCTAGTCATGGGAAATGTTTGTGCACAAAATATTAAGAATTTCAACCAAGATCTTTTTTTTACAACGTGCATATAGCACGTTTTTCAATAAGTAGACGACAGGAATGTTCCGTTACTCTAACTGCAAGACTAACAAGATAAATAAGGATGCAGAAGTACAAACGCACTAAATAGATGGTGGCACACAACCCAACCAACATGATAAAGAAACCACAATGCACTACATCCCAACTATACAATGATGACTCTAGGCCCTGCGCCAGCCTAATTGAGAACTTGGCTACCCATCGACACTCCCAAACTAGCTGGGCCACCAAGGGTTAGCGAGGAGGGTTTTGCAAGACATTGACTCCATGGAGAACACGACATTCAAGGCGTCATCATTGTCTGTCTGTTCATAGAATGGGCCGAGCAAGCCAAAGGATGAGTGACTCGACCTAGACAACCCCCCCCCCCAACAGGTTGAGCAACGGCCGTGGCTATAGCTGCTGTCGGCGCGGTAGAAGCCGAGAAAAGCTTTTGCTTATGACACCCAGCATCCACAACAACCCACAATGACCAAGAAATGACACAAGTACAACAACGACTAACAACCACGGTAGAGTGATGACGACAGCAGGTAGCTTCATCATTAGAGCAAATGCAGCGGTGGCCCTAAGGCCAGTCTCTATGAGGGTTTCATGGTCTTTATAAGGAGAGAGAAAAAGATTCATGGTCTTTATAAGGAGAGAGAAAAAGACAGTGTCATCACTATGACACTCATCAAGCCACCATGTACAGTTATCAAAATATATGAAACTTGTATTGAGTGCTATTTTGTTTATATATTTGAACACAATACCATGGAAGAATTAAATGCACAACTTGCCTATGAAACTGTGCATTGAGAGAGCTTATTTCATTGCATCTATAAAATGACATGGCACTCTTGATAACTGATGAAACCATGAACTCAGACTAACCTAAGCCAGTGGAATCTACTACGATGGCTGACACCATGACCTCTAGTGACACAGTGACGGGATGGTCAAATTACTTGAACTACATGCGAGGGGAAGGAGGGAGAGAGTTATTCAAGCGAACAACTTTTAGGGAGAGCCCCTAAGCCTGGCAAAGCAGATCTAGGCTAGGAGGGACGGATCCAGCGAAAGGATGCCAGTTGTCCAACGACCATTGGTAGAGGCGACCAAGGCAGCCTAGGGTTAGGGTGAAGGATGGAGCAGGAGATAGGTGAAGGGCAACCAAGGCGACCTAGGGTTAGGATGAAGGTGAGGGACGATGACCTAGTACTAGTAGTGGCTGCCACAACAGCGCCAATTACGGTGACCCTTGCAACCCCTGGCTGCTCCAAGAAGGGAGAGACACATGCCAGCTGCTAGGGCTGTTGCAGCTACGCCATTGAAGGAGAGAAGCAAGCCGCGTGTCGGCGCGGACGCTACTGCAGCCGCATGCTGCCCATGGGACCGTCGTAAGCCAGTCATGGGACCACCGCCGCCGGGCCACGCTGCATGACAGCCAAGGGACCGCCGTCCTTGGGCGGGGCCCACACACCGGCAACATGCGCTACCGCTACCGGGCTACGCCAAATGCCCACACCAACACTGGACCCTACCGTGGATAGGCTACGCCGCCTGCCGTCCATAAGCGTCGGCTTTAAGCCTATCCTCGTACTATTGCCGGGCTGCTCCACCGCCACTGGCCACCAATGCGCCGAGAGTCCGAGGCAGTAGATCCGATGCCTGGGGGCTCGGATCTGGTCATCCGTGGGATGGATCCGACCGTGCACCTTTGGAGGTTGAGCCCTGCCGCCACCACCATGGACATCCAAGGGGAGCTCTATGGGAGGGGGTGAAACGACAGGAGCAGGGGGGTGGAGCTCCGTCGCCGCCTTCGTTGTGGCTGTATGGACTTTCGATGGCTGCTCGGGCGGCGGCGAGGCTGGGAAGAGGTTATGGAGGCAGTGGCAGGGTTCCCCAAACCGTTGGGAACCGGTCCGGTTCGACCGGTTCCCGACCAAACCGGTCCGGCCCGGTTGCAAAATATCCGGTTACCGCTCCCAAACCGACACTATAAAACCAGGCCATTTGGCTAACCGACCGGTTTCACCGGTTAGTGGACCGGTTTTCCTAAAAAAACCGGTCAAACCACGGTAAAAAAAACTCTGGGCAGTGGCGCTCAAGGAGGGGCGAGATCCGCCCGAACCGCTCTGAGGGGAGCGACGGGGAGGGGGGGGCTGCGACAATGGGACCACTGCTCTGACAGATCCTTTATTTTACAAGACAGCAAATCTTCCTATTTACTCTTAACTCTTATTGATTCTTCTGGTACGTAGACTACAGGTAGTAGACAAGTTTCTCATTTTTTCTACTCGTATTTTATTTGAACGTTTAAGAAAAATCGGTGATAATTAAAAAGTGATTGCACTGGTGTATGTACCGAAGTACGCCAGCATATATCTGTGGGATGGGGGAAAGCAAATACCGTCGGCATAGTGAATTTTTCTCTATAGGAAGCACCAGGAAACCGAAGAAAGCTCCAGATATCTAACCCATCTCCAGTCGCTTCAAGATGGATCTCCAATCGCTAAGGTAGCCTATAAAGAAGAATAAAGTTAATTGTGCATCAGCGATGGACATGTACATATTCTTCACATGGAATTAAGGAGGCTAGTTGTTATAATTAGTACATACGTACCTTGGCAGCAACTGCAATATAATGTGTAAATCCTTAGCTGAGGAAACACAAGAAATAGTGGCGTTATGTGTGTAGTATATTTTCTAATTTCCTCAAGAGAAATGGTGTGTGCTGAGAGAGAGGTGGCTGCAACAGCAGGCAGTAGCGGAGAGAGATCTAGCAGCACTACCATATAGCTTTGGAAGGCAGCTGATACCTTATAGCTTTGGACATTGGCTTTCAGAAAAGGATATGTGCAGGTACTCTTTGCTTGGGGCTGGTGCCAAAGAATATATTAAAGTAGAAAGTATTTATTATTATTTTCTTGTGCTTTATGCCGCAATACATTGAAAAATGTGTCTTGGCTTCCGTCACCTGTCTTTGATTCAGAAAATTTCTTTGTTCAATTATCCTTTTGAATCCTGCAGCTGAAAACAACAAATCCTGGCCGAATTCCATGTGAGATCTGTAGCAGAACAAGGAGGACGAGGCGAACACGCTACTGAATCAAGCGAAGCAGCTCGGTGTCAAGGACGATGCACATGCTTCCAGCCTGGAACGCCCCAGTGCATGGACGACCTCATGAAGTCACAGGATGAAGTGGTCAATCCCTTCAGCTTCCCTCTCCCATACGTGTCCATATCAGAGCAAAAGCCCGGGTCTGTTGAATGAAAACTCTCTAAACAAACCCAAGATTGCACGTCGCGTCCGGATGTTTACAGACTACTATGTGAAGGCCTACGATACGTCACTCTTCCAAGGTCTTGACTGTGCTCTTCTCCCGCCTGGAGGCACTGATAGGAAAATTGGCGGGTGACGTCGGCACGTCCCAAGGAGGGGCGGCCCTTAACCCGGCTGAGGAGAAAACCCAGACCTACGTGGAGAAGGAAGTCGGCACTGTGCCACTGTCCTCATTGAAGCCAACGACAAGCTCAAAATGGGGGAGAGTTGCGCAAGAC